>JAZHRO010000054.1:63987429-64612922 GCA_037157565.1 Thalassia testudinum
TATATAAACACCCCTACACTCCCCCTTCCTCTTCATCTCTACCTACTCTAGTCCCACCTACTCCTAAGCTCTAGCAGCCTACCAAAGCTCCATTAAAACTTACTCTCAAGCTGCAAAGGCTTCCTATTAGTGTAATATTCCTATTTCCCACCAAATATTCATCCTTCATCCCACCACCTTCATAGGTTGCCTTGGAGCCATCTTCCCACCTCCATTCTAGTAGAAGATCGCCTCTATCTCCTCACCTTCATTCCAGAGCCTCGGTGAAGCATTCCTCTACCCGACATCCTCCTGCATCTCACCTCCGTTGTCCTGCATCTTACCCCCTTCATCCAAGCTTCTGCCAGGCGCCGTCGTCTCATCGAACAACCGATTCAGGAGATTTCCTCTCACCCTTATCTCTTTTATGCTTTCATAGATTATTGTAATAAACATTTGTGTGATATATCATAGTTGTTTCATCTCTCTTGTGATCTATCTTGCTTGCTTCTTCTATAAAAACAAAAGAAAAAAATAACAAAACCCCAAAACACCAAAAAGAAACAAAACGAAATGTGAATTTCAACCAAAGTAAATGTCGCCTCCCTGTGTTGGACTTGGGACTCCCTTGGAGTTTCGGTTATAAATTGTATTTGATAACGTATTTTGTGAGCTACGACGATGGGTTCTTGAAACCCTGATTTCAACCTCGCGAAACACGACTTATCATTTTGGCACCATTTCCGAGGAGGCAACGGAATTTACTTTCTTATTTTCTGTGCTTCTTTGCATTTACATATTATTAACCCCACTTGTCTTTGATCTACTGTCTTGCAGGTACCCTAGCATGGAGATCTAAGTGCGGTAGATTGGAGTAAAGTGCAGGTAGAGTAATTTGTAAGTGCCCCCTGATGGGAACACCATCATGAGTCATAACTAGCTAAATTTAATCTAATTAAGTCATTAAATGCTCCTACATAACCGCCAAAGGACTGTAATTCATTGCATAATCATTCTGAGAGAAAGACAAGAAAATAGGGTTACAACTATAATTTTACCATCATATCATGAATGCAGTACAACCACAGGTTTTCCCATGATTTAATTAAGGGTAAAATGGTCCTAAAAATCTAACAAGTAGGTTAAGATAGATAGAAAAGGGTTTTCACGTGTTTTGAGAATTAAATGACTTCTGAAACCCTAAAAACTGACCCGCTTAAATAACTGAGGTTCTGGTCAGGATAAAATTCACCTAAACACTCCAAAATTCATATAAAAAAATTCTCTAGGGTTTGGTACCTTCAATTTAACCATCAGAGCCAGTCTTGACCCAAAATAGAGTCTTAGCCAGACATTTGCCCTAATTTAGGTCTTTGCATAAATTACCCTGTCAAACGAGGTCAAAACCAAAATCCAACTTCACCATTGGATTCCTTAGGTCCAAATTAGATTTGTACCAAAATTTGAGCCCAATCTGAGATTGTCTTGACCTAGTTTGCAACTTGATCCTATCTGATCACACATATGCCCTTAACTTTCAAAATCCTTACAAAAAGGCCCCTAACTTTGTCATCATTTTTGCAAATTGGTCCCTGACGCTAGTTAAAGAAAGCTTGATCTTCACCATTTAAATCGAGTGAGAATTTCTTGCTCGATTTTCAATCAATCAATCCAAAAATAGATACTAAGATTCCTGACGAAGTTCCCTTCCATTTGAGCCACATCTTGGGCTCCAAGTCTTGCCCAAGCCTTAATGCGAACTCGTTGAAACTTGGGTTTCCTACTCCGGAGACCTTCTAAGCTTGGGAAGCTTACTTCCCAAGCTCTAACCGCCCTCTGATGACCTATAAAAGACTCCCCATATCAGATCGAAGATCCCATGGTCGAATTCGGCTAGAAACACCTCCAATTCCTCTCCTCTTCTCGCCCAAAGTGCTCCTCGACGTCCGGCAACTCTCCTTGCCTCCTCTCTTCCTCCATTTACAATACCGGTGACAGAGCCTCATTCCTCTCATCCTTCCCTCCTAGCTGTACCAGCAGGAGCCTCTCCTTCGTCCTCGTCGTCGTTTCCTACCTACCGGAGCTTCCTCCTTCTCCGACGCCAGCCATACCGCAACCGACGCCATCTCCTCTCCTCGTCGTCTACTACCTCTCTCAAACAACTCCTTAACTTCCCCTTATCATGATAGTACCATCAACACTCCATTTCGACCCCCATACAGCCATCCGCGACTCCATCCTCCATCTCACCGGCAGACCTCTGACGAGTGTTGGCAGCCACCACAGACCACCTACGCCGCCGCTCCCACACTCCACACCTTTGCCATTCGCCGTAGATCAAAAGCCCTAACTTACTTAGGGCTATTGATCAATCTCGCACGCCCCCGAACACCACCACCTTCATATGCATAGTTTGACTTCACCCCACCACCACAGACCACGCCACACCACGAAACCACTTCCGCCACGTTCATCGTGCTTCGGCGGACCTTTTGAGCTTGTCTGACGAGGTTGAAAGATCGTATTCACCTTTTTCAGGTACTAGGTCATAGCGCCATTAACGTCAAGCTTCGAGCAAGCTCAAAGCTTACTTCCCAGCCTGCAACTCCAGGTCTTCGACTCCAGACGTAGCGGAAGACTTCCAGGAACATGCTCACTCGGTCAATTGGAGCCGTTGACCGCTCCTCGCACGTGAATTGGATGAAGGCATCAGCAGCAGTGTGCGTGAAGAAGGGGACTAAAGATAGTCCCACATTGTGAGTTTTGGAGCAGGTGCGGTCGCATAAATTGTATTTGTGATACAGGATTATCGCCTCGTACACAAGGGGTGAGGTCCCTCACACCCCTCACTCGGCCTTGGTGGGACTCAAATAGGTTGTGTTAATATGGTGAAATTATCGTTGAAGTTATTATAGTGGGTTAACCTAAATCGAGTCTAACAAGCTTCACAAAATTTTTAACCTGGCTTACTTGATTTTATCTTGGACGCTTTTAGGCCCAGGGTCGATCTCAGGGAGGCAAGACTTTGAAGGTCAAGGAGTTTCTACGCTTTTCCTAAAACGTATATCTTCCTTGCGATTATTATGTTTTTGATTTTTTTCTATTTTTAGATTTTTGTTGGTGATAATGTTGTTCTTGAGGTACACACTCAAAACTCAGTCCTTGGCCTTGAGCCAAATGGTTCTTGGCTTATAGCCAACTTAGGGTTCCAAAAATTGGTCCTATTATTCGCAAGACCGAGTACCTGCAAGACAAAAATTATCTTTTCTCTTTTACTCCTTTTTTTATCATTTTAATAGCAAGAAACAAAAGATTAATGAAAACAAGGTAGGTTGCTAGTAAAGAAAGAAATACCTAGTTTGATATTTGTATAGATATATAGTATATAAAGTGTATATATATATATATATTATACATAGGGGTGGAGGTGGAAGTGGAAATGGAGTGTAGCACAGTGTCAAGTTGGTTTACATCTAGCAAGACCCAACCAACAAAGACGGGGTGCTGCGTGGAGTGTGAGCGGATGTGTGGGAGTGTGTGTGGTAGAGCTTGCTTTCCGCAGATATCGAGGAATATTAGCAACTAGTGCAGATATTCCAGCGATATGATGCGCGGTGGAGTGACTAGTGCATGGGAGTATGGGTGGTGAAGTGTATATATGGATACGGGTAGGTGAATGTATATGTAAACATATATGTATATATATATAGTTATGTATATATGTGAGTGGGTGGCGAAAACGGTGGCAGCAACTAGCTTTTCTTAAGTCGTTGTAGTACAGATAGTTATTGCCATCATTTGCCAATATATAATCTTTTACTCGGAAAATAAAGAGTTCCCGAGGTCGAACTCACGGAGCAAGTTGTATTCTAGGGGTACAAGTTTCTTTTACAAAAATAAAGAAAGAGAGAGAGAGAGAATTTGTTAGCTTCTCTTCTTTTCTCTTTGCTTATCCTCTCCTCTTCTGCTTTCTTCCTTTGCTCTTCTTCTTTATCTGCAGCAGTAGTGATGTTCTTCTTCTTCTTTCAGTTCTTGTTTCTGCTCGTCTCTTTCTTTTTCTTCTGCTTGGCTGCTCCATCTCTCTTCTTCTTCTTTCTTCACCTGTCTTCAGGACGTCGTCTGATTTTCCAATCAGACGACTTAACCCACGGATGCTACAGTGTTGCTTCAGTTCTTCCTCAGTCCTCTGCTTCGGGCAGCCCTGGCTGCTCTTTCTTTCTTCAGTCTTCTTCTCCTTCTCTGTTCAGCGGGCGTCTTTCTTCTTCTTCTCTGCCTGCACACTTGCACAACTTGATCAGAGGGGCAAAACCTAATTCTACCCTCTCCCCCGCGTTTCTCTCTCACAGAAGCCGCTCTTAGGAAAGCTCTCCCAGAGTTGCCGGGTATTCGGGTACGGGTCGTGCCCGGGTCCAGGCCCACCGGCATGCGTGGTGGGCGAGGAGTGCAGGTCGGGCTTAGTCGGGTCGGGCCAGGTCCACGGGGCGTGGTCGCGGACGAGGCCGGGTCGAGCGGGTGAGTGAGAGGGACCTCACCCCGTGCTCAGGAGGCAACGAACATAAGGCACTTTTTGCCTTTATGCGGGCGCGCTCCTCTGAAGAGTTACGAGGTGGGACTAAATGTCCCACCCCAATTGGGCGCCTGCAGCTGAAGACACTGCAGGAGTTCGCGGTTGCACGCGAGGCCTTTGCCCCAGCTGCAAGTCTGGGACGCTTCGCGGAGATGCCCCGTGCAGCCTGGGAGTCGCACCTGGGCGAATCGCACCTGGAGCTGCAGGTTGAAGGTGCTCCTTCCACGCAGCAATGGCGACGACGGTCGAGATACCTGTCCACAGAGGAACGGCCTCTCGGCCTAATCAGATACGCGGAGAACCTTCGCCGTGGCACGGCGAAGGTGGTGGGGGGTCTGGCAGGCGGCGGGGCGGAGCGTGAGGGTCGCCCTAGGTCAAACTGCGGGCGAAGAAGTGGGTTTGTTCGGGGGGTCTGCAGAGGGCGAGTGGTGGGAAGTGGAAGGGCGGAGGTTGATCAGGGTGAGGAGGCGGAGGTTCTGTGAGGGTCAGCGAGTCGTGTGGAGTGGCAGAATGATGGGAGCGACTCACCGGAGGATGGCCGGAGGTGTGGAAGATGACGGTGGTCGGGTCGGTCGAGGGTTTAATTGAATGTAAAATAGCGAGGAAAAGAAAGAGGGGGTAGAGACGACTAATTCTAACCTAACTAAAGTGACGAAGGGGACGAAGTGGCTGCTGGCTCGTACCTACCGGAGCTGGAGAAGAAATGCCCAGAGGGAGAGAACGGCAGCGACGACGGGGCTGAAGCAGCGCGCGCCGGTATTGCGCGACGCGGAGGCGAATCAGGAAGAAGTCTCTGCTGCTGGTATTGCGGCAGAGCGAAGAGGAGGAAGGGGAGAGTCCGCCGGAGCTGGAGGGCTTCCTGTCGGAGTGGGAAGAGAGGAAGTGGGGGTCTTTCTCCGTCAGGACCGAGCTACTCAGAACGGCGGAGCGACGGGGGTATTTATAGAGGCGGAATCAGAGAGGAGGGCGGAGGGAGACGACGTGTCTCCCTCGCCGGAGGACGCCGGAGATGGAGACCCATACCGTCCGTGCGTTCGCACGGCCGGTATGGTGGGTTGCAGCGACCAGGGGGGTGTTCCTGCGACGGCTGACGACGCAGGGCACCCCCGGTTGTCTTGCCAGACCCTCCCCCTTACCCTGCACGGCGCCATGCTCCGCGCAAGGTCGCCGGAGCATGGTGCTGGTCAGGTTTTGGCAGGAGGGACCTGAATGCAAAGAACGAAGGAGAGTTAGGGGCAGAAATGTGAGGGTTCGAAAGTTGAGGGCCAACAAGTAAATATATGAGGACCAAAGTGTAAAGTTGGTCAAGAAGGTTTCTTCTTAGGCTCAAGTTTTTATACATGACTAATTAGGACCTAAGGAATCTGATGGTGAATTTTATTTCTAGATTAAACCTTGTTTGACTGGTCAATTTACGCAAAAACCCAAATTAAGTTATTAATTGGGTATGGTTCTCAATGTAGGTCAAAATGGGTTCTGAAGGCCAAATTGAAGGTTCTAAACCCTAGAGATTATTTTTCTATGAATTTTAGAGGGTTTATTCTATTTTTACTTTGCCTCGAACCTCGTGAATTGAAGTGGGTTTGTTTGACCTATGTTTGGACCCTGAATTACCCTGTATGCAGATTATACTGGTAAAATTGCATTTTTACCCCTTATGACTTGTTTTCTCCTTAAACTCAGAATTCTCTGAGTTAAGCCTTTCCTTGAGTTATGTAGGAGCTTTTATCCTTTATATTAGGTCAAAATGAGCTAGTTATGGCTCATGATGAGGTTCCCATCAGTGGGTATATATATATATATGTGTGTGTGTGTAGGTGTGAGTGTATAAGGGTGTGTATAAGCGTGTACAAGTGTGTGTACAAGTAGGTGTGTGTGTGTGCACTGGCAGATGAGGGGGAGTGCAGCAGATAAGCCGTCTGCTACGCAGCCCCGTCATCTGATGCATGAGGAGGTGCGGGCGCAGGAGGGAGAGTGCACGCTGTGTGCTGGGGAAGTGCCTGTGCTCTCTTCATGCACTGGTGGGTGCGGTGAGGCGCAGCACAGCACACTGCGTAGTGCAGCGCGCAGCTCTTCGGGCTGGTGCGGGCGCGGACGTTGGAGACTGGATGGAGCAAGTAGCGTGGAGGAGAGAGAATGCCAAAGCCACCAGCTAAGTGAGAAGCGAACCAATGGCTATAGTGTTGCGCAGACCGCACGCTACAGTGTGCTACAGTTCGTGCGCGGTCTGGCGACCGGTGGCAGCCGGTTCTGCGTGCGTGGGCGTGCTGTGAAGCTCCTGCACGCACGGAAACAAGCTGCACAGGGCCTGTAGGCCTACGCGCAGTGGCCGGCGGTGCTGTAGGTGGGCGTGCGTGCTGCTGGAGCTTCTGAGCTTGAAGCTCTGGCAATGGTAGAGAAGGCGAACAACGATGAAAATAAAAGGCGAATCCACCACGCCCACCTACTCATGAAGGAGCTGGGCGATGGTGGAACTCACAGTGGTGGTTTTGGGACCACTGTGGGTTTTCTCCTGCCCACTGTGTGTCTCTTCTCAGTGAGAAGAGCTACTGTGTATGGTGGGGGAAAGTGGAAGAGGTTGGCCTGACAGTGGATGAAAGTGCCTGTAGGTGTATGTAAGGGCATGCCCGCACGAGGGAGAGGACCAGGGGTTTTAAAGAGGAAGAGGTATGCCACCACTATGCTGCTGGCAACGCACCTCCTGCCATGCTGTTGGTAGGAGGTGAGGCGCGAAGAGGCGCGCATGCTCCCTGTCCTACAGCCGTGAAAGAAATTCAAAGTAAATAAAAAATGAGAAAATGGTGAAATTGCAATGCCACACTTAATGAAGATGTTAATTAATGGTAGTGGAATGGATGGCCAATTATTTACACTCTCCTCCCCTTTCTATAAATGCTTGCAGTCGTCTATTTACAAATGCAATTATAGCTACATCACATGCAATGGTAGTGCCAGGAAATATCACAAAATGGCATAATTACTGGTGTATTTTTGCTATGCAATCATACCCCCATGCCTATCTTTTGCTAGTCCCTAGCAAAATATTTTGTATTGTATTTAGAAATGATCTTAAGCTGAAGATTTTTTTCTGAGGTGACATGGGTGTGTTTATCTATTGGATATTGTGAGAACCAATTGCAGAGAAGACTACCAGTACTTTAAGTCTTACATGACATAGACCATCTCTTGACTAACCTGAACTCTTGATATTTAAATCTTAAGTATGATTTCCAGGACTCGGAAGGTTTTGCTGTACTTGAAAGCTCAAGAGATTATGGTTTGTGCATAGTGAAGGATCAAGATTGACCAGAAGAACATTAAGACTCAAGCCGAGTGTTTCACGAATTTTTAAGTGTAGGTTGGTCCCAGATTCAGCTCATGTCTTCGGATTGACCCTTAAAAAGATGACGGAAAACTCAACTCCCATTTTATTGCTTTTGTGGCTCAAGAAATATATGGTAGAAACAGGGTATTTATGACATGCCCTGAAAAACTTTTTGGGGAGAAGAATTTGCAGACATTTGCAAGATATACTGACTTATTTGCAAAGATTTTCTTTCTCTCTATTTTTTTTTTTTTTTTTAAACAAGTGTCAGTATATCTCTTACAACGTTATTTGGGAGAGTACACATTTTTGGTGGGAGTGTACCTTTTTGGTGGAAAGAGTTTCTCTCCTAGACACAAGACTAAAGTCTGGGATAAAAAGTCTACCTGCGCACACAGGTAAGGACTCCACCTTTCCTAATGAACACTAGGGTTGGATCTTTTGTTCACCTGGTCTTTCTTGATATGTGTAGTGTAAACCAAGATTACTTAGGCTCTTAAGTAGAAGCAAACCAACGAATCTTGTACTGGTGACTCAGGTACAAGAATATGTCCTTAGTTAGGAGAGATTCTGGTCTATCTTATCAATGCTCAAGTGAATTAAGCCAAGCCTGAGTGAATCAAGCTTCTGTGGCCTGTAAAGTCTTCAAAACAGCGGTTGAATATCCATAAACACTTATTGTATTTTTGTTCCAGCCTTCAGATTATTGTTAAATACTTTTTTTTTTTTGAAATAAGTTATGTACATATTTATAGATGAATATGTATAATGGAAGCTGCATGATACCATATAATACCCAGATCCTATGGATGCCTATCCACCCCCCCATGCCAAATGATGCTATGTCCTCATATGCATGCAGGGTAAAGCAAGGCCCAAGGATTAGGTAACGAGAGCTGATGTGCAAGGTATGTAGCAGGGTGGTAGGGTGGGTGGATGGTGGGTGGTGACGTGAAAAGTGAATAAGTGCGAAGTGAATGGAATTGTGTAAGTGATAGTGGAGGAGTGTCGCTGGGGTGCCTCCCAACGAGCACTGAATTTAACATCCTCAACTGGACTCAGAGTGAGGCACGAAGTTAGTTACCCTCCAGCAGGGCAACAGTTTCACCAACTGGGACAGGTTCATGAGTAAGATAGGGTTTAACCGCTACCCATTGACCGTAAATTTATGCCTAGATTTGGGATCTTCAATTTCAACGGCCCCGTTGGGAAATGGTCTCGAGACCAAGTAGGGACCAGTACATTTGGACTACAATTTCCCTGGAAAGAATTTGAGCCGGGCATTGTAAAGCCAAACTTGCTGAGATGGCTCAAATTCCTTCCACCTAATTCGACTGTCGTGAAAGGACTTAGTACGTTGCTTGAAAGTTAAGGAAAAATCATAGGCTTCACGACGGAGCTCTTCCAGCTTCTAGAGTTGGAGTTTCCTTTCTCGACCACACAGGTCTGGGTCGAGGTTACATTGGCGAACCACCCAATAAGTGCGGTCTCCAGCTTCATGGGCAAATGACAAGGCTTCTCATAAATGATTCTATAAGGAGACATACCTAGGGGAGTCTTGAAGGTGGTTCGATATGCCCAAAGTGTGTAAATCAGCTTATCGGACCAATCCTTACGGTCAGGCTGAACCATTTTCTGGAGAATTTGCTTGATTTGCCGGTTCAACACCTCAGCTTGGCCGTTCGTCTAAGGATGATATGGAGATGCGATACGATGGTAAACTCCATATTTCCTCAAAAGTGCCCAAAAAGAAGCATGGGTAAAATGACTTCCTCCATCAGAGATAATGGCTCGAGGGATCCCAAAGCATGCAAAAATGTTGTCTTTGACAAATCGAGTAGATATGACATGGTCAGCATGGCGCGTGGGAATAGCCTCGATCCATTTCGAAACATAATCAACAGCAACGAGGATGTACTCATTGCCGTTGGAAGGGGGAAAGGGGCCCATGAAATCGATTCCCCAAATGTCAAAGATTTCGTCAGCTAGGATGGGTTGCAAGGGTATCATGTCACGATGTGACATTGACCCTAACGACTGGCACCTAGTGCAATGTTTGGCATAATTGTGTGCATCCTGGTGAAGGGAGGGCCAAAAGAAACCACACTGCAACACCTTGGCTGCAGTTTTCCTCCCAAAGAAATGGCCTCCGCAGCCTGATCGTGGTAGAAGGATAGCACACTAGGGAATTCGCTGTCAGGAATATAGCGACGGATGATCTGGTCAGCACCTACTCGAAAAAGTAGTGGATTATCCCAGAAATAGTACTTTGCTTCTGCAATGAGATGCTCGCGTTGGTTTTTAAGCCAACCACGTGGAAGGGAACTAGAAGCAAGGTAATTGGCAATGTTGGCATACCAAGGTCCACTTGCCACATTAATTGCCAAAAGGTGCTCATCGAGAAAAACCTCATTAATCGGCAAGGTAAGTCCAGCGTGGTCAGGGTCTAGTCTTGAGAGATGATCAGCAACAACATTCTGGGCTCCGACCTTATCGCGAATCTCAATGTTAAATTCTTGGAGCAGAAGGATCCAATGAATCAGTCTAGGCTTGGCATCCTTCTTGTGCATGAGATGGTGAATGGCTGCATGGTCAGTGAATACAATAACATATGAGCCCAGAAGGTAAGAGAAGAATTTTTCCAGCCCAAAGACGACCGCCAGTAGTTCTTTCTCAGTGGTTATATAATTACACTGGGCCTTGTCCAACGTCTTACTGGCGTAGTACACCACGAAGGGGTGTCTATCGCATCTTTGTCCTAGGATGGCTCCGACTGCAAGGTTGGAAGCATTACACATGAGTTCAAAGTCGAGGGACCAGTTAGGTGGCTGGAGAACAGGGGCCTTGGTGACAGCATCATGCAACTGCGTGAATGCTCGTATGTAGTCGGGGCCCATATCAAAGGGTACATTGGTTGATAGGATATGAGTTAAAGGTCTAAAAATCTTGGAGAAGTCTTTAATGAATCTCCTATAGAAATCGACGTGTCCCAAGAAGGAGTGGATTTGCTTGATAGAGCTAGGCACAGGTAAATTAGCAATCACATCAAGCTTAGCTCTATCGACCTCAATACCCCTATCAGTGATGATATGTCCAAGAATAATTCCCTCGTGTACCATAAAATGACTTTTCTCCCAAGAAAGCACGAGGTTCACATCAATACATCTCTGAAGGATATGGGTTAGGTTGGCAAGACAATCATCAAAAGAGGGTCCAAAGACCGAAAAGTCATCCATGAAGACCTCAAGAAAGTCACCCACCATGTCATGGAATATTGCCAGCATACATCTCTGGAAAGTTGCTGGTGCGTTACAAAGTTCGAAAGGCATCCTTCTAAATGCGAAGGTGCCAAAGGGGTAGGTAAAGTTGGTTTTCTGTTGGTCCCGGGGGTCAATTGCCACCTGGTTATATCCAGAGAATCCATCCAGGAAATAAAAAAATTTATTTCCCGCTAACCACTCAGGATTTGGTTAATAAAAGGTAGTGGAAAGTGATCTTTCTTTGTTGCAGCATTCAGTTTCCTATAGTCTACACACACTCTCCAAGAAGTAGGAGTGCGTGTAGGGATGGATTCGCCCCTGTCATTGATACGGATGGTGAGTCTCGCCTTTTTGGGCACAACATGAATCGGGCTCACCCAGGGGCTATCGGTAATCGGGTAGATTATACTTGCATCCAGCCATTTAATGATTTCCTTTTTAACGACCTCCCGCATGTTAGGGTTGAGACGTCACTGCATCTCGTGGGAAGGTCGAGCCTCCTCCTCCGTATATATACGGTGAGTGCAGTAGGAGGGGCTAATGCCAGTTAAGTTAGATAAGGACCATCCAATGGCTACCTTGTGTTCCATAAGGACCTTTGTTAGTTTGCACTCTTGCTCCCTGGTCAATTTTGAACTAATGATTACGGGGAGCGTTTCATTTGGTCCCAAGAAAACATACTTGAGCGTGTCAGGCAGCTCTTTCAGCTCGGGAGTGGATGGTGAAAGATCTGGCATTTCTTGGGACGAGAGTGTCCTAAGTGGATCAGAAGAAAGAAAGGCAGGAGGAAGAAGTTGGCCCTCAGATTGAACAAGAAGTGGGGCATCTTGGATTGATGGATCCAAAATGGGATAGCCCCAGTGATCAGTATGTGGGCTCAAGGTCCCAGTGTGGAGTTGCATCTCCACCTGATTTGGCGGGAAAGAATGGGCAATCTAGTCTTCAAGAGGGTAGACCGACGGTGAGTAGCCCGAATATGACTCAAACCATGAGGTATGAGAAGTAGAGAAAACCTCGTCAGAAGTCTGGTCAGGAGAAGGTATGGGTAAAGGGAGGGATGGGGGAATGTCACAATATGTGTTAGTCAGGCAATGGTCTGTGTTCAGGGGCAATCCACAACAGTCAGAATAGGTCTCTATTAGTCTGATACACGTGCTGACGGCCATGTCCTCGTCAGATGTGTCATCCTCGATGCAATTGCAATCAAAATTCTTGGCTGCCTTGAAGATGTTTATCTTGAGCTTCTCAGAGCCAATGGCAATCTCAATGCAGCCCGACTCACAGTCGATATGGGTACGGGCTGTAGCCAAGAAAGGTCGACCAAGGATGATCGGACAATCAAAAAGTGAGCTAGGAACTTCCATATCCAAAACAAGAAAGTCAACAGGAAGACAGAGACTGTTGACCCTAACCACCACATCTTCCACCACACCCTTCGGTATTTTGACAGAATGATCTGCCAACTGTAACGTGACAGGGGTGGGTTTCAGATTTCCTAAAGCAAATTTCTCGAGTATGATGGTTGGTATAAGATTGATGGAAGATCCTAGATCAAGCACAGCACGGTTGAAATTGTAGCCTTGGATGCTACAAGAAATAAGCGGTGTGCCCAGATCTTTGTGCTTCGATGGTAGATTTGACAGTAGAGCACAACTTGCATGAGGCAAGAGAACCACCGGATTCTTTATTTTCTTTGACTGTCGCCTGGGAGTAGTGTAGTCTTTGAGAAATTGGGCGACAGTTGGTATATGGTCGATAGCCTCCAACAGGGGTACCTTGATTTCAACATCCTTGAATAAATTACGCAGGTTATCAAAGGGCTGCATATCCTTTTTCTTGCCTTTTGGCTCCCTCAGTAGAGCCTCATGGAATGGGACTGATTCTGGCACTAGTTTGGGTGTATCGTTCTCACGAGAGTGCGGTGCGCATCTCGAATGAGAGGGCGATGAAAAAGATGGGCCAGGATCAGGTCGAGGTGGATTGACGGTTTGCTTATCGCTCCTCGTAGTAATCGCATTGGATGTCACAGGTCCAGTGGGATCATAAGGTGGAGGAGGGTTCGCAATAGGGACATAAGGGTGAGGTGTTGCTGCGGGAATAGCCTGAAATCCCGGTGGAATGCTCGGAGCTTGCATAATCTAATGAACCTGCCCCTGAGAAGGACGTACCTGTGGTTGACGACCACGGGGTACAAAATTTTGTGGGTTGGGAATAGGTTGGGCTGGAAGAGTGCCTTGAGATTGAGTCGCCATGCGTAGTTGACTGATCTCAGCATTCTGTTGCGCCAATTGGTGCTGAAGAGAGGTCATGTTCTCTTCACGGCACTTAGACATTTCCGTCACCATTCACATCAGTTTATCAAGAGGACTTGATGTGTGTTCTATTTGCGGTATGTGATAACACTCCATCTTTTAGTGATAAATCTGTTGATTGGGGCTTTTCTTAAGAGCAAAATGCACAGATAACACACCATAAATAGGAATAGGAGCATCGCATGCATTGCACATCAAGATTGCTTATAATGCATTATTAACGGCCATGTGTACAAGGACATGTCAAAACAGGCCTCAGATGAGCAATCGGACCGCACGAATGGATTCAGAGCGACGAACGGAGTCCAACGAACTCGAAATCGGCCAAATCTGACATCTGGAGCTCCTGCAATGGGCCCAAGAAATTCTGACCGTTGATCTGATGATCAACATTCCACAGTGCGCCACGTGGTGCACGCTCACCGCATCTCTACCGCCGCCTGCTTCTGCCTTGACCCGGAAGATGAATCTCAGCCATCGATCTTCGATTGAACAGCTGAGAGCTGCCTGCGCGCCCACCCTCACTGCGACAAAGCAGCAGGCGCAGCGCAGCGGTCGACCGCCTCACACTCGCGTAGCCGGCGCAGGTTCGAATCACGTTTCGCGGAAATCAGAAGGCGAAGGCGCACATTGGGGAAATTCAACCGCCCGATCAGCAGCGGACAACATGGATGGAGTGACGCGGCGCGATCTCGCATGTTTAAAGCCGACGCCCACAATGACGCGGGGGGCGTGGGCATGATCTAGGCGCGTGCCCCATGAGCGACGTCAACCGTCCGATAGCCACGCACACGGATTGTGCGCAAGGAAGAATGGGTGCGCTCGAGCGACCGTTGGGCAAGGGGCTTCACCGACGTTTTGGGAAGGGTTTTAGCAACGTCTCGGACATCACTAAAACCCCTTCTTCATTTGGAAAGACCTTCTCCCTATTTAAACCCCTTCCAACCACCCATGGAAGGCATTCATTTCACTTGCAAGTGCTCTACCCCACTCCTAGCCACCATTAGCTCTCTTTGTAATCGTCGGAGACGACGAGCCATCGACGGAGCCCCCCTCCACCGCCGTGGCTGCCTCGCCGTCTTCTCTCTCTCTCTTTCCATCTTTATCTTAAGCTTTACTTTACTTGTGTTTAAGCATTTAGCTAGTGTTGTAATTATGAACTAAAGTTGCATGTCAAATGAAGTTGTTTTCTATCTAGTTACTTGCCCTCTTTTATGTTAAAGTTGCATGTGTGAATGAAGAAATTCTAACCCTATTCTCTCTCTCTCTCCCTCTCTCAC
The DNA here is from genome assembly GCA_037157565.1 of Thalassia testudinum. Taxonomy (NCBI): domain Eukaryota; kingdom Viridiplantae; phylum Streptophyta; class Magnoliopsida; order Alismatales; family Hydrocharitaceae; genus Thalassia; species Thalassia testudinum. The sequence continues at coordinate 64,002,153 of JAZHRO010000054.1, forward strand.
TCGCTTTTCACCCACGTCTTTTCGCAAGAAAGACCCCATGATTTTCATGACATTAAGTAACAAGAAAAATATGGTTTTCACGCCTCCCTGAGATCGACACTCGAACTCACATCCGTTTCTTCATTTTAAAACCGACGTTGCGAGTGCAAGCTATAACGACTCTTTTAAACATGGATTGCCTGACCCCACGTCAGTTTTTTCGCCGTTGCCAGGGAGACAATGGATTTATTTTGTCACTTCCTTTTTACATTCATGCTCACATCGTCTAACGCCTTGTCTCCTTCTACTTGATGGTTGTAGGAATTCGGCACTTGGACGGCGAAGCAGTGCAACTCGTGACAGTAACAAGGGAGTACTCGCAACAAGGACCGGTCGTGAGTATTTCTTCACCCATGGTTGTTTGCTTGCTTAAAAATCTAAAAAAAATTGTAAAACTGAAAAAAAATTGGCGTGGTGCATGATTGCCTGACCCACATCCTTAACACATCACCCAACAAAAAAAAATACACTCTAACATTCTGAATAATCTAAGATTCTTGGAGTGTTCTTTCTTTTTGAGTGGTGCTTGCGAAGCCACCTTGAATTGACATGGGCTGCACCACTCAACCCTAAAATCGATTCATCTAATAGAAGCTGCATGATTACTAGGATGAGTACATTAAGGTTTTAGAGCCTCTACACAACAAAAGGAAATCTAATTTCATCGAATTGTGTGCAAAACTTGACGTGTCCACTGAAACTTGTCTGAAAATATTAAGACACGTCAATCCTAAAAGACACTACAGTAAGAATAAAACATTAAAAGACACCACATCTTAAAAAAAAATCCTTGCTCGAAAACCCTGTTTTGATAGAAGCACACACACTGAAATTGGAAAATTAAGAGGCACTCCCCCAGTCAACGCCTTATCACATAACCCTAGCACAAGCACTATCCTAGCCCTTTTAAAACAGAGTAGACGTGCCCTAGGTAGGACTGGGTTAAGTCTCGAGGGGCGGGGTTTTGTTCGCTGGGCACTTGGCTTTCATTCCCTTAGTAGAATCTGGTGACTGGGCTACCGGGCAGTGTCAAACGATCGCAGTTGTGGGGTCTATGGAACCAGCGGTGTAAGCCAAAGGAAGAACCTTCCCTGCAATCCCCTCATAATCAACCTGGCCAGATTAGCTTTGGGAAGGGGAGTTCAGTACTTACGAACTTGATCACCCTTTTGGAGATTTCTAGGTCCCCTAAGGAATACACCATAAGGACTAGGCTTGTTTGCTTGGTTGAACACAAACACTTCTCGCATCTGTCGCTCTCCGCATCCCCTCCTGTTCTTCTCTAGTGTATGCATGGGAGACGCTCACTGCATCCCGAGTTGTTTGTTTTGGGATGGGAATCCAGGCGACCTGATTCTGCTAGAAACATGGCTGAACCTAAGGTAATGAGGTTGAGGACCAACCCCCACCAGACATAATGGCCGTCATCCAAGCCTAGATTAATGCAAACCACTGGCTTCAGCAACAACAGATCCACACTATCATGCAAGCCATACACCAGTTGCAGAACCCACATGGGCAACCACCACCACCTTTCCAAGGCCCACAAGGGCAACCGCCACCTGATCTACCACCATTCCAGGACTAACCTAGGCCCCTCCGTGACTTCTACAAGCCTTCCTCTATTCGAGTCAAGCCACACCTTAGGATCCCTAAAGGGGAAGATGATTTTGAGTAAAACCAAATGTCTTGAGTTTGATTCAGAGCCACTTCCATGGAAGCTCAAATGAAGACCCCTTCTAGCACCTAGAGGATCTTGACCAGATAGCCCGAACTGTGAAACCTAGGAACATTAGCCTTGACATTGTTTTGATTAAGATGTTCCCCTTCTCGCTAAGAGACAAGGCATCTCACTGGCTTAGAACCCTAGGTAGACCCATCACCACCTAGGAAGAACTGAGGCATGCATTCTTAAAGAAATTCTTCCCCATAGGAAAGACTAATGCCCTCAGAAGAGTCATTACTACCTTTACACTCCAGGGTGGGGAACAGTTCCATGAGGCGTGGGAAAGATTTAATGAACTCTTGAGGAAATGCCCACATCATGAAGTACCAAGGTGGCAATTGGCCCAGATCTTCTACCACGGTATAGACAGCAACCTACGAAACTTCGTCGATGCCTCATACGAGGGGAACTTCCTAAATAAAGATGAGGAGAGCGCATTTGAGCTCTTTGAGTCTATGAGCGAAAATTCGCTCAACAATGCCTCCATGACCCAGTTTAACCGACCCAATCAACCCTGTGGTGGGATTTATGAGGTACAAGCAAATTCTGGAATGGTTGACATGGACATCATTGCCAAGAAATTAGATCAAGTGGAATTGGTGGATAACAAGATAGATGAGCTACTGAACCAGACCAGGAACCCGTTACAGACCTTCTCCCTAGCAAAGGGAGCTCACAATGTTGACTTGGTCCAGCCCTTAAGCCAACTGAACCTGGAACAACCCCTAACCATGTTCCAGAGAGGGACCTTTGCTCCCTCAACCCTTGATTACTCTCTTCCCTCCCCGTCGACATCTGCTATCCTTGAAGATGTACAGGCTATCCAAGGTTATGCTAAACCTGACCCATTCTCCAACACTTACAACACTGGATGGCGTAATCACCCCAACTTTGGTTGGACAAATCATAAACCACCTCAATTTCAGAACCAGCCTAGGCCAAACCAGTAGCCAAACTTGCCCCCCTATCAGTAAGGACCACCAGTTGACCCCCATATAATCAAAATAGGGTGGCCCCTCCCCCGTAGAACCAAATGGACACCCTGATAAAGATGATGGCTGAAATGAACCAGAAACATCAGGAGGAAATGGCTTTAGTAAAGGGACAGTTGAGCCAACTATTGGATTGTAAACAACAAGGATCCCTACCTTCCCAGCCACAACCAAACCCGTGAAACGTGATTAACAGAGGTCCCAATTCACAAGGGTTCCAGGGCAATCCCGGGCAGGCTCACATGGTCCAGCCAGCCCCACAAACACCCCCTGGGTTTGGTGCTTCTTCATCCTCGTCTTCTCAAGGATCAACCCATGGTCCCAATGCCTCTGCGAATGCGGTAGCCTTGAGAAGCGGCACTAAAACCCAGGATCCTAAATGGTCGACTCTTCCCGAGACTTCACCAACTGAAACACCCGACTCAGAAGAGGCACTGGAAAAACCTAAGGACATAGAGATAGATCCTATCCACGTTCAGACACCCTACCCCGAGGCCTTGGAAATAATCAAGAAGAAGAAAAGTGTTGTGGAAACTGAGGAGCTTTTGGAGATCTTTAAGCAGGTTCAGATTAATATTCCGCCCCTCGAAGCCGTTAAGCACATCCTGACTTACGCCAAGTTTTTAAAGGATGCCTCTACACCCAAACGTAAGCTAAGACCTCAAGCACCTAGGAAGGTTTTGCTCTCCGAGCAAGCAAGTTCTGTAATATCAAGTAACTTTCCACTCAAGCGAACTGACCCAGGAGCACCCCTGATATCCTGCAATATCGGGGACATGACATTTGATAGAGCACTCCTGGACTTAGGTGCTTCCATCAATCTAATTCCAACAACCCTGTACCACCAATTTGGTTTCGGAGAGTTGACACCCACACTTGTCACCATCCAGCTGGCTGATGGATCTGTGAAGACCCCGAAGGGGGTTGTCGAGGACGTAATTGTGTGGGTCAAGGACTTCTATTTTCCGGTCGACTTCTTGGTGCTCGACATGGAAGTCCCTGAAAAACTACAAAACGCACCCATAATCTTAGGCAGACCTTTCTTAGCTACGGCTAAGGCAAACATCGATTGTGACACGAGATGTATGGAAATCGCCTTCGGAGACAAGAAAATGAAGTTGGATATCTTCCGGGCGACCAAGTCTTTTGATTGCGATTGTGTTGAGGAACATAACCCTGTGGAACCTTTGGTCAAGGAATGCCTCACCCTTAGTTCTGTCTCAGACCACCAATCCTGTAACGACTATTCTGACTGTCACCATCGCTGCCCATGGACCTCTGTAGGTCTAATTACCATCAAACAACACCATTTGAGGAGATTGATGTTGATCAACTCCCGCCTTTCCCTTTTCCTTCAACTGTTGTTCCACTCGCACCCAAACTAAAGCCACTACCTGAGAATCTCAAGTATGTCTTCCTGGGACCTGACCAGACCTTCCCAATGATTATTAACTCTCATCTAACCAAGGATTAGGAACTCAGGTTGACCGCGACCCTTTCGGCACATCAGGCCGCCATTGGATGGACCATTTCAGACTTAAGAGGAATTAGACTCGCTTATTGCACTCATAAGATTTACCTGGAAGACAGGGCATGGCCTTCCCGCCAGATGCAGAGACGGTTAAACCCAAATATGCGGGAGGTCGTTAAGAAAGAAATTATCAAGTGGCTTGACGCCAACATCATCTATCCCATCTCTGATAGCTCCTGGGTGAGCCCTACTCAAGTGGTTCCGAAGAAAGTCGGGCTCACCGTTGTTACCAATGAGCATGGTGAATCCATCCCCACCTGCACCACCATAGCATGGCGGGTGTGTATTGATTATAGAAAACTCAATGAAGCAACCAAGAAAGATCATTTCCCCTTGCCATTCATTTACCAGATCCTTGAAAGATTGGAATGGAAAAAGTATTTTTGCTTCCTGGATGGATATTCAAGATATAACCAAGTTGCAATTGCTCCTGAAGATCAAGAGAAAACCACATTCACTTGCCTGTACGGCACGTTTGCATTCCGTCGAATGCCGTTCAGGTTATGCAACACACCTGCTACCTTTCAGCGTTGCATGCTAGCCATTTTTTCAGAAATGGTGGGCGAATACTTGGAGGTATTTATGGATGATTTCTCTGTATTTGGGAATTCATTCGACCACTATTTGAGCAATTTGGAGAAAATCCTGAAACGATGTATCGAGGTTAATTTGGTGTTAAGTTGGGAAAAGAGCCATTTTATGGTTCAAGAAGGAATTATCCTCGGTCACATCGTATCGCATAGGGGCATTGAGGTGGATCAGGCCAAAGTTAATTTGATTTCCAAACTTCCTCTGCCTAGCTCGGTCCGGCAGATCCATTCATTCCTGGGACATGTTGGCTTCTACCAGAGGTTCATCAAGGACTTCTCCAAGCTTTCCAAACCCTTAACCAACCTTCTGGCCAATGATGCCTTATTCCACATGACCTCTAATTGCATCAAGGCTTACCACACCCTCCAGGACTTAGTTTCCACAGCACCTGTACTTGAACCCCAGATTGGTCCCAGGACTTTGAGATTATGTGTGATGCATCAGATTTTGCCATAGGCGCTGTTCTGGGACAAAGACAAGACAAGAAACCCGTGGTGAACTACTACGTGAGCAAGACGTTGGAGGAGGCCCAACGAAATTATACGGTCACAGAGAAAGAATTGCTCGCTGTAGTTTTCAGACTTGAGAAGTTCCGATCTTACCTGCTGGGATCCCATGTGACCATCTATACTGACCATTCAGCCATCCAGCACCTATTGGCTAAAAAGGACGTGAGGCCCAGGCTCATCAGATGGATCTTGATCTTGGAGGAATTTGACCTGGAAATCCACGACAAAGCCGGATCAAAGAATGTGGTGGCTGACCACTTGTCCAGACTTCACCCAGACCACATTGGTCCCTCCCTGCCTTTATCTGACACCTTTCCTGATGAACACATTTTGGCTGTGCAAGACAAAAAACTGCCTTGGTATACTGACTATGTCAACTACCTGGTTGTAGGATAGACCCTGCACAGCTAGTCCAGATAGCAACGAGACAAGTTCTTGGCCGAGGCCAAGCATTATTTCTGGGATGATCCCATGCTGTTTTGCCTCTGTGCCGACCTGCTATGACTCGGTTCCCGAATCCCTACAGGAAACGAGACCAAACCGACTCAACTGATTCCAAGACTCAGTCGTCCAACGAGAGAGTAACCGGAAAGCAAGAAAGTAAACCACATTCACTATGCTATGCAACTAACAGTAACAAAAGTACAGTAGTAAAGAAGTAAACTACTACAGTACACACCACCACAACAGTAGAAAGTAAACGGGTACAAGGATATAAAATACAAGATATACGAGTATAGAGGTACAAGAAGCTACTCACTGCAAAAGAAAAGGAGTACAACCAGAAACTACCGCTACTGGGCTCTACTGGGCCTAGCACCCTCTGCAGCCGTAGGCTCTGGCTACTCAACACCTGGACCTGAAAAGGGGGTTACGAGTACAAAACGTCAGCGAACGCTGAGTAGAGTGACAACCAACTAACTAAAGCAGTAAAGGTGGACAGGTAGTTGTCGTTTTTCAATTTACTTTCTTTCTTTAACTAATTATTTCTTCTTTCACCACTTGGTTTATTTATCAGGATTCTTTCTTGATCTCGAATGTTCCTTGTGGGAACGATCTTGATTGCAGTCTTTTCCGAAGAGTAGAAGTCGCACGTGGTGCTCTCCTGGCCGGGAGAGTCCCCGTGCGACTTCTACTCTTCGGCAAAGACTGTAATCAAGATCGTTCCCACGAGGAACATTTGAGATCAAGAAAGAATCCCGATAAATAAACCAAGTGGTGAAAGAAGAAATAATTAGTTAAAGAAAGCAAGTAAGTTGAAAAATAACAGCTACCTGTCCACCTTTACTGCTTTAGTTAGTTGTTTGCCACTCTACTCAGCGTTCGCTGACGTTTTGTACTTGTAACACCCTTTTCAGGTCCAGGTGTTGAGCAGCCAGAGCCTACGACTGCAGAGGGCGTTGGGCTCAGTAGAGCCCAGTAGCGGTAGTTTCTGGTTGTACTCCTTTTCTGTTGCAGTGAGTAGTTTCTTGTACCTCTGTACTCGTATATCCTGTATTTTATATCCTTGTACTCGTTTACTTTCTACTGTTGTGGTGGTGTGTACTGTAGTGGTTTACTTCTTTAATGCTGTACTTTTGTTACTGTTAGTTGCATAGCATAGTGAATGTGGTTTACTTTCTTGCTTTCTGGTTACTCTCTCGTTGGACGACTGGGTCTTGGGATCAGTCGAGTCGGTCTGGTCTCGTGTCCTGTAGGGATTCGGGAACCGGGTTATAATAAGATGGTATCAGAGCAAGGTCGTCCCGTGAAGTGAACCAACTAACTTAAGAATAACCAATTCATGTGCTTGTAACTGGAGTAACCACCACAACGTGCCTTTCGACATCTGTCCTGAGGTTCTTTCGCTTAAGTTCATTAGAGTTGACGTCTTCTCTTTTGTCTTCCGCATCTCCTTGCAGGAGATGCCTTATCGGAGAATTCCCAAGATGGGCCGTGGACGTGGTCGTGGATGAGGCTAGAGGGGCAGACGTGTCGAGCTTGGAGTACGTGCTACCCCTTCTCTCCTGCTGAGCATACGGTCTCAGGACCTCGTCCAGTTGATCAGAGATGTCATTCGAGAAGAATTTCAACTTCCACCCACTCTGCCACCCCCTCATCTCTCTTCCGAGGGTACGGAGGGCGAGTTTTTCGTGGGATGACATTTTCACCGTCGCACCAGGTGAGTCAGAAGAGCTCGAGGAGGGCACACGGTGTCCGTAGGAGAGCTGTCTCATTTTGCCGGGCAATCAGTAGCCTCTAGGGGCCCCCGACAGGGGCCAGCTATCAGCACTAGACCCCTGCCCAACCGTCAGTAGGGACCTACCGAGGGAGGGAGTCGAGTCCCCCTCTACTACCAGTGTGGCCAGCCAAGCCACTTCAGGAGGGACTGCCCATCTAAGGCTAGAGCACAATAGACGCTCACCGCACCAAGCGCAGGAGGCCGTGGTTCCTAGGCACGTGGGAGAGGACAGCAGTTGAGGGGAGAGTACCGGCCAGCTATCGCTAGCTCCACCCCGGGGTTGGTTGTTTTGTCCGCTCCCAGGACGGAGGGGTGTCACGACGTCTTGACTCACGGAGACATCATAGCTCTAGTTTCTGCGGTGATAGGTATGGTTACAATTTTTGGCCCTTTTGGAGTATATATTTCTTGCTTCTAGTATGACGTACTTTCTTGCCCCACCTGTTTATCACTACCTTGTGGTCTGATAGCACTCTATTAGAGGTTCCTTTGTGATCAGAGGTCCGGGTGGTCAGCTGTTTGTAGCTGAGGAGGTTTACACAAGCAGTGAGGTCAGTGTTGGGGGACACAACCTCCCTGTTGACCTGATTGTAATACTGATGGAGGGCCTTGGCGTAATTCGGGGGATGGATTGGCTATCCGCTCACCACGTTTGGTGGACTATTTTGAGAGGAACTTTGTCTTCTCCATACTGGAGACACCTTCTTTTGAATTTCACGGATAGCCGGTGGACGGAGGCTTTAGGTGCATTTCTGCACTTCGGGCGACGAGACTTTTGGGCCAGGGGTGTGTGGGCTTTCTGGCTTGTGTAGTGGTAGAGCCCAGTCCCATGGCAAACTTTCTAAGTATCCCGGTGGTCAGAGAGTACCCCTACGTGTTCCCAGAGGAGCTGTCAGGACTATCGCCTGAGCATGAGATCGAGTTCGAGATCTTACTGGTACCGGGGACTGATGAGAACCTCATCATGAGCCATAACTAGCTCATTTTGACCTAATACAAAGGATAAAAGCTCCTACATAACTCAAGGAAAGGCTTAACTCAGAGAATTCTGAGTTTAAGGAGAAAACAAGTCATAAGGGGTAAAAATGCAATTTTACCAGTATAATCTGCATACAGGGTAATTCAGGGTCCAAACACAGGTCAAACAAACCGAATAAGAAGGAAAGTGGGATGATCTGATAAGGGCTACAGCAATTCCAAGGAACTAAATGATAATCTGTAACCCTAAAGCAAACCCACTTCAATTCACGAGGTTCGAGGTAAAGTAAAAATAGAATAAACCCTCTAAAATTCATAGAAAAATAATCTCTAGGGTTTAGAACCTTCAATTTGGCCTTCAGAACCATTTTGACCTACATTGAGAACCATGCCCAATTAATAACTTAATTTGGGTTTTTGCATAAATTGACCGGTCAAACAAGGTTTAATCTAGAAATAAAATTCACCATCAAATTCCTTAGGTCCTAATTAGTCATGTATAAAAACTTGAGCCTAAGAAGAAACCTTCTTGACCAACTTTGCACTTTGGTCCTCATATATTTACTTTTTGGCCCTCAACTTTTGAACCCTCACATTTCTACCCCTAACTCTCCTTCGTTCTTTGCATTCAGGTCCCTCCTGCCAAAACCTGCCAGCACCATGCTCCGGCGACCTTGCGCAGAGCATGGCGCCGCGCAGGGTGAGGGGGAGGGGCTGACAAGTCAACCGGGGGTGCCCTGCGTCGTCAGCCGTCGCAGGAACACCCCCCTGGTCGCTGCAACCCACCATACCGGCCGTGCGAACGCACGGACGGTATGGGTTTCCATCTCCGGCATCCTCCAGCGAGGGAGACACGTCGCCTCCCTCCGCCCTCCTCTCTGATTCCGCCTCTATAAATACCCCCGTCGCTCCGCCGTTCTGAGCAGCTCGGTCCTGACGGAGAAAGACCCCCACTTCCTCTCTTCCCACTCCGACAAGAAGCTCTCCAGCTCCGGCGGCCTCCCCTCTTCCTCCTCGTCGCTCTGCCGCACTACCAGCTGCAGGGTTGCCCTCCCTCGCTCTTCCCGCGCCACGCCGCACCTAGCTGGCGCCTCTCCGGCCCTCTCCTCGCCGCCGCCCCTTCCCCCGGGCATCTTCTTCTCCGGCGACAGTCGATACGACTGTCGCCCGCTCCAGCCCCTCCTCGTTCTGCTAAGTAGGTAAAACTCCTCCTCTTTCTCCCCTCTTCCTTTTCCTCATTTTACATCTTTACTGTTACCCCGATCCGACCAATCGCCCTCACCTTCTCCATCTCCGACCCCTGCTCCGGCGACCCGCTCCCATCACTCCAGCAACCCACACGGCTCGCCGACCACCGCAGAACCTCCGCCTCCTCACCCTGATCAACCTCCGCCCTTCCATTTCCCCCAAATCACCCTCTGCAACTCCACCGAACAAACCCATCTCCCGACCCACAGTCCGACCTAGGGCAGCTCTTAGGCTCCGCCCCGCCGCCTGCACACCCCCCGACCACCTTCGCCGTGCCACGGCGAAGGTCCTCCGCATTCTGATTGGTCAGAGAGGCCGTTTCTCTATGGGCAGGTACCTGCGCTCGTCGCCGCCATTGTTGAAGCGAAGCAGCTTCGACCTGCTGTCCCAGGTGCGCCGCGCCCAGGTCACGCTCCCAGGCTGTGCGGGGGCATTTCGGCAAAGCGTTAGGCTGCAGTTGATGCGAATCCCTCGCGCGAAGGCCTCGCGTAAAGCTGCCATTACCAGCTGCTTCCTCCGCGCAGGCGCGAAATTGGGGTGGGACATTTAGTCCCACCTCGGAAGACTCCGAAGCGGCACAGCGGTATAAAGAGAAAAAGTGCTGGAGGCTTGTTGCCTCAGCACACGGGGTGAGGTCCCCTTCACCCGCCCGGTTACCCGGTCTCGTCCGCGCTCACGCCCCGCGGACCTGGCCCGACCCGACTTAGACTGACCTGCACTCCTCGCCCACCACGCACGCCGGTGGGCCTGGACCCGGGCGCGACCCGTACCCGGTAACCCGGCAGCTCTGGGAGAGCTTTCCTAAGAGCAGATTCTGTGAGAGAGAGACGCGAGGGAGGGTAGAGTTAGGTTTTGCCCCTCTGATCAAGCTGTGTAAGTGTGCAGGCACAGGTGAAGAAGAACCGTGGAAGAAGACGAAGGCTGAAGGAAGGAGGAGCACCGAGCGGCACTGTAGCAGCGGCGGTTTAAGTCGTCTAATTGGAAAATCAGACGACGTCCTGAAGGCAAAGAAGGAGAAGGAAGGCGAGGCAGAGGAGGAACACAGAGAGGCCAAGTGAAGGCTCTGCAGAAGAAGAAGAGCACGAGAAGAAGATCTGAAGAAAGGAAAAGAAGAAAGAAAGAAGAAGAAGAAGAACATCACCACTGCAGATAAAGAAGAAGAACAAAGGAAGAGAGCAGAAGATCTGAGAAGGAAGAAGAGGAGAAGCAAAGAGAAAAGAAGAAAAGCCAACAAATTCTCTCTCTCTCTTTCTTTATTTTTGTAAAAGAAACTTGTACCCCTAGAATACAACTTGCTCCCTGAGTTCGACCTTGGGAACTCTTTTATTTTCCGAGTAACAAATTGTATTAAACTGGTAATCACCTCTCTCTATACTATACTACGACGAAATAATAAAACTATAGAGGAAGGTCGCCACCAGTTTTTGGCGCCGTTGCCGGGGAGCAACGGCTATTCTAGAGGTAAACATTCCTGTTTCTTTTTAATTTCTGATAATCTCCTCTCTTTTATGCAGCTACAGGAAATCAAGAAGACAAGCAACCGCACAACAACCACTCCGAGGATAGGTAAAATTTTTTTTCCTCTCGCTATTAACCCCTAAACTCTAAAGAGGAAGAAAAGAAAAGAACAAGCAATATAGGGCTAACCTGTCTTCCATACTTAGTAACCATAAAGAGTTGCATGTTTTCAACTCATTACTCCTGCACACTATTAAGGGTATTTAAGGGCTAACACATTCTTGCTTGAGCCCTAATTACCCAACAAAGAATTAACTGGACCAAGTAGAGCCAACCTAGGATCCAACACTAGGGATTTAGAGACACACTCCTTAAGCAAGAATTGAGAAAACCAAATGAAGTGTGCCCAAGCCCTTGTCTGAAAATACCTATTCAAAGAAAACCTAAAACAATTGGCTCTCTAAACACTTGAACCCTAAAAGACAAGACCTAAAAGCTCTCAAAGAAAACAAGAGGTAAAGTTGACCCCTTGGGTCAACCAACCTTAAATTAGGTCACTCTTTGCACTTAAAAGACTAAAGTTCAAGTGAAACCTTAAGCACCCTGATCTTAAAATAAAAATTGGTAGACTTAAGAGGTCAAGATCCCCATTCTGGTCTACCTGGAACCGCAGTGACAAGAGAGGTCGGGTGGGGGAAACCCTGTAACCCGTGGGGACGCTCTACCGTGTAGGGGTCTTTGCGGGACTCTCCCTCTCTGGCTGCCCAGGTAATTCTCAGGTGGACGATCTTTCTGATCAAGGGGTCCATCTGCCCCGCACCTCTATAGTCACCCAACACATTTTTGGGTGTCTTGATTGGGTCCAGCACCTTCCAAACTCATCTCTTCCAACAGTGCATGTACAGAAGGAGGTCCTTAAGACCACCCTTAAGACCTCCTTTAGAAATTCGCTCTCGTCAAGGCCAAGCCTCGACGCCCGCGTTTGCGCAGCAGCACCCTCACATTATTCTGTCTTCTGATTCAGAACCAAGTTCTTCTTCTTCCCCCATCATGGCTCAGCCAGTTGAGGAAGAAAATAATCTGGAGCACCAGCTCCAGCGACTCAATGACCTCTTCCAAAACTTCGTGCACCCACCACAGCATCCTACGATGCGGGACCACTACAATCCTGCTGCGGTGGCCATTGAGCCTCGAGTCAGAATCCCGACTGGAGGACCTGATTCCGAATTAAAGCCCAACATGATTCATGCTATACCTAAATTCCATGGGCTTAATTCTGAAGATCCCTTCCAGCACATCAAATAGCTAAAGCATCTTGCCCAAACTTTTGGGTCAGATGCGCAAAATCGGGATATTCTTCTCATGAAGATGTTCTCCTTTTCTCTTATGGACAAGGCCGCCCATTGGTATCAAACTCAGACCCGGCCGATCAACACTTGGGAAGAACTTCAATCCGAGTTTTTGAAAAAGTTTTTTCCCGTTGGTCGGACCAACGCCTTGCGCCATCAGATTACACACTTCACTCAACAATCAGAGAACCTCTCCATGAGGCATGGGATCGTTTTCAGGATCTCATGAGAAAGTGCCCCCATCACGAAGTTCCTAAATGGGAACAAGTCCAATCTTTTTACCAGGGACTCCGTGAGGACATCCGCCTTTTCGTCAATGCAACTTGCGGAGGAAACATCATGGGTCAACATGAAGACACCGTATGGGAGATTCTCGAAAACATGTGCGAGAACTCCATCAACAATGACTCCATGGGATTATTCGACAGGACGAATACCCGCGCAGCGACGAATCTTAAGGGAGCACATTAGACGCAGGGCCTGTCCGCATCAGTCGACCTGGAATTAATGGCCAGTCGATTGGACAAGGTCTCAATCATTGAGAAGAAGGTGGATGAGCTGACTCAGCACTTGCAGCGAGCCACCTCCGCGCGTAACTCCTTTGCACAACCTCCTTCCACACAGGAGACTGTGCAAAACATCCTCCACCGATCTTCCCCTAGGATGGATCCATATCCATCCCCATCTGATTCTCGGATCGGAGGATCATCCGATCCTTTCTACACCAGCCCGGGGAACTCCATTCCCCCTTTCCCTGATTCTCAGGAGGTTCCTCAGACCTGCGAGGACCTCAACGCCATCCAGAATGACCCATTCTCCAACACTTACAACCCTGGATGGCGAAACCATCCCAATTTTCAGTGGGCAGGAAATTCCCAAACCCAAAGACCACCTTTTCAGTCCCGCCCACAGCCCTCTCGTCATTACCAGCCGCCTCAGCCTCGGCCCAACCCTACTTATCCATCAGGGCCAAATCAGGATCAAATGTCCCTAATCCTTCAGACTCTGGCTGACATTCAAAGAACGAATGCGGCTATTCAAAAACAGCACAAGGACGAACTTACAGAGGTTAAAACTCAACTGGCCCAGTTGGCAAATTCTCGCCAGCCAGGCACACTCCCTTCCCAACCTCTTCCTAACCCGAATAACGTGCCGACCTAGAAGCGCGTTATGAATCCAAATTTAGGCCACGCACAATGGATTTATTAGGCCCCTACTGCTCCATCTCCAGACAAGATGGAAGCTTCAACTTCTTATGCGGGATTTATATCCTAGATAGGGGAGTATCTAGGGTCGTCCAAGGAGGAAAAAATTGCAAAATTAATCCTCTTTCTTACAGATAGATCTCAACTTTCTTTTTGATATTTTTCAATATGTAATTTTTTTGTATTTTGAAAAGATGAGGGCAAACTGCAGATTGTAACTAAAAGAACTAACACCTACAAATGATTAACTAAAATCTAAAAGATAGAAATATCTTCTTCCTAAGCTCACTCTAGGCAAGTGGAGGCCTAGGGTAATTAGGAAGAAGAGGTGAAACAAGCGCTAGAACCAAAACAAACAACTGCAATAAAAAGTTAAAAGAAGGCAATTTTGATTGAGTAGAATGAGTGTTCTATTCAAGGACAAGTAGAGGAATGCTTCTACTAGAATTAAACAATCTAAAAGCAAGAAAAGAAACACAAATCCTCTTGTAACAATGGTGAAGAAGGTTGTCTTCTTGCTCCAAGCCTAGCTGCTCCTTGGCTTGAAAAGAGGGCTTCCTTCTCCTCCTTCCTTAAGAGCTCCTCCAAGGTGGAAGCTACCACCTTTAATGCTCTCTCCAAAGGGGTGGGCGTGCACCACCCTCAAAAACTCCTCCAAGGTGGCATGACCACCTTCAAGTTCTCCTCCAAGATCTTCCTTGCCTGGCTTCTCCTTTGGCTGGCGTGACCCAAGGGAAGAGGGGAAGGCACCAAGGGGACAGAATATCCCCTTAATCTTCTTCTTCTTCTTCTCTCTTGGACGTGGGCTTCTTGGTGGAATATTAGAGTGAAATTGCTAGCCAAGGATGACTTGAATGGTGGTGGGTAGTGGACTTTTTATAGGGTAGGATGGGGGGTTAAGGTGCCCCATGAAATGAAGGGCTAGGATGGAAGAATGGAGGTGGTTGGTGATCCTATGGCTAAGGAGAGTTGGCGCCAACTCAAGGGGTGTTAAAGGGGGTAGTTATGGTGGTGTTGGTGTCTTTTGGTGGTGGAGAGACACCACCATGTTGGCGCCAGCATGGGGTCTTCTAGAAGGGGGGTTAGGTGGATGGTGGAGATGGGTTCAAGGGGGATTGTGTGGTGGAGATGAGGGGAGATTTTGGAGGGAAAAGTGGCGCCATTAAGGGGTGGTTATGGGTAGTTTTTGGCGCCACTTTTAGGTGTCTTTTGGAGGTGGTGGGTAGGTTAGGTTGGTGCCAAGTAGGTTAGCTTATGTGGAGCTTAGGTGGAGCTAGTTGGGTGGAGTTGGTAGGTGGGTTTTTGGGGTGGTATAAGCCAAGGAAGTTGGAGCATAGCTAAGCTAAGCTAAGCTAAGCTAAGCTAAGCTAGCTTAGCTAATGGAGGAGTAGAGGAGAAGGTAATGGAGCTAGGGTTTGGAGGAAGGAGCTGAGGAGGAGAAATCTGGAGCTGGAGCTGGCTGCTGCTGAAGAGGCTGGCATGGGGCCACTCTAGCTGGCTTAGCTTGCTAGTTCTTTGCTAGTTGATAAGCCAAGCTAAAGTGAGCCAGCTTCTACCAAAATGAGCTGAGGTGAGCTAGGTCTGGTGCTCCCGGGGAGAATAAAGCTGGTTGAGGTAGCTAAGGTAGCTTAGCTCAACTGAATTGAGCTAAGCTGAGCCCCGGGAGCTGGACTTGAGCTTCCTGAGCTGGGATGAGTTCTTCTTCAGCTGGCTGGAGCTGAGTGGAGTTGGATGTAGCTGGATCTGAGCTGGGGTGAACTCCTGTCAACTTAGCTGAGCTAGCTAGAGCTCCCTGTGGACTAGTGGGAGCTGAGATGAGCTAGACTCAGCTAAGTTGAGCTGGATCTGAGCTGACTTGAGCTAGGGTGAGCTAAGGTGAACTCTCTTGAGCTGCCATCCAGCTGAGATTAGCTGAATGGAGCTGGGATGAGCTTACCCTAGTTCAAGTAAGCTAGGTTCCAGCTGCGGTGAGCTGGATCAAGCTGAGGTGAGCTGGATCAAGTTGAGGTAAGCTGGATTAGGCTGAGTTCCAGCTAGTCTGGGCTTCTCCTTCACCATTTGCCTTCTTGAGTGCTAGGGTTTTAGGGATCTATATATCTGTACATCCCTAACACTCACAAAAACATATTAAAAAGATAATAAAAAATGCAATGCATGCCTAACCTATTTTATGCCTAAATGCAGCCCAAAAACCCATTTGCGGAGTAAAATCCTAAGAGCTAGGTTTGTTTTAATGCATAAGAATGATGATAAACTGACGTTTATCACACCCCCATGCTTATATTTTGCTAGTCTCTTAGCAAAACTTAAAACGGAATTTTTGGGAAATCTAATTTTTTCGACTTTTAAGGAGAAAAAGAGATTAATGGACCTTGGTAGATTAAAACACTGGAGGTACGGGATTTATTGAAGATAAACATCAGGATTTGTTTTTGGATCCAACCATTAGACAGAGCGGGATCAATATATCTTCCAGAAAATTCACAAATTAACCCCTTGTTAATTCAGATGACTTGAAATGTTTGTTTTTAGGATTTTTCTGGCTCGTGAATCTGATTCGCAACTTGCAAAATCCTTTAAAACCTTATGTCTGTGCTTGTGAAAAGCCAACATTTATAAGGATGTGTTATTATTATTATATATATATTTTATTTTTTATTTATTTTTTATTTTTTTCTCCCCCATGCTTATTTTTAGCTTAGTCTTACAACAGATGTGTCGGGATCATCATTCCCGTTACCCTTCCTCGAGGGGGCTCTGGCACCAGTACTTCGGGATAGCACTATCCATGACACCACCCAGGAGGTCACAACCCCAAAACATGATGCGGTGAAAAGGGGCGCTCCAAGCAAACTCAAGCTCTTGCTCCGATGCTATAGGTAGAGCACCGTCCAAGACACTTGAGCTGCTAAAATGCACTTTAATGCTCCGTCTAAAGATATGAAATATAGATATACAGCAGCGCCAAGGCGGTAACATGTTGACATCGCATCCTCAAAGAAGGTATTTTCCTTCTTCTCGGCGGTGGGAACTCAAACCAAAGATCTGCTTCAGACTTTTACTAAATCCAAACACGGGAGTTTTTCAAAAAAATTTTAATTATTTTTAAGTGTTGGCTTGTGTGTGAAAATAGACATAAGAAGTTTCTTAAGATACGCAAGTTTTTGAATTAGAAACTAAGTCAAATACTTTTCGTATTACAAAATAGGATCAAGTCACCTGAACTATCATGAGTTCAGGTGGAATTTTAGAGAAGGATATCTGATCTAGTCTAAAATAGACCCTGGAATTCTAATGATCAGATCTATATCCTTATCCCTATTTTGTTAAAGATTAAATCCCATTGTACCAAAAGTGAATTTTTCGACCTTAGTCCCGATTTCAAAGTTTTTCCTCAAAAAGTTTTCAACATTTTTATTTTTTTTTGGGTATGCAAGCAGGAAATAAAGAAAATTGTATGTTTTTAGGTTTTGAACATCCTAAATCGATTGTAAAAATTTAAAAACACCCCCCCATGCTTAAGAAATGCCATGTCCTCATGCATTAGGAGGGAAAAGGGATAACCTTAGTGAAGAACGGTCGGGTTTAGGATGAACAAAACTTGGAAGAAGAAAAAAAAGGAAAGCAAGAAAAAAATTGATGGGTTACTGATGAGAACCTCATCATGAGCCATAACTAGCTCATTTTGACCTAATACAAAGTATAAAAGCTCCTACATAACTCAAGGAAAGGCTTAACTTAGAGAATTCTGAGTTTAAGGAGAAAACAAGTCATAAGGGGTAAAAATGCAATTTTACCAGTATAATCTGCATACAGGGTAATTCAGGGTCCAAACATAGGTCAAACAAACCAAATAAGAAGGAAAGTAGGATGATCTGATAAGGGCTACAGCAATTCCAAGGAACTAAATGATAATCTGTAACCCTAAAACAAACCCACTTCAATTCACGAGGTTCGAGGCAAAGTAAAAATAGAATAAACCCTCTAAAATTCATAGAAAAATAATCTCTAGGGTTTAGAACCTTCAATTTGGCCTTCAGAACCCATTTTGACCTACATTGAGAACCATACCCAATTAATAACTTAATTTGGGTTTTTGCGTAAATTGACCAGTCAAACAAGGTTTAATCTATAAATAAAATTCACCATCAGATTCCTTAGGTCCTAATTAGTCATGTATAAAAACTTGAGCCTAAGAAGAAACCTTCTTGACCAACTTTACACTTTGGTCCTCATATATTTACTTTTTGGCCCTCAACTTTTGAACCCTCGCATTTCTGCCCCTAACTCTCCTTCGTTCTTTGCATTCAGGTCCCTCCTGCCAAAACCTGACCAGCACCATGCTCCGGCGACCTTGCGCGGAGCATGGCGCCGCTCAGGGTAAGGGGGAGGGTCTGGCAAGACAACCGGGGGTGCCCTGCGCCGTCAGCCGTCGCAGGAACACCCCCCTGGTCGCTGCAACCCACCATACCGGCCGTGCGAACGCACGGACGGTATGGGTTTCCATCTCCGGCGTCCTCCGGCAAGGGAGACACGTCGTCTCCCTCCGCCCTCCTCTCTCATTCCGCCTCTATAAATACCCCCGTCGCTCCGCCGTTCTGGGGAGCTCGGTCCTGACGGAGAAAGACCCCCACTTCCTCTCTTCCCACTCCGACAGGAAGCTCTCCAGCTCCGGCGGCCTCCCCTCTTCCTCCTCGTCGCTCTGCCGCACTACCAGCTGCAGGGTTGCCCTCCCTCGCTCTTCCCGCGTCACGCCGCACCCAGCTGGCGCCTCTCCGGCCCTCTCCTCGCCGCCGCCCCTTTCCCCGGGCATCTTCTTCTCCGGCGACAGTCGATACGACTGTCGCCCGCTCCGGCCCCTCCTCGTCCTGCTAAGTAGGTAAAACTCCTCCTCTTTCTCCCCTCTTCCTTTTCCTCATTTTACATCTTTACTGTTACCCCGATCCGACCAATCGCCCTCACCTTCTCCATCTCCGGCCCCTGCTCCGGCGACCCGCTCCCATCACTCCAGCAACCCACATGGCACGCCGACCACCGCAGAACCTCCGCCTCCTCACCCTGATCAACCTCCGCCCTTCCACTTCCCCCAAATTACCCTCTGCAACTCCACCGAACAAACCCATCTCCCGACCCACAGTCCGACCTAGGGTAGCTCTTAGGCTCCGCCCCGCCGCCTGCACACCCCCCCGACCACCTTCGCCATGCCACGGTGAAGGTCCTCCGCATTTCTGATTGGGCTGAGAGGCCATTTCTCTGTGGGCAGGTACCTGCGCTCGTCGCCACCATTGTTGAAGCGAAGCAGCTTCGACCTGCTGTTCCAGGTGCGCCGCGCCTAGGTTACGCTCCCAGGCTGTGCGGGGGAATTTCGGCAAAGCGTTAGGCGGCAGTTGAGGCGAATCCCTCGCGCAAAGGCCTCGCGTAAAGCTGCGATTACCAGCTGCTTCCTCCGCGCAGGCGCGAAATTGGGGTGGGACATTTAGTCCCACCTCGGAAGACTCCAAAGCGGCACAGCAGTATAAAGAGAAAAAGTGCTGGAGGCTTGTTGCCTCAGCACACGGGGTGAGGTCCCCTTCACCAGCCCGGTTACCCGGTCTCGTCCGCGCTCACGCCCCGCGGACCTGGCCCGACCCGACTTAGACTGACCTGCACTCCTCGCCCACCACGCACGCCGGTGGGCCTGGACCCGGGCGCGACCCGTACCCGGTAACCCGGCAGCTCTGGGAGAGCTTTCCTAAGAGCAGATTCTGTGAGAGAGAGACGCGGGGGAGGGTAGAGATAGGTTTTGCCCCTCTCTGATCAAGCGGTGCAAGTTTGCAGGCACAGGTGAAGAAGAAGAACCGGAGAAGAAGACTGACGGAAGAAGAGCAGCCAGGACTGCTCGAAGCAAAGAGGAAAAGGCGAAGAAGAAGAAGACGAGCAAGGCAGAGAAGAAGGACGACGAAAGCTGAAGGAAGGAGCACTGAGCGGCACTGTAGCAGCGGCGGTTTAAGTCGTCTGATTGGAAAATCAGACGACGTCCTGAAGGCAAAGAAGGAGAAGGAAGGCGAGGCAGAGGAGGAACACAGAGAGGCCAAGTGAAGACTCTGCAAAAGAAGAAGAGCACGAGAAGAAGATCTGAAGAAAGGAAAAGAAGAAAGAAAGAAGAAGAAGAAGAACATCACCACTGCAGATAAAGAAGAAGAACAAAGGAAGAGAGCAGAAGATCTGGGAAGGAAGAAGAGGAGAAGCAAAGAGAAAAGAAGAAAAGTCAACAAATTCTCTCTCTCTCTCTCTCTCTCTCTTTATTTTTGTAAAAGAAACTTGTACCCCTAGAATACAACTTGCTCCCTGAGTTCGACCTCGGGAACTCTTTATTTCCGAGTAACAAATTGTATTAAACTGGTAATCACCTCTCTATACTATACTACGACGAAATAATAAAACTATAGAGGAAGGTCGCCACCAGTTTTTGGCACCGTTGCCGGGGAGCAACGGCTATTCTAGAGGTAAACATTCCTGTTTCCTTTTAGTTTCTGATAATCTCCTCTCTTTTATGCAGCTACAGGAAATCAAGAAGACAAGCAACCGCACGACAACCACTCCGAGGACAGGTAAAATTTTTTTTTCCTCTCGCTATTAACCCCTAAACTCTAAAGAGGAAGAAAAGAAAAGAACAAGCAATATAGGGCTAACCTGTCTTCCATACTTAGTAACCATAAAGAGTTGCATGTTTTCAACTCATTACTCCTGCACACTATTAAGGGTATTTAAGGGCTAACACATTCTTGCTTGAGCCCTAATTACCCAACAAAGAATTAACTGGACCAAGTAGAGCCAACCTAGGATCCAACACTAGGGATTTAGAGACACACTCCTTAAGCAAGAATTGAGAAAACCAAATGAAGTGTGCCCAAGCCCTTGTCTGAAAATACCTATTCAAAACCTAAAACAATTGGCTCTCTAAACACTTGAACCCTAAAAGACAAGACCTAAAAGCTCTCAAAGAAAACAAGAGGTAAAGTTGACCCCTTGGGTCAACCAACCTTAAATTAGGTCACTCTTTGCACTTAAAAGACTAAAGTTCAAGTGAAACCTTAAGCACCCTGATCTTAAAATAAAAATTGGTAGACTTAAGAGGTCAAGATCCCCATTCTGGTCTACCTGGAACCGCAGTGACAAGAGAGGTCGGGTGGGGGAAACCCTGTAACCCGTGGGGACGCTCTACCGTGTAGGGGTCTTTGCGGGACTCTCCCTCTCTGGCTGCCCAGGTAATTCTCAGGTGGACGATCTTTCTGATCAAGGGGTCCATCTGCCCCGCACCTCTATAGTCACCCAACACATTTTTGGGTGTCTTGATTGGGTCCAGCACCTTCCAAACTCATCTCTTCCAACAGTGCATGTACGGAAGGAGGTCCTTAAGACCACCCTTAAGACCTCCTTTAGAAATTCGCCCTCGTCAAGGCCAAGCCTCGATGCCCGGGTTTGTGCAGCAACACCCTCACATTATTCTCTCTTCTGATTCAGAACCAAGTTCTTCTTCTTCCCCCATCATGGCTCAGCCAGTTGAGGAAGAAAATAATCTAGAGCACCAGCTCCAGCGACTCAATGACCTCTTCCAAAACTTCGTGCACCCACCACAGCGTCCTACGATGCGGGACCACTACAATCCTGCTGCGGTGGCCATTGAGCCTCGAGTCAGAATCCCGACTGGAGGACCTGATTCCGAATTAAAGCCCAACATGATTCATGCTATACCTAAATTCCATGGGCTTAATTCTGAAGATCCCTTCCAGCACATCAAACAGCTAAAGCATCTTGCCCAAACTTTTGGGTCAGATGCGCAAAATCGGGATATTCTTCTCATGAAGATGTTCTCCTTTTCTCTTATGGACAAGGCCGCCCATTGGTATCAAACTCAGACCCGGCCGATCAACACTTGGGAAGAACTTCAATCCGAGTTTTTGAAAAAGTGTTTTCCCGTTGGTCGGACCAACGCCTTGCGCCATCAGATTACACACTTCACTCAACAATCAGAGAACCTCTCCATGAGGCATGGGATCGTTTTCAGGATCTCATGAGAAAGTGCCCCCATCACGAAGTTCCTAAATGGGAACAAGTCCAATCTTTTTACCAGGGACTCCGTGAGGACATCCGCCTTTTCGTCAATGCAACTTGCGGAGGAAACATCATGGGTCAACATGAAGACACCGTATGGGAGATTCTTGAAAACATGTGCGAGAACTCCATCAACAATGACTCCATGGGATTATTCGACAGGACGAATACCCGCGCAGCGACGAATCTTAAGGGAGCACATTAGACGCAGGGCCTGTCCGCATCAGTCGACCTGGAATTAATGGCCAGTCGATTGGACAAGGTCTCAATCATTGAGAAGAAGGTGGATGAGCTGACTCAGCACTTGCAGCGAGCCACCTCCGCGCGTAACTCCTTTGCACAACCTCCTTCCACACAGGAGACTGTGCAAAACATCCTCCACTGATCTTCCCCTAGGATGGATCCATATCCATCCCCATCTGATTCTCGGATCGGAGGATCATCCGATCCTTTCTACACCAGCCCGGGGAACTCCATTCCCCCTTTCCCTGATTCTCAGGAGGTTCCTCAGACCTGCGAGGACCTCAACGCCATCCAGAACGACCCATTCTCCAACACTTACAACCCTAGATGGCGAAACCATCCCAATTTTCAGTGGGCAGGAAATTCCCAAACCCAAAGACCACCTTTTCAGTCCCGCTCATAGCCCTCTCGTCATTACCAGTCGCCTCAGCCTCGGCCCAACCCTACTTATCCATCAGGGCCAAATCAGGATCAAATGTCCCTAATCCTTCAGACTATGGCTGACATTCAAAGAACGAATGCGGCTATTCAAAAACAGCACAAGGACGAACTTACAGAGGTTAAAACTCAACTGGCCCAGTTGGCAAATTGTCGCCAGCCAGGCACACTCCCTTCCCAACCTCTTCCTAACCCGAATAACGTGCCGACCCAGAAGCGCGTTATGAATCCAAATTTAGGCCACGCACAATGGATTTATCAGGCCCCTACTGCTCCATCTCCAGACGAGATGGAAGCTTCAACTTCTTATGCGGGATTTCAGCAGCAGCCACCCCTCTTACCAAACCCAAACCAAATCAGGCCGGATTAAATTCTGTAACAACACGTAGTGGTAAAACAACTCAAGACCCGCATTATCCAAACCACTCCAAGCCTGATAACCATGACCCTAGGATAGTTATCCAAGATACCACTATTCCGGATCCACAACCTGGACCTATCCTAGAAGAACCAACCAAGATCCCGTTTCCCGAGGCCTTGACCAAGGGAAAGAAGACCACCAAACCCGTGGCCCCTGAGGAGGACCTGGTCAAGCTCTTTGAGCAGGTCCACATAAACATCCCCTTGATGGATGCAATCCGCCACGTACCAGCTTACGCACGATTTCTAAAGAATATATGTACACCCCAGCGTAAGCCGCGAACCAAGGGAGGGAGCCCAATTGTTCTGTCAGAGCAAGCCAGCTCTGTAATCCTCAGTAGACTCCCACCCAAGGCAAAAGATCCTGGTACTCCCCTGATTTCCTGCAAGATAGGTGGTACCCAATTTGATAGAGCATTGTTAGACTTGGGTGCATCCATAAACCTGATACCCACATCCTTACTTGACCATCTAGAAGAATCTGAGCTAAAACCAACCGAGGTAACATTACAATTAGCAGATCGATCTATAAAGTCACCAAAAGGGATTCTCGAGGATGTTATCGTAAGAGTACGGGATTTCTATTTCCCAGTGGACTTTATAGTCTTAGATATGGACGCACCTGAGAACCCTAGGGATACACCAATCATTCTAGGGAGACCTTTCTTGGCTACTGCTAGAACCAACATCAGCTGTGAGGAGGGCCAAATAGAGCTTAAGTTTGGAGATTAAACACTACAAATTGATATATTTAAGGCCCAACAAGGAATTAATTGCGGTGTCATTGAATAAATTTGTGACATCAGGACTTTGGTTGATGAATCACACTTCCAGAATGACTCGATTATGCCTCATCAACCACAGAAGGATCTTGACCCGCAAATAGAGGAGTCGAATCCAGATATGAACAACCGAGTAACTCCCACCCTTGAACCTCACATCTATACTGAACCACCTGCTACTGCTGATAACCCCATCCTCGAATTGAAACCCCTTCCTGCTCACTTGAAATACATCTTTTTGGGTTCTAATCAGACCCTTCCAGTGATTATCAATTCCAACCTCAGTCCTGAACAGGAATCCCGTCTGATTGTTGTCCTCCAGCAACATCGCAGAGCCATCGGGTGGACTCTCGATGATTTGACTGGAATAAGTCCCTCTTATTGTACTCATCATATCTATTCAGAAGAGGGCACACGACCTTCTCGTGAAATGCAGAGACGCTTAAACCCCAATCTGCAGGAGGTCGTGAAAAAGGAGATCATCAAGTGGTTAGATGCCGGAATCATCTACCCGATCTCCGATAGTCGTTGGGTGAGCCCAATTCAGGTCGTGCCCAAGAAGGCAGGACTCACCACTATAACGACTGAGACCGGAGAAATCATTCCTACCCGATTAGCCAACTCGTGGAGAGTCTGTATAGATTACCGCCGACTCAATTCCTCCACGAAGAAGGATCATTTCCCACTACCCTTCATTGATCAAATTCTCGAAAAACTTGCGGGAAATAGGTTCTTCTGCTTTCTTGACGGGTACTCCGGTTATAACCAGGTGGCAATCCATCCTGAGGACCAAGAAAAGACCACGTTCACCTACCCCTTCGGAACATACGCTTTCCGAAGGATGCCTTTCGGTCTTTGCAATGCGCCCGCTACTTTTCAGCGATGCATGCTTGCCATATTCTCAGATATGGTAGGTGATTATCTGGAAGTCTTCATGGATGAATTTTCAATTTTCGGAGCATCATTCGACGATTGCCTCCAACACTTGGTCCAGATACTCAGGCGGTGCATCGATGTGAATTTGGTTCTTTCCTGGGAAAAGAGCCATTTCATGGTGCCTGAGGGAATTGTCCTGGGACACTCAATTTCGGAAAAAGGTATCCAAGTGGATCGAGCTAAGATTGATCTGATTTCTCACCTTCCTATGCCTAGCTCGATCAGGGACATCCGTTCCTTTTTAGGGCATGTCGGTTTTTATCGACGATTTATCCCTGATTTTTCAAAAATCGCGCGCCCCCTGACCACTCTTCTCTCCAAGGATGTTCCTTTCGAAATTTCCAAGGAATGCACTCAAGCATTTGAAATCCTGCGTGACCGAGTCACCCAAGCCCCGATCCTACAGTCCCCTGATTGGTCTCAACCCTTTGAGATCATGTGCGATGCATCCGACTTCGCTGTAGGAGCGGTTTTGGGGCAGAAAATTGACGGGAAACCTGTGGTCATTTACTACGCCAGCAAAACACTCGATGAGGCTCAGCGTAACTATACGGTTACTGAGAAAGAGCTGCTAGCTGTAGTATTTGCCCTAGAAAAATTCAGATCGTACCTTCTGGGTTCCCGTGTCATCATATACTCGGATCACACAGCTGTGAGGCATCTCCTTGCAAAGAAGGATGCGAAACCTCGATTAATCCGATGGATCTTGCTGTTGCAAGAATTTGACCTTGAGATTCACGACAAAGCGGGAAAGCAAAATGTGGTAGCTGATCACTTGTCCCGTCTTCCTTCTGAAATAATTGACCCTTCCGGACCCATCACTGAGCATTTTCCCGATAAGCACCTGCTGACTATTGGTACTAGCCTTCCATGGTTTGCTAATGTAGTAAATTACTTGGCATCTCATCAGATCCCGTCCGATTGGCCGAAGGCCAAGAAGGACAAATTACGCTCCGATGCCAAGTATTACATTTGGGAAGACCCGTACCTCTTCCGCATAGGTGCCGATCAGATCATCCGGAGATGTGTCCCGGAAGAGGAATTCAACAATATCCTCTCTTTCTGCTATGACCAGGCATGCGGTGGCCATTTCGCCGGGCATAAAACCGCATCAAAAGTCCTCCAGTGCGGCTTTTACTGGCCCACACTGTTCAAAGACGCGTACAGTCACTGCAAGGCATGCAGTCGTTGCCAGACTTTGGGCAACATGAGCCATCGCAGCATGATGCCTATGCAACCGATTCTAGTATGCGAAATCTTTGATGTTTGGGGGATTGATTTTATGGGCCCCTTTCCTGTTTCGGATGGTTTCGAATACATTCTGTTGGCTGTGGACTACGTGTCCAAATGGATCGAAGCCATACCGACCCGAAACTGTGATCACAAAATCGTTCTCAAATTCATTCATCAAAACATTTTCTCAAGGTTCGGGATTCCTCGTGCAATAATCTCTGATGGGGGGACCCATTTCACAAATGCTCAGTTTAGGTCACTGATGACCAAATACGGGGTGTCTCACCGAATCTCTACTCCTTACCACCCCCAAACTAGTGGTCTAGCTGAGGTGTCTAATCGGGAGATCAAGAAAATCCTGCAAGTCACTGTTCAACCTGACAGGAAGGACTGGTCGTCCCGACTTCCGGAAGCATTGTGGGCCTATAGGACCGCCCACAAGACCCAATTGGGCATGTCTCCCTTTAGACTGGTGTACGGAAAGGCATGCCACCTTCCCGTAGAACTGGAGCATAAAGCCTATTGGGCAGTACGGAACTGTAATCTAGATCTTTCCAAGGCTGGGACCCACAGAAAACTCCAAATCAGCGAGATCGATGAATTACGCCTAGACGCGTACGAGAACTCGCAAATCTACAAGGAGCGGGTTAAAGCCTTCCACGACAAACACATCTCGAGAAAGATCTTTCATCCTGGTCAAAAGGTCCTACTCTTTGACGCCCGACTAAAACTCTTCCCAGGAAAACTGAGATCCAAGTGGGTCGGACCATATTTGGTCTGACAGGTTTTTGGAAATGGAGCAATCGAAATCAGTCCACTCAGCCACGATTCTGAACCTTTCATCGTGAACGGTCAGAGACTCAAGTCGTTCATTGATGTAACTTCTACTGATTTGGCTGAAGCATCTTATATCCTCCATTCCCCTTGAGCATATTGCGCCCAGCCGATGGCGTAAAACTCAGCGCTTAACGGGAGCCAACCCGTCATTCTCTTTGAAAACCTGAAACTTGTTCTGACACCTTTTTGCACTTGAAGTTCACACTTTAGGACAGCCAACTCCACCTCAGGTGCTTGCATCTGAGATTAGAAATCGTCCGCAACAGTCACCCCGACCCATTCACTCATCAAAACAGCTGTCCTAATGTATGAACTTAGTTGAATAAAACCCCTAGGTTACAATGAGGACATTGCAAATCTTAGGCATGGGGGGCTATGAAAGTGCAAAACTTGTAAGAAAAGGTTTCAAACAAAAAAAATTCACATATGCCAAAAACACCATAAAAATTAAAAATTTTCGAAAAAGAATAAGAGGAAAAGAGGAGAAGGAAATTTTGTGAAGGAGAAGGAGACAAGAAACAAAATGAAAAAGGAGCACAAAATTATGAGAAAAGGTGATAGTCATTAGTAAGGAACTAAGGAATGAACCTAAGTTCTAGACCTCATTCAAGAAAATAACTGAAAAGTGCATAATGAGATTAGTAAGAACGCAAACCTTAGGCATTCTTGAATAGACTCTTAGTACCCATTAAGATCTAGACAATCCTCAAGAGGTTGAGGAAAATGAAAAGCTTAAGTACTAGGTCCAAGGCTTAGGGAGTATTTGGCCTCGTTAACTAATTTTTGGTTTACGGGACTTAGTAACCTAAGCACCCTAACCTCACACACAGCCTGGTTCAGTAAGCGTAAAAATCAAAATCACGCAGAAGCGTCGCAAAATTCTGAAAAGAACACCTAGAGTAGGAGCGGCCGACCAACACAAGTTGATTTGGACGAGTTCCCAGCGCGGAGAGGTGGGAAATCCCCTCGAAGTTGCGTAACAAAATATCATCTCCTCGGTGCTTGTCTCTTAGGATATTCACATATCCTACTGGGGGCATGTAAGCACTCTGCTGGTTCAGATTCCATGGATGGCATTATCTCGAAGTGTCAATTGCCAGGGTCTGGATTCGGCCACGGAACACCATGGATGGGATTATCTCGAAATCTCAATAGCCAGGGTTCCGGGGGTTGCCATGGGCGGTGCTATCTCGAAGCATCGATCGCCAGGAACCCTTGAGGATTGATGATGGGAGCAAGGAATCTGATACAGACCGTGTTGAAAAGCCAATCCTAGGCTAGAACGAAAAAGAAAAAGAGAGAGAAAACTCTCCAAACAGAAAAACTTTCTATCTCTCTCTTATAAAACGCACTGCGAACTGAGCCAGGGCTAAAATCATGTCAAGCACGGGTGCTTTAACCACAAAGTCCAATAAACCTTAGGTTAGTTCTTGTGGGCCTTAAAAACCTTTGCTAAAGACTGAGGCTAAGGCTAGACAGATTTGGATCTTGATTGGTACTAGAGTACCTTTTAGGCCTATGGTCAGCATTCTAACCTAATCTAAGCTCAAATAAAAAAGCACTTATCTGAAGCTATTAAGAACTTCATGGTCTAGAACAAGGGTTGAAACCTTAAGTTTTTGCTAAGGGACTAGCAAAAGCTAGGCATGGGGGTATGATGAGAACCTCATCATGAGCCATAACTAGCTCATTTTGACCCAATACAAAGGATAAAAGCTCCTACATAACTCAAGGAAAGGCTTAACTCAGAGAATTCTGAGTTTAAGGAGAAAACAAGCCATAAGGGGTAAAAATGCAATTTTACCAGTATAATCTGCATACAGGGTAATTCAGGGTCCAAACACAGGTCAAACAAACCGAATAAGAAAGAAAGTGGGATGATCTGATAAGGGCTACAGCAATTCCAAGGAACTAAATGATAATCTGTAACCCTAAAGCAAACCCACTTCAATAATGAGGTTCGAGGCAAAGTAAAAATAGAATAAACCCTCTAAAATTCATAGAAAAATAATCTCTAGGGTTTAGAACCTTCAATTTGGCCTTCAGAACCCATTTTGACCTACATTGAGAACCATGCCCAATTAATAACTTAATTTGGGTTTTTGCATAAATTGACCGGTCAAACAAGGTTTAATCTAGAAATAAAATTCACCATCAAATTCCTTAGGTCCTAGTTAGTCATGTATAAAAACTTGAGCCTAAGAAGAAACCTTCTTGACCAACTTTGCACTTTGGTCCTCATATATTTACTTTTTGGCCCTCAACTTTTGAACCCTCACATTTCTACCCCTAACTCTCCTTCGTTCTTTGCATTCAGGTCCCTCCTGCCAAAACCTGCCAGCACCATGCTCCGGCGACCTTGCGCGGAGCATGGCGCCGCGTAGGGTGAGGGGGAGGGGCTGGCAAGTCAACCGGGGGTGCCCTGCGTCGTCAGCCGTCGCAGGAACACCCCCCTGGTCGCTGCAACCCACCATATCGGCCGTGCGAACGCACGGACGGTATGGGTTTCCATCTCCGGCATCCTCCAGCGAGGGAGACACGTCGTCTCCCTCCACCCTCCTCTCTGATTCCGCCTCTATAAATACCCCCGTCGCTCCGCCGTTCTGAGCAGCTCGGTCCTGACAGAGAAAGACCCCCACTTCCTCTCTTCCCACTCCGACAGGAAGCTCTCCAGCTCCGGCGGCCTCCCCTCTTCCTCCTCGTCGCTCTGCCGCACTACCAGCTGCAGGGTTGCCCTCCCTCGCTCTTCCCGCGCCACGCCGCACCCAGCTGGCGCCTCTCCGGCCCTCTCCTCGCTGCCGCCCCTTCCCCCGGGCATCTTCTTCTCCAGCGACAGTCGATACGACTGTCGCCCGCTCCGGCCCCTCGTCCTTCTAAGTAGGTAAAACTCCTCCTCTTTCTCCCCTCTTCCTTTTCCTCATTTTACATCTTTACTGTTACCCCGATCCGACCAATCGCCCTCACCTTCTCCATCTCCGGCCCCTGCTCCGGCGACCCGCTCCCATCACTCCAGCAACCCACACGGCTCGCCGACCACCGCAGAACCTCCGCCTCCTCACCCTGATCAACCTCCGCCCTACCATTTCCCCCAAATCACCCTCTGCAACTCCACCGAACAAACCCATCTCCCGACCCACAGTCCGACCTAGGGCAGCTCTTAGGCTTCGCCCCGCCGCCTGCACACCCCCCGACCACCTTCGTCGTGCCACGGCGAAGGTCCTCCGCGTTTCTGATTGGGCCGAGAGGCCGTTTCTCTGTGGGCAGGTACCTGCGCTCGTCGCCGCCATTGTTGAAGCGAAGCAGCTTCGACCTGCTGTCCCAGGTGCGCCGCACCCAGGTCACGCTCCCAGGCTGTGCGGGGGCATTTCGGCAAAGCGTTAGGCTGCAGTTGAGGCGAATCCCTCGTGCGAAGGCCTCGCGTAAAGCTGCGATTACCAGCTGCTTCCTCCACGCAGGCGCGAAATTGGGGTGGGACATTTAGTCCCACCTCGGAAGACTCCGAAGCGGCACAGCGGTATAAAGAGAAAAAGTGCTGGAGGCTTGTTGCCTCAGCACACGGGGTGAGGTCCCCTTCACCCGCCCGGTTACCCGGTCTCGTCTGCGCTCACGCCCCGCGGACCTGGCCCGATCCGACTTAGACTGACCTGCACTCCTCACCCACCACGCACGCCGGTGGGCCTGGACCCGGGCGCGACCCGTACCCGGTAACCCGGCAGCTCTGGGAGAGCTTTCCTAAGAGCAGATTCTGTGAGAGAGAGACGCGGGGGAGGGTAGAGTTAGGTTTTGCCCCTCTGATCAAGCTGTGTAAGTGTGCAGGCACAGGTGAAGAAGAACCGTGGAAGAAGACGAAGGCTGAAGGAAGGAGGAGCACCGAGCGGCACTGTAGCAGCGGCGGTTTAAGTCATCTGATTGGAAAATCAGACGACGTCCTGAAGGCAAAGAAGGAGAAGGAAGGCGAGGCAGAGGAGGAACACAGAGAGGCCAAGTGAAGGCTCTACAGAAGAAGAAGAGCACGAGAAGAAGATCTGAAGAAAGGAAAAGAAGAAAGAAAGAAGAAGAAGAAGAACATCACCGCTGCAGATAAAGAAGAAGAACAAAGGAAGAGAGCAGAAGATCTGAGAAGGAAGAAGAGGAGAAGCAAAGAGAAAAGAAGAAAAGCCAACAAATTCTCTCTCTCTTTCTTTATTTTTGTAAAAGAAACTTGTACCCCTAGAATACAACTTGCTCCCTGAGTTCGACCTCGAGAACTCTTTTATTTTCCGAGTAACAAATTGTATTAAACTGGTAATCACCTCTCTCTATACTATACTACGACGAAATAATAAAACTATAGAGGAAGGT
Source organism: Thalassia testudinum (assembly GCA_037157565.1). NCBI lineage: Eukaryota > Viridiplantae > Streptophyta > Magnoliopsida > Alismatales > Hydrocharitaceae > Thalassia > Thalassia testudinum. The sequence continues at coordinate 64,033,324 of JAZHRO010000054.1, forward strand.
CGCCACCAGGGACCAACCCCATTTCTACAACACCTTACAGGATGTCACCACTTGAGCTGCGAGAGCTCAAGTCCCAATGGTAGGACCTTCTGGAGAAGGGCTATGTGAGGCTCAGTATGTCTCCGTGGGGAGCCCCGGTATTATTGGTAAAGAAGAAGGATGGTACCCTATGCCTTTGTGTAGACCACAGACAACTGAATAGGGTCACCATCAAGAACAGGTATCCGCTGCCGAGGATTGATGACTTGTTTGATCAGTTGCGAGGTGCAGCGATTTTCTCAAAGATAGACTTGAGGTCTGGCTACCACCAGTTGAGGATCAGGGAGACCGACGTCTCCAAGACAACTTTTCGCAACTGGTACGGACACTACGAGTTTTTGGTCATGCCGTTTGGGCTGACCAATCCCCCACTGCTTTCATGGATTTGATGAACTGGATGTTTAGACCATATCTGGATCAGTTCATGGTGGTATCGATCGATGAAGTGCTCATCTACTCACAGGATCAGGGACAGCACGGACAGCACTTGCGGATGGTTTTGGACACGTTGAGGCAACGTAGGCTGTGTGCCAAATACAGCAAGTGCGAGTTCTGGTTGAGGCAGGCGACATTCTTAGGTCATGTGATTTTAGGGGATGGCTTGGCTGTGGACCAAACCAAGGTAGAGGCAGTTCTTAGGTGGGAGAGACCATGTACAGTGATGGAGATCCGCAGTTTCTTGGGACTGGCAGGCTACTATCGGCGGTTTATCGGGGGTTTCTCATAGATTGCACGTCGTATGACACTGTTGACCCGGAAGGATGTGCCCCTTTTCTTGGATAGATGCTTGTGAAGCGTGTTTTCAGGAGTTGAGGGAGAGGCTGACTTCGGCTCTTGTGCTTACCATTCCAGACAGTAGTGGTGGTTCCGTTGTGTACACGAACGTCGCTTTGCAGGGGTTAAGGGGGGTTCTCATGCAGCAGGGTCACGTTGTCACTTACACTTCGCAGCAACTGAAGCCCCATGAGCATGCTACCCTACCCACAACTTAGAGCTGGCAGTTGTCTTCGCACTGAAGACTTGGAGTCACTACCTATACGGTTAGACTTTTGAGATATTTACGGATCATAAGAGCCCTAGGTACTTGTTTGATCAGAAGGAGATTAACATGAGACAGAGACGTTGGTTAGAGCTCTGAAGGACTATGACTGCAGCATTTCCTACCATCCGGGGAAGGGCAACGTGGTGGCTGACGCCTTGAGCCGGAAGGCGCCTGCCCACTTGGCCAGCTTATAGGCACAGAGTTGGAGACTCATGAAGGAGATGGACAGATGGCAGACCCGTACCTGTAGATGTTGCGTGACAGAGTACTGTCAGGGGACCCTGGAGACTCCTCCTTTACTGACGAGGTGCTGCGCATGAGGGGACGGTTGTGCATTCCTAGGGATGAGGAGTTGTTGAGAGAGCTCCTAATAGAGGCACACGGTCCTAGGTTCGCCATACATCTCGGGAACAAAAAAAAATGTACCATGATTTGAGACGTGACTGTTGGTGGAGGGGAAATGAAGCGGGATGTAGGTGAGTTCGTTCAACAGTGTTTGGTGTGCTAGCAGGTGAAGGCTGAGCATCAGAGGCCTGCAGGACCGTTGCAGCCACTTCCAGTGCCAAAGTGGAGGTGGGAGAGCATCACCATGGACTTGGTGGTGGGCTTGCCCATTACCCACCGAGGACACAACGTAGTCTGGGTGATTGTAGACAGATTGATAAAGACGGCATGTTTCTTGCCAATCCGAGTCACCTTGGGACCAACACAGTTGGCAGAGAGGTATATCCGTGACATGGTACGTCTGCATGGAGTTGCACAGGAGATTGTATCTGACCGGGATACCCGTTTTACGTCCCAGTTTGGGCTGAGTTTCAATAGGCTTTGGGGACACGATTGAGGTTCAGCACGACATACCACCCCCAGATGAACGGACAGTCGGAGCGCACAATACAGACACTTGAGGACCTTTTGCATGCCTGTGTACTGGACTAGAATGGTTCTTGGGAGGAGCACTTGCCCCTGGCAAAGTTTGCATATAATAACAGCTATCACTCAAGCATCGGCATGACACCCTACGAGGCTCTGTACGGTCAGAGGTGTATTGCACCCTTGAGTTGTGTTGAGGTAGGGACCAAGTGGGAGGTTGGCCCCAGGCTGATTTGGCAGAATTAGGAGGTGGTTGAGCAGATTCACAGACAGCTCTACACTATCAGGAGCAGACAGAAGAGCTATGCCAATCAGAAGCGCAAAGAGGTGCAGTTTGAGGTTGGGGATCACGTCTTCCTTCACGTTTCGCCCATGAAGGTCCTGCAACATTTTGGGGTGAAAGGGAAGTTTGCGCCGAGGTTTGTGGGGCCCCTTGAAGTCCTGGAGTGGGTTGGACCTGTTGCTTACAGGCTTGCCCTTCCTCCCCAACTTTCTGGTGTGCACGACGTGTTCCACATGTCCAACCTCAGGAAGTACGTCGCCAATCCCAGTCACGTTCTGAGCCATGAGAGGGTCAAGGTGGGTGACGACCTGACCTACCCTGAGCGACCAGTGTAGATACTAGACAGAGCCATCCGGAGTTTGAGACGGAGACAGGTACCCCTGGTGAAGGTCTTGTGGAGGAGCCAGAGGTACGAGGAGGCTACCTGGGAGCCTGAGGCGAAGATGCGAGAGCGGTACCCAGAGCTTTTTGAGGGTACGTCTTTTCAGACCGGCTTCAGTCCTCTTTGAGTTTGTTATGCGTATGTTATTCTTTTCCGCACCCTAGCTAGTTCAAGTTTCGAGGATGAAACTTCCTTTGAGTTTGTTATGATGTTAAGACCCATGCTGCTAAGCCTTCTTAAGACGTCCGGACTTTAGGTTAGACATCTGGACTGAGGATCAGACGTCTTATAAGACGTCTGGACTCATTTCCAGAAGTCTGAAAATCGAAAAACTTGGGTACGAACTTGTGTCTGCACGCGTGCTACGCGTAGACAGTACCCCTCATTTTCCTCCATCTTCTCTCTCTCTTCAGCTCCCAGCGGAAACCCTAAAACCTCACCCTTATAAACCCCTCCTCTGTCTCGTTCCACCACACTTCCTAGCTACCTTCCTCCTTCCCCCCAGCGAGCATAGCAGGGCGAGTGAGAGCGTGGGAGTGGCGTGAGAAGGAGAGGAAGAGCCACGTGAGAGGGAGAGGAGTTGAGCTTGCGAGCTGGTGTGGGAGCTTGCCGATGAGTGCATGGCCGAAGCGACGCATGTGCGAGACGGAGGAGTGTGTCGGGGAGGTTCTCCCCAACACTGTTGCAGCCGGAGCAGCAGGCACGAGGGCGTGGCACGGCCATGAGTGGCGCGAGAGGGCGGAAGGAGGTTTTAGTTCTGGGTTTTTCCCAGAATCAGACGTCTGGAGTTACGTCCAGACGACGTATCCGACGTCTGGAGGAAGTTACAGACGTCTGAGGAGTAGATTTCACGAAGGTACGTCTTCTTTACGGATACAGCCATGTAGGCCGCTCCGCCGAGGCACTATTGCATGCCTTTTTGAGGAGATTTGATGGATTCGCATAGGTGTCACTTCGGGAAGGTGTGGGACACGCCCTCCCACGCAATTTGGACGTCTGGGTGACCTGCTAGACGACGGGAAGCACTTCCAGACGTCCAGAGAGGTGGTTGGACGTCTGGAACTGGGTTCAAACGGTCCGGCGGAGTTCCTGGACGTCTGAGGAGTGGCGCAGGATTTGTGGTATGGCACTAGACACTTTTAAGACGTCTGCAAGTTGTTCTAGACGTCTGAATTGAGTTAGGAACACCATTTTTGACCCTTTTAGGGTCTGTTTGAGGTCTGTTTTCCGCAATTAAGATATCGATGTTTCCCATATGATTTCCTCCACTTGTTAGAAGACTTTCTATACTGTTCTTAGTATTCTCTTATGATTGATCCTTATGATAGGACCTCGTTCCATTGCGGGTTCGGGGCTTGCTGAGGCACGTGAGCCTGCCGTTCAAGCCCCCACTACTCCTGGGTTTACTGGTAGAGTGGCTTCCCCTAATTTAAATACAAACCTGAATGCATGTGTGAAATGAATGATTAGAACCTAGGGTATGGCATGAATCCTAGGACTAGAAATACTAGAAATGTCTGTATTGAATGAATGGATTGCAGTCTTCAATGAGTAGATAGAATGATAACAATTGCCTGTAAATGAATAACAGTTGACTGCGAAATGTATAGTACTTGTTAACTGTTGTATGTAATTTTCCTGCCGCACACATGAAATGACATAATTTGAACTACATGTATATAATTTGGAAATGGAAAGGTGAATGTTGGAAACACGAGCTACCTGTGAATAACCTGAATATGAAAATGTGAATGGTAGAATTACTAGTTGCATGTGTATCGCTTGAGAATGGAGATAGAAATGATGAAACATGGTATGGAATGACATGAGGAATATGAGCATGAACCCCACGGGGGAATAGTAGATTGAGATACTAGAAATATATGGAATGGATATGGAAATGCGATGGGAGATGTGCTACCTCTTGAGTACGTGGTACCAAGGGGAGCGCATGTTACCTCTTAGTGTAGAGGGGTGCTTGCCGCCTTCGGGTTGAGACCCGAGGTGGGTTTGGCCACTTTGCACCGACTCTGTGGCCCCCGTATACACTGTACCGAGGAGAGCTACTAGTGTAGGGAGAGAGCTAGCCACCCCATGGGGCCCGGGGTTCAGCTAGCCGCCCCACACCGACTTGTTAGGCCCACTGGGCATACCAAGGTAGTCAGGCAAGGGTGCGCGGACTGTGGAGGGGCGAGACCCCTGTTTGGTTCTTAGGGGCTTGACCCATGTTACTGAGAGGGCTATGCCCTATACTGGTTTCGTGCTGTGCTTTGGGCGCACCCGCTAACGGAAACGACTGACCGCATGCCAATGCAGGGTAGCTACCTGTGTGCTTATCACGCGTGCCGTAGTCACCGTTACATCTATCCGTGACCTTGGGGTGGTTGACTGGGTGTAGGACTACCACGGGGGACTCTCTCGACTAGGAGAGCACCACGTACGACTTCTACTCTTTGGAAAAGACTGCAATCAAGATTGTTCCCACGAGGAACATTCGAGATCAAGAAAGAATCCTGATAAATAAACCAAGTGGTGAAAGAAGAAATAATTACTTAAAGAAAGAAAGTAAATTGAAAAACAACAGCTACCTGTCCACCTTTATTGCTTTAGTTAGTTGGTTGCCACTCTACTCAGCGTTCACTGACGTTTTGTACTCGTAACCCCCTTTCCAGGTCCAGGTGTTGAGCAGCCAAAGCCTACGGTTGCAGAGGGCGCTGGGCTCAGTAGAAACCAGTAACGGTAGTTTCTGGTTGTACTCCTTTTCTATTGCAATGAGTAGTTCTTGTACCTCTATACTCGTATATCCTGTATTTTATATCCTTGTATCCGTTTCCTTTCTACTGTTGTGGTGGTGTGTACTGTAGTAGTTTACTTCTTTACTGCTGTACTTTTGTTACTGTTAGTTGCATAGCATAGTGAATGTGGTTTACTTTCTTACTTTTTGGTTACTCTCTCGTTCGACGACTGGGTCTTGGGATCAGTCGAGTCGGTTCGGTCTCGTGTCCTGTAGGGATTCGAGAATCGGGTCGTAACACGACCAGATCATCAGGAGGTGTATCCCTGAAGACGAAGTTCAGAGTGTGCTATCTTTTTGTCATGACCAAGCTTGTGGTAGCCACTTATCAGGAAAGAAAATGGCTGCGAAGGACCTGCAATCCATATTTTACTGCCCTTCCTTATTTAAGGATGCACACAACTTTGCCTAGACTTGCTCTCACTGCCAAACACTGGGGACCATGACCAGAAAAGATATGATGCCCCTCCTGCCCATTTTGATTGTCGAGATCTCCGACGTTTGGGGTATTGATTTTATGGGCCCCTTCCCACTATCCAACGGCTTTGAGTACATCCTAGTCTCAGTAGACTATGTCTCTAAATGGATTGAAGCCGTCACCACCCGCCGATGTGATCATAAGACTGTCGTGGACTTTGTTAAGCAGAACATCTTTTCCCGGTTTGGAATACCAAAAACCATGATCAGTGATGGTGGAAGTCATTTTATTCACTCCCAACTCTGTGCCCTACTTAGAAAATATGGGGTTAACCACCACATCGCTACCTTGTATCATCCGCAACCAAATGGGCAGACCGAGGTCTCAAATAGACAAATCAAGAATATTCTACAAAAGACTGTGAGACCTGACAAGAAGGATTGGTCTGCACGATTGGATGATGCCCTATGGGCATACAGGATCGCTTTCAAGACCCCGATAGGCATGTCACCTTATCGCCTGGTCTTTGGCAAAGCCTGCCACCTTCTTGTCGAATTGGAACACCGAGCTTACTGGGCTGTCAAGCAGTGTAACATGGGTTCCCAGTTTGCCGGTGCGCAGAGGATGCTCCAACTCTCTGAGCTCGAAGAAATTCGTCGGGATGCCTTTGAGAATAGTCGGCTGTATAAGGAGAAAATGAAAGCCGTCCACGATCGACTCATCCATAGAAAGACCTTTGAGCCTAACCAGCAAGTCTAGCTTTTTGATGTCCGTTTGAAACTCTTTCCAGGGAAGCTCAGGTCCAAGTGGAGAGGACCATTTAGGGTGGTCAAACCCCACTCCAAAGGGGTGGTTGAAATCGTTGATCTGAACACTGGGCACACTTTCATAGTCAATGGCCAGAGATTGAAAGACTTCCTAGCCCAGGTTCCCCCAAAGGAGAGTGTCACCCTCATTGAGGGATGACACGAAGCACTGCCTAGCTGGAGGTGTTAAACTCAGTGCTTCCTGGGAGGCAACCCAGAAGATTCAGACTGATCAGGTATTCTACTTCACTCAGGTAATATCTTTTCAAACCCCTGTTGCATCCATGTATTTGTCAATGAGGACACTATCCAACTTAAGCACGGGGGGTGGTAAACTGCATGATCCTAAGCTCATTTAATCAGTTTGAATAGAATAAACTAAGAAAAAAAATGAATTTAGGAAGAAAAACTTAGGCATTAGAAATTTGTCAATAGTGGGAAATAATATGGAAAAAACTTGAACACTTAGACTTTTCAGGCCTTCAGGCTTAATCATCTCTGGTGTCCATTAAAATATGGATTTTGCTTCAAATCCTTGAAACCTTAATCTACTCTAATCCACTAACTAAATAAGGTGATAAGTATACGACTTATCAACTCACCCTCTAACTCAGAAGAACTTTTAGTCTAAGCATCTGCACATTTTTGCATAGACTCACTCCTCGGAGATTCTGACAGAAATTGGGTAGCTAATGAACTCTCTAGGGTGGTATGGCTGATAAGTTGTCGTGGGTAACAGCCCATTGGTAGGTTGTCCAGAGCCCAGCCACGGGACCACCTCCTCTTTATTGCCTCTAAGTAAATTTGAGATCAGGGAAGCCACCTACCAAATAAAAAAGAGAGAGAGAGAAGAAGAAAAAAGGAGAACAAAATAAACCATACTTCACCGCACGAGTATGGCTGGAAAGTGATCGTGGGTAACAGCCCATTGGTCGGTTGTCCAGAGCCCAGCTCTGTAAATGCACAAAAAGAACCAAAACACTTAAGGAAGAAGCGGGGATGTAGAGCAAGCCGGGGAGATATACACTGGAAAAATCCTTATGTTGACCCCAATTAAAACAAACATAGGGAGAAAGCTACCGATCGAACAAATACACCTTCAGGCAAGACACTTCCTCTTCCGGTCACGAAGTCTGTCTAAATTACCGTTGAGTGAGTCTATCACAATCTTCACACCAAGATGCTTAGCACTTAGAGTTTTATTTGAGCTTTGGGTGGGTTGGGTAGCCGTAAAAAGTTACCAACACACTCTTAACTCCAAAAAATCTAAAAATAGGATATATATATACATACATTAAAGCAAGGATTCAGGCGATTCATATTTTGGCAGACTCCCAGGCGCTGCTTAGTCTTTGTAGATTAAGATCTTAGTATATTTCCTCCTATTGACGAGTGACAAAGTGTCCAAGTAATTACTTCTTAAATTCTGACTGGAAAAAAAAGGCTAGAATAAACCTTGCTAGGGACTAGCAAGAGTAAGCAAGGGGGTATGATAATATTGCATCTTGGAGTGATAAATCTGTCGATGGGGGTTTATCTTAAGAGCAAAATGCGCAGATAACACACCATAAATAGGAATAGGAGCATCGCATGCATTGCACATCAAGATTGCTTATAATGCATTATTAATGGCCATGTGTACAAGGACATGTCAAAACAGGCCTCAGATGAGCAATCGGACAGCACAGATGGATTCAAAGCGACGAACGGAGTTCAACGAACTCGAAATCGGCCAAATCCAACATCCGGAGCTCCTACAATGGGCCCAAGAAGTTTTGACCGTTGATCTGATGATCAACGGCCCACAGTGTGCCACGTGACGCTTGCTCACTGCATCTCCACCGCCGCCCGCTTCAATCTTCACTCGGAGGATGAATCTCAGCCGTCGATCTTCGATTGAATAGCTGAGAGCCGCCTGCGCGCCCGCCCTCGCCGCTACAAAGCAGCAGGCACAACGCAGCGGTCGACCGCCTCACACCCGCGCAGCCGTCACGGGTTCAAATCGTGCTTCATGGAAATTACAAGGCGAAGGTGTGCACCGAGGAAATTCAACCGCCCGATCAGCAACGGATGATAAACGCCAGTTTATCATCATTCTTATGCATTAAAACAAACCTAGCTCTTAGGATTTTACTCCGCAAACGGGTTTTTGGGCTGTATTTAGGCATAAAATAGGTTAGGCATGCATTGCATTTTTTATTATCTTTTTAATATGTTTTTGTGAGTGTTAGGGATGTACAGATATATAGATCCCTAAAACCCTAGCACTCAAGAAGGCAAATGGTGAAGGAGAAGCCTAGACTAGCTGGAACTCATCCTAATCCAGCTCACCTCAACTTGATCCAGCTCACCTCAGCTTGATCCAGCTCACCGCAGCTGGAACCTAGCTTACTTGAACTAGGGTAAGCTCATCCCAGCTCCATTCAGCTAATCTCAGCTGGATGGCAGCTCAAGAGAGTTCACCTTAGCTCACCCTAGCTCAAGTCAGCTCAGATCCAGCTCAACTTAGCTGAGTCTAGCTCATCTCAGCTCCCACTAGTCCACAGGGAGCTCTAGCTAGCTCAGCTAAGTTGACAGGAGTTCACCCCAGCTCAGATCTAGCTACATCCAACTCCACTCAGCTCCAGCCAGCTGAAGAAGAACTCATCCCAGCTCAGGAAGCTCAAGTCCAGCTCCCGGGGACTCAGCTTAGCTCAATTCAGTTGAGCTAAGCTACCTTAGCTGCCTCAACCAGCTTGATTCTCCCCGGGAGCACCAGACCTAGCTCACCTCAGCTCATTTTGGTAGAAGCTGGCTCACTTTAGCTTGGCTTAGCAACTAGCAAAGAACTAGCAAGCTAAGCCAGCTAGAGTGGCCCCATGCCAGCCTCTTCAGCAGCAGCCAGCTCCAGCTCCAGATTTCTCCTCCTCAGCTCCTTCCTCCAAACCCTAGCTCCATTACCTTCTCCTCTACTCCTCCATTAGCTAAGCTAGCTTAGCTTAGCTTAGCTTAGCTATGCTCCAACTTCCTTGGCTTGTACCACCCCAAAAACCCACCTACCAACTCCACCCAACTAGCTCCACCTAAGCTCCACATAAGCTAACCTACTTGGCACCAACCTAACCTACCCACCACCTCCAAAAGACACCTAAAAGTGGCGCCAAAAACTACCCATAACCACCCCTTAATGGTGCCACTTTTCCCTCCAAAATATCCCCTCATCTCCACCACACAATCCCCCTTGAACCCATCTCCACCATCCACCTAACCCCCCTTCTAAAAGACCCCATGCTGGCGCCAACATGGTGGTGTCTCTCCACCACCAAAAGACACCAACACCACCATAACTACCCCCTTTAACACCCCTTGAGTTGGCGCCAACTCTCCTTAGCCATAGAATCACCAACCACCTCCATTCTTCCATCCTAGCCCTCCATTTCAAGGGGCACCTTAACCCCCCATCCTACCCTATAAAAAGACCACTACCCACCACCATTCAAGTCATCCTTCGCTAGCAATTTCACTCTCATATTCCACCAAGAAGCCCACGTCCAAGAGAGAAGAAGAAGAAGAAGATTAAGGGGATATTCTGTCCCCTTGGTGCCTTCCCCTCTTCCCTTGGGTCACGCCAGCCAAAGGAGAAGCCAGGCAAGGAAGATCTTGGAGGAGATCTTGAAGGTGGTCATGCCACCTTGGAGGAGTTTTTGAGGGTGGTGCACGCCCACCCCTTTGGAGAGAGCATTAAAGGTGGTAGCTTCCACCTTGGAGGAGCTCTTAAGGAAGGAGGAGAAGGAAGCCCTCTTTTCAAGCCAAGGAGCAACTAGGCTTGGAGCAAGAAGACAACCTTCTTCACCATTGTTACAAGAGGATTTGTGTTTCTTTTCTTGCTTTTAGATTGTTTAATTCTAGTAGAAGCATTCCACTACTTGTCCTTAAATAGAACACTCATTCTACTCAATCAAAATTGCCTTTTAGCTTTTTATTGCAGTTGTTTGTTTTGGTTCTAGCACTTGTTTCACCTCTTCTTCCTAATTACCCTAGGCCTCCACTTGCCTAGAGTGAGCTTAGGAAGAAGATATTTCTATCTTTTAGATTTTAGTTAATCATTTGTAGGTGTTAGTTCTTTTAGCTACAATCTGCAGTTTGCCCTCGTCTTTTCAAAATACAAAAAAATTATATATTGAAAAAATATCAAAAAGAAAGTTGAGATCTATCTGTAAGCAAGAGGATTAATTTTGCAATTTTTGCCTCCTTGAACGACCCTAGATACTCCCCTATCTAGGATATAAATTTAAAAGCGAAAGCGGATTCGCGTGTTACAACGACGTTGAAAACCCGCTTTTACAAATCACGCGTATTTCGCAACCACTTTTTGGCGCCGTTGCCGGGGAGGCACGGCTTTGCTTTAATTAATTTTCTCTTGCTTAAAGTGGATCTCATCCCCTTCTCTTTCTTTCTTTTGTGTGTGAAGGAACTACGGCGGGAAAGCGGGAATCTGGAAGCGAGAGCTCAAAGTTCCTTTTCTTCCCGCGAAATTCAGGTTGGTTCCTCTTTCTGGTCACATAATTAATTAAAACTACCAAAAATATATTAAACTTGGCTTTCAGGATTCCAAACAACTTAATTAAGTGGAGTGGTGCATTATAAAATCCATTGTTTGCTTGTATGCTTCTTTAACACCACTCCATTGCAAGTATTGGTGTTCTATTTTTCGGGTCCAGATTTCTATCCGGACATGAAAAATCGATTCCTAACATCACAGGCCTCTTAAAATCATAAAATTTCATAGAGTGATTCCCAATTAAGTTTGGAACATCTGTTCCAAATTTCAGATCAATTGGATTTGTATTTAATTTTGAAAAATTCGTGGATTGCAGAGGGGTCACACCCTTTAATCTTCCTGTTTTGCTACTGTCCGTGAATTTTTATAATTTTTATACTCATCCAATTTTTGTGAATTTTAGTTTTCTGGAATCCTTGTGAAATTTTACACATCATATAAAATCACAAAAATTTTCTGAGGTCGGTGGTAATACTGAAAAGTCCACAATACCCACAGGTATCATTTCTGGACTTTGACACCAGTACAATTAAAAATTTAAAATAATTATCAAACAATTTCTTAAAATCTTACAAAAATCTTTTTTGGAATCCTTGTTTTATTTTATTCAAATTAGTGGTGTTTTTTGAATTGTTTGGACCACTACTTAATTCTGAAAGCCTAAAAATAATTCATTGGTAGTAAAACTTCTGTCTTAGGGATAATTGGCTTAGGGTTTCTTCTTTCTTTTTAGAGACTCAATTAAAAGGAAATATACAATCACTCATACAACTTGTTTTCCTTTGATTGTGGATTTTCAAACTTGTTTGAAAATTTAATTAGAAAAACCCTAAAACACATTTGATTAAATTGAATCCTAAAAGACATAAATACAATAAAATTGTGTGACAACTTGATTTTCATTGGAGCCACTCTCCAATTCCTGCACACACACAAAAAAATCAAATAACAGGGCAACAACCCAATAAACGCCCTCCACATTCCGTGTGCACTATTGCATCCTAGACCTAATTAAAATTTGTAGCAACTTGACCCCTAAGGCTTTACCAACTTAGGCTTGCTATTTAGGTCTTAAGTTCTCTTTAGTTAATACCAATTCTGTCATTTGTATCTGGTGTTCAGGCTGAGGGGCTGTGTTAAACGACCAGGCGCGGGTTTGTACAAGCACCTGGGGTCTTCCCTGGGAAACGTTTGGGCCCAAACCTCCCCTTAAGCAACTTGGCTAGATTTGTTGACAGAACGGGTATTCACTATTGACTACTTATTTCCTATATAGACCAAGTCTTAGGTTATTAGGGAGTCACATTTAAGTTAGGTCTAGTTTTGTTTGTTTGATTTGCACACTTTCTCTCATCTCTATCTCTTCTCCTCTCCTCCAAATCTTCCAAGTAGTGCATGCAAGGGCGACGGTCCCGAAAGCCACACCTCGAGGGACCATCTGATTTCGCCCCCCGCAGCAAGAAATCATTATTTTCTTCCCCCTCTTCTTCTAAAAAAATGGAAAACCCAGAAGCCGTCAAAAAAATTCTGCTTCCACTTCTAACCCGTCAGTCGACCCACAAGCTGACTCCACCCTCCCTCACCTTCCTAACTTGGAGCAACCAGAAATACCAGCAGGGCCAGGTGGCCCTCCAATTATAACCCATAATACAAATCCCTTTGCATTAATGGTCGACCATTTGGCTCGACTACAACAAAATCAAGAAGATCTAGCTAGGACTGTCACGAACCTAGCTAATCAAGGACAAAATCCACCACCCCGCCAACAGCCTGTCGTTCCTCTTAAGGATTTCTATGATCCTTCCAATTATGAGGAAAGACCAGGGGTGGTCATACCACAAGGGGATTTCGAAATCAAACCCGCCATTCTAAACCTTATCAAGCATTTTCATGGTCTTCCAAGAGAGGACCCTTTTTTCCATCTCGAGGAATTAACTGTCCTCGCTCAAACCACTCGTTCCCGCAATGTGCAGGAAGACATGTGGTTAATGAGACTCTTTCCTCTCTCTCTTAAAGACAAAGCATCACATTGGTTTAGAACAGTTGGGCGTCCTATTACCACCTGGCCCCAATTAAAAAGTGCTTTTCTTAAAAAAAAATTTCCGATCAGTCGAACAAATGCATTAAGAAGATCTATAACGACCTTTCAACAAAAAATTGGTGAACCCCTCCACGAAGCCTGGGAAAGGTTTCAGGAACTTCTAAGAAGTTGTCCCCACCATGAAATTCCACAATGGCAGCTAGTGCAGATCTTCTATCACGGATTAGAAGATCAATTAAAACGATTTGTGGATGCCTCATGTGGGGGCAATTTTCTTAACAAAGACGCTGAAAGTGCCTATCTTCTCTTTGAAGAAATGAGTGAAAACTCATTTAACATGACTTTAATGGACACTTTTGGCAGATCACAAAACCTCAGACACGGAGTCCATGAAATTGACTCCAAAACCACCTCTATCCCAGTCACACAAGATGATTTATATATGTTAGCTCAACGACTGGACCAGATGCAAATTCACCAAAAGAAAATGGAAGAAAAGCTCACAAACAAACAAGCTCCACACGTCCACTCTCCACACACTAACCCCCCACACATTCTCCGAAGAGAAAATCTACACAATATCGATGCCACATCTGCTGGCCAGCAAATCCCGGCTGATTTCCCGCAAGATTTAACCGAGAATTTTGACCAAAATATTTTTGATTCCACCTCGAAAAATATTTACGCTCTCCAGGAGCAATTTAGAAACCCCTCCAACACTTCCAATCAAAATTGGAGGACTAACAAGAATCACTCCTGGAAAAACCCGAATCCGATTCCTTTTCCCAAACAAAACTATTTTGGGAATTATGGGCAACCTTTGTATCAACCTGGACCATCCCAGGATGATATTAATAATCAGGTCATGAAAACTCTGCAAGGAATGTAGACTCAAATGACAGAAGTAACCCGTATGATTACCAATTTACAACACCAAGTTAAGGTTACTCCTGATCATCGACCTATTGGGAATTTACCATCCCAACCCATGCCCAACCCAAACAATCAAAGGAATCAATTTCAAGGTGGATATCACAGTCAACCTATTCAGCCGGCACCTCAGCATCCGTCGGGTTTCAATAACAGCCAGGCCCCCCGTCCTCATCCTAGAAACAACCAGACTGCAAATGCAGTTACCTTGAGGAATGGGAAAACCACTCACAATACCCTGCTTGTTAAAGAAACCCGCTCTAATGACACACAGATTAACTCTTCCCCTCCTATTGTTCAGGAACCAATTCATGCAAAACAGGGCAACCCTGCCCCATTTCCACAAGCCCTCCACTCTTCTAAAAAGAAAAAGACAAAATCCGAGACCACTGAGAAGGAATTAATGGATTTATTTGGGCAAGTAGAAATTAATATCCCTATCCTAGATGCCATTAAGTATATCCCTGCCTATGCAAAATTCCTAAAAGATTTATGTACTCCAAAAAGGCAGCCCAAGAATTTAGGAAAGGTAATTCTTCCAGAGACAGTCAGCTCAGTTGTGCAGAGCAGACTGCCTCTTAAGAGAAAAGATCCCGGCGCCCCCCTAATCCAAGTTATCATTAATGATACCTCATTTGATCGTGCTCTGTTGGATCTTGGTGCCTCAATTAATCTTATCCTCACAGTTATTTTTGAGGAATTTAAGATCGGTGAATTGAAGCTTGTTGAGGTTACTCTCCAATTAGCCGACTGATCTACGATTACACCAAGGGGAATTGTTGAAGATGTTCTTGTCCGGGTCAAAGATTGTCTATTCGCAGTAGACTTTTTAGTCCTGGACATTGAGGTACCTGAAGCACTTAAATTTGCCCCCATTATTCTTGGAAGACCATTCTTAGCCACCGCCCGCGCTAATATTGATTGTGATTCTGGAAAGATGAAGATCATGTGTGGCGGTGAATCTGTAACCCTAGACATTTTTCAAGCCTCTAGGCAGTTCCAGGAACTAGATTTCTTTGATGATTCAGATTCAGAAATAGAAAACATTGTGGAGGAAACATTGCAGATTTCCCAATTAGGTTCCTGTTTTGCTGTAAATACGGTTCTTGAACAATTTACTTTTTCTCACCCTTCCACCTCAACCACACGACCAGCTAACATTCCAGCTGACCCTTTCACTCTCACCTCACCTTTAACCCACAAAGCGGAAACTCTTTCAGAATCGGGCCTACAATTGGAATTAAAACCTTTATCCGATTCCCTTAAATATGTCTTCCTGGGTCCAAATCAGACCCTGCCCCTGATTATAAATTCTAGACTCACCGGGGCACAAGAGCACAAACTTCTCCAGGTTTTGAGTAAATATCAAAAAGCTATTGGCTGGACCCTTTCTGATCTTAAAGGCATTCATCCGTCCTATTGT
This sequence comes from Thalassia testudinum, assembly GCA_037157565.1. NCBI lineage: Eukaryota > Viridiplantae > Streptophyta > Magnoliopsida > Alismatales > Hydrocharitaceae > Thalassia > Thalassia testudinum. Next base: position 64,048,892 of record JAZHRO010000054.1, read on the forward strand.
ACGCATCGTATATATTTAGAGGACGATTCTCGCCCCTCCCGCCAACCACAAAGGCGCTTGAATCCTAGTATGCAGGAGGTGGCAAAAAAGGAGATTATTAAGTGGCTGGATGCTGATATCATCGACCCCATTTCTGACAGCTCCTGGGTTAGTCCAACTCAAGTTGTCCCCAAAAAGGCTGGACTAACAGTTGTCACCAATGAAAACGGGGAAAATATAGCCACTCAAACCACTTCTTCTTGGCGCGTGTGTATAGATTACCGAAAATTAAACACCGCCACCAAGAAGGATCATTTCCTGCTCCCTTTTATTGATCAAATCTTGGAGCGGTTAGCCGGACAGGAATTTTACTATTTTTTGGATGGTTATTCTGGCTATAATCAAGTGGCGGTTCATCCTGAGGACCAGGACAAAACAACTTTCACCTGCCCCTTCGGAACCTTTGCTTTCCGAAGAATGCCCTTCGGTCTTTGCAACGCACCTGCGACTTTTCAGATGTGCATGCTTGCAATTTTTTCAGACCTGGTAGGTGAATGTTTAGAAGTTTTTATGGATGACTTCTCTGTTTTTGGGGATTCTTTTGACCATTGCCTCAAAAATCTTGAAAGAACCCTCCAAAAGTGCATAGAAGTTAATCTGGTCCTCAGCTGGGAAAAAAGTCATTTCATGGTCCAAGAAGGTATTGTCTTGGGCCATGTTATTTCTAAACAAGGAATCACGGTAGATAAAGCAAAAATAGATGCTATATCTAAGCTCCCACCGCCCACTACTGTCAAACAAATCAGATCCTTTTTGGGTCATGTGGGTTTCTACCGTCGATTCATACAAAACTTTTCCCAAATCTCCAAGCCTTTAAGTTAGCTTCTTACTAAAGACCAGCCATTTGATTTTAATAATAAGTTCCTGGAGAGTTTTTTGAGGTTGAAGAAAGAGGTTACTGAGGCGCCAATATTGCAGGGACCTGATTGGAATAGTCCCTTTGAATTAATGACAGATGCCTCAGATTTTACTGTAGGGGCCATTCTAGGGCAAAGAATTGGCAAGAAGCTCGTTGTGATCTATTATGCTAGCAAAACCCTTGATGATGCACAACGGAATTACACGGTTACTGAAAATGAACTTCTTTCCATTGTATTTGCCTTAGAAAAATTTAGATCTTATCTGTTGGGGTCACGTGTCACTGTTTATACAGACCACTCAGCAATTAACTATTTGCTGACAAAGAAAGATGCGAAACCCCGCCTTATCCGTTGGATTCTGCTGCTCCAAGAATTTGACCTGGAAATCAAGGATAAGGCGGGATTGCACAATGTAGTGGCTGACCATCTCTCTCGTCTTATGACGAATGACATAATGACCCCGCCAGATCAGTTCCCTGATGAAAGTATTTTAGCTGCTACAACCCTCCCTTGGTTTGCGCCCATCGCAAACTACTTAGCAACAGAACAAATCCCCGCTGATTGGCCAAAAATAAAACGGGATAAGTTCTTTGCTGATATTAAATATTATTTTTGGGAGGAGCCCGACCTTTTCCGCATTTGTGCCGATCAGGTCATTCGACGATGTGTCCCCGATTCTGAAATCCATGATATCTTAACACATTGTCACTCAATGGCCTGTGGCGGACATTTTTCGGGCAAGAAAACTGCAGCTAAAATCCTTAATGCGGGATTTTATTGGCCCAGCTTGCACAAAGATGCTCATGACTTCGTTCGGTCCTGTGTGCGTTGCCAGAGCATCGGCAACATGACTCGAAAGGATATGATGCCCCTTCATCCTCTATTTCTGGTATATACGGGTATTTCTGGTTGATAATTTGCTCTACTGATTTCATCATTTCTACCCGTTTTATAAGGGCATCTTGGTGTTGTTCCCAAAGTACAGGATTTGTCAAGCATTGAAGGTATTCAGATTGGTGTAATTTTTCCATCTCAATGTATCCTGTCATGAGCATATCTCGGGTTGATCCTTTTGTAACTTCTGTCAACAGAATCTGGGCACAGTTTATGATGAAAGTTGTGGTTGTTGGGACATCAACCTGAATGTTTTCTATTGGTGTTGAGGGTTTATATTTGATTTCATAGAATTCAAGGGCATCCTCAATCATCTTATCTTTCATGGATCTCAGATATTCAGGTTTTTTATATGGTAGTCTTGCTAGGTAATTAGGCTGCATCTTCGAATCAGGTGGTGGAATCAAGATAGAATCAGAAGTTTGAATTAATGGAAGAAGGGGACTTTGTTCAGAATCAGAGGAAAGAGGGGCTATGTGAATGATTTCTGCAAAAACAAGGGAGCCGAGGCTTAGCCTCGGAGAGAGTGAATTTCTATAGGAGGTTTCAAGGACCTCCTGCAAAATACTGAAGGACTGGATGAGATAAGCAGGTGCTGGATCCAATCAAGACACCCAAAAAATGTTGGGTGACTATAGAGGTTCGGGGCAGATGGACCCCTTGATCAGAAAGATCATCCACCTGAGAATTACCTGGGCAGCCAGAGAGGGAGAGTCCCGCGAAGACCCCTACACGGTAGAGCGTCCCCACGGGTTACAGGGTTTTCCCCACCCGACCTCTCTTGTCACTGCGGTTCCAGGTAGACCAGAATGGGGATCTTGACCTCTTAAGTCTACCAATTTTTATTTTAAGATCAGGGTGCTTAAGGTTTCACTTGAACTTTAGTCTTTTAAGTGCAAAGAGTGACCTAATTTAAGGTTGGTTGACCCAAGGGGTCAACTTTACCTCTTGTTTTCTTTGAGAGCTTTTAGGTCTTGTCTTTTAGGGTTCAAGTGTTTAGAGAGCCAATTGTTTTAGGTTTTCTTTGAATAGGTATTTTCAGACAAGGGCTTGGGCACACTTCATTTGGTTTTCTCAATTCTTGCTTAAGGAGTGTGTCTCTAAATCCCTAGTGTTGGATCCTAGGTTGGCTCTACTTGGTCCAGTTAATTCTTTGTTGGGTAATTAGGGCTCAAGCAAGAATGTGTTAGCCCTTAAATACCCTTAATAGTGTGCAGGAGTAATGAGTTGAAAACATGCAACTCTTTATGGTTACTAAGTATGGAAGACAGGTTAGCCCTATATTGCTTGTTCTTTTCTTTTCTTCCTCTTTAGAGTTTAGGGGTTAATAGCGAGAGGAAAAAATTTTACCTGTCCTCGGAGTGGTTGTCGTGCGGTTGCTTGTCTTCTTGATTTCCTGTAGCTGCACAAAAGAGAGGAGATTATCAGAAACTAAAAAGAAACAGGAATGTTTACCTCTAGAATAGCCGTTGCTCCCCGGCAACGGCGCCAAAAACTGGTGGCGACCTTCCTCTATAGTTTTATTATTTCGTCGTAGTATAGTATAGAGAGAGGTGATTACCAGTTTAATACAATTTGTTACTCGGAAATAAAGAGTTCCCGAGGTCGAACTCAGGGAGCAAGTTGTATTCTAGGGGTACAAGTTTCTTTTACAAAAATAAAGAAAGAGAGAGAGAGAATTTGTTGGCTTTTCTTCTTTTCTCTTTGCTTCTCCTCTTCTTCCTTCTCAGATCTTCTGCTCTCTTCCTTTGTTCTTCTTCTTTATCTGCAGTGGTGATGTTCTTCTTCTTCTTCTTTCTTTCTTCTTTTCCTTTCTTCTGCAGAGCGGTCCTATTCTTCTTCTTCTTCTTTCTTTCTTCTTTTCCTTTCTTCAGATCTTCTTCTCGTGCTCTTCTTCTTCTGCAGAGTCTTCACTTGGCCTCTCTGTGTTCCTCCTCTGCCTCGCCTTCCTTCTCCTTCTTTGCCTTCAGGACGTCGTCTGATTTTCCAATCAGACGACTTAAACCGCCGCTGCTACAGTGCCGCTCGGTGCTCCTTCCTTCAGCTTTCGTCGTCCTTCTTCTCTGGTTCTTCTTCTTCACCTGTGCCTGCAAACTTGCACCGCTTGATCAGAGAGGGGCAAAACCTATCTCTACCCTCCCCCGCGTCTCTCTCTCACAGAATCTGCTCTTAGGAAAGCTCTCCCAGAGCTGCCGGGTTACCGGGTACGGGTCGCGCCCGGGTCCAGGCCCACCGGCGTGCGTGGTGGGCGAGGAGTGCAGGTCAGTCAAAGTCGGGTCGGGCCAGGTCCGCGGGGCGTGAGCGCGGACGAGACCGGGTAACCGGGCGGGTGAAGGGGACCTCACCCCGTGTGCTGAGGCAACAAGCCTCCAGTACTTTTTCTCTTTATACCGCTGTGCCGCTTCGGAGTCTTCCGAGGTGGGACTAAATGTCCCACCCCAATTTCGCGCCCGCGCGGAGGAAGCAGCTGGTAATGGCAGCTTTACGCGAGGCCTTCGCGCGAGGGATTCGCCTCAACTGCAGCCTAACGCTTTGCCAAAATGCCCCCGCACAGCCTGGGAGCGTGACCTGGGCGCGGCGCACCTGGGACAGCAGGTCGAAGCTGCTTCGCTTCAACAATGGCGGCGACGAGCGCAGGTACCTGCCTACAGAGAAACGGCCTCTCGGCCCAATCAGAAATGCGGAGGACCTTCGTCGTGGCACGGCGAAGGTGGTCGGGGGGTGTGCAGGCGGCGGGGCGGAGCCTAAGAGCTGCCCTAGGTCGGACTGTGGGTCGGGAGATGGGTTTGTTCGGTGGAGTTGCAGAGGGTGATTTGGGGGAAATGGAAGGGCGTAGGTTGATCAGGGTGAGGAGGCGGAGGTTCTGCGGTGGTCGGCGAGCCGTGTGGGTTGCTGGAGTGATGGGAGCGGGTCGCCGGAGCAGGGGCCGGAGATGGAGAAGGTGAGGGCGATTGGTCGGATCGGGGTAACAGTAAAGATGTAAAATGAGGAAAAGGAAGAGGGGAGAAAGAGGAGGAGTTCTACCTACTTAGCAGGACGAGGAGGGGCCGGAGCAGACGACAGTCGTATCGACTGTCGCCGGAGAAGAAGGTGCCCAGTGGGGGAGGACGGCGGTGACGACGGGGCAGAGGCAGCGCACGCCGGTATTGCACGACGCGGGAAGAGCAGGGGAAGAAGTCTCTGCTGCTGGTATTGCGGCAGAGCGAAGAGGAGGAGGAGGAAGAACCGCCGGAGCTGGTGGGCGTCTGCCGGAGTGAGAAGAGAGGAAAGTTGGGGGTTTTCTCCATCAGATCCGAGCTACTCAGAACGGCGGAGCGACGGGGGTATTTATAGAGGCCGAATCAGAGAGGAAGGCGGAGGGAGACGACGTGTCTCCCTCGCCGGAGGACGCCGGAGATGGAAACCCATACCGTCCGTGCGTTCGCACGACCGGTATGGTGGGTTGCAGCGACCAGGGGGATGTTCCTGCGACGGCTGACGACGCAGGGCACCCCCGGTTGTCTTGCCAGACCCTCCCCCTTACCCTGCGCGGCGCCATGCTCCGCGCAAGGTCGCCGGAGCATGGTGCTGGTCAGGTTTTGGCAGGAGGGACCTGAATGCAAAGAACGAAGGAGAGTTAGGGGCCGAAATGCGAGGGTTCAAAAGTTGAGGGCCAAAAAGTAAATATATGAGGATCAAAGTGTAAAGTTGGTCAAGAAGGTTTCTTCTTAGGCTCAAGTTTTTATACATGACTAATTAGGACCTAAGGAATCTGATGGTGAATTTTATTTCTAGATTAAACCTTGTTTGACTGGTCAATTTACGCAAAAACCCAAATTAAGTTATTAATTGGGTATGGTTCTCAATGTAGGTCAAAATGGGTTCTGAAGGCCAAATTGAAGGTTCTAAACCCTAGAGATTATTTTTCTATGAATTTTAGAGGGTTTATTCTATTTTTACTTTGCCTCGAACCTCGTGAATTGAAGTGGGTTTGTTTTAGGGTTACAGATTATCATTTAGTTCCTTGGAATTACTGTAGCCCTTGTCAGATCATCCCACTTTCCTTCTTATTCGGTTTGTTTGACCTGTGTTTGGACTCTGAATTACCCTGTATGCAGATTATACTGGTAAAATTGCATTTTTACCCCTTATGACTTATTTTCTCCTTAAACTCAGAATTCTCTGAGTTAAGCCTTTCCTTGAGTTATGTAGGAGCTTTTATCCTTTGTATTGGGTCAAAATGAGCTAGTTATGGCTCATGATGAGGTTCTCATCATACCCCCATGCCTAGCTTTTGCTAGTCCCTTAGCAAAAACTTAAGGTTTCAACCCTTGTTCTAGACCATGAAGTTCTTAATAGCTTCAGATAAGTGCTTTTTCATTTGAGCTTAGATTAGGTTAGAATGCTGACCATAGGCCTAAAAGGTACTCTAGTACCAATTAAGATCCAAATCTGTCTAGCCTTAGCCTCAGTTTTTAGCAAAGGTTTTTAAGGCCCATAAGAACTAACCTAAGGTTTATTGGACTTTGTGATTAAAGCACCCGTGCTTGAAATGATTTTAGCCCTGGCTCAGTTCGCAGTGCGTTTTATAAGAGAGAGATAGAAAGTTTTTCTATTTGGAGAGTTTTCTCTCTCTTTTTCTTTTTAGTTCTAGCCTAGGATTGGCTTTTCAACACGGTCTGTATCAGATTCCTTGCTCCCATCATCAATCCTCAAGGGTTCCTGGCTATTGATGCTTCGAGATAGCACCGCCCATGGCAACCCCCGGAACCCTGGCTATTGAGATTTCGAGATAATCCCATCCATGGTGTTCCGTGGCCGAATCCAGACCCTGGCAATTGACACTTCGAGATAATGCCATCCATGGAATCTGAACCAGCAGAGTGCTTACATGCCCCCAGTAGGATATGTGAATATCCTAAGAGACAAGCACCGAGGAGATGATATTTTGTTACGCATCTTCGAGGGGATTTCCTGCCTCTCCGCGCTGGGAACTCGTCTAAATCAACTTGTGTTGATCGGCCGCTCCTATTCTAGGTGTTCTTTTCAGAATTTTGCGACGCTTCTGCGTGATTTTGATTTTTACGTTTACTAAACCAGGCTGTGTGTGAGGTTAGGGTGCTTAGGTTACTGAGTCCCGTAAACCAAAAATTAGTTAACGAGGCCAAATACTTCCTAAGCCTTAGACCTAATACTTCAGCTTTTCATTTTCCTCAACCTCTTGAGGAGTGTCCAAATCCTAATGGGTACTAAGAGTCTATTCAAGAATGCCTAAGGTTTGCATTCTTACTAATCTCATTGTGCACTTTTCAGTTATTTTCTTGAATGAGGTTTAGAACTTAGGTTAATTCCTTAGTTCCTTACTAATGACTATCACTTTTTTCTCATAATTTTGCGCTCCTTTTTCATTTTGTTTCTTTTCTCCTTCTCCTTCACAAAATTTCCTTCTCCTCTCTTATTCTTTTTCGAAAATTTTTAATTTTTATGGTGTTTTTGGCATATGTGAATTTTTTTGTTTGAAACCTTTTCTTACAAGTTTTGCACTTTCATACCCCCCCATGCCTAAGATTTGCAATGTCCTCATTGTAACCTAGGGGTTTTTATTCAACTTAGTTCATACATTAGGACAGATGTTTTGATGAGTGAATGGGTCGGGGTGACTGTTGCGGACGATTTCTAATCTCAGATGCAAGCACCTGAGGTGGAGTCGGCTGTCCTAAAGTGTGAACTTCAAGTGCAAAAAGGTGTCAGAACAAGTTTCAGGTTTTCAAAGAGAATGACGGGCTGCCTCCCGTTGAGTGCTAAATTTGATGCCTTCAGCCAAGCGGGAAATGCGATGGAGAGGGGATGGTCAAATCAACAGAGTTTTGTAAGACAAGCACCTTTATTAAGAGCCTGGTTGGTCCAACCAGGTGCTTGTTCAGATCAACAGGCTGATGATGCAGCCCAAACCCAATCAATCTGGTGGGTTGATAGATGTGGATAAAAAGGTGTGGAGCCCACCATAAACTATGAAGCTCAGATGGATGTGGAAGTGTAAACGCAGGGTTTGGCTGAGTCAAATCAGCCTAGTCAGAGTAGGGATCCGTAGAATAATCAATGAATGACGCGGAAACCCTATAGGGGTGATCAGAGAATGATGGGGCGTGGTATGTAGTCTGATCAGTGTTCAGAACCTGAGTTGGAAATGCAATCGGCTCGGTGAGAGGTGAATCTGAATAGAAATTGAGTCCAGTTGCGGGTCGGGGTTTGGAAGAGGTTTTGATCCGTTCTGTGTGTGCGGATGAGGTGGCCATTGTGTACGAGGGCTCTTTTAGAAACAGATGATAGGTGATTTTCTGTAGAGAGTCCTCTGGGTAACTATCAAATGCCGGAAGAGTGTTTGTAGGATGAAAGGAATCGGATTCGAGAAAAAATTTGGATTCTTGGTTGCAATCACTCTTGGCATTTTCTGTTTTTGGTTCCTGAGGATCGAAAAGGAATGATTCTGTGTTATCGGTGATCTCGGGAATCAGGACCTCAGAGTCGAAGTTAGAGTCATGAGAACTGAGGTCGTAGATAGGCCTGGCGTGTTCAGGAAGGGGAATCTCTCCGCAATTATAGTCAGATTTGAAATTGTCGGAGAGTTGGCGAAAATGAGATTCATGATCATGAATTCCACCACAGCAAAAATCATCAGATGTGAAATCAGCAGCCTGATTGGGGTCTAGCCTATATGTCAATTCTGGGCTCGAAAAGGTATTCTGTCTAGGCTCAAGCTCCAAGCTGGTAGGATAGACCCAATTAAAATCCAACTCGTCCAACTCCTCAGTCTCTGTATCATAAATTGGCATGTTCTCTGGAAAATCGATCAGATTTTCTGAAGATGTTGGAGAGGGATATTCATCAAATAGAGGCCCGGAATCATATTCTGTAAAAATTTGATCTTTCTCATAAGGGGCCTCATAATCTTCCCAATAAGTTTCAGATCTAGGTTCTAGGCTTAGGATGTGGGTAGAATTATTAGAACCTAAGTCCGAATAACCTTCGAGGGCCACCTTATCAAAATAAGGGGCGGAATTTATACCCTCAGAAGGTTCAGTTCTGATCTCATTATTGCAGGAGTTTTGAAATTCTAGGCTTGGCAATTCATGGTCTAAGTTTGGCCCATCATTGTGTTCTCCTGCAATATCCCAACCTAATTCAACATTGTCTTCTATTTGGGTTGGGATTTCACAACCACTTTGTGCCCCAGTCCCGAGATCTGGGAAACTGGATTGTTCCTTAATATTGTTCCAAGATGGTTCATCCTCTATTTCTGGTATATACGGGTATTTCTGGTTGATAATTTGTTTTACTGATTTCATCATTTCTACCCGTTTTATAAGGGCATCTTGGTGTTGTTCCCAAAGTACAGGATTTGTCAAGCATTGAAGGTATTCAGATTGGTGTAATTTTTCCATCTCAATGTATCCTGTCATGAGCATATCTCGGGTTGATCCTTTTGTAACTTCTGTCAATAGAATCTGGGCACAGTTTATGATGAAAGCTGTGGTTGTTGGGACATCAACCTGAATGTTTTCTATTGGTGTTGAGGGTTTATATTTGATTTCATAGAATTCAAGGGCATCCTCAATCATCTTATCTTTCATGGATCTCAGATATTCAGGTTTTTTATATGGTAGTCTTGCTAGGTAATTAGGCTGCATCTTCGAATCAGGTGGTGGAATCAAGATAGAATCAGAAGTTTGAATTAATGGAAGAAGGGGACTTTGTTCAGAATCAGAGGAAAGAGGGGCTATGTGAATGATTTCTGCAAAAACAAGGGAGCCGAGGCTTAGCCTCGGAGAGAGTGAATTTCTATAGGAGGTTTCAAGGACCTCCTGCAAAATACTGAAGGACTGGATGAGATAAGCAGGTGCTGGATCCAATCAAGACACCCAAAAAATGTTGGGTGACTATAGAGGTTCGGGGCAGATGGACCCCTTGATCAGAAAGATCATCCACCTGAGAATTACCTGGGCAACCAGAGAGGGAGAGTCCCGCGAAGACACCTACACGGTAGAGCGTCCCCACGGGTTACAGGGTTTTCCCCACCCGACCTCTCTTGTCACTGCGATTCCAGGTAGACCAGAATGGGGATCTTGACCTCTTAAGTCTACCAATTTTTATTTTAAGATCAGGGTGCTTAAGGTTTCACTTGAACTTTAGTCTTTTAAGTGCAAAGAGTGACCTAATTTAAGGTTGGTTGACCCAAGGGGTCAACTTTACCTCTTGTTTTCTTTGAGAGCTTTTAGGTCTTGTCTTTTAGGGTTCAAGTGTTTAGAGAGCCAATTGTTTTAGGTTTTCTTTGAATAGGTATTTTCAGACAAGGGCTTGGGCACACTTCATTTGGTTTTCTCAATTCTTGCTTAAGGAGTGTGTCTCTAAATCCCTAGTGTTGGATCCTAGGTTGGCTCTACTTGGTCCAGTTAATTCTTTGTTGGGTAATTAGGGCTCAAGCAAGAATGTGTTAGCCCTTAAATACCCTTAATAGTGTGCAGGAGTAATGAGTTGAAAACATGCAACTCTTTATGGTTACTAAGTATGGAAGACAGGTTAGCCCTATATTGCTTATTCTTTTCTTTTCTTCCTCTTTAGAGTTTAGGGGTTAATAGCGAGAGGAAAAAATTTTACCTGTCCTCGGAGTGGTTGTCGTGCGGTTGCTTGTCTTCTTGATTTCCTGTAGCTGCACAAAAGAGAGGAGATTATCAGAAACTAAAAACAAACAGGAATGTTTATCTCTAGAATAGCCGTTGCTCCCCGGCAACGGCGCCAAAAACTGGTGGCGACCTTCCTCTATAGTTTTATTATTTCGTCGTAGTATAGTATAGAGAGAGGTGATTACCAGTTTAATACAATTTGTTACTCGGAAATAAAGAGTTCCCGAGGTCGAACTCAGGGAGCAAGTTGTATTCTAGGGGTACAAGTTTCTTTTACAAAAATAAAGAAAGAGAGAGAGAGAATTTGTTGGCTTTTCTTCTTTTCTCTTTGCTTCTCCTCTTCTTCCTTCTCAGATCTTCTGCTCTCTTCCTTTGTTCTTCTTCTTTATCTGCAGTGGTGATGTTCTTCTTCTTCTTCTTTCTTTCTTCTTTTCCTTTCTTCTGCAGAGCGGTCCTATTCTTCTTCTTCTTCTTTCTTTCTTCTTTTCCTTTCTTCAGATCTTCTTCTCGTGCTCTTCTTCTTCTGCAGAGTCTTCACTTGGCCTCTCTGTGTTCCTCCTCTGCCTCGCCTTCCTTCTCCTTCTTTGCCTTCAGGACGTCGTCTGATTTTCCAATCAGACGACTTAAACCGCCGCTGCTACAATGCCGCTCGGTGCTCCTTCCTTCAGCTTTCGTCGTCCTTCTTCTCTGGTTCTTCTTCTTCACCTATGCCTGCAAACTTGCACCGCTTGATCAGAGAGGGGCAAAACCTATCTCTACCCTCCCCCGCGTCTCTCTCTCACAGAATCTGCTCTTAGGAAAGCTCTCCCAGAGCTGCCGGGTTACCGGGTACAGGTCGCGCCCGGGTCCAGGCCCACCGGCGTGCGTGGTGGGCGAGGAGTGCAGGTCAGTCTAAGTCGGGTCGGGCCAGGTCCGCGGGGCGTGAGCGCGGACGAGACCGGGTAACCGGGCGGGTGAAGGGGACCTCACCCCGTGTGCTGAGGCAACAAGCCTCCAGTACTTTTTCTCTTTATACCGCTGTGCCGCTTCGGAGTCTTCCGAGGTGGGACTAAATGTCCCACCCCAATTTCGCGCCCGCGCGGAGGAAGCAGCTGGTAATGGCAGCTTTACGCGAGGCCTTCGCGCGAGGGATTCGCCTCAACTGCAGCCTAACGCTTTGCCGAAATGCCCCCGCACAGCCTGGGAGCGTGACCTGGGCGCGGCGCACCTGGGACAGCAGGTCGAAGCTGCTTCGCTTCAACAATGGCGAAGACGAGCGCAGGTACCTGCCTACAGAGAAACGGCCTCTCGGCCCAATCAGAAATGCAGAGGACCTTCGCCGTGGCACGGCGAAGGTGGTCGGGGGGTGTGCAGGCGGCGGGGCGGAGCCTAAGAGCTGCCCTAGGTCGGACTGTGGGTCGGGAGATGGGTTTGTTCGGTGGAGTTGCAGAGGGTGATTTGGGGGAAATGGAAGGGCGGAGGTTGATCAGGGTGAGGAGGCGGAGGTTCTGCGGTGGTCGGCGAGCCGTGTGGGTTGCTGGAGTGATGGGAGCGGGTCGCCGGAGCAGGGGCCGGAGATGGAGAAGGTGAGGGCGATTGGTCGGATCGGGGTAACAGTAAAGATGTAAAATGAGGAAAAGGAAGAGGGGAGAAAGAGGAGGAGTTCTACCTACTTAGCAGGACGAGGAGGGGCCGGAGCGGACGACAGTCGTATCGACTGTCGCCGGAGAAGAAGGTGCCCAGTGGGGGAGGACGGCGGTGACGACGGGGCAGAGGCAGCGCGCGCCGGTATTGCGCGACGCGGGAAGAGCAGGGGAAGAAGTCTCTGCTGCTGGTATTGCGGCAGAGCGAAGAGGAGGAGGAGGAAGAACCACCGGAGCTGGTGGGCGTCTGCCGGAGTGAGAAGAGAGGAAAGTTGGGGGTTTTCTCCGTCAGATCCGAGCTACTCAGAACGGCGGAGCGACGGGGGTATTTATAGAGGCCGAATCAGAGAGGAAGGCGGAGGGAGACGACGTGTATCCCTCGCCGGAGGACGCCGGAGATGGAAACCCATACCGTCCGTGCGTTCGCACGACCGGTATGGTGGGTTGCAGCGACCAGGGGGGTGTTCCTGCGACGGCTGACGACGCAGGGCACCCCCGGTTGTCTTGCCAGACCCTCCCCCTTACCCTGCGCGGCGCCATGCTCCGCGCAAGGTCGCCGGAGCATGGTGCTGGTCAGGTTTTGGCAGGAGGGTCCTGAATGCAAAGAACGAAGGAGAGTTAGGGGCCGAAATGCGAGGGTTCAAAAGTTGAGGGCCAAAAAGTAAATATATGAGGACCAAAGTGTAAAGTTGGTCAAGAAGGTTTCTTCTTAGGCTCAAGTTTTTATACATGACTAATTAGGACCTAAGGAATCTGATGGTGAATTTTATTTCTAGATTAAACCTTGTTTGACTGGTCAATTTACGTAAAGACCCAAATTAAGTTATTAATTGGGTATGGTTCTCAATGTAGGTCAAAATGGGTTCTGAAGGCCAAATTGAAGGTTCTAAACCCTAGAGATTATTTTTCTATGAATTTTAGAGGGTTTATTCTATTTTTACTTTGCCTCGAACCTCGTGAATTGAAGTGGGTTTGTTTTAGGGTTACAGATTATCATTTAGTTCCTTGGAATTGCTGTAGCCCTTGTCAGATCATCCCACTTTCCTTCTTATTCGGTTTGTTTGACCTGTGTTTGGACCCTGAATTACCCTGTATGCAGATTATACTGGTAAAATTGCATTTTTACCCCTTATGACTTGTTTTCTCCTTAAACTCAGAATTCTCTGAGTTAAGCCTTTCCTTGAGTTATGTAGGAGCTTTTATCCTTTGTATTGGGTCAAAATGAGCTAGTTATGGCTCATGATGAGGTTCTCATCATACCTCCATGCCTAGCTTTTGCTAGTCCCTTAGCAAAAACTTAAGGTTTCAACCCTTGTTCTAGACCATGAAGTTCTTAATAGCTTCAGATAAGTGCTTTTTCATTTGAGCTTAGATTAGGTTAGAATGCTGACCATAGGCCTAAAAGGTACTCTAGTACCAATTAAGATCCAAATCTGTCTAGCCTTAGCCTCAGTTTTTAGCAAAGGATTTTAAGGCCCACAAGAACTAACCTAAGGTTTATTGGACTTTGTGGTTAAAGCACCCGTGCTTGAAATGATTTTAGCCCTGGCTCAGTTCGCAGTGCGTTTTATAAGAGAGAGATAGAAAGTTTTTCTATTTGGAGAGTTTTCTCTCTCTTTTTCTTTTTAGTTCTAGCCTAGGATTGGCTTTTCAACACGGTCTGTATCAGATTCCTTGCTCCCATCATCAATCCTCAAGGGTTCCTGGCGATCGATGCTTCGAGATAGCACCGCCCATGGCAACCCCCGGAACCCTGGCTATTGAGATTTCGAGATAATCCCATCCATGGTGTTCCGTGGCCGAATCCAGACCCTGGCAATTGAGATTTCAAGATAATCCCATCCATGGTGTCTGAACCAGCAGAGTGCTTACATGCCCCCAGTAGGATATGTGAATATCCTAAGAGACAAGCATCGAGGAGATGATATTTTGTTACGCATCTTCGAGGAGATTTCCCGCCTCTCCGCGCTGGGAACTCGTCCAAATCAACTTGTGTTGGTCGGCCGCTCCTATTCTAGGTGTTCTTTTCAGAATTTTGCGACGCTTCCGCGTGATTTTGATTTTTACGCTTACTGAACGAGGCTGTGTGTGAGGTTAGGGTGCTTAGGTTACTAAGTCCCGTAAACCAAAAATTAGTTAACGAGGCCAAATACTCCCTAGGCCTTGGACCTAGTACTTAAGCTTTTCATTTTCCTCAACCTCTTGAGGATTGTCTGGATCTTAATGGGTACTAAGAGTCTATTCAAGAATGCCTAAGGTTTGCGTTCTTACTAATCTCATTATGCATTTTTCAGTTATTTTCTTGAATGAGGTTTAGAACTTAGGTTGATTCCTTAGTTCCTTACTAATGACTATCACCTTTTCTCATAATTTTGTGCTCCTTTTTCATTTTGTTTCTTTTCTCCTTCTCCTTCACAAAATTTCCTTCTCCTCTTTTCCTCTTATTCTTTTTCGAAAATTTTTAATTTTTATGGTGTTTTTGGCATATGTGAATTTTTTTGTTTGAAACCTTTTCTTACAAGTTTTGCACTTTCATACCCCCCCATGCCTAAGATTTGCAATGTCCTCATTGTAACCTAGGGGTTTTATTCAACTAAGTTCATACATTAGGACAGCTGTTTTGATGAGTGAATGGGTCGGGGTGACTGTTGCGGACGATTTCTAATCTCAGATGCAAGCACCTGAGGTGGAGTTGGCTGTCCTAAAGTGTGAACTTCAAGTGCAAAAAGGTGTCAGAACAAGTTTCAGGTTTTCAAAGAGAATCACGGGCTGCCTCCCGTTAAGCGCTGAGTTTTACGCCATCGGCTGGGCGCAATAAGCTCAAGGGGAATGGAGGATATAAGATGCTTCAGCCAAATCAGTAGAAGTTACATCAATGAACGGCTTGAGTCTCTGACTGTTCACGATGAAAGGTTCAGAATCGTGGCTGAGTGGACTGATTTCGATTGCTCCATTTCCAAAAACCTGTCGGACCAAATATGGTCCGACCCACTTGGATCTCAGTTTTCCTGGGAAGAGTTTTAGTCGGGCGTCAAAGAGTAGGACCTTTTGACCAGGATGAAAGATCTTTCTCGAGATGTGTTTGTCGTGGAAGGCTTTAACCCGCTCCTTGTAGATTTGCGAGTTCTCGTACGCGTCTAGGCGTAATTCATCGATCTCGCTGATTTGGAGTTTTCTGTGGGTCCCAGCCTTGGAAAGATCTAGATTACAGTTCCGTACTGCCCAATAGGCTTTATGCTCCAGTTCTACGGGAAGGTGGCATGCCTTTCCGTACACCAGTCTAAAGGGAGACATGCCCAATTGGGTCTTGTGGGTGGTCCTATAGGCCCACAATGCTTCCGGAAGTCGGGACGACCAATCCTTCCTGTCAGGTCGAACAGTGACTTGCAGGATTTTCTTGATCTCCCGATTAGACAGCTCAGCTAGACCATTAGTTTGGGGGTGGTAAGGAGTAGAGATTCGGTGAGACACCCCGTATTTGGTCATCAGTGACCTAAACTGAGCATTTGTGAAATGGGTCCCCCCATCAGAGATTATTGCACGAGGAATCCCGAACCTTAAGAAAATGTTTTGATGAATGAATTTGAGAACGATTTTGTGATCACAGGTTCGGGTCGGTATGGCTTCGATCCATTTGGACACGTAGTCCACAGCCAACAGAATGTATTCGAAACCATCCGAAACAGGAAAGGGGCCCATAAAATCAATCCCCCAAACATCAAAGATTTTGCATACTAGAATCGGTTGCATAGGCATCATGCCGCGATGGCTCATGTTGCCCAAAGTCTGGCAACGACTGCATGCCTTGCAGTGACTATACGCGTCTTTGAACAGTGTGGGCCAGTAAAAGCCGCACTGGAGGACTTTTGATGCGGTTTTATGCCCGGCGAAATGGCCACCGCATGCCTGGTCATAGCAGAAAGAGAGGATATTGTTGAATTCCTCTTCCGGGACACATCTCCGGATGATCTGATCGGCACCTATGCGGAAGAGGTACGGGTCTTCCCAAATGTAATACTTGGCATCGGAGCGTAATTTGTCCTTCTTGGCCTTCGGCCAATCGGACGGGATCTGATGAGATGCCAAGTAATTTACTACATTAGCAAACCATGGAAGGCTAGTACCAATAGTCAGCAGGTGCTCATCAGGAAAATGCTCAGTGATGGGTCCGGAAGGGTCAATTATTTCAGAAGGAAGACGGGACAAGTGATCAGCTACCACATTTTGCTTTCCCGCTTTGTCGTGAATCTCAAGGTCAAATTCTTGCAACAGCAAGATCCATCGGATTAATCGAGGTTTCGTATCCTTCTTTGCAAGGAGATGCCTCACAGCTGTGTGATCCGAGTATATGATGACACAGGAACCCAGAAGGTACGATCTGAATTTTTCTAGGGCAAATACTACAGCTAGCAGCTCTTTCTCAGTAACCGTATAGTTACGCTGAGCCTCATCGAGTGTTTTGCTGGCGTAGTAAATGACCACAGGTTTCCCGTCAATTTTCTGCCCCAAAACCGCTCCTACAGCGAAGTCGGATGCATCGCACATGATCTCAAAGGGTTGAGACCAATCAGGGGACTATAGGATCGGGGCTTGGGTGACTCGGTCACGCAGGATTTCAAATGCTTGAGTGCATTCCTTGGAAATTTTGAAAGGAACATCCTTGGAGAGAAGAGTGGTCAAGGGGCGCGCGATTTTTGAAAAATCAGGGATAAATCGTCGATAAAAACCGACATGCCCTAAAAAGGAACGGATGTCCCTGATCGAGCTAGGCATAGGAAGGTGAGAAATCAGATCAATCTTAGCTCGATCCACTTGGATACCTTTTTCCGAAATTGAGTGTCCCAGGACAATTCCCTCAGGCACCATGAAATGGCTCTTTTCCCAGGAAAGAACCAAATTCACATCGATGCACCGCCTGAGTATCTGGACCAAGTGTTGGAGGCAATCGTCGAATGATGCTCCGAAAACTGAAAAGTCATCCATGAAGACTTCCAGATAATCACCTACCATATCTGAGAATATGGCAAGCATGCATCGCTGAAAAGTAGCGGGCGCATTGCAAAGACCGAAAGGCATCCTTCGGAAAGCGTATGTTCCGAAGGGACAGGTGAACGTGGTCTTTTCTTGGTCCTCAGGATGGATTGCCACCTGGTTATAACCGGAGTACCCGTCAAGAAAGCAGAAGAACCTATTTCCCGCAAGTTTTTCGAGAATTTGATCAATGAAGGGTAGTGGGAAATGATCCTTCTTCGTGGAGGAATTGAGTCGGCGGTAATCTATACAGACTCTCCACGAGTTGGCTAATCGGGTAGGAATGATTTCTCCGGTCTCAGTCGTTATAGTGGTGAGTCCTGCCTTCTTGGGCACGACCTGAATTGGGCTCACCCAACGACTATCGGAGATCGGGTAGATGATTCCGGCATCTAACCACTTGATGATCTCCTTTTTCACGACCTCCTGCAGATTGGGGTTTAAGCATCTCTGCATTTCACGAGAAGGTCGTGTGCCCTCTTCTGAATAGATATGATGAGTACAATAAGAGGGACTTATTCCAGTCAAATCATCGAGAGTCCACCCGATGGCTCTGCGATGTTGCTGGAGGACAACAATCAGACGGGATTCCTGTTCAGGACTGAGGTTGGAATTGATAATCACAGGAAGGGTCTGATTAGAACCCAAAAAGATGTATTTCAAGTGAGCAGGAAGGGGTTTCAATTCGAGGATGGGGTTATCAGCAGCAGCGGGTGGTTCAGTATAGATGTGAGGTTCAAGGGTGGGAGTTACTGGGTTGTTCATATCTGGATTCGACTCCTCTATTTGCGGGTCAAGATCCTTCTGTGGTTGATGAGGCATAATCGAGTCATTCTGGAAGTGTGATTCATCAACCAAAGTCCTGATGTCACAAATTTGTTCGATGACACCGCAATTAATTCCTTGTTGGGCCTTAAATATATCAATTTTCAGTGTTTAATCTCCAAACTTAAGCTCTATTTGGCCCTCCTCACAGCTGATGTTGGCTCTAGCAGTAGCCAAGAAAGGTCTCCCTAGAATGATTGGTGTATCCCTAGGGTTCTCAGGTGAGTCCATATCTAAGACTATAAAGTCCACTGGGAAATAGAAATCCCGTACTCTTACGATAGCATCCTCGAGAATCCCTTTTGGTGACTTTATAGATCGATCTGCTAATTGTAATGTTACCTCGGTTGGTTTTAGCTCAGATTCTTCTAGATGGTCAAGTAAGGATGTGGGTATCAGGTTTATGGATGCACCCAAGTCTAACAATGCTCTATCAAATTGGGTACCACCTATCTTGCAGGAAATCAGGGGAGTACCAGGATCTTTTGCCTTGGGTGGGAGTCTACTGAGGATTACAGAGCTGGCTTGCTCTGACAGAACAATTGGGCTCCCTCCCTTGGTTCGCGGCTTACGCTGGGGTGTACATATATTCTTTAGAAATCATGCGTAAGCTGGTACGTGGCGGATTGCATCCATCAAGGGGATGTTTATGTGGACCTGCTCAAAGAGCTTGACCAGGTCCTCCTCAGGGGCCACGGGTTTGGTGGTCTTCTTTCCCTTGGTCAAGGCCTCGGGAAACGGGATCTTGGTTGGTTCTTCTAGGATAGGTCCAGGTTGTGGATCCGGAACAGTGGTATCTTGGATAACTATCCTAGGGTCATGGTTATCAGGCTTGGAGTGGTTTGGATAATGCGGGTCTTGAGTTGTTTTACCACTACGTGTTGTTACAGAATTTAATCCGGCCTGATTTGGTTTGGGTTTGGTAAGAGGGGTGGCTGCTGCTGAAATCCCGCATAAGAAGTTGAAGCTTCCATCTCGTCTGGAGATGGAGCAGTAGGGGCCTGATAAATCCATTGTGCGTGGCCTAAATTTGGATTCATAACGCGCTTCTGGGTCGGCACGTTATTCGGGTTAGGAAGAGGTTGGGAAGGGAGTGTGCCTGGCTGGCGAGAATTTGCCAACTGGGCCAGTTGAGTTTTAACCTCTGTAAGTTCGTCCTTGTGCTGTTTTTGAATAGCCGCATTCGTTCTTTGAATGTCAGCCATAGTCTGAAGGATTAGGGACATTTGATCCTGATTTGGCCCTGATGGATAAGTAGGGTTGGGCCGAGGCTAAGGCGACTGGTAATGACGAGAGGGCTATGAGCGGGACTGAAAAGGTGGTCTTTGGGTTTGGGAATTTCCCGCCCACTGAAAATTGGGATGGTTTCGCCATCTAGGGTTGTAAGTGTTGGAGAATGGGTCGTTCTGGATGGCGTTGAGGTCCTCGCAGGTCTGAGGAACCTCCTGAGAATCAGGGAAAGGGGGAATGGAGTTCCCCGGGCTGGTGTAGAAAGGATCGGATGATCCTCCGATCTGAGAATCAGATGGGGATGGATATGGATCCATCCTAGGGGAAGATCGGTGGAGGATGTTTTGCACAGTCTCCTGTGTGGAAGGAGGTTGTGCAAAGGAGTTACGCGCGGAGGTGGCTCGCTGCAAGTGCTGAGTCAGCTCATCCACCTTCTTCTCAATGATTGAGACCTTGTCCAATCGACTGGCCATTAATTCCAGGTCGACTGATGCGGACAGGCCCTGCGTCTAATGTGCTCCCTTAAGATTCGTCGCTGCGCGGGTATTCGTCCTGTCGAATAATCCCATGGAGTCATTGTTGATGGAGTTCTCGCACATGTTTTCAAGAATCTCCCATACGGTGTCTTCATGTTGACCCATGATGTTTCCTCCGCAAGTTGCATTGACGAAAAGGCGGATGTCCTCACGGAGTCCCTGGTAAAAAGATTGTACTTGTTCCCATTTAGGAACTTCGTGATGGGGGCACTTTCTCATGAGATCCTGAAAACGATCCCATGCCTCATGGAGAGGTTCTCTGATTGTTGAGTGAAGTGTGTAATCTGATGGCGCAAGGCGTTGGTCCGACCAACGGGAAAAAACTTTTTCAAAAACTGGGATTGAAGTTCTTCCCAAGTGTTGATCGGCCGGGTCTGAGTTTGATACCAATGGGCGGCCTTGTCCATAAGAGAAAAGGAGAACATCTTCAAGAGAAGAATATCCCGATTTTGCGCATCTGACCCAAAAGTTTAGGCAAGATGCTTTAGCTGTTTGATGTGCTGGAAGGGATCTTCAGAATTAAGCCCATGGAATTTAGGTATAGCATGAATCATGTTGGGCTTTAATTCGGAATCAGGTCCTCCAGTCGGGATTCTGACTCGAGGCTCAATGGCCACCGCAGCAGGATTGTAGTGGTCCCGCATCGTAGGACGCTGTGGTGGGTGCACGAAGTTTTGGAAGAGGTCATTAAGTCGCTGGAGCTGGTGCTCCAGATTATTTTCTTCCTCAACTGGCTGAGCCATGATGGGGGAAGAAGAAGAACTTGGTTCTGAATCAGAAGAGAGAATAATGTGAGGGTGTTGCTGCACAAACACGGGCATCGAGGCTTGGCCTTGACGAGAGCGAATTTCTAAAGGAGGTCTTAAGGGTGGTCTTAAGGACCTCCTTCCGTACATGCACTGTTGGAAGAGATGAGTTTGGAAGGTGCTGGACCCAATCAAGACACCCAAAAATGTGTTGGGTGACTATAGAGGTGCGGGGCAGATGGACCCCTTGATCAGAAAGATCGTCCACCTGAGAATTACCTGGGCAGCCAGAGAGGGAGAGTCCCGCAAAGACCCCTACACGGTAGAGCGTCCCCACGGGTTACAGGGTTTCCCCCACCCGACCTCTCTTGTCACTGCGGTTCCAGGTAGACCAGAATGGGGATCTTGACCTCTTAAGTCTACCAATTTTTATTTTAAGATCAGGGTGCTTAAGGTTTCACTTGAACTTTAGTCTTTTAAGTGCAAAGAGTGACCTAATTTAGGGTTGGTTGACCCAAGGGGTCAACTTTACCTCTTGTTTTCTTTGAGAGCTTTTAGGTCTTGTCTTTTAGGGTTCAAGTGTTTAGAGAGCCAATTGTTTTAGGTTTTGAATAGGTATTTTCAGACAAGGGCTTGGGCACACTTCATTTGGTTTTCTCAATTCTTGCTTAAGGAGTGTGTCTCTAAATCCCTAGTGTTGGATCCTAGGTTGGCTCTACTTGGTCCAGTTAATTCTTTGTTGGGTAATTAGGGCTCAAGCAAGAATGTGTTAGCCCTTAAATACCCTTAATAGTGTGCAGGAGTAATGAGTTGAAAACATGCAACTCTTTATGGTTACTAAGTATGGAAGACAGGTTAGCCCTATATTGCTTGTTCTTTTCTTTTCTTCCTCTTTAGAGTTTAGGGGTTAATAGCGAGAGGAAAAAAAAATTTTACCTGTCCTCGGAGTGGTTGTCGTGCGGTTGCTTGTCTTCTTGATTTCCTGTAGCTGCATAAAAGAGAGGAGATTATCAGAAACTAAAAAGAAACAGGAATGTTTACCTCTAGAATAGCCGTTGCTCCCCGGCAACGGCGCCAAAAACTGGTGGCGACCTTCCTCTATAGTTTTATTATTTCGTCGTAGTATAGTATAGAGAGAGGTGATTACCAGTTTAATACAATTTGTTACTCGGAAATAAAGAGTTCCCGAGGTCGAACTCAGGGAGCAAGTTGTATTCTAGGGGTACAAGTTTCTTTTACAAAAATAAAGAGAGAGAGAGAGAGAATTTGTTGGCTTTTCTTCTTTTCTCTTTGCTTCTCCTCTTCTTCCTTCCCAGATCTTCTGCTCTCTTCCTTTGTTCTTCTTCTTTATCTGCAGTGGTGATGTTCTTCTTCTTCTTCTTTCTTTCTTCTTTTCCTTTCTTCAGATCTTCTTCTCGTGCTCTTCTTCTTCTGCAGAGTCTTCACTTGGCCTCTCTGTGTTCCTCCTCTGCCTCGCCTTCCTTCTCCTTCTTTGCCTTCAGGACGTCGTCTGATTTTCCAATCAGACGACTTAAACCGCCGCTGCTACAGTGCCGCTCAGTGCTCCTTCCTTCAGCTTTCGTCGTCCTTCTTCTATGCCTTGCTCGTCTTCTTCTTCTTCGCCTTTTCCTCTTTGCTTCGAGCAGTCCTGGCTGCTCTTCTTCCGTCAGTCTTCTTCTCCGGTTCTTCTTCTTCACCTGTGCCTGCAAACTTGCACCGCTTGATCAGAGAGGGGCAAAACCTATCTCTACCCTCCCCCGCGTCTCTCTCTCACAGAATCTGCTCTTAGGAAAGCTCTCCCAGAGCTGCCGGGTTACCGGGTACGGGTCGCGCCCGGTCCAGGCCCACCGGCGTGCGTGGTGGGCGAGGAGTGCAGGTCAGTCTAAGTCGGGTCGGGCCAGGTCCGCGGGGCGTGAGCGCGGACGAGACCGGGTAACCGGGCGGGTGAAGGGGACCTCACCCCGTGTGCTGAGGCAACAAGCCTCCAGCACTTTTTCTCTTTATACTGCTGTGCCGCTTTGGAGTCTTCCGAGGTGGGACTAAATGTCCCACCCCAATTTCGCGCCTGCGCGGAGGAAGCAGCTGGTAATCGCAGCTTTACGCGAGGCCTTTGCGCGAGGGATTCGCCTCAACTGCCGCCTAACGCTTTGCCGAAATTCCCCCGCACAGCCTGGGAGCGTAACCTAGGCGCGGCGCACCTGGAACAGCAGGTCGAAGCTGCTTCGCTTCAACAATGGTGGCGACGAGCGCAGGTACCTGCCCACAGAGAAATGGCCTCTCAGCCCAATCAGAAATGCGGAGGACCTTCACCGTGGCATGGCGAAGGTGGTCGGGGGGGTGTGCAGGCGGCGGGGCGGAGCCTAAGAGCTACCCTAGGTCGGACTGTGGGTCGGGAGATGGGTTTGTTCGGTGGAGTTGCAGAGGGTAATTTGGGGGAAGTGGAAGGGCGGAGGTTGATCAGGGTGAGGAGGCGGAGGTTCTGCGGTGGTCGGCGTGCCATGTGGGTTGCTGGAGTGATGGGAGCGGGTCGCCGGAGCAGGGGCCGGAGATGGAGAAGGTGAGGGCGATTGGTCGGATCGGGGTAACAGTAAAGATGTAAAATGAGGAAAAGGAAGAGGGGAGAAAGAGGAGGAGTTCTACCTACTTAGCAGGACGAGGAGGGGCCGGAGCGGGCGACAGTCGTATCGACTGTCGCCGGAGAAGAAGATGCCCGGGGGAAGGGGCGGCGGCGAGGAGAGGGCCGGAGAGGCGCCAGCTGGGTGCGGCGTGACAAGGGAAGAGCGAGGGAGGGCAACCCTGCAGCTGGTAGTGCGGCAGAGCGACGAGGAGGAAGAGGGGAGGCCGCCGGAGCTGGAGAGCTTCCTGTCGGAGTGGGAAGAGAGGAAGTGGGGGTCTTTCTCCGTCAGGACCGAGCTCCCCAGAACGGCGGAGCGACGGGGGTATTTATAGAGGCGGAATGAGAGAGGAGGGCGGAGGGAGACGACGTGTCTCCCTCGCCGGAGGACGCCGGAGATGGAAACCCATACCGTCCGTGCGTTCGCACGGCCGGTATGGTGGGTTGCAGCGACCAGGGGGGTGTTCCTGCGACGGCTGACGGCGCAGGGCACCCCCGGTTGTCTTGCCAGACCCTCCCCCTTACCCTGAGCGGCGCCATGCTCCGCGCAAGGTCGCCGGAGCATGGTGCTGGTCAGGTTTTGCCAGGAGGGACCTGAATGCAAAGAACGAAGGAGAGTTAGGGGCAGAAATGCGAGGGTTCAAAAGTTGAGGGCCAAAAAGTAAATATATGAGGACCAAAGTGTAAAGTTGGTCAAGAAGGTTTCTTCTTAGGCTCAAGTTTTTATACATGACTAATTAGGACCTAAGGAATCTGATGGTGAATTTTATTTCTAGATTAAACCTTTTCTGACTGGTCAATTTACGCAAAAACCCAAATTAAGTTATTAATTGGGTATGGTTCTCAATGTAGGTCAAAATGGGTTCTGAAGGCCAAATTGAAGGTTCTAAACCCTAGAGATTATTTTTCTATGAATTTTAGAGGGTTTATTCTATTTTTACTTTGCCTCGAACCTCGTGAATTGAAGTGGGTTTGTTTTAGGGTTACAGATTATCATTTAGTTCCTTGGAATTGCTGTAGCCCTTATCAGATCATCCTACTTTCCTTCTTATTTGGTTTGTTTGACCTATGTTTGGACCCTGAATTACCCTGTATGCAGATTATACTGGTAAAATTGCATTTTTACCCCTTATGACTTGTTTTCTCCTTAAACTCAGAATTCTCTAAGTTAAGCCTTTCCTTGAGTTATGTAGGAGCTTTTATACTTTGTATTAGGTCAAAATGAGCTAGTTATGGCTCATGATGAGGTTCTCATCAGTAACCCATCAATTTTTTTCTTGCTTTCCTTTTTTTTCTTCTTCCAAGTTTTGTTCATCCTAAACCCGACCGTTCTTCACTAAGGTGATCCCTTTTCCCTCCTAATGCATGAGGACATGGCATTTCTTAAGCATGGGGGGGTGTTTTTAAATTTTTACGATCGATTTAGGATGTTCAAAACCTAAAAACATACAATTTTCTTTATTTCCTGCTTGCATACCCAAAAAAAAATAAAAATGTTGAAAACTTTTTGAGGAAAAACTTTGAAATCGGGACTAAGGTCGAAAAATTCACTTTTGGTACAATGGGATTTAATCTTTAACAAACTAGGGATAAGGATATAGATCTGATCATTAGAATTCCAGGGTCTATTTTAGACTAGATCAGATATCCTTCTCTAAAATTCCACCTGAACTCATGATAGTTCAGGTGACTTGATCCTATTTTGTAATACGAAAAGTATTTGACTTAGTTTCTAATTCAAAAACTTGCGTATCTTAAGAAACTTCTTATGTCTATTTTCACACACAAGCCAACACTTAAAAATAATTAAAATTTTTTTGAAAAACTCCCGTGTTTGGATTTAGTAAAAGTCTGAAGCAGATCTTTGGTTTGAGTTCCCACCGCCGAGAAGAAGGAAAATACCTTCTTTGAGGATGCGATGTCAACATGTTACCGCCTTGGCGCTGCTGTATATCTATATTTCATATCTTTAGACGGAGCATTAAAGTGCATTTTAGCAGCTCAAGTGTCTTGGACGGTGCTCTACCTATAGCATCGGAGCAAGAGCTTGAGTTTGCTTAGAGCGCCCCTTTTCACCGCATCATGTTTTGGGGTTGTGACCTCCTGGGTGGTGTCATGGATAGTGCTATCCCGAAGTACTGGTGCCAGAGCCCCCTCGAGGAAGGGTAACGGGAATGATGATCCCGACACATCTGTTGTAAGACTAAGCTAAAAATAAGCATGGGGGAGAAAAAAATAAAAAATAAATAAAAAATAAAATATATATATAATAATAATAACACATCCTTATAAATGTTGGCTTTTCACAAGCACAGACATAAGGTTTTAAAGGATTTTGCAAGTTGCGAATCAGATTCACGAGCCAGAAAAATCCTAAAAACAAACATTTCAAGTCATCTGAATTAACAAGGGGTTAATTTGTGAATTTTCTGGAAGATATATTGATCCCGCTCTGTCTAATGGTTGGATCCAAAAACAAATCCTGATGTTTATCTTCAATAAATCCCGTACCTCCAGTGTTTTAATCTACCAAGGTCCATTAATCTCTTTTTCTCCTTAAAAGTCGAAAAAATTAGATTTCCCAAAAATTCCGTTTTAAGTTTTGCTAAGAGACTAGCAAAATATAAGCATGGGGGTGTGATAAACGTCAGTTTATCATCATTCTTATGCATTAAAACAAACCTAGCTCTTAGGATTTTACTCCGCAAATGGGTTTTTGGGCTGCATTTAGGCATAAAATAGGTTAGGCATGCATTGCATTTTTTATTATCTTTTTAATATGTTTTTGTGAGTGTTAGGGATGTACAGATATATAGATCCCTAAAATCCTAGCACTCAAGAAGGCAAATGGTGAAGGAGAAGCCCAGACTAGCTGGAACTCAGCCTAATCCAGCTCACCTCAACTTGATCCAGCTCACCTCAGCTTGATCCAGCTCACCGCAGCTGGAACCTAGCTTACTTGAACTAGGGTAAGCTCATCCCAGCTCCATTCAGCTAATCTCAGCTGGATGGCAGCTCAAGAGAGTTCACCTTAGCTCACCCTAGCTCAAGTCAGCTCAGATCCAGCTCAACTTAGCTGAGTCTAGCTCATCTCAGCTCCCACTAGTCCACAGGGAGCTCTAGCTAGCTCAGCTAAGTTGACAGGAGTTCACCCCAGCTCAGATCCAGCTACATCCAACTCCACTCAGCTCCAACCAGCTGAAGAAGAACTCATCCCAGCTCAGGAAGCTCAAGTCCAGCTCCCGGGGCTCAGCTTAGCTCAATTCAGTTGAGCTAAGCTACCTTAGCTGCCTCAACCAGCTTTATTCTCCCCGGGAGCACCAGACCTAGCTCACCTCAGCTCATTTTGGTAGAAGCTGGCTCACTTTAGCTTGGCTTATCAACTAGCAAAGAACTAGCAAGCTAAGCCAGCTAGAGTGGCCCCATGCCAGCCTCTTCAGCAGCAGCCAGCTCCAGCTCCAGATTTCTCCTCCTCAGCTCCTTCCTCCAAACCCTAGCTCCATTACCTTCTCCTCTACTCCTCCATTAGCTAAGCTAGCTTAGCTTAGCTTAGCTTAGCTTAGCTTAGCTTAGCTATGCTCGAACTTCCTTGGCTTATACCACCCCAAAAACCCGCCTACCAACTCCACCCAACTAGCTCCACCTAAGCTCCACATAAGCTAACCTACTTGGCACCAACCTAACCTACCCACCACCTCCAAAAGACACCTAAAAGTGGCGCCAAAAATACCCATAACCACCCCTTAATGGCGCCACTTTTCCCTCCAAAATCTCCCCTCATCTCCACCACACAATCCCCCTTGAACCCATCTCCACCATCCACCTAACCCCCCTTCTAGAAGACCCCATGCTGGCGCCAACATGGTGGTGTCTCTCCACCACCAAAAGACACCAACACCACCATAACTACCCCCTTTAACACCCCTTGAGTTGGCGCCAACTCTCCTTAGCCATAGGATCACCAACCACCTCCATTCTTCCATCCTAGCCCTTCATTTCATGGGGCACCTTAACCCCCCATCCTACCCTATAAAAAGTCCACTACCCACCACCGTTCAAGTCATCCTTGGCTAGCAATTTCACTCTAATATTCCACCAAGAAGCCCACGTCCAAGAGAGAAGAAGAAGAAGAAGATTAAGGGGATATTCTGTCCCCTTGGTGCCTTCCCCTCTTCCCTTGGGTCACGCCAGCCAAAGGAGAAGCCAGGCAAGGAAGATCTTGGAGGAGAACTTGAAGGTGGTCATGCCACCTTGGAGGAGTTTTTGAGGGTGGTGCACGCCCACCCCTTTGGAGAGAGCATTAAAGGTGGTAGCTTCCACCTTGGAGGAGCTCTTAAGGAAGGAGGAGAAGGAAGCCCTCTTTTCAAGCCAAGGAGCAGCTAGGCTTGGAGCAAGAAGACAACCTTCTTCACCATTGTTACAAGAGGATTTGTGTTTCTTTTCTTGCTTTTATATTGTTTAATTCTAGTAGAAGCATTCCTCTACTTGTCCTTGAATAGAACACTCATTCTACTCAATCAAAATTGCCTTCTTTTAACTTTTTATTGCAGTTGTTTGTTTTGGTTCTAGCGCTTGTTTCACCTCTTCTTCCTAATTACCCTAGGCCTCCACTTGCCTAGAGTGAGCTTAGGAAGAAGATATTTCTATCTTTTAGATTTTAGTTAATCATTTGTAGGTGTTAGTTCTTTTAGTTACAATCTGCAGTTTGCCCTCATCTTTTCAAAATACAAAAAAATTACATATTGAAAAATATCAAAAAGAAAGTTGAGATCTATCTGTAAGAAAGAGGATTAATTTTGCAATTTTTGCCTCCTTGGACGACCCTAGATACTCCCCTATCTAGGATATAAATTTAAAAGCGAAAGCGGATTCGCGTGTTACAACGACGTTAAAAACCTGCTTTTACAAATCACGCGTATTTCGCTACCAGCGGACGGCATGGATGGAACGACGCGGCGTGATCTCGCACGTTCAAAGCCGACACCCGCGATGACGCAGGGGGAGTGGCGCGATACAAGTGTGTGCCCCACGAGCGACGTCAACCATCCGATGCGCGATCGGACGGCTCTCAAGTCGCGCACACGGATTGTGCTCGAGGAAGAACGGGCGCACGCAAGCGACCGCCAGGAAGGGGGCTTCACCGACGTTTTGGGATGGATTTTAGTGACGTCTTGGACATCGCTAAAACCCCTTCTTCATTTGGAAAGACCTTCTCCCTATTTAAGACATCGCTAAAACCCCTTCTTCATTTGGAAAGACCTCCCTATTTAGACCCCTTCCAACCACCCATGGAAGGCATTCATTCCACTTGCAAGTGCTCTACCCCACTCCTAGCCACCATTAGCTCTCTTTGTAATCACCGAAGACGACGAGCCGCCAACGGAGCCCCCCTCCACCGCCGTGGTTGCCTCGCCATCTTCTTTCTCTCTCCCTTTCCTTCTTTATCTTAAGCTTTACTTTACTTGTGTTTAAGTATTTAGCTAGTGTTGTAATTATGAACTAAAGTTGCATGTCAAATGAAGTTGTTTTCTATTTAGTTACTTGCCCTCTTTTATGTTAAAGTTGCATGTGTGAATGAAGAAATTCTAACCCTATTCTCTCTCTCTCTTTCTCCCTCTCTCACTCACTTTTCACCCACGTCTTTTTGCAAGCAAAATCCCGTGATTTTCATGACATTAAGTGACAGGAAAAATCTGATTTTCACACCTCCCTAATATCGACACTCGAACTTACATCCGTTTCTTCATTTTAAAACCAACGTTGCGAGCGCAAGCTATAACGACTCTTTTAAACATACGCGCCCCACGCCACGTCAGTATGCAAGGATCCGATGGCAGATTCACCAAAGGATTATACTAGCCCTTGGGTTGACGAGTGCGGATGGTCACATTGGTCCACCAGTGGGGTTTTGGCGCTGCGAGTTACTGGACCATGCGAAGTTAGGATGATTTTGCCACCCTAGGTTATAAGTAGCAGAGAATGGGTTGTTCCCCAGGGCGCAAGCGTCTTCTAAGACAGAAGACGAGTCCGCATGTAAATATGCATCCGAGCACAGGGAGAGTTGGTCCTCCGTGTCGAAATACTGGCCTGCAGAAGCCAGATCCACATTACTTACCGAATCGCTCGACGCGACACTCGGTAAGGATGATCTCATTGGGGTTTTGGGAATAAGCCTGGCATTGGAAGGATTAGGGTTGTGACAGAGTGGTGAGGTGGAGGTGTTTGCAATAAAATGGGTGGGATTGGCCAGAAGCTTGTCTAGCTTCTTGTGCATGACGGGACTTCATCCAATTTTTGCGCGATAAGATTAAGATCTGTGGATGAATGGGAGGGTCCCGTGTCAACTTCGTGAACATTGCGGGGCAAGATGGTACGATTAAAGGCGACAATGGAGGCATTGTTCATTGAATTTTCACTCATGTTCTCAAATAATTCAAATGCTCCATTCTCGTCTTTATTCATGAAATTCCCTCCACAGGAAGCTTCTGCAATCTGCTTCAAAGTTTCATTTATCCCATAATAGAAGATCTGGGCTATATGCCACTTAGGCAGACCATGGTGCAGACATTTCTGGAGGAGGTCATTGTACCTTTCCCAAGCCTCATGAATTGCTCGTCGTTTTGTTGCGTGAAAGAAGTTATAGCATGGCGAAGCGCATTGGTTTGCCCAATTGGGAAGAATTTCTTGAGAAATGTTGTTCGCATCTCTTCCCAAGAATGGATGGTTCTCCCAAGGATGCGCAACCATTGCGACGCTTTATCCTGCAATGAAAACAGGAGCATTTTCATGAGGACAATTGATAACCCGATATTTCTTGGTTTAACAGTTTCAGCTAATCGGGTTAAGTCTTCTAAATGAAGAAAAGGATCTTCACTTGCAAGACCATGGAAATGAAAGTTAATTAGGCCAATGATATTGGGTTCAATTCAAAATCGTCCCTGCCCATGGAGACCAGAATTTGTCCTATGGTCTCTGTAGCAGTAGGATTTTGATAAGAGCTAAGAGACCTAGGCTCCTCCCATTCGGGAGGGTTCTGCATTTCCTCCAAGGTTTCCCTAATGGCTTCAATCTGCTCATTATACATTTCCATTTGGGTTAGGAGGCAGGTTATGGGGTCTACGGCTCCACCACCACCTGGTGGGATTTGAGGGGGGCAGTTTCCTCCCTCGGGATTTGGGGGTGGGCGTGTAGCCATGTTTGTGGAGGAGGATGACGAATCAGTTTCTATCCATCTAGAATTATCAGACAATTCGAACAATTCAAGGTTTTGTGACCTCCTCCCAAACATGCACTACCGCAGGAAGAATTGGGGAGATAAGAAAAGAAAAGGGGATGAGAGAAATGAGGTCGTAAGGGTACACTTGATGATAAAACAAAGCAATCAATTTCCTAACCTCTACAATGTGCCCTTAGACCTAAAGATCTAAGTTACCTACTATCACAACCTACAGAACCAAATGAGAGCACCGCGGAACCACTGGGCTAGATTGAAAGGCCGTTTTCCCCAGTCTTAGACACCCGATAGCACACGGGAACCTGCACCAGCACGTAGGCGCTACACGTAAGCAGTTAGACCTCCAATCCTTAATAAGGGTCAAGTTGCTACCAGTTTTAATTTAGAGGCTTAGGATCAAGTGCTCCAGGAATGTGAAGGGCGTTGTATACGGGTAATGCCCAAGTGTGTTGATTTTATGAGTGCGTAAACCAAGCATGCAACAGGGAAATCTCGCCGAATTGGAGTTTTAGATGGTGAATGGCTTTTAGAATTTCAGCCTTAAGTAGTATGGATTTTAAGATTCCACTGAGTTACCAATTCAACCAATCTCCGGGTTTTGAGAAAACACAAGTTCTTTTATGCCCAACAAACCCTTCTTCAATGTGAATTAGTTAATGTATGCTAAAAAAATGCAATGGGCTTCCCCAGATGGAAATTTCTATGTGTGGATGCACGAGTCCATTTTAGGTCAATGTGAAAGGGAGCTAAAGCACTTCAATTCAAGTGCTCCCAATCACCAAAATGATATTCCACACACAAGGCTCAACCACAAGATGATGTAAAAAAAATTAAAATGTTGGGGTTGAAATATTCATGATCAAATATGAGGCAGCTGAAAAATCATGGTGGGGTTGGAATCAACTCAATTCCAAGTCTCCCCACCAAGAATGCGATCCCGAAATGTGAATAAATGAGGCAAGGAAGGATGGCAATCAATCAATTTTAACTTGCCTAAAGGAAAACTTCACACAATGAAGGATTCAAGAATCAAATTCTTGGATTTTCATTATGCGAAGTTTTGCGGGAAATCAAGGGGCGGTGGGGGTGATAGCAAACAATCAACAAGTGGTTTTTAATCCACTTGCCCCAAGGAATTCCCAAGAAGTGTTTTTAGGTTTTTATTTTATTTAATTTTTTTAGGTGACAAGTTAACCTAAGTTATTAAGAAAGAGACACCTACTTCTTCAGCAATGTGGGTGAAGCTCCAATGCGGTGCCGACGACTTCACACTCTCACTCCCACCTTGGATTTGCCCATGTTTCCGACCTTCTCTGCTTGTCTCCTCCTTGCAACTGGTTTACCTGCACACTAGCAAACAAAACACCCATGAAGAGAAGGGTGTGAGAAGAGAAAATCAATGGAATGAGAGTATAAACTTACCTCAATTTGCGCCTCCATGGCAACGGCGCCGGAAAAAGCGTGGTGGGACTCGAATAGGTTGTGTTAATATGGTGAAATTATCGTTGAAGTTATTATAGTGGGTTAACCTAAATCGAGTCTAACTAGCTTCACAAAATTTTTAACCTAGCCTACTTGATTTTATCTTGGTCGCTTTTAGGCCCACGGTCGATTTCAGGGAGGCGGGACTTTGAAGGTCAAGGAGTTTCTACGCCTTTCCTAAAACATATCTCTTCCTTGCGATTATTATGTTTTTGATTTTTTTCTATTTTTAGATTTTTGTTGGTGATAATGTTGTCCTTGAGGTACACCCTCAAAATTCAGTCCTTAGCCTTGAGCCAAATGGTTCTTGGCTTATAGCCAACTTGGGGTTCCAAAAATTGGTCCTATTACTCGCAAGACCGAGTACCTGCAAGACAAGAATTATCTTTTCTCTTTTACTCTTTTTTTTATCTTTTTAATTGCAAGAAACAAAAGATAAATGAAAACAAGGTAGGTTGCTACCAAAGAAAGAAATACCTAGCTTGATATTTGTATAGATATATAATATATACAGTGTATATATATATGTATATATTATATATAGGGGTGAAGGTGGAAGTGGAAATGGAGTGTAGCACAGTGTCAAATTGATCTACGTCTAGCAAGATGCAACCAACAAAATGGAGTGTCGCGTGGAGTGTGAGCGGATGTGTGGGAGTGTGTGTGGAAGGGCTTGCTTTGCGTGGATATCGGGGAATATCAGCAACTGGTGCAGATATTCCTGCTATATGATGCCCGATGGAGTGACTAGTGCACGGGAGTATGAGTGGTGAAGTGTATATATGGATACGGGTAGGTGAATGTATATGTAAACATATATGTATATATATATATATCTATAACTATATATGTATATATGTAGTTGTGTATATATATATATGTATATATATATATATATATATATTTATGTATATATGTGAGTGGGTATATATATGTGTGTGTGTGTGTAGGTGTGAGTGTATAAGGGTGTGTATGAGCGTGTACAAGTGTGTGTGAGAGAGTACAAGTGTGTGTACAAGTGGGTGTGTGTGTGTGCGCTGGTGGATGAGGGGGAGCGCAGCAGATAAGCCGTTTGCTGCACAGCCCCGTTGTCTGATGCGTGAGGAGGCGCAGGCACAGGAGGGAGAGCGCACGCTGTGCATTGGGGAAGCGCCTACGCTCTCTTCGTGTGCGGGCTGGTGCGGTGAGGCATATCGCAGCACACTGCGTAGCACAGCGCATAGCGTTGCTGGTGGGTGCGGGTGCGGGCACGGACGCTGGAGACTGACTGGAGTAGGTAGCACAGAGGAGAGAGAGCACCAAAGCCATCGGCTAGGTGAGAAGCGAGTCGGTGGCTACAGTGTCGCGCGGACCTCGCGCTACAGTGCGCTACAATGCGCACGCGGTCTGGCAACCAGTAGCGGCCGGTTCTATGTGCACAGGCACGTTGTGAAGCGCCTACGCACGTAGGAGGAAGCTGCGCAGGGCCTGTATGCCTGCGTGCAGTGGCCGATGGTGCTACAGGTGGGAGTGCGTGCTGCTGGAGCTTCTGAGCTTGAAGCTCTGGCAATGGCGGAGAAGGCGAACAGCGATGAAAACAGAAGGCGAATCCACCACGCCCACCTGCTCACGAAGGAGCTGGGCGGTGGTGGAATCACAGTGGTGGTTGTGGGACCATTGTGGGTTTTCTCCTGCCCACAGTGTGTTTCTTCTCAGTGAGAAGAGCTACTTTGTATGGAGAGGGAATCGGGAAGAGGTTGGCCTGACGATGGATGAAAGTGCCTGTAGGTGTGTGTAAGGGCATGCCTGCACGAGGGAGAGGGCCAGGGGTTTTAAAGAGGAAGAGGTATGCCACCACCATGCTGCTGGCAGCGCACCTCCTGCCATGTTGTTGGCAGGTGGTGAGGCGTGAAGAGGTGCGCATGCTCCCTGTCCTGCAGCTGCGCAAGAAATTCAAAGTAAATAAAAAATGAGAAAATGGTGAAATTGCAATGCCGCACTTAATGAAGATGTTAATTAATGGTAGTGGAATGGGTGGCCAATTATTTACACTCTCCTCTCCATTTTATAAATGCATGTAGTCGTCTATTTACAAATGCAATTATAGCTACATCAGATGCAATGGCAGTGCTAGGAAATATCACAAGATGGCATAATTACTGGTGTATTTTTGCTGTGCAATCAAGCCTCGTTTGCGACATTATCCCCGCAGACCTGACGCAGACCAGATTACCCACCTAAGCCCTGTACACTCCTCGGTCACTACACCACGTCGGTGACTCTGGACCTGGGTGCACTCTAGGTCCGATTACCTGTATACCTGGTACTGTTGTAGGCTCTAGGAGAGCGTGACCCAAGGAAAGAAAGAGAGGAGAGCATGTAGGGGTTAGGGGGTTTTGCACTCTGGAGAATTGGCTAACACTTAGCCAAGTTTGAGGATCCTTCCCCCTCTACGTGAAGAAGAGAAGCAGAAGAGGAACGGAAGCAGAGGATAAGAAGAAAAGGAAGAGAAGGAAAAGAGCAGTGAAAGCAGAGAAGTAGAAGAGGAACATAAGCAGAGAAGAAGAAGAATAGAAGAAGAGCCGCAATAGTAGAAGAGTCTATGAAGAAGAAGAAGGAAAGCAAGAGAAGAAGAGAAGAAGAAGAAGAAGAAGCAGAGCACTATTCATCCAGATGTTTAAGACGTCCGATCATTCAATCAGACAGCTGACTTGAGTTTATTTCTACATAGCTATTGAGTTACATTTGATATTATTGTAGGGAGTAATTGGTGATTCAAATCACTATTTTACTCCATTCTTTTTGCAGTTTGACACTTGACATTATTGCTACATTATTCTGAGTCAATTCTTGATTATAATTTCTTATCGCTATTGTTTGAAATTGCAATCTTGAGAATTGAATTCCTACTTGCTCCCAGTGAACGACCTCAGACCTTTTCGAGTATAAATTTTATCTATTTTTCGTGAGATTTCCACTATACTGTAACGCAACAATTTCAAACATCGATCTCGAGCGAATAACATTTTGGCGCCATTGCCGGGGAGCAACATGCAATTCAGATCTCTTGATTGCAATATCATACTTGTTACTAACTTGCTCTATCTCTTTTGATTATGATCTGGAGCAAGGGGACTCATCGAAAGAAGATCAACAGCACATCAACCACTCCAGGTGCAGATAAACTCCATCTACCTTCTTCTAAACCCTTGATTATGAAAGAGCTAAAAATAAAGGGAGAAATCAATTAGGGCTACTTGCATTATATTCTTAGATTAATCATCAAGTTACCTGATTTGATACATTCTATTTAGACAACATTAAGACCCTGATTTGTGCACCTACTTGAAGCTTAAGGTATTTAGGGCTATCACATTCTTGTTCGAGCCCTAGGTACCACATTTGGACAAATTAAATTGGACCAATTAGAGCCAATTAAGATTTCCAGTTTAGGGGTTTAGAGACACACTTGCTTAATCAAGAATTAATCTTTCCAAACAATGTGTGCCTAAGCCTTGATTGAATTGATTTATATAAGCAAACCCTAAAATCATGCTCTTAATCTCAATTGAACACTAAAAGAGGGGCCTAAATTTCTCAAAGGACAATACAGGTGAAGTTGACCCACCTTGTTCGGTTAACCAATCTTCAAATTATGTCACCTTGAACAAAAACATCTTAAAAGTTTAAGTGAAATCATAAGCACCCTTACTCTTAATTAAAAACTAGTAGACTTAAGAGGTCAAGTCCCTATTTTGATCTACCTGGATCATCAGTGACAAGTGAGGTCGGGTGGGGGAAACCCTGTAACCCGTGGGGGCGCTCTACTGTGTAGGGGTCTTTACGGGACTCTCCCTCTCTGGCTGCCCAGATAATTCTCAGGTGGACGGCTTTTTGACTAAGGGGTATCATCCGCCCCAAACCTCTATAGTCATCCAAAATTTTTGGGTGTCTTGATTGGGTCCATTACATTCTACCTTTCATCTACTCCATCGTGCATGTTCGGGAGGAGGTCTCTAAGGCCATCTTTGAGGAGTCTATTAGCTACTCATTCCCGTCAAGGCCAAGCCTCGACCTCCTTGTTTGTGCAACAACCCAACCCGATCGATATCTCTTCTGATTTATCTGAACCTAATTCTTCTTCATCCATCATCATGGAGCAACCAACAAAAGAAAACAATGTTGAAAATCAGCTTCAGCGCCTCAATGATCTATTCCAAGCCTTTGTAAACTCACAGCAGCATCCTATGATGCGAGATCACTACAATCCTACTGCGGTGGCAATCGAACCTCGAGTACAAATCCCTACTGGAGGTTCTGATACTAAACTCAAGCCCAACATGATTCATGCTATTCCCAAATTCCATGGGTGTAATTCCGAGGATCCTTTTTAGCATATCAAGTAACTCAAGCATTTGGCCCAGACCTTCGGATCAGAAGGGCAAAATCGGGATGTCTTACTCATGAAAATGTTCTCCTCTCTCATAGATAAGGCTGCTCACTGGTACTAAACCTAAATGTGTCCAATCAACACCTGGGCGGAACTTCAATCCGAGTTTCTGAGAAAGTTCTTCCCTGTTGGTCAGACAAATGCTTTACGACACCTAATCACGCATTTCACGCAGCAAGTAGGAGAATCGCTTCACGAGGCATGGGATCATTTTCTGGATCTCATGCGAAAGTGCCCCCACCACGGAGTTCCTAAATGGGAACAAGTTCAGTCTTTTTACCAGGGACTCTAAGAGGATATTCGCTTATTCGTCAATGAGACTTGCGGAGGAAACATCATGGGTCAACATGAAGACACCGTGTAGGAGATTCTCAAGAATATGTGTGAGAACTCCATCAATAATTAATCCATGGGCTTGTGCGACTGGATGAATGCCCATGCATTGACGAATCCAAAGGGAACACATGAGGAGTAGGGCCTGTCCTCTTCCATCGACTTGGAACTCATGGCCAGTCATTTGAACAAAGTCTCTATTATTGAGAAGAAGGTGGATGAGCTAACTTGACACATCCAACAAGCCACCTCTACGCAAAACCCGTTCACACAACTGCCCTCTGGCAAGGAGGTTGTGCATAACATCTATCATTGATCTTCTCAAGGGATGGACCCGTATCCACCCTTATCTGATTTTGGTTTCAGAGGAAACTCTAGACTTACCTATTCTAGTTGGGGGAGCTCTGAACCCTCGTATTCTGACTTTTAAGAGGCTCCTTAGACTTGCGAGGACCTCAACGCCATTCAGAATGATCCATTCTCAAACACCTACAACCCAGGATGGCGTAATCATCCTAATTTCACGTGGTCAAGGAACAATCAAAATCAGAGACCTCAATATCGGCCCCAACCACAAGCTCCTCGTCCATGTCAGCCGCCTCAGCCTCGGCCTAACCCAACATATCAATCTGGCCTGACTCATGCAATCAAATGACTCTTATGCATCAGACTTTGGCTGACATTCAGAAGACGAATGAGGCTATGCAAAAATAGCACAAAGACGAGATCACAGAGGTTCACAATCAACTCACCTAGATGGCAAATCCCCGCCAACCTGGTGCACTTCCTTCACAACCTCTGCCTAATCTGAATAACGTGCCGAACTAGAGGCGAGTTATGAACCTGACTCACGGCCAAGCACACTTTGTTTATCAGGCCCCTTCTACTCCATCATCTGACGGGATGGAGGCTTCAACATCATACGCGGGTTATCAATAGCAATCACCTCTTTTGCCCACACCAAACCAGAACCAGGTAGGATTGAATTTTGTTACTACCCGTAGTGGCAAAGCAATACAAGACCCACCTTACCCAAGCTACTCCCAGCATGGTAATGCAAACTCAAACCCTAGGATAGTCATCCAGGATACCTCTATCCCAGATCAAGAACCTGGACCCATTTTAGAGGAACCATCTAAGGTTCCATTTCCCAAAGCCTTAACCAAGGAAAAAAGGACAGCCAAACACGTGGCACTTAAGGAGGACCTAGTTAAGCCCTTTGAGTAGGTCCATATAAACATCCCCTCGATGGATGCGATACACCACGTACCGGCTTATGCGTGATTTCTGAATGATGTGTGTACACCTAAGCATAAGTCGCTAACCAAAGACGGGAACCCGATCGTATTGTCAAAGCATGCCAGCTCCGTCATTTTGAGCAAACTCCCGCTTAAGGCAAAAGAACCAGGCACCTGTCTGATCTCCTGTGCAATCGGTGATATGCAGTTTGACCGAGCCTTACTAGGCCTAGGAGCTTCCATAAATTTGATACCTACATCCCTACTAGACTATTTTGAGGAATCTGAGCTTAAACAAATAGAAATGACGTTGCAATTAGCTAATCGATCTATTAAGTCACCAAAAGGAATTCTCAAGGATGTCATAGTTAGGGTACATGATTTGTATTTTCCCATAGATTTTATTATCTTAGACATGGATGCCTCTGAGAATGTGAAGAATACACCGATCATACTAGGGAGATCCTTTCTGGCCACCGCTAGGGCCAATATAAATTGTGAGGAAGGCCAAATTGAATTAAAATTTTGGAGTAAGATGCTGAAGATTGACATCTTTAAGGCCCAACAAGGAATTAATTGTGGAGTTATAGAACAAATTTGTGATATCAAGGCTGTGGTTGACGACCTATGTATCGAGGAAAACCTGACTATTTTTGATCAACCACAAGAGAATCAAAACTCGCAATCAGAGGAGTTTGAACCCAACCTAGACACACCCATAGCTCCTTCCTTTGCTGCTGACATCCACCCTGAACCACCTGCTGCTGCTGACAACCTAGTTATGGAATTAAAGCCTCTTCCTGATCATCTTAAATACGTCTTTTTGGGTTCCAATCAGACGTTTCCTGTGATTATAAACTCCTAACTCACACCTGATCAGGAAACACACCGATTTCTGTTCTCTAGCAACATTGGAGAGCCACTGGATGGACTCTCGATGATCTGATTGGCATCAGCCCTTCATATTGCACACATCGCATATACACTGAAGAGGGCTCACGACCATCCCGTGAAATGCAGAGACACCTAAATCCAAATCTGCAGGATGTCGTGAAAAATGAGATCTTCAAGTGGTTAGATGCAGGGATCATCTACCCGATCTCCGATAGTCGGTGGGTGAGTCCAATTCAAGTTGTGCCTAAGAAGGCAGGGATCACCGTCATCACGATTGAAATCGGAGAAACCATACCGACCCATATAGTGAACTCGTGCAGAGTCCGCATTGATTATAGAAGACTTAATTCCTCCACGAAGAAGGATCATTTCCCACTATCGTTCATTGATCAGATCCTTGAGAAACTAGCGGGAAATTGATTCTTCTGCTTTTTGGACGGGTGCTCCGATTATAACCAGGTCGCAATCCATCTTGAAGACTAAGAGAAGCCCACCTTCACCTGCCCCTTCGAAACATACGCATGCTGAAGGATGCCATTCGATCTCTGCAATGCACCCACTACTTTTCAGCGGTGCATGCTTGCCATATACTCAGATATGGTAGGTGAATACCTGGAAGTCTTCATGTACGACTTCTCGGTATTTGGTGAATCATTTGATGATTACCTCCTGCACTTGGTCCAAATCCTCAGGCGGTGCATTGACGTGAACTTGGTTCTTTCCTGGGAAAAGAGCCACTTCATGGTACCTGAGGGAATTGTCCTAGGACATCTCATCTCTGAAAAGGGCATCCAAGTTGATCGAGCCAAGGTGAATCTGATTTCCAAACTCCCTATGGCTAGCTTGGTCAAAGACATCCAATCCTTTCTGGGGCACGTCAATTTTTACTATCGATTCATTCCCAATTTCTCAAAAATCGCATGCCCCCTGACCAATCTTCTATCTAAGGATGTCCCCTTTGAAATTTTCGAGGAGTGCACTTAGGCATTTGAGATCTTGTGTGATCGAGTTACCCAAGCACCTATCCTGTAGTCCCCTGATTGGTCTCAACCCTTTGAGATTATGTGTGATGCATATGATTATACTATAGGTGCGGTACTTGGGAAAAAAATAGACGGGAAACCTGTGGTCATCTATTACGCTAGCAAGACACTTGACAAGGCTCAGCGTAACTACACAGTTACTAAGAAAGAGCTACTAGCCGTAACATTTGCCTTGGAAAAATTCATATCATATCTTTTGGGTTCCCATGTTATCATATACTTAGATCACACTGCAGTGAGCCTCCTCCTTGCGAAGAAGGATGCGAAACCTCAACTAATCCGCTGGATCTTGTTGTTGCAAGAAGTTGATCTCGAGATTCGCGATAAAGTGGGAAAGCAGAATGTGGTAGTTGACCACTTATCCCACCGTATCGACCCTTCTGGACCCATCACAGAACATTTTCCCGATGAGCACCTCCTGACTATTAGTACGGGACTTCCTTGGTTTGCTGATTTAGTGAACTACTTGGCATCACATCAGATTCCGTCCGATTGGCCGAAGGCCAAGAAAGACAAATTGCTTTCTGATGCCAAGTACTACATCTGGGAAGACCCGTACCTCTTCTGCATTGGTGCTGATTAGATCATCAGACGGTGCATCTCAGAAGCGGAAATTCAGGACATTTTATCCTTCTGCCATGACCAGGCCTATGGCGGACACTTTTCCGGACATAAAACCGTAGAAAAAGTCCTCTAGTGCAGCTTTTATTGGTCCACGATTTTCAAAGATGCATACAATCACTGTAAGGAATGCACTCATTGCCAAACCTTGGGCAATATGAGCCTCCGCAATATGTTGCCTTTACAGCTGATTCTTGTATGCAAAATCTTCGACATATGGGGGATTGATTTTATGGGACCCTTCCCTATTTTGGATGGCTTTGAATACATTCTTCTCGCTGTTGACTACGTGTCCAAATGGATCGAAGCCATTCCGACCTAAACCAACGATCATAAGGTGGTAATCAAATTCATTCATCAAAACATCTTTTCTCAGTTCGGGATTCCACGTGCCATTATCTCTGATGGAGGGATCCATTTCACGAATGCTTAGTTCAGATCACTGATGACCAAATACGGGGTGCCACACCGAATCTCTACTCCTTATCATCCCCAAACCAATGGTCTAGCTGAGCTATTGAATCGAGAGATCAAGAAAATCCTTCAGGTCACTGTACGACCTGACAGGAGAGATTGGGCATCCCGACTTCCAGAAGCCTTGTGGGCTTATAGGACCACCCACAAAATCCAATTGGGCATGTCTCTTTTCAGATTGATGTACGGGAAGGCATGCCACCTCCCCATTGAGTTGGAGCATAAAGCCTATTGGGCCGTACGGAAGTGTAATCTAGATCTTTCTAAGGAAAGAACCCACAGAAAGATTCAAATGAGCGAGATCAATGAACTACGCAATGACGCATATGAGAACTCGCGAATTTATAAAGAGCGGGTTAAGGACTTTCACGACAAGCACATATCCAGAAAGATCTTTCACCCTGGTCAGAAAGTCCTACTCTTTGATGCCAAACTCAAACTGTTCCTAGGAAAAAAAAGATCAAAATGGATTGGACCATATCTTATCACACGAATGTTTTAAAATAGAGTCGTTGAAATCAGCCAACCCAGCCTTGATTCCGAACCCTTTATCGTGAATGGCCAGCGACTTAAGTCGTTCATTGAACTCACTGATATGAACATGGCTGAGGTATCTTTTGATCTCCATTCTCCCTAAGCTCATTGCACCTGGCTGATAGCGTTAAACTTAGCGCTTAACTGGAGGCAACCTGTCATATTTTGAAAAATCCAAAACCCTTCTTGACACATCTTATGCTGAACTCATATTACAGTTTATGGTTCATCCATTAGAACAGTCGACTCCACCTCTGGTACCCGTACCCAAGCTTGAAATTGTCCGCAACAGTCACCCTTACCCGTCCACCCACCCAAAACCTATTCTAATGTACGATCTAAGCTGAATTCGAACCCACCTAATTTACAATGAGGACATTACAAATCGTAGGCATGGGGGGTATTAAAGTGCAAAACGCTGTGAGAATCACTTTACAAGAAAGGGTTTCATCAAAAAAATTACATATTCCGAAAACCAAATAAGTAAAAAAATTGAAAAAAGAACAAAATAATGGAAAAGGAAAGAAATTTTGAGTGAATTGAATTGCATATCATTTTTGAGGAGGAAAAGGAGAGGTGATATAAATGCCAAAAAGGAGCACAATTTGAGAAAAAGAAAAAAAGTGATAGTCATTAGTAAAAGATTAAGGAATCGACTTAGTTCTAGACCAAATCAAAAAGAAAGAAAATGAAAGATAAAAAGTGCTAAGAGACAAAAAAGATATTAGTATGAACGTTGATCTTAGGCCTCTTAGGCTGTGATTTTAGGCTTAAAAATTCAAGCATCCTCTAAGATCTGGACAGTCCTCAAGAAGTTGGGAAAAATG
This sequence comes from Thalassia testudinum, assembly GCA_037157565.1. Lineage (NCBI taxonomy): Eukaryota > Viridiplantae > Streptophyta > Magnoliopsida > Alismatales > Hydrocharitaceae > Thalassia > Thalassia testudinum. The sequence goes on from JAZHRO010000054.1 coordinate 64,091,058, forward strand.
CGAAGTTTAAGTATTAGGTTTAAGGCTTAGGGAATATTTGACCTCGTTAGCTGACCTTTGGTTTGATGGACTTGGTAACCTAAGCACCCTAATCCACACACAGTGTGGTTCAATGTGCTTAATTATCAAAATCACGCAAATGCATTAAATCTATTCTAAAAAGCTACCTAGATTAGGAGCGGCTGATTAACACAAGTTGATTTAGAAGAGTTCCTGACTTGGAGAGGTGGGAAATTCCCCTCGAAGATGCATAATAACATACCGTCTCCTCGGTGCTTGGCTCCTAGGATATCTAAATATCCTACCGAGGGCATGAAGCACCTTGTGCTGGTTCAGATGCTATGGGCGGCATTATCACGAAATGTCGATTTCTAGGGTCTGGATTTAGCTACAGAATGCCATGGGTGGGATTATCTTGAAATCTCGAAAATCAGGGTTCTGGGGGTTGCCATGGGCGGTGCTATCTCGAAGCATCGATTGCCAGGGACCTTGCAAGGATTGATGGTGGGAACTAAGAATCCAATACAGACCGTGTTGTAAATCCAATCCGAAGCTAGAAATAAAAAGAAAAGAGAGAAAACTCTCCAAAAATAAAGAAAAAAATCTCATGTCTCTCTTACAAAAATGCATTGCAAACTGAACTTGGGCTAAAACATGTTACAAGCACAGGTGCTTTAACCGCGAAGTTCAACGAACCTTTAGTTAGTCCCTGTGGGCCTTAGAAACCTTTGCGTCAGATTGAGGCTAGAGCTGGTCAGGTCCGGATCTTGTTTGGTACTTGAGTACCTTTAGGCCTACTATCGACATTTTGACCTAATCTACAAAAGAAAGCACACATTAGAATTCTGACCATAAAAAGGCATGTGGTCTAGAATTTGAGTTAAATTCCTTGAGATTTTGCTAAGGGACTAGCAAAAGCTAGGCATGGGAGTATGATGGGAACACCATCATGAGCCATAACTAGCATAATTTGATTTGATTAAGTCATTAAATGCTCTTACATAACCGCCAGAGGACTGTAGTTCATTGCATAATCATTCTAAGAGAAAGATAAGAAAATAGGGTTAAAACTATAATTTTACCATCATATCATGAATGCAGTACAACCACAGGTTTTCTTAGGGGTTAATTAAGGGTCAAATGATCCTAAAAAGCTAACAAGTGGGTTAAGACAGATAGAAAAGGGTTTTCGCGTGTTTGACCCTAAAAACAGACCCGCTTAAATAACTGAAGTTCTGGTTAGGATAAAATTCACCTAAGCCCTCTAAAATTCATATAATAATATTCTCTAGGGTTTTGTACCTTCAATTTAACCATCAGAACCAGTCTTGACCCAAAATAGAGTCTCAGACAGATATTTGCCCTAATTTAGGTTTTTGCATTAATTACCTAGTCAAACGAGGTCAAAACCAAAATCCAACTTTACCATTGGATTTCTTAGGTCCAAATTAGGTTTGTACCAAAATTTGGGCCTAATCTGAGATTGTATTGACCTAGTTTGCAACTTGGTCTTGTCTGATCACACATGTGCCCTTAACTTTCAAAATCCTCACAAAAAGGCCCCTAAATTTGTCGTCATTTTCACAAATTGGTCCCTGGCACCATTAAAGGCAAGCTTGAACTTCACTATTTAGATCGAGTGAGAATTTCTCGCTCTATTTTCAATCAATCAGTCCCAAAATAGATACTAAGATTCTTAACGAAGTTCCCTTCCATTTGAGCCACATCTTGGGCTCCAAGTCTTGCCCAAATCCTAATGCAAACTCGTTGAAACTTGGGTTTCCAACTCTGAAGACCTTCTAAGCTTGGGAAGCTTACTTCCCAAGCTCTAACCACCCTCTGATGACCTATAAAAGACTCCCCATATCAGACCGAAGATCCCATGCTCGAATTCGGCCAAAAACACCTCCAATTCCTCTCCTCTTTCTCGGCCGAAGTGCTCCTCGACGTCCGGTGACTCTCCCTGCCTCCTCTCTTCCTCCGTTCACAATACCGGTGATGGAGCCTCATTCCTCTCATTCTTTCGCTCCTAGCTGTACCAACAGGAGCCTCTCCCTTGTCTTTGTCGTCGTTTCCTACCTACTGGAGCTTCTTCCTTCTCCGATGCCAGCCATACCGCAACCAACGCCATCTCCTCTCCCCGTCGTCTGCTACCTCTCTCAAACAACTCCTCAACTTCCCCTCATCACGACAGTACCATCAACACTCTATTTCGACCCCCACACAGCCATCCGCGACTCCATCTTCCATCTCACCAGTAGACCTCTGACGAGTGCTAGCAACCAGCACAGACCACCTACGCCGCCACTCCCACACTCCACACCTTCGTCGTTCACCGTAGATCAAAACCCCTAACTTACTTAGGGCTATTGCTAAATCTTGCACAGTCCGACTTTGCCCCGCCACCACAGACCATGCCACACCATGAAACCACTTCCGCCACGTCCGCCGTGCTTCGGTAGACCTTTTGAGCTTGTCTGACAAGGTCGAAAGACCGTATTCACATTTTTCAGGTCCACTGTCTTAGCGCCATTAACGCCAAACTTCAAGCAAGCTCAAAGCTTGCTTCCCAATCTACAGCTCCAGGTCTTTGACTCCAAAGGTAGTGGAAGACTTCCAGGAACACGCTTGCTCAGTCAATTGGAGCCATTGACTGCTCCTTGCACGTGAATTGGAAGAAGGCATCAGCAGTAGCGTGCGCAAAGAAGGGGACTGAAGATAGTCCCACATCGTGAGTTTTAGAGCAAGCGCGGTCGTATAAATTGTATTTGTGATATGGGCTTATCGCCTCGTACACAAGGGGTGAGGTCCCTCACACTACTCACTCGACCTCATCCGTGACATTGTCCCCGCGGACCTAGCGTAGACCTGATTACCTACCTAAGCCCTATACACTCCTCGGTCACTACACCACGTCGGTGACCCTGGACCAGGGTGCGCTCTAGGTCCGACTACCCGTATACCTGGTATTGTTGAAGGCTCTGGGAGAGCGTGTCCCAAGGAAAGAAAGAGAGGAGAGCGCGTGGGGGTTAGGGGGTTTTTGCTCTCTGGAGAATTGGCTAACACTTAGCCAAATTTGAGGATCCTTCCCCCTTTGCATGAAGAAAAGAAGCAGAAGAGGAACATAAGCAGAGGAAAAGAAGAAAAGGAAGAGAAGGAAAAGAGCAGTGAAAGAAGAGAAGTAGAAGAGGAACAGAAGCAGAAATGAAGAAGAGAAGAAGAAGAGCCACAACAATAGAAGAGTATATGAAGAAGAAGAAGGAAAGTAAGAGAAGAAGATGAAATCAGAGAAAGAAGAAGCAGAGCACTGTTCATCTAGAAGTTTAAAACGTCTGATCATTCAATCAGACGGCTGACTTGAGTTTATTTCTACATAGCTATTGAGTTCCATTTGATATTATTATAGGGAGTAATTGGTGATTCAAATCACCATTTTACTCTATTCTTTTTGCAGTCTGACACTTGACATTATTACTACATTATTCTGAGTCAATTCCTGATTATAATTTCTTATCTCTATTGTTTAAAATTGCAATCTTGAGAATTGAATTCCTACTTGCTCCCAGCGAATGACCTCAGACTTTTTCGAGTATAAATTTTATCTATTTTTCGTGAGATTTTGACTATACTGTAATGCAATGATTTAAAACATCGATCTCGAGTGACTAACACCCCCACATTTCCCCCACTAGTTTCATTTCGCCACATTCATAACCAAGACCTAATCTTCTTAGGTGTTTGCATAAACCCTAGGATAGAATTTGTTTGTCTTATTTGCCACCTCCACTCATCTCACCTTCACATATAAAAAAAAGATACTTTTTGTGGGACGAATCAACATAAACACTTTATACACCGACATTTGAGGTACATAACCTAACTTGATTTTAATTTACTCAACCGGGATTCTGACCTATGGAACTGGTACACACAAATCAACACATAAAGGAGTAGAAATTAGTCTAGGTTAATCATCTCTGCATGCATAATTGGTGGTGCATCTAGGTCACTTGATTGAATTGTTTGGACCACACCACCTAATTTAAAACTGATTCATTTTGTAGTTGCCCCATAGGATTCAATATTTAGGTCAAGCCAAACACTCCATAGTTTCTAGATTTATAAAGGAAAATACTTGAACACATGATTTCAAACTTGGTTTGCTTCTTGGAAATTTGGTTGAATATACCTAACACTTGAAACCTAAAAGCTACTAAGCAAGATCTGAAACTTAAAACTCACTTCATCCTTAATAATCTTGCTTGAAAACTTTTTGGTTGTGCACATCCACACATTCTCAAACAAATCATTAAGGGCACAACCCATTAAGGGCCCATCACATTCTAGAAGCACCAATACCCCAAGCCTAACTAAAATTGATTAGACGTTGGCCATAAGGACTGATTCGCTCTTCAGGATCCAGATTGAGATTGTTCACGATAACCTGCTTATACTAGTCAATCGGATGTCTAGCTAGGGAAGTAGCGTCAAACGACTACGATTGGGGGGTACACTAGGAACTAGAGGCGCAAGCCAAAGGAAGAACCTTCTCCCCAGTCCCTCCTCCTAATTGGTTAGATTGCCTGGATACAAGTAGAGTAAATCATCCATAATCTTAAGACAGATTCTGAGAGTCTATAGACCTTTAGGCTACCCAACCTAAGGACAAGCTTGTATTTTTGTGTTGCAGGGTTCCTTCTCTTCCCCGTCCTTTCGACTTCCTTCCAATGTATGCTTGGAAGGAGGTCATTGAACCCTAGATTGGAAGGACCTTTAGACCATTCCTAGAGGAGGAGGTTGGGCTATAGCCAAGCAGATCCCATGGCTGATAAACAACCACTTCCCCCGTCCTCGAACCAGTAGGAGCTAATTTAGAGGCAGTTGGACCAATTGCAGTAGATGCAGCAATGGTTTCAACGAATGAATGGTCAGGGCGCTCGGCCCTTGAAGGATTTCTACGATCCTTCAAACTATGGGGAATGTCCCGGTGTCATGATACCCACTGGAGATGTAGAAATCAAGCCTTAGGTCTTAAGTGTGATTAAACACTTCCATGGGCTTGGCTCGGATGACCCATTCCAGCACTTGGAGGAGCTGACCACTTTGGTACAGACCACCAAAGCTAGGAATGTTGATGAGGAGCAAATGATCATGAGGCTCTTTCCCCACGCTCTTTGGGATAAGGCCTCACATTGGTACTAGACCATCGGAAGGTCAATAGAAACATGGGTTGCTCTTAAGTCAGCTTTCATGAAGAAATTCTTCCCAATCGGACGGACCAATGCCTTGCGATGGGAGATTACCACTTTCGCCTAGCAGTCGGGGGAACTGTTTCATGGTACCTAGGAGCGATTCCAAGAACTTTTGAGGAAGTGTTCACACCACGATGTGTCGAAATGGCAACTCGTGCATATTTTCTATCATGGGTTGGTTGAACAACTCTGTAATCACGTGGACGCCTCCTGCAGAGGTAATTTCCTCAATAGGGATGCAGATAGCACATATGACCTGTTTGAGGAAATGAGCGAGAACTCAATTAATCACACTTCAATGGATGCATTCAACCGGTCTCAACAACCTAGGTCAAATGCTAATGAGATCCAGGATTCTCATTCATTTGACATGGAATTGATTTGTAATAAGCTTGATAAGATGGACTTGGTTGCTAAAAGAATGGAAGAATGGATGTCTAGGAATTTGGGAAACACATCTACACCTACTCAATCCCATCATTCGGGATTCCATTCCTCATGAGCTCCCACGGGGCGGGAGTTCATGAACCAACTTGAATCGGCTCAACCTATGAGCTAGGATTTCTTGGAACCTTATGGGTGCCAAATTGGGGCCTTTGATCCCAGTTTTTTTGATCCTTCCTTCCCTCCATCCTCGCCCTATGAGGATGCATATGCAATGCAGGAGAATGTTAGGTCCAAACCGTATTCCAACACTTATAACTCGGGTTGGAGGAACCACCCTAACTTCTCCTGGAAAAGTCAGGGGCAACAGAGCCAAACACGACCCAGCAACTGTGCATCTCGAAGACCTATGGGTCAAGGTCAAGTGTACACCCAATTGCCCCTAACATCGGTTACTCAGCCATCTTGGAATGCCCAACAATCTGCAAGGCAAGTTGATTTAAACTGGCAGATGGTGGAAATGCAAGGGTCCATGCTTCAGCTTATGCAACAAATGAAGAGATCATTGGAAAACATGCAATCCGAGTTTATTGCCAACTCCCGACAACCCGGATCTCTACCATCCCAACCCGTACCCAACCGCGCAATGTGCAAAATCAGGGTAATAGAGCCCAACGGTACGAAAATCAAAGGGACCCACACGCATATGCTCAGGTGGTTGAGCAAGATCCCTCCTCCTCTTCTTCTGGTTACATGACCAACCAAGGCCCTCCAATATTCACTAACCCACCTCAAGACCCAAACCCATATGCCTCTGCAAACTCTGTCACCTTGAGAAGTGTAAAGCAGACCCAGGACCCTAAATTACCTTCTAGAAGCCAAAATCCTAGGGAGCTTGAGAGAGAGGAGGAGATTGAAGAAGACAATAAGGCCTAAGGACCGAAAATTGAAAATACCACCCACATCCTGTTCCCTGAAGCCCTATTGAAAACCAGGAAGAAGAAAACCTTAGATAGAAACGAGGAGCTCCTGAATTTAATCAAGAGCGTAGAGATCAATATTTCGCTCCTCGATGCTATTAAGCACATTCCGACTTATGCTAAATTTCTGAAAGAACTATGTACCCAAAAGCGTTAGCCAAGAGAACCTACTCTGAGGAAGGTGATTCTCTCTGAGCAGGCAAGTTCTGTCATCCTGCATCAGCTTCCTTAAAAGAAGAAAGAACCAGGTGACCCCTTGATTTCATGCGTTATTGGGGAATACACTTTTTATAGGGCACTGTTGGATCTAGGTGCATCCATCAACCTAATCCCGACTTCTCTTTATGAGAGGTTTGGGTTAGGAAAACTTAGGCCAACCTCAGTAACGCTATAATTAGCGGACCGCTCGGTCACCACACCGAAGGGTGTTATTGAGGATGTAATCATCAAGGTCAAGGATTTCTATTTTCCCGTGGATTTCTTAGTCCTTGACATAGATGTACCTAACGATTTGAGAAACACGCCCATCATGCTGGGGCACCCGTTCCTAGCTACCACCAAGGCCAACATAAACTATGAGAGCGGTAGTATGGAGATCACCTTTGGGGATAGGAAGCTATCTCTTGATATTTTTAAGGTGATAAGAGGATTTGAGGATTGTGGATTCATTGAGGAGCTCGAGGATCATGATTTTGAGATTTGTACGACAATCAGTGCACTCAAGGACTCCACTAGCTTTAGCGAACTCAACCCACAACCCTCTGTGGTAGACCTGCCACATCCTGAAGAGGCTGTTGATTTTGTTCATTCCTAGCCTCTTCCACTGGATCATCCTGATGAATCTTCATCACCATCCTCCCTACCTTCTATACTAAACCCACCTCAGCTTGAATTGAAACCATTGCCTAAAAATTTGAAATACGAGTTCTTAGGGCCTGAGAACACACTCCCTATGATTATTAGTGTTGATTTGACTAAGGAGCAAGAATTAAGGTTGATTAAGGTCCTTAAGAACAATAGGGGGATCGAGCAATCTTATTGTAATCATTGTATTTTCATGGAAGATAGATCCCACCTTCTCGCGAAATGCAAAGGAGACTAAACCCAAATATGCGAGAAGTGGCTCAATGCTAGAATTATATACCCAATCTTGGATAGTCCGTGGGTTATCCCCTTTCAAATTGTATCCAAGAAGGCGGGAATAATTGTTACTACTAACGAGAAAGGGGAAACCTTCACTACTCGTTTAGCTTCTACTTGGAGAGTCTGTATTGACTATAGGAAAATGAATACAGCCACCAAAAATGATCACTTTCCCTTGCCATTCATCGATCAAATCCTAGAAAGGTTAGTTAGGCAAAAGTACTTTTGCTTCTTGGATGGTTATTTGGGATATAACCAAGTCCCTATCCATCCCGAAGACCAGGAAAAGACAACTTTCATATGTCCCTAGGGAACCTTTGCATTCCATAGAATGCCATTCGGGCATTACAATGCACCTGCAACTTTTCAAAGGTGCATGCTAGCTGATGAGAACCTCATCATGAGCCATAACTAGCTCATTTTGACCTAATACAGAGAATAAAAGCTCCTACATAACCTTAGAAAGGCTTGGCTCAGAGAGATTCTGAGTTTGCAAAGAAAACATAAACTGAGGGGTAAAAATGCAATTTCACCAATCCGATCTGAAAATAGGGTAACTCAGGGTCCAAACATAGGTCAAAACAACCTAATAAGAAGAAAAGTGGGATGAGATGACTCAATAAGGGCTACATCAACTCCAAGGAATTAAATGACATCCTGTAACCCTAAAAATAAACCCACTTCAATTCACGTGGTTCGAGGTAAGGTAAAAATCAACTAAACCCTCTAAAATTCATAGAAAAATAATCTCTAGGGTTTAGGACTTTCAATTTGGCCTTAGGAACCCATTTTGACCTACATTGAGAACCATGCCCAATTAACAACTTAATTTGGGTTTTTACGTAAATTGATCGTTCAAAAAAGGTTTAATCTAGAAATAAAATTCACCATCAGAATCCTTAGGTCCTAATTAGTCATGTATAAAAACTTGGGCCTAAGAAGAAACCTTATTGACCAACTTTACACTTTGGTCCTCATATATTTACTTCCTGGCCCTCAACTTTTGAACCCTCACATTTTGGCCCCTAACTCTCCTTCGTTCTTTGCGTTTAGGTCCCTCCGGCAAAACCTGAGCAGCGCCATGCTCCGGCGACCTTGCGCGGAGCATGGCGCCGTGCAGGGTGAGGGAGGGGCCCTGGCAAGTCAATGGGGGGTACCCTGCGTCGTCAGCCACCGCAGGGACACCCCCCTGAGCGCTGCACCCACCCATACCGGCCATGCGAACGCACGGACGGTATGGGTATCCTTCCTCCGGCGTCCTCCGGTGAGGGAGACACGTCGTCTCCCTCCGCCCTCCTCTCTGATTCTGCCCCTATAAATACCCTCGTCGCTCCGCCGTTCTTCCCAGCTCGGATCTGACGGAGATACCCCCTCACTTCCTCTCTTCCCACTCCGACAGACGCCCCCTTGCTCCGGCGGCTTCTTCCTCCTCCTCCTCGTCGCTCTGCTGCAATACCAGCAGTAGAGCCACCTTCCTGATCTTCCTCCGCGTCTCGCAATACCAGCGTGCGCTGCCTCTGCCCCGTCGTCGCCGTCGTCCTCCCCCACTGGGCACCTTCTTCTCCGGCGACAGCAGGTACAGCCGTCTGCCTCCTTGCCCCCTTCGTCCCTTTAGTTAGGTTAGAACTACTTCCTTGCCTTCTCTCTCTCTTTTCCCCCTGCTATTTTATCTAATTACCCCTCGACCGCACCTAATCGCCCTCACCTTCTCCATCTCCGGCCACCCTCCGGCGACCCACCACCATCACTCCACCACCCCACACGACTCGCCGACCTTCACAAAACCTCCGCCTCCTCACCCTGATCAACCTCCGCCCTTCCACTTCCCGCCACTCGCCCTCTGCAGACCCCCCGAACAAACCCATTTCCCGTGCCACAGTCCGACCTAGCGCAGCCCTTAGGCTTCGCCTGGCAACCTGTAGACCCTCCGACCACCTTCGTCGTGCCACGGCGAAGGTTCTCCGCATATCTGATTAGGCCGAGAGGTCATTCCTCTGTGGACAGGTATCTCGACTGCCGTCGCCATTGCTGCGCTGAAGAAGCACCTTCAACCTGCAGCTCCAGGTGCGCTTCACCGAGGTCCGACTCCCAGCCTGCGCGAGGCATCTCCGCAAAGAGTCCCAGGCTCGCAGCTGGGGCGAAGGCCTCACGTGAAGCCGCGATTGCCAACTGCCTCCTCCGTTGCAGGTGCTCAATTGGGGTGGGACATTTAGTCCCACCTCGGAAACCTTGAGAGGCAAGCGGGCGCTTAAAGGCAAAAAGTGCCTTAAGCAGTTCGCCTCCTGATCACGGGGTGAGGTCCCTCTCACCCGCCCGACTACCCGACCTCGTCTGCCCTCACGCCCCGCGGACTTGGCCCGACCCAATTAGCCCAACCTGCACTCCTCGCCCACCACCGCACGCTGGTGGGCCTGGACCCGGGCGCGACCCGCGTACCCAATTACCCGGTTGCTCTGGGAGAGCTGTCCTAAGAGCGAATTCTGAGAGAGAGAGACACGAGGGGAGGGGGTAGGGTAGGTTTTGCCCTCTGACGTGTAAACCGTGAAGTGTGCAGGCACAGGTGAAGAAGAAGGACTGCGGAAGAAAAAGAAGAAGAAGAGAACACAAAGCAGAAGAAGAAGGAAGCTGAGGAAGACACTGTAGCATCAGCAGTTAAGTCGTCTGATTGGGAAAATCAGACGACGTCCTGAAGACAGGTGAAGACAAAGAAGAAGAAGAAAAGAAGAGAGAAGGAGCAGCCAAGTGAAGAAACAGAAAGTAGAAGAAGAAGAGAAGCAAGAAGCAAGAAGAAGAAGAACAGGAAGAACAAAAGCCAAAGAGGAGAGAAGACAGAGGAAGAAAGAAGAGAAGAAGAAGAAGCCAAACTTTTATCTCTCTCTCTCTCTTTATTTTTGTAATAGAACATGTATATCTCTAGAATACGACTTGCTCCCTGAGTTCGACCTCGGGAACTCTTTTATTTTCCGAGTAAAAAATATATATTTGAAATGATGGCAATAACTAGCTATACTACAACGCTATAGCAAAACCTAGTCATAGTTGTCGCCGACTGTTTCACTGGCCATCTTTTCTGACATGGTGGGAGATTGTCTTGAGGTGTTCATGGATGATTTCTCCATTTTCGGAGATTCTTTTGAGCCCTGCCTAGCTAACTTGGAATTGATCCTCCAGAGATGCATCAAGACACGACTGGTCCTTAGCTGGGAAAAGAGTCACTTTATGACTCAGGAAGGCATTGTCTTGGGTCATGTGGTGATGTAAACACATTTACACTACTTAAAATGTCTATATATGCATGTTCTTAAGCATAGGATTGCATTTCATAATATAAATATTGCATAACATGCATCATCTTGCATTTAGAGTAGTTTGAATAAAATTGAGGTTAATTGTCTCCTTTTATGTGCTTGGACAGGGCAAACATTTTATCGGGGCCTCGGATCAAAGATCCAACCGTATGGATGTGATCAGGGCGATGATTGGAGTTCAACGACTCCAAGATCGCCCTAATCAGGCATCCGTAGCATCAGATAGAGACCGGGGAACCCTAGAAGATCAAGGGCCAGGATGGTGTAAATCCACACTTCAGATGAAAAATCCGACCGTACGGATGAATTCGGATCGACGATCGCAGCCCAACGACACAAAAATCGAGTCAATCCGACATCCGTGGCACCATCTACAACTTCCAGAAGATGGACGGCCAAGATGGCGCCACGTGGCGCCATCTCATCCGCCCAAACGGCCGCATGCATCTTGTGAAGACCGCGCACCCGTCTCCTCTCCGCCGTTGGATCTCGATCCAACGGCTGTGGCCGCCCGGCGCTTAAAACATGCGCTCGACCATCCGCGCCCTGCAGCGCAGCGGTCGAGCGTGCTTACGCGAGCGCGGGGCACGAGTTCGAGCCGCGGCGAGGGAGCGGAAGGCGCGATTGAGCTGGCGCGGATGAGCGTCAGATGGAGATCCAACGGCCGCGCGCGCTCAATCAGGACGACGCGCGATTGGATGCCCGCGTGGACGCTCGATCGCACGTGCAGGCGGGCAGGCGGCAGCGGTGAAGGCGCGATTTTAAGCCGTCCGATCTCGCGATCGGATGGCTGAAAGTCAATAGAAGCACGTAGGCGTTACACGCGCGGGCGGTTGAGCGGGCGCGCGTGGGCGCGGAAGCGACGCGCGCGCTGGGGGCTTTAGCGACGGTTTCATCCGTCACTAAAGACCCCTCATTTATTGTTTTGAAGTTGTAATGTCCATTTTGCCCCCACTCCTTGCAACTATAAAAGGAGACCCCCTCCATACGAAATTCTCATCCCTTCCTTCTCCTCTCTACCTCTCCAAAGCTCAAGAGAAGCTTGTCCCACACCCGGGATGCTCCTCGCGAGATAAAGTCTAAATTTTCGTCCTCCTTCGGAAGTGGATCCCGCGACGACGACGGCGTGCTGCTCCGTTCCCGCTCTTCTGCTTCGTCCTCCCTCGTCCTGCTCCGTTCTCATTCGTCCAGACGTCGTCTCGTTCGGCTCGTCCTCCAAGCGACCGTCGAGGAGGATAACTTCTCTCTCCCATTCTTATTTACAGCTTTTCTAGTGTAGAATTTTCCTGCTTTATAGTGTAATTGATTTCCCGCTTTCTAGTGTAACTTTCATTTCGTTTGCTTGTATAAACAATTGAAATATTGAATGCATGTTCTCTTTCTCTCTCTCTCTCTCTTAGTTTGATAGCTCCATTGTAATTATTTCGCCTTGTTTATCAAAAATCCTAAAAAAAACATAATTGCGAATATAGATCAATGTAGCCTCCCTGAGTTCGACCCGGAATTCTTTTTCGGTATAAATCTTATTTGTTGAACACGAATTCTTCGCTTTCGAACTACAACGACATGTTTTTCCAAAACCAAACACATTAGCGTAGATTCGTAATCGTTCAACATGTGGTCTCTAATCGGGGTATTGAGGTTAATAAGGCTAAGGTGGATCATATCTTTAGACTTCCTCCATCCACATCCGTAAAACAGATCCGCTCTTTCCTTGGGCATGTGGGTTTCTATAGAAGATTCATCAAGGAATTCTTGAAGGTTGCTCGACCCTTGAGTAACCTTCTAGCCAAAGACACGCCGTTCAAGTTTGATGAATCATGTCGTAAGGTGTTTGATTTGTTAAAAATGGCGGTCACCTGTGCCTCGGTGTTGCAACCACCGATCTAGACAACCTCATTTGAGATTATGGCTAACGCATCTAATTATGCCATCGGGCTATCTTGGGTTAGAAGATTGAGAAAAAGCCCTCTGTGATCTACTACACTAGAAAGACTCTGGATGAGGCCTAGAGGAACTACACAGTTGCTGAAAAAGAATTGCTAGCTGTAGTTTTTGCTTTAGAAAAATTCAGGGCTTATCTTTTAAGTTCTCATGTAATCATTTATACTGACCACTCAGCCTTGAAACATCCCTTAGCCAAAAAGGATGCCAAGCCCCGACTTATTCGTTGGATTTTGTTACTTCAAGAATTTGATCTTGAAATTAGGGATAAAGCTGGGGCATAAAATGTAGTGGCAGATCACCTCTCGAGAATCCTAATTGATTCTCCTCATCCGGATATTGCTATTTTAGACACTTTTTTAGATGAGACTATCCTTACAATCTCGAGTATCCAAACCCCCTGGTTTGCGGATATCATCAAGTATTTGGCCATTGGTCAAATCCCTCGAGATTGGACTAACAACAACGAGGCAGACTTGTGTCTAAAGCCAAATATTATTTTTGGGACGATCCCGAGTTGTACCGCATCGGCACAGATCAGATTATTCGTCGATGCATCCCGAAAATTGAGTTTCATAGTATACTTGAGTTTTGCCATACATCTGTGTGTGGTGGACACTTTTCCGGGATAAAGATGGCAGCAAAAATCTTGCAATCCGGATTCTATTGGCTGTCATTATTTAAGGATGCCCAGGAATTCTCAAAGTCGTGCACCGGATGCCAAACACTCGGGAACATGGCTAAGAGAGATATGATGCCCCTAAACCCAATACTTTCCATCAAAATTTTTGACATTTGGGGCATCGACTTCATGGGACATTTTCCTCCTTCATTTGGACACCAGTATATTCTAGTCGTTGTTGATTACGTGTCCAAATGGATTGAGGCACTCCCTACCCTGACCAATGACCACAAGGTGGTCATCAATTTTGTCAAGAAAAATATCTTCAGTCAATTCAAGGTTCCTCAGGCAATTATTAGTGATGGTGGCACACATTTCACTCATGCCTAGTTCTGGAATTTACTAGGGAAATACGGGGTAAATCATCGGATCTCCACACCCTATCACCCATAGACGAACGGATAGGTCGAGGTCTCCAATCGGGAGATCAAAAACATTTTGCAAAAAATCGTAAGGCTTGATAGGAAGGATTGGAGCCAAAAGCTAGATGATGCCCTTTATGCCTACCGTACGGCATACAAAACTCCTATCGGTATGTCTCCGTTCCGTCTGGTGTTTGGTAAGGCATGTCACTTACTCGTTGAGCTAGACCACCGGGCATTTTGGCTCGTCAAGAAATGTAATTTTGACCTAGAGTTGACTGGGAAGACTAGGAAACTCCAACTATCTTAGTTGGAGGAGCTTAGAAATGATGCCTATCAAAATGCCAGAATCTATAAGGCAAGGACCAAAGCTCTCCATGACCAGATGATTTCACGTAAGAGATTTGAGTCAAACCAGAAGGTCTGGCTTTTTGATTCTCGACTGAAGCTCTTCCCCAGGAAGCTTAGGTCTAAGTAGGATGACCCGTTCGTTATTGAGCGGATTTTCTTTAATGAGGCCGTAGAAATCTCTGACCCAAAGACGGGTAATTCCTTCAAGGTGAACGGACAACATCTTAAACCCTTTATTGACCATGTGCTCCCTGAACCTGTCTCGGACAAGGTTGCTCTTACCTTGCCCTAACCACCGCTAGCCGATCATCGCCTAGCTGAAGGCATTAAACTCAGCACGTGTAAAGATTGTTTGGAGCTGACCAGAACCTCACAAAAATCAGGTGCTATTCTTCCAATTCTACCCTCTTATATGCTTTTATTTTAACAATGAGGACATTGCATTAGCTAAGCATGGGGGGTTGGATATTTTGTGCAATGATTATTTTTTCAGCCTGCAATAGTAATTTCCTCCCTTTAAAAAAAAAAAAACTAGAATTAGGAGAAGAGAACTTAGGCATTATGAGTTGCGAACTTTAGGTATTGATACTTTAGGACCTGAACACTTAGACTCTTCAGGTATTCGGGCTTGATTAGCCTGGGTGTCCACTCGAATGTGGACTTAGTCTCAAGCCCTCACCAAGTAATTTTATCTTAATTTGGTAAATAAATTGAGGTGATAAGTATACTACTTATCAACCCGCCCCCTAATTTAAGGGGACTTTAAGTCTAACATCTATACACTATTTGCATTAGCTCACTTTTCGATGGTTTTTATGAAAATTGGGTAGCTAATGAACTATCTAAGGTAGTATGGCTGGTAAGTTGTCGTGGGTAACAACCCATTGGTCGGTTGTCTAAAGCATAGCTATATGACCATACTCATTCTACTACTTTTATGTAAATCCTAGATTAGGGAAGCCACCTACTTAGAAAAAAGAAAAAAATAATAGAGAAAGGAGAAAATAAAAAAATAAAACCACACTTCACTGCACGAGTATGGTTGGCAAGTTACCGTGGGTAACAACTCATTAGCCGGTTGTCCAGAGCCTAGCTCATAAAAATGCACAATAATTCCCAAAACACAAAGGGAAGAAGCGGTAAAGTAGAATAAACTTGGGAGATATACGCTAGGTTCGTCCTTGTGTTGACCCCATAAAAAATTTAGGGAGAAAGCTACCGTTCGGAAAGATAAACCTTTAGGCAGAAACTCTTAAGGTTACCTGGGGTCATAGAAACCTGAAGTTCGTTTTAATAGCCACGTAGTGAGTCTTTCACTTTTTCACAAGATGCTTAGCACTTAGAGTCCTTTTTGAGTCTTGAGCGGGACAAGTAGCCATAAAAAGTTATCTCGAAACTCTCAAACTCCAAAAATCCAAAAAAAATTAAAAAAGAAGAAAAAGCATAAAAAAAGTATCTTCTATTTTCAAATAAGGTGAGGGTTTGGGTGGTCTGCATTCTGGTAGACACCCGGACACTATCGAGTTTTTGTAACCAGGTCTTGGGTTGAAGTTTTCTAAAGCAACCAACAAATTGTGCCTAAGTGATCAAATCCTAATTCTACTTTTATACATAGTATTTAAGTTAATTTTGCTAGGGACTAGCAAAAAGTAAGCATGGGGGTATGATAAACACGCATGAATTCATGATAAAATGCTTATTTATGATAGTTCCTAGGCTTAACATTGCATATCATGGTATAAATATTGCATAAACATCCATTGCATTGCATTTAGGATAATTGTATATTATGTACATTAATTCTTTCATCTTACATGGCCAGGAGGTAATACAACATCTTCATGGGCTTTGAATGAAGAATCCGATTGCATAGATGGATCACACTCTGCCCCCTTTCGTCCACTTTTAGGTAGCCGCCCTACCTCTTCTCTCTATAGGATAGAATAGGCCATTTAGATCTAGGTTTAGACTCTAAACTCCTTGTCATCGCCTTCTTTGTGGACAGTGATAAGTCGATTTTCGCTTTCGAATAATGTACTAAGATGATTTGTTGTTGTAGGATAAAAGTGGTGGAAAATCTCTTAACAAAATAATTAAAATTAAAATTAAACCACTCACAGGAGAGCGGGTCATGTCCACAGGGAGGCAATGACTTAGTTAAACTTGCAATTAGGTCAAAATCAAGTTCGCTAAACTATTCGCTAGATCAAATAATGCCTGTGTAGCTCTGAAAGTAAACCTTAAATTTATGGAGAAGTCAAGGGGTGTGAATGTAATTTTTACGTCATAAAATTATCCATGTGCAAGGGTATGCTATGTACTATTCACTTGCATGCATACGAAAATGTCATTCAAAATTAAATTCAATGTACATAGAGATGAATAACAGGGTTTAACAATTATCTAGAAGCATGAGCATTAAGGCATAAATTCACCACAATAAAATAATCATAAATCAAATTTCATTTTCGTGGCAATGGCATGAAATGTAATTATTAATTGAGGTTGAAACAGGGGATTAGCATTCGGGTGAGCTTGTGCACGGATGAAGGAGAGATGGATGGCGAGTTGGCAGCTGGAGGTAGCCCTCTCCGATCCGCACCTGATGGTGGTGGCGGCTCGATGGATGGTGGTGGCAGTGGTGGAGGATGCTGCTACTAGTTGTGCGTGTTGCAGGTGTAAGGAGGGCAACGCGCGGACACTATAGGTGCTGCAGACGCGCACAGGGCGTGGAGCAGCGGCGCTCTGCGAGCGCAAAGGCATGAGCGGGGGGTTCTGTTGGCACCGGCTGCAGGTTGGCAGGGAGGCACTGGAATGTTCTGAAGCGGGTGTGGTGAAGGCAAAGGGGAGTGGGGTGAAGGCACTGCTGGAGGACGCGTGCAGGCCAGATGGCGCGTGGGCGTGCTAGCTGGTGAAGGCGTGCGGGTAGTAGGCGCTGGCGTGTGTCCTGGCTGAGGTGAGGGCGCGTGGTGGCTAGGGCACTTGGTAGGGTGCGTGGGAGCGTGGGTGGACTGGAGATGAAGTTGCAGGCAGGGTGCGTTGGAGATGAAGTGAGGGCGCGTGGTGGTAGGCGCACTTGGCAGGGTATGTTGCAGAGACTCTTGGCAGTGTGGGTTGTCACCCCACACGCCCACGGTGGTGGAGTCATACTACCGTGGTGGGAGGCCAGTGTTATGGAATGGATGAGGAGCAAGGTGCTCTACGCATAGTAAGGAACAAAGGGGTCGTGGCCTCCTCCTCAATGGCAGCTCTTCCTTCTCTTTTGTAGCCACGGCTACAAAGATTTAAAATTCAAAACACCGTAGAATCAATGTGATGCACAGGAGGAGGAGGCAGAGTCGGAGGAGTTACCTGCAAAGGAGAAGAAGAATAAAAGAATAAAATAATTAGGATTATTTATACATAACTCCTTAACTTCTATGTTAATTAAAATAGTGCACATAATTAATTAACTAATTAAATGTGTGCAACCCTAGTTTAATTCTAAATGCATGAATTATGCACTTAAGCTAAAAATATGAATTAATTTATTTACATCCTAATGTATGCTATCTAAATGTTAAAATTAACTTAATGTCTAGACATTTAGATATTTAAATAGCCCACAAATATGGGCTAATCAGACGGCAAAGCTTCGACGTAGCTTCGACGATGCCCTCCACCTCGCTCACCACCGACCACCTCCGAAGCTCCACCACGTGTAGAGGAGAAAAATCCCTCAAGCAATTTGGGCTTTCAAGCACCCATGTGCTCCACCAGACGCCACCCATCGTCGGCATCTTCCTCGCATCTGTCGACAGTCCTCCAATGTCCTCTCGTCAAATTAGCTTTGCCATCACCCTTACCACACTTCGACGAAGCATGTCAACCATTTGGTTGAGATTGAGCACCTCTCCATTACCGAGACCATCTCCATCATGGCTACTGACTTCCTCGCCGTCAACTGCTATCGACTGCCCACCTTCAAGGGTCGTAGCTTCTTGTAAAGCTTTGTGAGGACATGGGCAACTTGTTGCAACCCCCAGTAGAGAACTCCGACCACCAATGATCAAACTCCCTCTCGCCGAACCTCCACCCTGCGGTCCCTCTTGATGAAGAAGAGGAGCTTAAGCTCCATAAGCTAGCAGAGGCGTATATAAGAAGAAAAGAAACTGGAAGGACCAAATCGTAGAACTTGCAGCGACTTAGTTGCAACGTTTCAAGGACCATATCATAGAAAAGAACTTTGCTCTCAGGGACTAAATTGCAACTTTTTGAGCTCTTCTTGATTATTGAATCTTTAGCCATTTTATTAACTTGCTTTATTTAGTGCTTAATTTTAATTGAATCATTTCCTAATTATCTTAAATTAAGCATCATATAGCACCCCTCCCCCTTTTTATTATTAGAATTAATTGCAAAATTAACTCCTCTCGGATTTGCCTTACAACTTTAGCCCCATCTCTTGGGATTGCAAAAGATTGGTGTGGGTTTACTATTAAGAATAGGTTCCCCTTTGACCTTCAAAAACAATATATTTGAAGAGGATTTCTGGAAATTTCAAGTGGAGAGAAATTGAACATCTTAAGCACTTAGGTTTCGTGCACCTTGCCTTTTGTTGTAATAAAGTCTATGACTAAAGAAAGTTGATAACTCACATTGGGTTCCCAAGATTCAAAATTCTATGATAGTATAACTCGCGCAACTTAATTGCTCCTAGCGAATGACCTCAAAATACTCTCTATTTCGAGAATTACAAATTTTAAGTGTTGATTCACTTTTGTTGACTAAACTACGACGCGGTTCTTAATCCTAGACTTAGCGATATTAACAGCGGCCACCTCCGGTCATCCCCAAGGCCCCAAGCTTCTCATGAAGCTTCATGAGGGCATGGGCTCTATATTGCGACCCTCGACAATGGGTTCCATGCCCTAAATTACCATCACCGATCTCCACCAAAGCTCCCTGCAACTTTCGACGAGAAGAAGAGGAGCATAGGCTCCTTATTACTGTAGGGAACTAATTGCAAAGAAGAAAAGGCTGGCAGGGGTTGAATTGCGGAGGAAAAAGTTTGTAGGGACCAAATTGCAGGGAATTGAGGACTGATTTGCAATTTTTGAGGATTTAATTTAAGATTTGGTTCTGAATGAATTTTTAGTGCAAATTCATGTTCAAACGTTATTGATATTAATTAGTTAGTGCTTAAACTTCATTAATGTTTGATTATTCTTAATTGAGCATTAATTAATAAATTTTCTTATTATTGTTCCTTACACTTGAAGATTGAAATTTAATCTCTTTATTTCATAAAAACAATTGCGATTTTGAACTTATTTAATTTTTGAAACTTAACCCTTAATACAAGTTCATCAAAATTCTTCTGTAAATACTTAGTGGCTTTCGTGCATATTTTTTTGCTCCCAAAGAATGACCTCAAAACTCATCTCGAGATTTATGAATTCAAAATTCGTTATCATGTGTTTTTGACTATATTACAATGCAATTTTTACGAAATCTCAATTCACGCTTAACAATGAGCTCAATAGAAATTTGAGTAATGGATTAATAACTTTCTGTTAACAATGTTGAAACTAGGTCAATATGGTAGATACTATCAAAATGGCAATTGAGATTTCTAAGTGTAGAGGAATTTCTAATGTTCATAATTTCAATTGAAAAGTTTAGTGATTTCTACAAAACAAGTAAAAAATCAAATTAAAATTTAAATTTCATGTAGTGTCTAATATATAAACCAAAAAGTGTCAAACTCTTAAGACTAGTTTGTTTCTGATGAGAACCTCATCATGAGCCATAACTAGCTCATTTTGACCTAATACAAAGTATAAAAGCTCCTACATAACTCAAGGAAAGGCTTAACTTAGAGAATTCTGAGTTTAAGGAGAAAATAAGTCATAAGGGGTAAAAATGCAATTTTACCAGTATAATCTGCATACAGGGTAATTCAGGGTCCAAACATAGGTCAAACAAACCAAATAAGAAGGAAAGTAGGATGACCTGATAAGGGCTACAGCAATTCCAAGGAACTAAATGATAATCTGTAACCCTAAAACAAACCCACTTCAATTCATGAGGTTCGAGGCAAAGTAAAAATAGAATAAACCCTCTAAAATTCATAGAAAAATAATCTCTAGGGTTTAGAACCTTCAATTTGGCCTTCAGAACCCATTTTGACCTACATTGAGAACCATACCCAATTAATAACTTAATTTGGGTTTTTGCATAAATTGACCAGTCAAACAAGGTTTAATCTAGAAATAAAATTCACCATCAGATTCCTTAGGTCCTAATTAGTCATGTATAAAAACTTGAGCCTAAGAAGAAACCTTCTTGACCAACTTTACACTTTGGTCCTCATATATTTACTTTTTGGCCCTCAACTTTTGAACCCTCGCATTTCTGCCCCTAACTCTCCTTCGTTCTTTGCATTCAGGTCCCTCCTGCCAAAACCTGACCAGCATCATGCTTCAGCGACCTTGCGCAGAGCATGGCGCCGCGTAGGGTAAGGGGGAGGGTCTGGCAAGACAACCGGGGGTGCCCTGCGCCGTCAGCCGTCGCAGGAACACCCCCCTGGTCGCTGCAACCCACCATACCGGCCGTGCGAATGCACGGACGGTATGGGTTTCCATCTCCGGCGTCCTCCGGCGAGGGAGACACGTTGTCTCCCTCCGCCCTCCTCTCTGATTCCGCCTCTATAAATACCCCCGTCGCTCCGCCGTTCTGGGGAGCTCGGTCCTGACGGAGAAAGACCCCCACTTCCTCTCTTCCCACTCCGACAGGAAGCTCTCCAGCTCCGGCGGCCTCCCCTCTTCCTCCTCGTCGCTCTGCCGCACTACCACCTGCAGGGTTGCCCTCCCTCGCTCTTCCCGCGTCACGCCGCACCCAGCTGGCGCCTCTCCGGCCCTCTCCTCGCCGCCGCCCCTTCCCCCGGGCATCTTCTTCTCCGGCGACAGACGATACGACTGTCGCCCGCTCCGGCCCCTCCTCGTCCTGCTAAGTAGGTAGAACTCCTCCTCTTTCTCCCCTCTTCCTTTTCCTCATTTTACATCTTTACTGTTACCCCGATCCGACCAATCGCCCTCACCTTCTCCATCTCCGGCCCCTGCTCCGGCGACCCGCTCCCATCACTCCAGCAACCCACACGGCTCGCCGACCACCGCAGAACCTCCGCCTCCTCACCCTGATCAACCTTCGCCCTTCCACTTCCCCCAAATCACCCTCTGCAACTCCACCGAACAAACCCATCTCCCGACCCACAGTCCGACCTAGGGCAGCTCTTAGGCTCCGCCCCGCCGCCTGCACACCCCCCGACCACCTTCGCCGTGCCACGGCGAAGGTCCTCTGCGTTTCTGATTGGGCCGAGAGGCCGTTTCTCTGTGGGCAGGTACCTGCGCTCGTCGCCGCCATTGTTGAAGCGAAGCAGCTTCGACCTGCTGTTCCAGGTGCGCCGCGCCCAGGTCACGCTCCCAGGCTGTGCGGGGGCATTTCGGCAAAGCGTTAGGCGGCAGTTGAGGCGAATCCCTCGCGCGAAGGCCTCGCGTAAAGCTGCGATTACCAGCTGCTTCCTCCGCGCAGGCGCGAAATTGGGGTGGGACATTTAGTCCCACCTCGGAAGACTCCGAAGCGGCACAGCGGTATAAAGAGAAAAAGTGCTGGAGGCTTGTTGCCTCAGCACACGGGGTGAGGTCCCCTTCACCTGCCCGGTTACCCGGTCTCGTCCGCGCTCACGCCCCGCGGACCTGGCCCGACCCGACTTAGACTGACCTGCACTCCTCGCCCACCACGTCGGTGGGCCTGGACCCGGGCGCGACCCGTACCCGGCACAGGTGAAGAAGAAGAACCGGAGAAGAAGACTGACGGAAGAAGAGCAGCTAGGACTGCTCGAAGCAAAGAGGAAAAGGCGAAGAAGACGAGCGAGGCAGAGAAGAAGGACGACGAAAGCTGAAGGAAGGAGCACCGAGCGGCACTGTAGCAGCGGCGGTTTAAGTCGTCTGATTGGAAAATCAGACGACGTCCTGAAGGCAAAGAAGGAGAAGGAAGGCGAGGCAGAGGAGGAACACAGAGAGGCCAAGTGAAGCCTCTGCAGAAGAAGAAGAGCACGAGAAGAAGATCTGAAGAAAGGAAAGGAAGAAAGAAACAAGAAGAAGAAGAACATCACCACTGCAGATAAAGAAGAAGAACAAAGGAAGAGAGCAGAAGATCTGGGAAGGAAGAAGAGGAGAAGCAAAGAGAAAAGAAGAAAAGCCAACAAATTCTCTCTCTCTCTCTTTCTTTATTTTTGTAAAAGAAACTTGTACCCCTAGAATACAACTTGCTCCCTGAGTTCGACCTCGGGAACTCTTTATTTCCGAGTAACAAATTGTATTAAACTGGTAATCACCTCTCTATACTATACTACGACGAAATAATAAAACTATAGAGGAAGGTCGCCACCAGTTTCCCACCATAAAAGAACAAATTTTAGACAGCAAACATTTTAGAAGCATTGCAGTGTATCACATTTCTAAGTGCAAGCTAATCCAATAGGTATTCCTTTTTCTAAAGAGGTAATCCAATGGGTGCTCGATAGACTAAGACATTCCTTGCAAGAAGGCAATACTTATGAAAAATGCTAGCTAGGAAAGAAGATTGCCAAATGATAAGTAATCCTCTTGGAAGTAGGTTGTACTTCACTTTAGAAAAATGCTAGCCAGGTGAGAGGAATGCAATATAATGATAATAAAGCCCATACCTACATTGTAGGAATCTTAATGAACCCTTGACTCCCCCTTTAGGAACAAACCATGAATCAACACATACAATGCTAACAATCAAACTAAAAAGGTTTAGCTGCATCAGAACTAGCCATAAAGTGAACATTAATGGTGATTCATCTTAAGAAGTTATATTGAAATTCTGACTTTGAATTTTCTTTGATTGCTTAAATAAGTTCACTGAGGATTAAGCAACGTGAAACAATTAATATCGATAGTTATCACTAATTCTGATTCTGAAAGAGCATACAATTTCTTTTCTAGAAGATTAAGGTAATAAAAATCCATTGATCAAAACTACCCTTTATGTATAGACTCCCCCTTCCACAGAATAAGCACAAAATATGTGAGAACTAATATCTAGTTCCAAAATCTAATCCCATAACTAGATGTCATCCGAGGGAATGATTAGAAGCTACGAGAATGAGCAGAACTCCTTAAAGATTGGATTAGATTTTTTTAACATGGAACAAGATGGGATTAGATTATGATGTCTCAAAGCCACACATGCCTTGCTAGATTCTACTATCATATGAAAATCCATTATAATCTAAGGCTATGATAATAAAGTCCAAACAAGAATTCTTCCTATCTGAAAAAATATCTTAGCACCTCTAACTACTTGGACACAAAGATAAACATAAATCCTAGTGGTCAATCTACAATTACCAAATGATTAAACCATAAAACTTTTATGGCAGTTATGCAATGTTCAAAGATGTAATCTCATCCAAACTATTTTCTCTAAAAACAAAGATTACAACAAAAAAAATAGTGAGCTCTATAAAATATCAAGATGGCAACTATAAATGCATAATTAACTTGTAGCTTTTGGAGATGAGTGAGCTAATTAAGAAGGATGATAGATGAACGGTGAAAGTTCTCAATAACTGCATCAAGTTACTAATCCCATGAGCAAAAGACAAAGTTTGTCTTGAACGCACCAATTGTATTGCTACTGCAAGAGGGATTAGTGAAATAACTTGTAAGCATCTTCAAAGTTATCATTGTTCATGTAAATGGTAAGGAGTCCATCTCATCACATGCTGCAAAATAAAATAAACAAGAAGATCATTACCATAATCATGAGGGAAGGAGAACCATAGACCTTCTAACCCTAAACCCTAATCGTTGCCCCTGCAAGCAATTGATAGAGGTTGACATAAATCAAAAGAGAGAGAAAGAGAGATCAAGTAAGAGATCCCAAGCATAGATATGAGTGTAGATTTGACACAAAACACTAGCTAAAAGAGTAGACTTGGGTATACCAAGAGATCAAGACCATATTTGAGCATGGATCAGATCTTGGGGATCTATACACCTTCAATGATCATTGACAATGGAGCGATATATCTAATTTGATCTTAAAGATTGAGTACAAAAATCTGACCTATAGGAGATGTGGTAGTGGGTCACCTTTGGAGTTCGACAGGGGTGAGCAAGGATGGCACTTGAGGCCATGGGGGAGAGGAGGTCAGTGCAATGCTTCACAAGGAGGTGGAAGTGGGAGGCAGCAATGCTCCTAATGAAGACAAGCAATCTAGTTATAAGAAGTGAGGAGGTGGGAGAGGTGAGGATGGAGATGTTGAGGTGGACGATCAGGAAAAAGGCATCGAGAGGGATGTTGTCATCGTAGGGGAAGAGGAACCTAATGGCATTGGCAGGGAAGCAAGGAAAGGGAGGGAGAGTAGGCAGAGCTTAGTGGAGATGTCAAAGGAGGTGGGCAAGTTGGAAAGGGATAGGTGTTGACAAGGGAGTTGAGTTGGGAGATTTGTGGATGGCGTTAAGTGTTAGGTATTAAAATCGATGGAGGTGGATTTGAAAATCGCGTCATAGTATAGTCAACAAGAGCGAAATCAACACTTAAATTTGTAATCTCAAAGTTTGAAATCAAAGGTCGTTCGTAGGATGCAAATGATTGCACGAAAATCATTATGTAATTATTTACAATATGTGAAGCTCAGGAGTTTGATAAAACTAATATTTTAGAAAGGAGTTGTGGAATCAAACTCAAAAGTTAGAACTCTCGGTTCAAGTGCAAAAAAAAAACATAAATATTAGTAATGCTGTTTACAAAAAATTTGTCGCTAAGGCACTTTTAACACTTCTCAGAACGAACATGATGAGATATGGCTCATCATAGCTAAAATATTCAAGTTAAGTTAGAAACTAGGTTAAACACTACAGAATTAACACATGAAAAGGGTTAAGTGTGGGAAATAGTGAAAAAGACCTAAAGCATCAAATCTGTGTTAAAAATACGAAATTAGGTCATTAAATGAGATACTCTATTCATTAATAAAAAATGATGATCAAATTGTAAATTGAACACATAATTGAGTTCAAAACTTCAAATCAAAAGTGAAATCAACTTTCTAAATGTTCAATTAAGCTTCAATAAAAACTTGGTAGCATTTAGACATCATTAGGACCTCGCATTTATGGTTTCTCACTTAGGTCCTTAGGTCATATACATTTCATTCATATAAAAACTTCGAGGGACCATAGTATAAGCTGCCAGGGGTCATTTTGTAACACTTTAGGACCACTCTGCAGAACTTTTTAGCCACTTATGGGCCTTGCCATAATACTCCTACCGTTTCGCCCATAAGGGCTTCTTTTCAAAACCACCAATAGAGCTGCTGCTACATTGGGTCTACTGTTCACCCGAAGAACTCGCTCAATCGTGGTCGTCGCTTGCTCGCTCTCTTGATCTGATGGCCAAGCTCCAATCAAAACTTCGTGCGTTTTGGCATGTGTGTTCACTATCTTTGCCAGATCTCATCCAACGGCCATGTTTCATCTTGGACTTTTGCGTGCCCTCGCAAGCACATCTCAACTGCCCAAGCCCTAATTGCTTAATCTCACCTTGCTGTGATTCCAATCAGTAACTCAGCTACTTAGGGACCTCACTAAGCTCACACGCACACTTAATCTCTCCCTCCCCTTGAGTGGTTCCCTTTGTCCATCCCCTCAGCCTTCCACCCCCTTTCATCGCCCATGGTGACAGAGTGGGTTCCTCTCCCTCCTTCAATTGCCTTTAGCCATCGGCTGTTGGCTCTTAGACATCTCCTTCTTCAGCTGAGGGTCTCTTCCATTTCGTCGCCATCGACCTCCGGCCGATGGACCTTGGACACCACCTTGGTCTGTTAGCTAGATATATTGCTTTCCTAGTGTGGTTTTCCTGCTTTCTAGATTAGTTTTAGTGTAGTTAGTGTAATTAGATTAGCTTAGGAGTAGATTAGATGATGGAATTCACTGGTTTGTTAGATTAGCCAGGAGTAGATAGATTAGATCTGATCTGACCTCTTTGATCAATTTAGATCAAAGAGGAGCTTTACGCATTCTCGCATCTATTCATTGATCTCCCCCCACATCTCATAATCCATATTCTCTGATATTCTCGCATTTTAATCATTGTTCACCCATTCATCAAGGCTTAATTCAGATCTAGATTATTTTGATTCCTAGATATGAAATGAGCCCCTAAAACCCATTTGGGGGATCTCCCACTCATTCCATAAATCTACAAAGACCCCTTGATCTAATTTTAATTGAATCGATTTACTCGATTCTTTTAGATTTGGTTTTGACACCCAATCTCGTGATTTGGGAGTTAATTTGGTGAGAAATGATTTTTATAGAGTGAATTGGATTTTTATGAGTTTCATTGATTGGAATGTGATGGGCTTGAGCTATTTTAACTTGATTTTTATTACTGAATGTGTTCTTGCCCTATTTGAATTATGATCTCTGATTTTTAGCACTTTAGTAGTTCATGCCAAGGAAAATCAGTAAGTTTGACTTGAGGCCTGAACAATGTTTTGATGGGTTAAATGAATCATCTACTATCCCTGTTCACCAACCAATGGTGAATAGGAACTATAGCTAATGACATCACCCTAATGACTCAAGACTGAAAATTCAAACTCTGCAACAGGGCATCATGGTTTTGATTTTGAATGACATGGAATTCTAGATTTGATCAGAGGTCTGATTTGATTTTTGAATGAGTTTCTTTACACCGATTCTTAGATTTTTAGAGTTTTAAATGATTTGTGAGAAAGGGATTTAATTAGATCTAAACACAACAAATCAAAAGGACTGATCTTAATGTATCAGTCCAACATCGAGGTAAACATGAGCATCAAATCAGATCTATGCAATCTTATCTGATCAGCAACTCGTAGTCGCTGATATTGGGCAGGAACTGCTACCATTGGACAGCAGCATAACAACAGCAGCTACAGTAAGTCATCTGATATGTTGTGATGTCGTCTAAGAACCTTCTGCAGCACCTGAGCTACTATTTTAAGCTGCATTGTTAGCAACTTAGTAATTGAACTTGAGCAGCTTCCTTAGCTGCTGCACTTGAGCTTTTTGCTGGGATTTTGAAGATTGTAAAGAGCTGACCTGTGCATTAAATTATAACTTATGTGAACAAGCATTCATGTACTCTAAATTGGTTGAAATTCATTTAAAATTGCTTGTAATTCAATTTTATATCTTTTGTCAACTATAATCTTGTGTATAATTATACAACATGTTATATTTGAGGAAATTAAAGGTGAAAATATGTTTAATGATTCAAACATGTGTGATGTGTTGTGCTGAATGTTTTCAGATGTTTATATTTCAATTCCAGCCCTTGAAACCTCTTTTAGAGCCGTAGGTTTCACTTTCAACACCTTTCAAGGCCTAAACTTGGTGAACTTTGTACATAAATAAAAATCATAAAAAAAATTCCAAAAAAATAAAATGAAGCTATCTTGATTAAGATCAGGTATTTTATTAGGTGGATGCAAAGTTTCAAGATATTCTGAACCCCCGACCTAGTAGAACATACTAGCTGATGGTTCAGTATACCTTGAAACTTATTAAAAGAACTTAACTTCAAAAACAACTCTCTCTCTCTCTCTCATCTCTATATTGCTCTCTCTTCCCCTCTCTGTACCATATATATAAAATCCATAAAGATCAGAAAAATCCCAAAAACTTCCAAAAATACATTGTATATTATGTATATACTTGTATACATTAATTAAACTTAAGCTATATGTATATAGTATAAAATATGTACGAAATATCCATAATTAATTTATATATGTATTCTACATATTAAAGTAAGAATTTAGAATAAATTATTGTATATATAACTTTATTGTATTATTATATATTAATTTATATAACTTAAATGTATAATAATTAAGTAATTTTACAAACCTATTTAAATGTACATATCTGTACCTAATACTGTGCATACATATTTATTTATGCATTATAAATATTATAATACCTGTAATTACATTAATTATATATTTACAGTAAATAATTAAATTATTAAGTTAACTAGGTAATTTATTAAGTTAAAATAAAATAAATTAGTAATTTAAGTTAATACTGAGATAATTTATATTGTATATTTGTAACATATTATATTAAGTATTTTCAACTAATTTAAACTATATTTATACTATATTGTAGTATTTATAGTTTATTTATATGAAAAACCATCTTAAAGCAATATTTAATTATAAATAAATTAAAATAAAGTTTATAAAATATCATAAAAATATGAAATAAATAATTTATCATTTATATTAATACTGTATTAAGTCAATTTGATGATTAATTAACTAATTCATACTTTCATTAATGAATTAACACATAATTTAACATGTATAAACAATCTTACCTAATTTTATTATATAATAAACTAACTTATTTTTGTAAAGTAATTATATAATTATATAACCCTATATAAGAGCTTTACAATGGTATAATTTATTTTTGATTTAAAATAAATTATGGCCCTTAAATCGAGGGCCAAAGTTGGGTAATCAGGATGCACTTGTGCATGGTTGCAGTGCCAATTGGTGCTCAAGTTAGTACCACATCGTGGGCGTAGGAGCGGTTGCTGTGGTATAATGCGAATTTGTGTTATGGCTACTTTAGTTGTCAGGCGCCAGGTGCCCTCTTACACATACCCATTCTCCTCTCTAATACAAATATGATACGAGCATGTGAGGTGCATGGACCGAGGGCCATGCACTGTGCGAGGGCCTAATTGGGCCTATTATTAAGCATTGAACCGAATTTAAATGCACCTAATTAAGAACTAGGGTGGCCATAGTAGCGGTCTTGTCCCACCCTACCCAGGGTACTGCATATGCCTCGAAAAGATTACCTGCCCATTAAACCAAATTTTTGGGTTGAACCGAACCAGTCTGAGAGAGAGTGAGCCCTAAGTGTTAAGAAAGAAAGAGACGAAAGGAAGAAAAAAATTCAACTAAGTGTTGAACCCCCCTTGTGCCTTAGTGTGCATATGTATGTGTTGTGTGCGTGTGTATATATGTATATGTATAATATATGTAAAGTATACAGCATATAATATATATGTGTATAAATAATATAATATAATGTAAATAAATAAGCATACATATGTATAGTATATATAATTGTCCGTGTGTGTGTGCATGTATATATAACTATAGAAGTATGTTTGAGCTCTTATATATATATATAAATAACTAGAGCTTTAGTAACGGATTCAGCCATCATTGTAGATAGTTATAAATGTTAGTATAGATAATAGTTTTTGCCTTATGCTATGTACATAATTTTACTAAGGCTTTAGCGATGCTTATTTATGTTACTATAGATATTAGTATGTTATAATGATTTAGTATAGTAGATATTATTAGCTATTTTTGTACCTATACTTAGGTATTACTATATTAGTTGTAAATAATTAAAATAAAGTAGTTCTATATAGTTTTAATGCTTGTTTATGTACATATCTTTTCAAGTATAGCAATGTATTTTTGTTCATTCTTTTGTACATAATTAACCAATTCATGCAATTATTTGATTCTTTCATTCATTCTTGTAGATAAAATCAACATTTTTGGAATAAAAAAATATTTTTGGACTTAGAGAGTGATATATATCAATAACTGCCTCCCAGTGAATGACCTGGAATAAACCAGTAAAAATTAAGTAAATAAATAAAATTGACGCGTCATCGGTTTGTATTTGCGATATATACTACAACAACGACATTTGAAACCCATTTGTAGTGTGAACTGGTAGTCGACGACCATAACACTTCACTTTTCTTTTTACTGAAAAAATGACCCCTCTACAACTCGTCCCAAACTCACCCTAATGGGTCTCCCCTCCCACCACGCCTCTCTCTTTCATTCTCTCAATATATGTATAACATGTAATAAGAGCTCATATATGCTTTATAGGGAACCCTTCCCTATTAAGGTTGAGCAGCTAACTTACATAGATCCTGATAAGGTACCTCTGAGCCTTAACATCCCATGATGTGGGACTATTCTTTTGCTTATTTGAGTAAAATTTACCACTCAACTCTCTTCTCTTCTCTACCTCGCACTTGTTCTTCTTCCCTCTTCTCTTTAAATTTCTTCTTCTCTTCTATTTTTTTCATTTCAAAAAGGGCCCAGTGGTGGCCCAATATGACTCTTTCTCTTACACCCTAATGGGCCACCCACATGGGCCTGTGTGCATATGTATGTGTGTGATGGGTCTGGGGAGTTGACCCGTTGCTTTTGGCCGAGAGGGCAGGGGGCGCGGTTGCTAAAATGGCACCTCAACTCTTCTTAGCTTAATGAGGTAGGACTAAAAATCCCCGCCTCTCTGCTGTGCTTCAGCGAATGCAATCCATGGTGTGGAGGCTCTATCCACTGTTGGATCTCCCAATTGAATGGCTAGATTGCCTTATTGAAATAGCTTGCAGGAGTTGGAGATAATGGTCCTTTGATCAGTGTGGAGGATCTCCATTGCGACATCGGAGAAGACACCTATGTTCAGTGAGGTCACGTAGAGATGAATACGTGCCTCTCGACCCCAATTAAATACATCAGAAGCTCTGGTGAGGTACGCCGGAGCAAAGCCCTATGTTTATTGGGCACAAGGGTGGTCAAAGGTCATCAAAGCAGAAGCTCGTTCAAGATCTAATGGTGGAAAGAGGGAGAAGAGACTAGAAGCGATTAAACTACAAATTAAGCTACCCTAAAGCTAAACCTAAATGCTAAGAATAAAAACCCTATTCTAATTAGACGAAAGGGGTAAGGAAAACCTGTGTCGTTGATGGGCCTACAGGCGACGAAGGAGGGAGGTGGTTGGAGCTTTATGTGAAGCTTCGCTAGAAGATGAGGAAGAAAAACCCTCTATCAATTGTGGTGATAGATGTTCGTTTATTGCTCAACACAGTTAATTAAGTTATTTAGACTTAACTAATTATATGAGAAAGTAACTTAGGTTAACTTGAATTAATGTCAGTTGTGTAGTATATGGTCAAGTTAACCTAACATTTTAGATTTTAAATTCTTTTTAACTGGTTAAGTCTAGGTCATTCACTAAGAGGCATAACTTATCTTAATTCACTATTAATTCCTAAACATAAATTACTAATTACTTAATCAATCAGGATTATAATTAGATTACTTTAAGTACATGAATCTTGTATAAGAGATATTCACTTAAAAGCATATAACATTCCATTAAGCAAGAACATATTTACACATATGATTTTTCATTAAGAATCAAGTAAACATGTTTATTCACCCATTACAACTTATTACAAAAGATTAAGGCAAGAAAAATTATACAATTGAATACAAATGTCTCATTACATCAATTAAGCTCAAAATATTAAAAGGAGACATATTATTACAATGAAAACACAAAAGTAAAAGATTAGAAGTCACAAGAGTCTCCTTTCTTCTTAATCTTTAGCCCTTTCTTCTTCTCTTTTATTTCTCTGTCGTTACTCTCTCTCTCTCTTTTATTCTTCTTTTTCTCTTCTTCTTCTTCTTCCTCTAAGCCCTCTCTATTCTCTTTACTTAGCTTTCTCCTTTAGTTTTCTCTCTTCTAAATCTCCCTTAGTATTGTGAATATATGCTCACACTTAACCAAAATTTTGATTTTTATAGTTGGCGGCTCAGACCGGTCGGGGATACACAGCACCCCCTAGAGGGTGGGACCAGACCCTACTGGGTCCGAGCCTAGTTTATATTAGATGTTTTCTTTCAATTTCAAGCCAATGCACAATCTCCAGCCTCCTAGGCCCCCACACGCCTCCTTGGGCCCACGCGCTCATGCCCAAAGGCGCATGCACACACATGCGCAGGCATGTGCAACTCATGCACCTGCACCCAAGAGCAAGTTTCATTTCGTGCCCTGCGCTGACGACCGGTAAGGCCATGTCACTTTTTCATAATATACTAGTGCGGCACTTCATAAATAACCAAGATGGGACTATCTAAGTCCACTCCATGCCAAACTTTGGCCGATGATTCCGGCTGATTGGCTGGACCAAATCGAGCGTTCCAAAGCTCGATTGAAAGCTCTTGAGAAGTTCTACATATACGTAACACCAATTTGGTATTCGGATCAAATTTAGCCTTTCGATTTGAAGGGCGAAGGTGAAAGTTTTTCACGACCATTCATGGCCTCCAGAGGGTGAGATCAGGTCTTTTGACCTATAGGGAGGCTTTGGTATCTAGCTGAAGGCTTGAATACCTTCAGGGATTAATTCCGCATCAGTTGGTGAAGGAAGAGAGCTCTATATGGCTTCAGGAAAAGGAAGAAGCTTATGAGCTTCATTCAGGAGCTTTAGAGCTCCATTTTAAGCTCTGAACAACTCGACTGAGAACTAAAGACCAACAACATCAGATCAAACAATTTTCGAAGGTTGCAAAGATTCTAACTAGACAGGTTTGGCATTCAAATCTCGCCAAGAATAAACTGAAAGCAGTTTGGGTTCAAAAATGACCCAAACTGAACAGTGATCAAATTCACACAAAATCCTCAATAAAACTTAATCAAATCAAATCCAACTCTCTAAATCATCCCAGAGAGAATTTCAATCTTTTAACCTGCAGAATTAAACAATTAATCCTCAAATTGAACCTGGGATTTGACCACAATAATCTCAGAGTTAACTTTCAGATTTAACCAATTTCTGACCTAATTGAAACTCTAAATCTACTCTACATCATTATAGAAATTGATTCAGATCATCAAAACTAAGTTTTGAGCTAAAATTCTAGGGTTTCAAGTTCATCAATTGAGATCCTGAAGGGTTTTGTTTGGTTGAACAAATCTCAACTCTACTAATCAAATAACCATCCGGAATGACATTATCATGCCTCACTTATGCTTTTAGACTTCTTAGATTGAACTAAATCCTAATAAAGATGTCTCTCCAACTCTGTCGGAGTTGGAAAAGACAGAAGCCTAGGTCAAGCTCCAAGCATCAAAACATCAAATTGACAATCGTTACATAGTCCTTAGGTCCTAAATAATCATTCTGGAGCTCTGCATAAGGTTCTATGGGCTGAAGATCAATTTCGATTCGGCAAGCTCGTTGGAGCTCCGATGAGTCAGTTCTGATACACAGAGATGAATAACATAGTAATTGAGGCCATTAATGACCTGTGGAGATTCCTGGGACCTAGACAGATCTTAAGATCTCCCCAATTTGCTCAGAAAATAATCAGAACTTAGGATTTATCAAGGAATTTGAAAATTAAGCATACTGAGTTCGTCAGAGCTCAGAATGCTTCCTCTCACTCAATTGAGTGAGGGAAAGTATTTTAAGGGGTGAGGCGATACTAATGAACTAATTATTTAGGTGATTAAGTCATCTCTGAGCCGCCATTAACCACGAGCTCAGAGATAAGGTGGAATTTAGGTGTTTACTTTTTGAGTTAATTATACTAATTAGGTATAGGATCAGGGCCCTCAGATTATGAAGAGGTGATGGAGGGTCCTAGTGAGTGTGTTCTAATCTTAGAGACCTCCATTGTGGATAGCGGAGGTCTCCAATGAATGTGAAGATGAATTAGGCGATACAGCTGCTGAGAGTAAGGGAAATGTAGTGCTATGAAATCATGATAAGGTGAGGAAGGTGAATAGTGCGTAGAAGTGATAAAAGAATGGCTCAGACAAGCTCAAAGAGCTCACCGAAGCTAAGAAAGATGGCATACAATTTGAAAATTTAAACCTAATTAACTACCTAATCTACTGAACTAAGTTACATTACTCTTACCTTATCTTAATCCTACTGTTACCTGGACGAAGGAGGTTGAGGAGTCTTCGTCAAAGGTTCTTAACAGAGGATGAAATTAGATGGTTGGAGGAAGAACTCCTGTGGGCGATTTCCGGAGTGGAAGCGGAATCCAGCGTTAGTGCTTCGTCAAAGGATGTAGCGGATGGTTGCGAAGATCAGAAGTAAGTGGAGACGAATGGAGGAATAGGATGGAGATGGAGATTGGTCGCCGGAGAAGGAAGAATAGCCTATCAGTTAGCTACGATTGGGGAAGAGGGTAGGGAGCTAACCATTGAAATCGAAGGGTTCAAGGGGTATTTAGAGGGTTCAGTGATGGCTAAGGAGCTTGAATCTGGACGGGTATGCCTCTAGGTGCGGCCTAACTTCCGGCGTCATCTCCGAAGCCAGTGAGGTTAACGTCATGACCTAATTAGGA
This sequence comes from Thalassia testudinum, assembly GCA_037157565.1. Classification (NCBI taxonomy): domain Eukaryota; kingdom Viridiplantae; phylum Streptophyta; class Magnoliopsida; order Alismatales; family Hydrocharitaceae; genus Thalassia; species Thalassia testudinum. Next base: position 64,125,733 of record JAZHRO010000054.1, read on the forward strand.
TTTAGGAAAAATCCGAACCGAAGGATGAAATGAAGAGGGTGAGCGCAAGCTCCAGGAGCTTGGCTAGGAAGGAAGGACGTCAGATGTGAGGTGATTAGGTGGTAAACACACCGCCGGTCATCAGCCGTTGAAGCAGCTGAAGAAGAAATGAAGAAGAAGAAGAAGTTTGCAGGGACCTATATGCAAGGAAAGATGAAGACCTAGGTGAAAGGAAAGGACTCAAATGTAATAAATTATAGGGACCAAAATGCAAACAGAGGCTTTTAAGGTTAATTTACATTATTTTCTTTTCTAACTTTTTATATATATTTATAATTTAGCTAAATATTATATTAAAGCCTTAAATTCAAATTTTTGACCCATTTATTTATATTTATTTATTTATTAACTTACTTAAGTTATTTAAGACTTAGCTCTTAAGTTATACTTAAGTTAAATAAGATATTAAGTAAGTAATTAATTAATGGTATTTTGAGTCTATTTATTAATTATGTTATTAATAATATTAATTGGCTTATAATTTATCATTTTTAACTTATTTTAAGGTCCTTTAATGGTTTATCCCTTATTACATAATTAACCCTTATATATACATATTCCTAGCTAATTAACTAGGGAAACTAGTTAATTAGGTGTAATTAGAAGCCATGATGAGCCTCTCATCATACCCCCAAGTCAAATTTTTGCTAGTCCCTAGCAAAATTAACCAGAAATACGATAATTTAAACACCAGGGTTTAAATTATTATAAATACAAACTAAGTAGAGGAATGCTTTGGTCAGAATTTTGAATATTCAATTTTTAAATTTTTTATGCATATAAATAAGTATCCAAAAATATGCAGAGCATTCTGTAGAAATCTTTACTTAGACTTAAAAACTCAAATACCCTTATCAAAACACACTCTATTAAAAATAGAGTTTTTGATGGAAATTTTATCAAAAATTAGAATCCCAAAAACCCAATTATTCTTTGTAATCACTCTAAACCTTAAAAGCTCAGAATTCAAAGTGTTTTAAGAAAACAAAACTTAAGAGTTGGAAATTAAATTTTAACTCAAAAACTCAATAGACTTAATTTAATCATTAAGTTTATGAAATCTGATTTTTATCAATTTGAGTTTTAGCAAATTAGGCAGACACTCATTATTAACCAAATTCAGAGTAGTAAAATCCTAATCTGCCAGCCCACAACACTAAGGACAAACTTCTAGACCTAGGGTTTTGTCAATCTTTCTCCTTTAGGACTCAACTGCAAGTCCTCAAAACCTGATTTCTTAGGCTTTACTGCCCAATACAAAGGTTCAGTAGCTATAATTTTAAAGCATCCGTGCTTGTGAAGAGAATTGTCCTAAAGGCATCCAAAGTTGCAAAAATCCAGATCTTAAGACATCAATTTCCAATCCAGGTTATTCCAATTCAAGCCTTTGGCTTGGCCTTACTCAAATTTGGTTGCTTTCTCCTAACCATTTTTCTATCCTAAAGTCAACACTTTTTGTGTATATCACCTCGGTGGATCACTGGGTCTCTTATTCCTAATTTTTATCTCCATATTTTTTTAACTCTTTTCTATAGGATAGAACACCCATATGTAGCGAGGTGCTCTTTTATTTGATGGAAGGAAGGGTAGCATCCATTTGTACAGAGATGTTTTATTTGGTGGATAAACTGCATAGGCACCCATTTGTAGCAAGGTGCTTAACTGCAGGGTGTTTTATTTTTTATTTTTCTTTTCTCCTCCTCATTTTTCTTACTATCATAATACTCCAATTCCTTTTTCTAGGTGAGTGGCACATCCTTCACCCTTTCAAGAGTCGCCCCTTGGAAATCCTTAGACTAATGAGGATTTAGAATCGATCTCTTAACCTCTATGTTTTCACGGTCTCAGATGCCAACAAGACAACTCTATGTGTGTGAATTTTGGACACTTAGGTTACTTAGCTCTCAAACCAGAGCTTGGACAGCAAAGTCATTCACTCTCAGGTCCTTTAAACTCTTAGTTTCCTCTTGCAAGATCCGTCAAGACACAACTCGCCAAGTCTAGACGAATGCCCTTAGTTGATTAAGCTAACTATAGCCTGATAGACCTTAGAATTAAGATTCTACCAACTCTTTACTTAATTAACTTTGAATATCTAGCCTTTTTACTTAACTTGATGGTGAAAATAGATGCTCATAAAGTGAAAAGACTAACTTAGTCTACTTGACCAAGAAAGTTACAATTTAACTCCAAAACTCAAGTTTTAAACTTAATACACCTTACTTACTTTATTTCAGGGTAAAGAGCGGAAAAACTGATCCTTAGGGTTCAGATTCTAACTTAAACAAAATCCCGTTCAAAATTTTTGCAAACTGATGTGTGTTTTAAAAAGATTATTTAAGTAAAATCTAAATAAGAATTCAATGCGCTTATAAAATACTATTTACAAAATATATATATTTTTGGTTTCTATCCTGAAAGAAAAATTGAGCTCTTAATTACTAATATAATTAAGTTTAAATGTATTTTTGGTATCTTCTTCTTTTTCTTCTTTATTATGAATGTAAAACCCCTTTACTATTTTTTATGATTTTGTAATTTTTAATTTTTATATTTATATTTTTTTATTTTTATATTTTATAAAGTTTTTAAATTTTTATGAATTTTTCAAAATTTTTAAAATTTTTAAGGTAATTTTGACTTTTCTAATAATTTTTTTTAATTTTTGGTTTTTTTTTTAATTTCGTAGGTATTTCATTTCTTTTTATGTTTTTAAAATTTTTAGTTTTATCTACAAATACACTTGAAGTGAAAATTGTCACTTCACATCCCCCATAAGCTAAAATACTACAATGTCCTCATTGTAAGAAGGGTGGAAAAGATGTTACACTTCACTTAGTGTAAGGTGATGGAAGGAGTCGGATAGAGGAGATCAAAGATTATTGTGCGGACGATTTCTATTCTGACCAAAGGTCAGAGTGGTCAGTCGAACTAAGTGAAAGTGATCAGTGTAAAATAAGTGACAATTCAGATACAGATTCGAGTGTATGTGTAGAGAAAAGTGTAGAAAATAGGAAACAGCTATATACAAGGTGAACGGAATGATAGATGAAAACCCTAGTGGAGCATGTAACAGTCTCCAACAAGACCCAAAACATGTGGTTCCAAGAAAGGTTTTAAACGTTGACCATTAACTTTGAAGGGTTGATACTTGTTGGGTTCAGTGATTTCGACAGCTCCATTGACGAAGACTCTAACTACAATAAATGGACCTTGCCATTTTGACCTAAGCTTCCCAGGAAAGAGCTTTATACAGGCATCAAAGAGCAACACCTTCTGACCAACTGTGAAAGATTTGCGGGAAATGTGTTTATCATGGAAGGCTTTAAGTCTTTCCTTATATAGATTTGAACTCTCATAGGAATCATGACGTAATTCCTCAAGTTCACTAAGCTACAACCTACGGTGATCACCAGCCTTCGTGAGGCTTTAATTGCCCAATAGGCCTTGTGCTCAATTTCTACGGGAAGATGATAGGGTTTCCCGTAAACAAGTCAGTATGGTGACATGCCTATTAGTGTTTTGTGGGCGGTCCTATAAGCCCACAAAGCCTCTTCTAAATGGGAAGACCAATCTTTCCTATCAGGTCGGATTATCATTTGAAGGATCTTTTTGATCTCCCGATTAGAGACCTCGGTTTGACCATTGGTTTGGGGATGATAAGGTGTAGAAATACGATGTGTAATCCCGTATTTTCTAAATAGGTTCCTAAAATAGGCATTTTTAAAATGAGACCCACCGTCTGAAATGATAGCATGAGGTACCCCAAAATGAGCGATAATGACTCTGTATGAAAGGAATGACAACTCGGTGATCATTTGTGCGTGTGGGTATGGCTTCGATCCAACGAGATACATAATCAACCGCAAGTAAAATATACTCAAAACCAGAAGAAGACAGAAATAGACCCATGAAATCTATGCCCCAGATATCAAAGATCTCACAGACTACAATCAGGTTCAAAGGCATCATGTCTTTTTGAGTCATGCTACCAAGAGTTTGGTAGCAACTACATGCCTTACAAAATGTCTGTGAATCTGCAAATAAAGTGGGCCAATAAAACCCGCATTGCATAACTTTTGCAGCGGTCTTACGACTAGGAAAATGAGCACCACAAGCCTAGTCATGATAAAAAGAAAGAATAGAATCAATCTCAGAAGAGGAAACACAATGCCTAATGATTTGATCTTGCAGAGTCGAAATAGATATGTATCTTCCTAGAAATAATATTTGGCTTCTGATCTAAGTCGTGATTTCCGATTCCTACCCCAATCAGGCGATAATTGATGTGTAATCAAATAATTGACGATGTCTGCATACCAAGGAAGATCTGATGATATAGTCAAAAGATGTTCATCAGGAAAGTGCTTAGTGATTTGAGGAGATGATTCAATAATCTTAGAAGGAAGGCAGGAAAGGTGGTCGGCAACAACATTCTGTTGTCCCGCCTTATCACGAATTTCTAGGTCGAATTCTTGCAAAAGCAAGATCCATATGATCAACCTAGGTTTCGTGTCCTTTTTGGATAGAAGGTGTCTAATAGTAGAGTGATCAAAGTACACAATGATTCAAGATCCGAGTATATAAGATCTAAACTTTTCTAATCCAAATACTATCGCTAGTAATTCCTTTTATGTAACCATGTAGTTCCTTTATGCTTCATTCAAAGTCTTACTAGCATAGTAAATCACTACTAGATTTTTCACAATTTTCTATCCCAAAATAGCTTCAACTACGTAATCTGATGCATCACACATGATTTCAAATGGTAAATCCCAATTAGGTGGTTGCAAGATCGGAGCCTGTGTAACTCTATCTCTCAATGTCTCAAATGTAGATATACACTCCTCACTCATCTCAAAAGTCGTGTCCTTTATGAGGAGGTTTGTGAGTGGTTGGGCAATCTTCAAAAAGTCGAGTATAAATCTTCTATAGAAACCTACATGCCTGAGAAAAGATCTAATGCCCTTAATTGAGTCAGGAATTGGAAGATTTGAGATCTGATTGATCTTGGCTTGATCTACTTGGATACCTTGCTCAGATACAAGGTGGCCAAGTACAATGCCATCTGGGACCATAAAATGGCTCTTCTCCCAGCTGAGGGCAAGATTCACTTCTATACATCTCTTAAGAATCTTTGACAAATTATCCAGACAAATATCAATTGTTTCCCCGAAGATTGAAAAATCATCCATGAATACTTCCATACATTCACCTACCATCTCAGTGAAAATGGCTAACATGCAATGCTGAAAAGTCGCGGGTGCGTTGCAAAGCACAAATGAGATTCTTCAGAAAGCAAAGGTTCTGAAGGGGCAAGTGAAAGTTGTTTTCTCTTGATCTTCGGGATAAATTGCAACTTGATTGTATTTAGAGTAACCATCCAAGAAGCAGAACCTATTACCAGCTAATCTCCTAAGGATCTGATCAATGAATGGTAAGGGAAAGTGATCCTTCTTTGTAACCGTGTTGAGCTTGTGGTAATCGATGCAAACCAGCCACGAATTCGTAATTTGTGTGAGAATGGCTTCTCCAGATTCAACCTTAATTATGGTGAGCCTGCCTTTTTAGGTACCACTTGAATTGGTCTCACCCAATGGCTATCGGATATAGGATATATAATGTCAGCATCTAGCCACTTGATTATTTCCTTCTTAACGACCTCCTTTAGATTCAGATTTAAATGTCTTCGAGCTTCTCTTGATGGTCGTGCCCATCTTCTATATAGATACAATGAGTACAATAATTGGGGCTAATCCCAGTGAGATCGTATAGAGTCCACCCAATTGCCTTCTTATGATCTCATAAAACCTTAATCAATTTTGATTCTTGTGATTCAGATAGATTGGAATTGATGATTACAGGATATGTTTGATTAGGTTCGAGATAGACGTATTTAAGAGTATTAGGCAATGGCTTCAATTCTAATGCAGGAGTTGAATCAATAGCAGGATTTGGGGCGGGATTTTCGATTTCAAAAAGTGACTGAAATGAGTCATATGATTCAAATCCAGGATCGAGTACGGATTCTAATAGCGGATTTTCAACTTGAGGGTATAAGATATCAAAAGATGTGCTTTCTAGTTCTAAGGAACTAGGGTCATCCTTAAAAACTGAAATAGATCTAATTTCCTCAATTCATTTGTAATCTAATCCTCGAGAAGCTCTAAATATATCTAATTTTATTATCTTCTTCCCAAATTTTAACTCAATCTCTCCAGGCTCATAATCTATGTTGGCCTTTGCAGTGGCCAAAAAGGGTCTCCCTAAAATAATTGGGGTATCTCTAATGCGTTCGGGTACTTCCATATCAAGTACAATAAAATCCACAAGAAAATAAAAGTCCCGAACTCTTACAATAATGTCCTCGAACATTCCCTTAGGTGACTTAATAGATCTATCAGCTAATTGTAAAGTCACATTGGTAGACTTAAGATTTTCTATTTGGAAATAGTCAACTAAAGATGAAGGAATGAGATTAATAGAAGCTCCTAAATCTAGGAGAGTTCTATCAAAACACTGGTCCCCAAATATGCAAGAAATAAATGGAAAATTTGGGTCTTTCTTTTTCAAAGGAAGCATACTTGAAATAATAGAGCTCACTTCCTCCGAGAATACCACAGTGCTTCCTTTCCTCGACTTACGCTTAGGAGTACACAACTCTTTGAGAAATCTTGCTTAAGTCGAAACGTGTTTGATAGCATCTAGGAGTGGGATATTAATATGTACCTAATCAAAAATTTTAACTAAATCCTCATCTAATGTAACAGGTTGCTTTTGTTTCCTAGTCTTCTTCAAAGCTTCTGGAAATGGGACTTGGATTTCTTATTCTACTGAGGTATTACCCTGATCTCACGAATAAGCGGGAATTGCTGGATCGGGTGCTTCACCTCTTACAGGTGTAGAAACAGGGGCTATTCTAGATGTACTAGGGGCTTGGGATAGTTTTCGTGGATCTACTGGATCCCTAGTGGAAGTTCCATGGCGGGTTGTAATAGAGTTAATACCCGCATGCGAAGAAGCTGGTGAAGAAGATGCCTGATTCTAGAAAGACGGATTAGAGAGTAGAGGCTGGTCGCCTTGAGTCGAAAAAGATTGCTGCTGATTCTGATACTAGTAATCATGAGTAGCAGAAGGTAGATTCTGATTCGGATTTTGATTTAGGGGTATTTGATTAAGGAAATGAGCTTGTCCCTAATTCGGATGTTGAAATCCATGGTATGGTCTTTGCTGGATATTCCTAGGGTTTGGAACTGGTTGGAAAGGAATGGCCATTAGCTGACGAGACTCAACTAACTGCGTGATTTGGCCCCTGAGATCAGCCAGTTCTGCCAAACATTGCTGTTGTACCTCAGCAAGAGCCTCAGCATTCTGTGGCTGGCTCTCAGTCACAGCTCGCAAAATCTGATCGAGTTGCAAGTCTCTATTTGGCCCCGCGAAGTTCTGCGAACTCGCTTAAAATGGCCTTGCATTTGGTTGCTGAAATGACAACGTAGGTGGGGTTTGCCTAGTCTGAGTCAGATATGATGGCCTTTGTGAAGGGTTAGACCAAAAGAAATTAGGTTGATTACACCATCCAGGGTTATAGGTATTAGAATATGGGTTTGATCTTGGTGCATATCCCTGAATGGCATTCAAATCAGAAGGATAGGGCGTGTTTTCTACAAAAACAGGGAGTGGGGACAGAGGTGGGAAAGATTGTTGGACAAAGGTCCCTCCTTGGGTTGGTGCAGGAGTAGAGAGAAAACCCAAGGAAGATGGATCTCTAGAATCCAGATTATTCACAAATTCCCTCCCCGCGGGAATTTGCGAAACAGGTAAATGCACGGGATTCTGCATAGCGAGAAGAGGCGTAAGAGTCCTCATCTTGTTTCGGACCTCGTCGAGATGCTTTGCTACGATATCGACTTTGTCCAGTTTCTCTACTATAATCTCTAAATCCTTGGAACTGGATAGATTCCCGATCTCGTGAATGCCCTTTTGCGGGTTTTGATGCGTTATATTGGTGCTTCGCATGAATTGCGACGTGGATGAGTTATTGATCGAGTTTTCCGCCATCTCTTCAAACAGTTCTGAGGCGGATTCTGCATCGCGATTTAAGAAATTCCCTCCGCAAGAGGCATCGACTAGATTGCGAATTCCCTCTTGCAATCTATGGTAAAAGATGTGCATTAGTTTCCAGCAAGGGATGTCATGATGTGGGCATTTCCTTTGCAATTCATGGAAGCATTCCCATGCTTCATGAATTGGTTCTCCTTGATTCTTAGTAAATGTGGTGATGGCTCGCCTTAAACCATTGGTGTGACCACTAGTAAAAAAATTCTTCAAAAATGCAAATTCGAGTTCAACCCAAGTCGAGATTGGTCAGCTATAGTTCTATACCAATAGGCAACCTTGTCCTTAAGGCTGAAGGAGAACATTTTTATTAATAGGATTTCGTACCTTTGATTTTGAGGACCAAGAGTGTTACGACCCAGTTCCCGAATCCCTACTGGACACGAGACCGGCCTGACTCGACTGATCCCAAGACCCAGTCATCTAGTAAGAAATAACCAAAAAGTAGGAAAGTAAACCACATTCACTATGCTATGTAACTAACAGTAAAAAAAAAGTACAAGTAGTAAGGAAAGAAAAGTTGCTACAGTACATATCACCACCACAACAGTAAAACAGAAACAAGGTATAAAAATGTAAAGGTAACAAGAGTCTGAAACTCACTACAATAGAAAGTACTACAACAAGAAGGCTACTGCTACTAGGCTCTATTGGGCTCAGCACCCTTTGCAGCCGGAGACTCGGGCTGCTCAACACCTGGACCTAAAAAGGGTTATGAGTAACAAGGTTAGTGAATGCTGAGTAGTGTGGCAACCAACTAACTAAAGCAGTAAAAGCTAATAGGTAAACTAGCTATTCCAATTCTTTAATTTACAAGTTATTCCTTTTCACCAATTGGTTTATATTTTCAAATCTCTTTCTTTATCTCGAATGTTCCTCGTGGGAACGATCTTTATTACAGTCTTTTTCGAAGAGTAGAAGGCGCACGTGGTGCTCTCCTGAACGGGAGAGTCCCCCGTGGTGGTCCTACACCCAGTCAACCACCCCAAGGTCACAGACAGACGTAGCGGTGACTACGGCATGCGCGATAAGCGTATGGGTAGCTACCCCACACTAGCACGCGGTCAATCGTTCCAGCTAACAAGTACGCTCAAAGTACAGCACAGAACAGTATAGGGCCTAGCTCTCTCAGTAACAGGGGTCTTGCCCCTCCACAGTCCACGCACCCTCGTCTGACTACCCTGGTTTGCCCAATGGGCCTAACAAGTCAGTGTAGGGTGGCTAGTTGAACTCCAGGCCCCGTGGGGTGGCTAGCTCTCTCCCTACACTAGTAGCTCTCCTTGGTACAGTGTACGCGAGGGCCAAGAAGTCAGTGCAGAGTGGCCAATCATAACCTCGAGTCCCAACCCAAGGGCGGCTAGCTCTGCTCTACACTAAACAGGGGGCAGTCGCTCTCCTTAGTACCACGTACTCAAGGGCCAGCATACTTCCCCACTCATATTTCCAGATCCATTCCATTTATTTCCAGGAGCTCTACTCCTAATTTTCCGTAGGGTTCATGCTCATATTTCTCATGCCATTCCATACCAGGTTTCATCATTCACATTTCCATTCTCAGGTTATACACATGCAGCTCGTATTTCTATCATTTAACGTATACAACAGGTAATGTCACATATAACTGTTTAACTAGCACATGTAATTCATATTTCACAGGTAGCTCTTATTCATTAATAGGCAGTTGTTATCATTTCTATTTATTCATTCAGACTGCAAATCAAACACGCATATAGACATTTCAAGTAACTTCTCGTCCTAGGATTTATGCCATATCCTAGGTTCTAGTTATTCAATCCGCATATGCATTCAGGTTTATAATTAAATTAGGGAAAGCCACTCTACCAGACAACCCAGGAGTATTGGAGGCTCGAACGACAGGCTCACGTACCTCAGCAAGTCTCGAACCTGCAACAGAATGAAGTCCTATAATAAGGAACAATCATAATGGAACATTTAGAATAGTATAAAAGGCCTTCTAACAAGTAGAGGAACTCTCAAGGAAAACATCGATAACTTGTTTACGTAAAATAGACCTCAAACGGACCCTAAACGGATAAAAAGAAAAGCTACAGATTCAAATCAGACGTCTGGCACAAGGTCCAGACGTCTTAAAAGTAAACAGGAACTCACCTCAGGTTCTGCGTCAACCTCAGACGTCCAGAACCTCCTCCTGACCGTCTGGATCTAGCTTCAGACGTCCGACCTCTCTCTCAGACATCTGGGAGGGCTACCGGTCGTCTGGTAAGCTGTCCAGACATCCGAAATGCATGGGAGGGAGTGTCCCATGCCTTCCCAAAGCAATCCTTGCACGTGACAGCAAATCTCCCTCAATTAGCCATGCAAAACGTAGCTGCAAAGCAGCCTGCATGGCCGTATCCGTAAAAGGAAATGTACCTTCACAAAGATCTGCTTTCAGATGTCCAGTGTAGTCACCAGACGTTTGCCCCGACGTCTGGATGTCACTCCAGACGTCTGATTCTGGGAAAATCCCAGAACCAGAACCTCTTCCTCCTCTCCCTTGCTGCGCGTAGTCGCTGCCACGCCTCCTCGCTTGCAGCTCCGGCTGCAGCAGTGTCGGGGATGATTCCCCCGACGCTCTCCTCCTCCCGCACATGCCGCTCCGACCGTGCGCCCTCCAGCGAGCTCCCACGAGCTCGCGAGCTCAAGCTCTTCCTCCTCTCCCCACGCCGCCTCTCCTCCTCATCGCTGCTCTCGCTCTCTCTCTCTCTCTCTCTCTCTCTCGCTAGCTCCTCTCGTTGGGGTGGAAAGGAAGGGAAGAAGGTGGTTGGCAGTGGTGTAGTTGGGAAGAGAGGGAGGGGGAGAGGGGTTTATAGAGGCGCATTAGGGTTCGGTGGAGGAGGGAAGAGGGAAAGAGAGAGAGAGGGTACTATTTGCGAGCTGCCCGCATGCAGACGCGAAGCTCGTACCAAAAGTTTTGATTTCTAGATGTCTGGGAAGGGATCCAGACGTCTGACCGACAGTCCAAACGTCTTAAAAGGCTCAGGACAGAACGGGCCTTTACAAAGAGTCTGAGATAGATTTTTTAGATCTTCAATGTGTTGAAATGGATCCTTGGATGCAAATCCGTGAAAGTATGGGATTAGACCTATAATGTTTGGCTTTAATTCAGGGTCATTTTCCCCAAAGGGAATCCTAATATTAGGCTCTACTTGTGCATTAGATGGATTATAATAGTCGCGGAGTAGAGGCCTAGGACGAGGGATTGGTAAATCAGGGTTTTTAAAACTCGCCTCAAGTCGAGGTGGAGGATAGGTTTGTAGGTTCTGCAAATTCTGAAGAGCAGCTGTCAACAGATTGATTTGACGGTTCTGCTCAAGCATTTGAAGGTTCTGGTTCAGGAGTGCCTCATGAACATCAAAAGGCGGCATCTCCCCTTGACCAAAAGAAGAAGGCATCTTGGGATTCTGGTTCTGTGTTTGGTCCATAGGATTAAATGTAGAAAAAGCAGAAGTATCAGAGGGAAAATTATTGGTTGCTTTAGTGCAACCGGCTTAGGAATACCTATCAACGGAGATACGAGAGGTGGTTTTAGGGATCGCCTCCCATTCATAAACCAAAAGAATGTGCAAAGGCACACTCACACTACTGAAAACAGCGGCCAACATGACTCGAATACAGCGCAAAAAGTGGGTTTTTTCTCTTCTTTCAAAGAAAAGAAGAGTGTCCTAGAATACGCAAACATAATTTGGATGCAAACAAGTATAATATCAGTATCAAAATACTCGTCCTAAACCCGTTTCTACGCAAGTGCGTATCCTTAAGGTTCAAGGGTCTAAGGTCTAGGATCGAGATCGCTCACTACAAGCTCCTCGAGGCTAAGTAGTGAAACAGACTTGTCGATCTTCGACCAAAGCCTTAAGAGGTGCAAAAATGAGAGGTAAAAAAATTAGATTCGTGTGACTCTAGTGATCGCGCTGTGTGAGCAATAGCATGCAACAGATGTGAGCGAAAAAACCCGCATGCATTCTGCAAACAGATTGAGTCACAAATTTTAATTATCCTCTTTTTACTTAATTTTTTTCACAAAAATGATAGAAAGAAGTAAGGTGACCACTTTTTAGGTAATTTCAAACAAAAATATGGTCTTGTTTATTATCCAATGATAGGGATCTACGCGGGTTTTGCATGTGTTTTCCCGTTGATGCGAGAAAAATAGTAGAAAAATTCCTGAGTCAGATTTCGCAAATATACTAGTAGGTATGTGCACTCCTAAGAGTGTATGCCTAAAACATGCTGCTACTAGTTAAGAAGGTATGCGTATTTTTATATTTTTTAATTTTTCTAACTAAATGCAAAAATACAAACTAGACTAAAGACTAAGTAAGCAATACTCACAATGGTATGTATAGTGATAAAAAAAACAGAAATAGAAAACACGCCTCCTTTCCTGAGAATACCTACAAAGGTAACCCTAAAAGGAAGATAGAAAATAGAACAAAATAATCTAATTAGTAAAAAAAAATTATATACAAAGTAAAACAATAATGGCAAATATAACAATACAGTTACCTCCTGACAACGATGCCATTAAAATGTTCGTTTAATTCCTCAACACAATTAATTAAGTTATTTAGACTTAATTAATCGCATGAGAAAGTAACTTAGGTTAACTTGAATTAATGTCAGTTGTATAGTATATGGTCAAGTTAACCTAATATTTTAGATTTTAAATTCTTTTTAACCGGTTGAGTCTAGGTCGTTCACTTTGAGGCATAATTTATCTTAATTCACCATTAATTCCTAAACATAAATTACTAATTACTTAATCAATCAGGTTTATAATTAGATTACTTTTAAGTATATGAATCTTGCATAAGAGATATTCACTTAAAAGCATGCTACATTCCATTAAGCAAGAACATATTTACATATGTGATTTTTCATTAAGAATAAGTAAACATGTTTATTCACTTATTACAACTTATTACAAAAGATTAAGGCAAGAAAAATTATACAAGTGAATACAAATGCCTCATTACATCAATTAAGTTCAAAATATTAAAAGGAGACAAATTATTACAATGAAAACACAAAAGTAAAAGATTAGAAGTCACAAGAGTCTCCTTTCTTCTTAATCTTCAACCCTTTCTTCTTCTCTTTTATTTCTCTATCATTACTCTCTCTCTCTCTCTCTCTTTTATTCTTTTTTTTCTCTTCTTCTTCTTCTTCTTCCTCTAAGCCCTCTCTATTCTCTTTACTTAGCTTTCTCCTTTAGTTTTCTCTCTTCTAAATCTCCCTTAGTATCGTGCATATATGCTCACACTTAACCAAAAATTTGGTTTTTATAGTTGGGGTCTTAGATTGGTCGAGGATACACAGCACCCCCTATAGGGTGGGACCAGACCCTACTGGGTCCGAGCCTAGTTTATATTAGATGTTTTCTTTCCATTTCAAGCCAATGCATAATTTCCAACCTCTCAGGCCCACACACACCTCCTTGGGTCCACGCGCTCACGCCCAAAGGCGCACGCACACACGAGCAGGCACGTGCAATGCATGCACCTGCACCCAAGAGCAAGTTTCATTTCGTGCCCTGCGCTGACAACCGATAAGGCCATGTCACTTTTTCATAATATACCGGTGCGGCACTTCACAAATAACCGAGATGGGACTATCTAAGTCCACTCCAGGACAAACTTTGGTCGATGATTCCGATTGATTGGCTAGATCAAATCGAGCGTTCCAAAGCTCGATTGAAAGCTCTTAAGAAGTTCTACATGTACGTAACACCAATTTGGTGTTTGGATCAAATATAGCCCTTCGATTTGAAGGGCGAAGGTGAAAGGTTTTCACGGCCATTCATGGCCTTCAGAGGGTGAGATCAGGTCATTTGACCTACAGGGAGGCTTTGGTATCTAGCTGAAGGCTTGAATACCTTCAGGGGTTAATTCCGCATCAGTTGGTGAAGGAAGAGAGCTCTATATGGCTTCAAGAAAAGGAAGAAGCTTATGAGCTTCGTTCAGGAGCTTCAGAGCTCCATTTTAAGCTCTGAACAACTCGACAGGGAACTAAAGACCAATAACATCAGATCAAACAATTTCTGAAGGTTGCCAAGATTCTAACTAGGCAAGTTTGGCATTCAAATCTCCCAAGAATACACTGAAAGTAGTTTGGGTTAAAAAATGACCCAAACTGGACAGTGATCAAATTCACACAAAATCCTCAATAAAACTTAATCAAATCAAATCCAACTCACTCTAAATCATCCCAGAAAGAATTTCAATCTTTTAATTTGTAGAATTAAGCAATTAATCCTCAAATTGAACCTGGAATTTGACCACAATAAGCTTAGAGTTGACTTTCAGATTTAACCAATTTCTGACATAATTGAAACTTTAAATATGTTCTACATCATCACAAAAATTGATTCAGATCATCAAAACTAAGTTTTGAGCTAAAATTCTAGGGATTTAGGTTCATCACCTGAGATCTTGAGGGTTTTTGTTCGGTAGAGAAAATCTCAACTCTAATAATCAAATAACCATCAGGAATGACATTATCATGCCTCACTTATGCTTTTAGACTTCTTAGATTGAACTAAATCCTAATGAAGATGTCTCTCCAACTGTGCCGGAGTTGGAGAAGACAGAAGCCTAGGTCAAGCTCAAGCATCAAAACATCAAATTGACAATCTCTACATAGTGTTTAGGTCCTAAATAATCATTTTGGAGCTCTGCACAGAGTTCTATATGCTGAAGATCAATTTCGATTCATTGGAGCTCGTCGGAGCTCCGGTGAGTCAGTTCTGATACACAGAGATGAATAACATAGTAATTGAGGCCATTAATGACCTATGGAGATTCCTGGGACCTAGACAGATCCTAAGATCTCCCCAATTAGCACAAAAAGTAATTAGAACTTAGGATTTATCAGGGAATTTTGAAATTGAGCATATTGAGTTCGTCAGAACTCAGAATGCTTCCTCTCACTCAATTGAGTGAGGGAAAGTATTCTAACTGGTGAGGCGATACTAATGAACTAATTATTTAGGTGATTAACTCATCTCTGAGTCACCATTGACAGCTAGCTCAGAGATAAGGTGGAATTTAGTCGTTTACTTTTTATGAGTTAATTATACTAATTAGGTATAGGATCGGGGCCCCTAGATAATGAAGAGGTGATGGAGGACCCCAATGAGTGTGTTCTAATCTCAGAGATCTCCGCCGTGTACAGCGGAGGTCTCCAGTGAATGTGAAGATGAATTAGGCGATACAGCTTCTAAGAGTGAGGGAAATGTAGTGCTATGAAATCATGATAAGCTGAGGAAGGTGAACAGTGCGTAAAAATGATAAAAGAATGGCTCGTACTAGCTTAAAGAGCTTGTTGGAGCTAAGGAAGACGACCTACAATTTGAAAATTTAAACCTAATTAACTACCTAATCTATTGAACTAAGTTACACTACTCTTACCTTATCCTAATCCTACTTTTACCTGGACGAAGGAGGTTGAGGAGTCTCCGTCGAAGGTTCTTAGTGAAGGATGAAATCAGAAGGTTGGAGGAAGA
This sequence comes from Thalassia testudinum, assembly GCA_037157565.1. Taxonomy (NCBI): domain Eukaryota; kingdom Viridiplantae; phylum Streptophyta; class Magnoliopsida; order Alismatales; family Hydrocharitaceae; genus Thalassia; species Thalassia testudinum. Next base: position 64,141,412 of record JAZHRO010000054.1, read on the forward strand.
ACTCCGGTGGCCGGTTTCTTTGCGTGGAAGTGGAATCCAGCGTTGTTGCTTCGTTAAAGGATGTAGCGGACGGTGGTGGAGATCGGAAGTAAGTGGAGACGAATGGAGGAATAGGATGGAGATGGAGATTGGTTGCCGGAGAAGGAAGAATAGCCTATCAGTTAGCAGTGGTTAGGGAAGAGTGTAGGGAGCTAACTGCTGAAATCTAAGGGTTTAGGGGGTATTTATAGGGTTCGGCGATGGCTAAGGAGCTTGAATCCGGACAGGTATGCCTCTAGGTGGGGCCTAACTTTCGACGTCGTCTCCAACGCCGGTGAGGTTAACATCGTGACCTACTTAGGATTTAAGACAAATCCGGACTGAAGGATGAAATGAAGAGGGTGAGCGCAAGCTCTAGGAGCTTGGTTAGGAAGGAAGGACGTTGGATGTGAGGTGATTAGGTGGTAAATGCTCCGCCAATCATCAGCCGTTGAAGCAACTGAAGAAGAAATGAAGAAAAAGAAGAAGTTTGCAGGGACCTATATGCAAAGAAAGATGAGGACCTAGGTGAAAGGAAAGGAAGCAAATGCAATAAATTATAGGGACTGAAATGCAAACAAAGGCTTTTAAGGTTAATTTAAATTATTTTCTTTTCTAACTTTTTATATATATTTATAATTTACCTAAATATTATATTAAAGCCTTGGGTTCACATTTTTGACCCATTTATTTATATTTATTTACTTATTAACTTAAGTTATTTGAGACTTAGGTCATAAGTTATGCTTAAGTTAAATAAAATATTAATTAAGTAATTAATTAATGGTATTTTGAGTCCATTTATTATTTAAGTTATAAATAATATTAATTGGCTTATAATTTATCATTTTTAACTTATTTTAGGGTCCTTTAATGGTTTGTCCCTTATTACGTAATTAACCCTTATATATACATATTCTCAGCTAATTAACTAGGGAAACTAGTTAATTAGAGGTAATTAGAAGCCATGATGAGCCTCTCATCAATATAGCGATGAACGATCAGGGAAGAGGAGCTCCAAAGGAAGAAGAGGAAGGTAGGGTTTCATGCCAAATCCTTGCATGATTTGAATCAGTGGTGAACGACGATGTTTTATACGGTGTTTGCCCTTGCAAATGATGAGAGAAATCAACATAATTGTGTTGATTGATAGCATGATATCTTACGAACTTTGTCCATGAATTCCACGCTCTAAGGACTAGTTTACTTGAAGGGTTAACCCCCTTTTTGAGGGGTTAACCCTTGTTTACTTGAAGGGTTAACCCCCTTTTGGTTAACACGGGTTAAGAGCTCTTAACACTAGTTTGTCTAACACCAGTTGCTACTGGAGTTAAGCAAACCCATGTTTAAGTCCCACGATTTTGTTGTGCACTTGTAGTTTCTGATTCAAATTCTTAACACCACTAACAAATAAACACAACAAGGGTTAACACTCCAACTTAACACCAATTCAAATAAACAGAAATTGGTGTTAACACTACTCTGCAAGTAAACACAATTGAGAGTTAACACTAGTTTCACATTTCTTAACACCACTTCCTTAACCCTCCTAGTAAACTAGCCCTAAAGAAGTAAGCAAGAGTTGGAATTCAAGTCATGATGCGCAGATTTAAACGAGGAAGGTCTTGGCCAAATTTGGATGAATTTCATCAAGGGATTGGGGATATCTTGATCCCCAAAACCAAAGCTTGCATGAGCTGAGTGTTGGCTAGAGGAGGAAGATGGTTGAGTCATCTTGATGTCAGCCAGGCACCAAGATGCAAGGATTTTGGACCTAAATGTAAGCAATTCAAATGTTAAGCTCCAAGCTGCAAAGTAGGTGAAGATGAGATCCAATTATTCTCAAATTTTTATGGTAACTTAATTTAAACTCAAGAAATCTAGTGGTGACTTGTTAATTTATAATTTAACCTGAAATGTATTAATTGTTAACCTTGATCTTTGATTTAAGTCAACTGGGTTCATTTTGTAAAATTGATTATTCTAAATCCTATGGAATATTTTTGAATGATTTTTAGAAGATTTATATTAAAGTTATTTTCATTAGAATTCTGTTAATTTAAGTGAGGCTGTAATTAAGATGTTTATTTAAGATTTATCTTTAAATCTTAATAAAAATCCTAAATCAGTCAGTACAGGCTTACTTATTGGGAATTTGAATTCAGTTGACCTTCAATTTAATGTAGGTTTATTATTTAGTTAATCTACATTTGTATTATCCTGTTAAAATAGCAAAATTAATCCATTTTGATTCACTTCATTTTGATTTAGCCATATTTGAATTATATCATTTTAATAGTTTAGTTAGTTGAATTTACACTAAGAAATTAGTCAAATTGAATTAGATATAAAGGATGACGATGTTGCCATCATTAAGAAAAGCAAATGAGGAGCTCTTGCTAAGGGTTATGGTTGAATGACACATTTGTTCCTTTTTTTTTTTAAATGGTGCCCACCAGTGCACGAACAAACATCAGTGACATATAAAATGACCTATTAGCAACATAAATTGACTATCGACATAGGTAGACCATCATCATAAGGTGTTTAGTTTGTGGTGCTAATGTTATAGTGTTCTCTATAACAAGGCAATTAAGGGCGTAACACCCTCCGATCTACAATTGATCGTCGATGTGCCTCATCAAAGTATCATATCTTTGTTGTTTATTTGTTTCTACACTCTTGGTTCTCGTTTTCACTTCTCAAATTAACAAATTTGTATGGTTAAATCGTGGAATCACCTGTTGCTACTCATGGCAGTTTCAATTCCATCATATTTAATTATAATATGTCTCCAAGGAGCTAACAATTGCATAAAAATTCATCAAATAAACATAAAGAGGTGATTATTTCAGGAGTGGAGGATTTTGGCTTTTATCCCTTAGTTGATAACAAATATGATGTGGGGGAAGTGGGTGCACAATCGGATGGGAGCAGATTGAGTTATGATTTGGGAAACACAGTTCATGCGTTTGTTAAACCGCATGTTCGGAATAGAAAAATCTAAAAGCTGGCAACATTCCTTTTTCCTTGGGAATTGGAACAAGTGGGAAAAACCCTGAATAGATGAGGTTCATCCAAATGACCAAGCTATCTTTCACACTCAGACCCAGTCGATTCCAGCCCAATGCCCGGAAAGCGCATCCATTAATCCGGATCCACGAGGCCTAAGGAGCCCAGAAAGGAAATAATAGCTTATGAGTAGTCCCAAGACTATTCATTACCAATCAGGTAAAGAGCAGTACTCTTGAAGCGTCAAATATGCGATCATAGATTTTCTTAGCACACCCCCAAGCACCACTATAGACACATTTAAAGATCTATTGTCACGCAAACTAAGCAACAGGATCCATCTGTTTTTCATAAAAAAAAAACAAAAGGGTCCATCTTATTGGAAGCTTTTCCAGTCACCATCAACGCCTAGAATAGATATGGTTGATCACTGGCTGAAACACTGTCTTTAATAGGATTTTTAGTGTGATATATTAACCCTGAAATTGTGTCAATTATGAAGGTATAGTTGATAATATAGAATCCACAAGTAAAAGTCACTGTCTGGGATATGTTTCATCAATACAATTCTTTTATTTTATCATTTTAATCAGAAATTGCCTTTTAGCTGAGATTATGTGTACCGGCTTGAAGGTTTGAAGTTCTTTGAGGCCGAAGAGACCAAATAAAAGTGTTTATACGAAGGAAATTTTATGCTTCCATGTCAATTTGTGAGCATAAAAAATTTGCTTTTAGACATATCTGATAAAGGTTAAGTTATGATTTCCACATTTGCACGTGTTTATAGTTGGGATAAAGGGAAGCAATGAATAGACAAAACAGGATCAAAGATATGCAAACTGAAACAGAAGTGCATACCTATATGAAAACTCACTTGCAGCCCATATGAAAACCTAGTTAAGTTTGCATTCAGCTTATTTCACAAAGATCTAGAAACTTAATAAATTACGTTTCAACTGTATATCGAAGTATTCGAAAGCTTGATTATGAATAGAGTGATTATGTTCTCAATGCTATGTATTACTTTAGTGATAAATTGCCGAGTATAAACCTACGCCGACAACTCATAATGGACTTGGAATTAATTGTGGCGATCTGCTAAAAAAGCCAATCTGGGCCCGTTAATGTTATCTGTCCCGTTAATCTTAACTCGGCCCAATTTTGTGGTGAACAGCCCACGCCTAACATCGTGATCAAAATTAAGCATCACACAAAACTGATGATGTCTTGAAACTATATTTAAATAATAAGAAGAGAAGAGGCCTTTTGGTAACAATCAATCTGGAATTAATTTTATAACTTCCCTCTGAGATATAACCTGAACTAAAATCATAGCTAATCCTCATCAAATTGCAATAAAAAGAAATCGGATCAATCCTATCAGAATACTAAATTGCGAGATAAATTAACCGAACCAAATCCTCAAAAAAGTAGTCACCAGATTGCATGGTAAATAAAACCAGGAGAAATTCTATCTAAATCTGAGAATGGGATTGCAATATCAATTAATCCGGCCAAATGCTAATCATTGTAGACTTACACAAAGGGTGCGGAGCATCTCTACCCAGCTAGAGTGAAGATGAGAAGTGTCAATAATTAATATCAGGTCTACAAAACTATCCATTTTGGAACTGAAATGCCAAACTATATTTTAGAAAAGGAGAATCTGCATATATGATACATACCTTCAAAGTAAATGACGTTCGTTAAACGTTCGTTAAAGTCGTGGATATTTCACTTTTGCAATGGACAGGAGCTGCCCAATTTAATTTATACACATCTAGATGAGGAAAAATCCTCAAAATATATCTTAGTGGATATAAAGAGTCCACGTATTTTGAAGCCTTCGATGGCATGTAACGCCCTCTCCACTAGTGTAAAGTCCATCATGAAAATAACCTCAAATAAGATTGTCCGCCACGCCCTGTTTTCTTCAACGGGCATTGGGTATATTGATTCAGTGCAAGAAATAATATATAGAATATAGCTAGAAAATAAAGTTGATAGATGTTGGGAAATTTTTTTTGCCCGTAAAAATCAAGGGTTATTTTTTTATTTTAAATTAAAGGAAAAATGGAGCTTGCAAATGATATGTATGTAAGTTACGAGTAGGTATGGTAATATTTTTCATTGTGAGTAATGTTTGGAATTAAAAATTTGAGGATTGAGATTGCTCTTTGTGAATGTACTATGCATCAAATTTAAAGTCAATCCAACACTTTTAACACATACATCTAACATAGTCGAATTTCGTAAAACTTAAACCACAAAAAATAAGCTCCCTTTGATATATGTGGTGGGAGTATTTGATTGGCTTTAAATTTGATATATAATATGTTCATACAGAGTGATTTCAATCTGAAACATTATTCGTGGTGAGAGATATTATCGCACTTGCACCCTCCCAATCATTGATAATTTTTAGTTGTATATAAAAATCATTGATGATTTTTTTGTTCTAAACTAAATATCACTAGTAATGTTCCAGGTGATATTTATAATATCACCTAGGAATTTTACATTTATGTAAAAAATATTAGTGATTTCTTGATTTTTTGTAGGTCCCACCACATGTACATGACTTTTTGTATCATACAAGTAAATATCATTCCCTAAATCAAATATCATCCGTAATATTTGATTTAGGTGATTTTATTTTTTAAATCAAATATCACTCATGATAATTCAAAAATCACCGGTGAGTTTTAGTTGTATGTTAAAAATACTAGTAATTTCTTAATTTTTTGTGGATTTCATCCCATATGTTGTAAGTGTGTGAGTGACTTTTGCTTCATACAACTAAATATTACCTCTTAAACAAAAAGTTACTAGTTATATGTGTTTTCAAACCAAATATCACTAATAATTTTCTATTATAAGTGAAATATCACTAATAATTTTCAATTGTATGCAAAAAATTACTAGTAATTTTTATTCTAAACCATATATTTTTAATTGTATGTAGAAAATATCAATAATTTCTTCATTTTTTATGGTCCATTACAAAAATTCGTAGTATGGTAGTCAAAATTGCTATTCTAGAGTTCAATGCCACACAAATTATGGGTAGCAAATTCTAATTTTTGACTGCCACCATGCTTGGATTGCTTTAATACTAAACATGGGAAGGAAGGGCAAAAATGTGCTAGAGAGGGAAGGGGGCCAAAGAATGCCCTCGTTTGGATCAAACTTCAGCATGAATTCTTAACGAGTAAACTATCTCAATTATACAACGCATATATCGTCATAATTATATCAAATCACAATTAATATCCAAGCATAAGATATCCAAGTCACAAAAGCATCAAATCACAAGCACACCATTATTTCACAGTGTTTCCTCTTATGAGTCAATCTACTACCTAAAGCTTCCTCACCTTACAATCTCAATTACTTATGAGGGTTACATAAACCTTTATAATATCCAAATGACCAATCAATCAAACCAAGCTTCCTCGAAAGACAAGCTTACACCTTAAGCTAACTAACAAGTATTAGGACAGCTTAATAGTTAACTAGTGGTTTAGAATCGCAAGACAATCAAACTATGTGAGTACACACCATATATCCCTATGTAAATGCATATAGCAATTAAAGTACAAGAGCAGGAATATAACATGAATGGGAATATAAAAATTACAACCAATCTTATAGCCAAATAAAGATATGCATGATTCAACATAACTACTAGGAATTTGTTCTAAACTATATGCGATGAAGGAGGAAATATTCCTCTCGTTGGCCCAACTAAAAGTGACATACAGTAGTTGTCCAGTTTGGACACTTTTCACCAAATCAAAGGGAAACATGAAGCAAGCAGATGAACCCCCTCACCTAATCATGCAGACTTGTCCACCACCCTTAACAAGCATATCACCATCAACTATAATCAGGCACGTTGCGACTCTAACTTATTGTTAGATGGATTGCCCAACCGTTTTAACTTAGGCAAACTACATCCAGTCTCACTGATTAGGCGAACTTTCACTAAGTAATCCCCACCTAAGAGTTCGAGTGGATGAACTCCATCAAAGAGGTGAATGGAAAAAGTGGGTGATCATGCAATAATCAGATGTTGGAAAGTAACTTGATGATGACACCACGATCTTATCAAATCAAAGAAGAGTTAGCAAAGCATGAAGATGTGCATCGAATAATGTGCACTGGAAAGACCAATATGAAGGACCACGACTAAAAATCACAGGATTTGAAATAATTAATGAAAATCATGGTGCGTATTCATGTAACCCCTTATAAAAAGGAGATTCAAGAGGATTTGAGGTCGCACAAAAGCAGACATTGTACTTCTCTCTCTTCCTCTCTTGTGTAAGACTTGGGGATAAATTTTGAGGGTTAAATCCCCTCCCTAAATGTAAACCCCTTGAGATGGAATTGGGTTACCAATTTCTTGTTTGTCCGATGTAACACATTTACACTACTTAAAATGTCTATTTATGCATGTTCTTAAGCATAGGATTGCATTTCATGATATAAATATTGCATAACATGCATCATCTTGCATTTAGAGTAGTTTGAATAAAATGGAGGTTAATTGTCTCCTTTATGTGCTTGGACAGGGCAAACATTTTATCGGGGCTTCGAATCAAAGATCCAATCGTATGGATGTGATCAGGGCGACGATTGGAGTTCAACGACTCCAAGATTGGCCTAATCAGACATCCATAGCATCAGATAGTGACCGGGGAACCCTCGAAGATCAAGGGCCAGGATGGTGAAAATCCGCACTTCAGATGACAAATCCGACTGCACGGATGAATTCGGATCGACGATCGTAGCCCAACGACGCAAAAATCAAGTCAATCCGACATCCGTGGCACCATCTACAACTTCTAGAAGATGGACGGCCAAGATGGCACCACGTGGTGCCATCTTGGCCGCCCAAACGGCCGCATGCATTCTACGAAGGCCCCGGACCCACTCGCTCTCTGCCGTTGGATCTTGATCCAGCAGCTGTGGTCGGCCGCGCTTAAAAGCGTCTGCTCGACCATCCGCGCCCCGTAGCGCAGCGGTTGAGCGCGCTTACGCGACCAGCGGGCGCGGGTTCGAGCCGCAGCAGAGGGTTGGAGGCGCGGGCAATTGGGCGCGGGTGGAGCGTCAGATGGAGATCGGACGGCCTCGCGCGCCCGATAGCGTCCATGCGCGATTGAACTCGCGGCGCGGACGCGCCATCGCATGCAGGCGGGCGCGCAACGCAGCTGACGGAGACGCAGCTGAGGATCGTTGTGCGTACGATAGCGTTGAGCGCGCGGGCAGCTGAAGCGGCACGCATAGGTACGGAAGCTACGCCCACGTCGGGGCTTTAGTGACGGATTTATCCATCACTAAAGACCCCTCATTTATTATTTTGAAGTTGTAATGTCTATTTTGCCCCCACTCCTTGCAACTATAAAAGGAGACCCCCTCCATACGAAATTCTCATCCCTTCCTTCTCCTCTCTACCCCTCCAAAGCTCAAGAGAAGCTTGTCCCACACCCGGGATGCTTCTCGCGAGATAAAGTCCAAGTTTCGTTCCCCTTCGGAAGTGGATCCCACGATGACGACGACGTGTTGCTTCGTTCCCGTTCTTCTGCTTCGTCCTCCTTCGTCCTGCTTCGTTCTCCTTCGTCCAGGCGTCATCCCGTCCGGCTCGTCCTCCAAGCAACTGTCGAGGAGGATTTCTCTCTCCCTATTCTTTTTATTGCTTTCTAGTATAGATTTACTGCTTTCTAGTGTAGTTTTGTTCGTTCTCCAAGCAATCATCGAGGAGAAGATTTCTCCCTCCATTCTTTTAATGATTTCTAGAGTAAATTTATCGCTTTCTAGAGTAATTATTTTATGCTTTGTAGTTGTAAGAGTGAAATGAACAATCTCCTTAATGAAAAATTCCTTGTTTATTCTACATCTCATTTTGATTTCTCTGTGTAATATTCTCTTTCTCTCTTACTCTCTCTCTCTCTTCTATTTATTGTAAATAATTAGATAGTTTTAAGTTGAATTATTCTGTGACAAATAAAAAGAAATGTGTAGTTTTAAAATCAAACGTCCGCCTCCGTGTGTTCGACCTGGAATTTTAATTTCGGTATAAATTTTATTTGTTGAACACGAATTCTTCGCTTTCGAACTACAACGACAGGTTTTCCAAAATCGAACACGTTAGCGTAGCGTTCGTATACGTTCAACAGTGTCTTTATGCCTGCAATGTTTGGTTGAACCCTTCATCTATCCTAAGCCCAATAGAATTCAATTTGGGCTTTGATCATTGGCGTTGTCTGTGGGAAAGTATAACTTTCTTCTTGCATACCTTTTCTATCTCAATTAACTCCAACAACCAATGGCCCCAACAACTTGTAATTGTTCCAAACTTAACCACATACTGATAGTTAACAAGGAATCAAGTGCTGCTCAGTCACACCACCAACAACAAGTGGAAGAGGGTGACAACCTAAAGGAGTTCGTCCAACTTAAGGAGGAGCTCCCCTCTCTTTGCTGGGAAAAGGAGAAGCAGGAATACCATGAATAGCTAGAAGACCTATGGATGGGACACAAGGACCTGATGGGGTTTCTCCTTCACATGCAAAGGTGTAAAAGGGGGGCTCTTCAATAGAAGCTGGACTTCTCTCATGATCAATTGGATGAGTAGGCATGGTGATGTCATGTCATAGAAGAAAATTTCAAGAACTCAAGTAGGAGATGAGGTAGAAAGGAAAGGAGGTACCTCAGCCCCTCCAAGTTTTGTCAGCCACTCTTGGTTCCACCAGCCCTGTGGGATTTTGATGACTGGTCCTATGATGAGTCGTGTTTCACGAGGTTGAAATCAGGGTTTTAAGAACCCGTTGTCATAGCTTGCAAAATGCATTATCAAATACAATTTATAACTGAAACTCCAAGGGAGTCCCAGGTCGAACACAGGGAGGCGACATTTACTTTGGTTGAAATCCGCATTCCATTTTATTTCTTTTTGGTGTTTTGGGGTTTTGTTATTTTTTTATTTTATTTTTATAGAAGAAGCAAGCAAAATAGATCAAAAGAGAGATGAAACAACTATGATATATCATGCAAATGTTTATTACAATAATCTATGAAAGCATAAAAGAGATAGGGGTGAGAAGAAATCGCTTGAATCAGCTGTTCGGCGAGACGACTGCGCCTAGCGGAAGCTTGGATGAAGGAGGTGAGATGTAGGACGACGGAGGTGAGATGTAGGAGGACGTCGGGTAAAGGAATGCTTCTTCACCGAGGCTCTAGAATGGAGGTAAGGAGATAGAGGTGATCTTCTAACGGAATGGAGGTGGGAGGACGACTCCAAGGCAACCTATGAAGGTGGTGGGATGAAGGATGAATATTTGGTGGGAAATAGGAATATTACACTAATAGGAAGCTCTTGGAGCTTGAGAGTAAGCTTTAATGGAGCTTTGGTAGGCTACTAGAGCTTAGGAGTAGGTGGGAGTAGAGTAGGTAGAGATGAAGAGGAAGGGGGGTGTAGGGGTGCTTATATAGTGACGGAATGGAGGTGGTTTGTGCACTCGGGTCATTAGCAACATTTAAAACGTCGCTAGAGACCCGCCGGTGGTGTCGTTGTTCATTCAAGCACCTTGGCTAGCGTGGAGCGGCACAGCTGCAGCTGGCGTAGCGCGAGGTGATCGACAACTGTTGGATCAAGCATGGATGGATGAGATCGCATGGAGATTGCGCGCGCTCGTGGATTCAAACACGCATGCATCACTGGCAGCTGTTGGATGAAGCATTGCACGACCAAGAGATGCCCGTGGATTGTGCCTTCGCTGCTTTGAATGCACATGGATCGTGCCTTCGCGAAGATCCGATGGTCGACAGCGCATTCGGTCAGCTTAAGTGAGTGCCTTCGATTACGTGTGTGCGATCTGGCATGCGTCCTCGTGTTGGTGGGCGGTGTTAGATCACGCGTGAAGAATCTCAACCGCTCGGTCAAGATCGAGCGGTCCTATTTCAGCCGGCACTGTAGTGGTCATGGCGGATTGTGGTTTGAACCCGATCCTTTGCTTTGCGAAATGGGCACTTCACCGTTTGGCCAAAGAGATGGATTGTCATGTGGAGGGCGATGCGATCGGGCATCTCGACCCTTGGATGAAGATCCAATGGTTGCGATGGAGCCTTCCTTGAGATGCTTGAGGCTGGGCGATGTAGAGCGCCCCTCAGCTGTTGGATTGAGATCCAACAGCTGGGATCACTCCATGCGTGAAGCTGGGAAGGCCATGGTTGGTGTAGGGTGCTTTGGATGGTGCCACGTGGCACCGTCTGGACCGTCCATCTTCTTCTCCTTATAGAGGATGCTACGGAGCTCTGATTGGGGTGATTTTCGCATCGATAAACTGCGATTGTCGCTCCGAATCCGTTTAATTCCAACATAGTTAATTAAGATTATTAGGCTTAATTAATCACATAAAGAATAGACTTAGGTTAACTTGATTGATTAAATTGTTGTCTTTAATTGTAATATAGGGTCAAGTTAACCTACATTTTAGATTTAAATTCTTTTAATTGGTAGAGTCCAGGCCATTCATTGAAAGGTATTTAAACTTAATAAATTCACCATTTTTATTCTAAGTTAATAATCAACTAATAACTTATTAATTAGATCAATAATTATGACATATATTAAGCTCATGAACAATTGCATACAAAATTAAACTTGAAACATGGCAATTATTCCATTAATGAAAGAAAATATACATGAAAGATTATAACATTGAATAGCAAAGAAATTACATCAAGTGTTTTTACAAAAGGCAATGGCATGAAAAGAAACATTACACTAATTACAACATGTATGCCTTTATTCATTAAGCTCAAACACTTAGCATTTAGTTCACTCAACTCTCAACCTTCAAACCATTAGACAAATTAAATATCATTTTCAGACTTCTCTTTATTCCATCAAACGTCTATTTTGATTACCACACACTTTTCTCAATCTTCACTTAATTGTCTCCTCAGCACTTAATCATTTCTCTTTTAAATCTTCTCTGAGACACTTAGTCACATTTCACTCCTTTCTCTTCGTTCTTCTCTTCCACATTTAGCCAATTAAGCCCTTAAACCTTCACTTTTTCTCACTTAACCAAAAGTAGTTTTTCTCAGTGCTCATTTGGTTTTATACTGCTGTGGGCGTCCAAGGTTTTTCGAGGTGGGACAAATAAAGTTGCTCCCTCCTTCAACACAGCGTTCATCGGCTATCGAGTTTAGACGATGATTTCCAATGACTCAGAGCTCCATTTTACTTGAAATAAAGATCAATCGAGAGGTTTATGCCTTAGTTATCCAATTTTGAACTCAATTTGAACTTTGGATCAGAATTGATCCATGGATTGGTTGGATGAACATAGCACTATTCATCGCTATTCTTTATGCTTCAGATGTAAAATTAGAGGTCAAATGATCTGTAGAGAAGTTATAACTCTCATTTGAGAGTTTTGAATAACTTCAGGAGGTCATTCTGCGTGGGAAGAGATAGGTATTGAGTTGAGAAAGAGCTTCAGAAGATCTTGAAGCCTTTTAGATTTAGACATGTGATGATAACATCATCATTAGCCATATCTAGCTTTAATTATTCATAATCAAGGATTAAATGCTCCTACATAACCGCCAAAGAGACGTAATTCATTGCATAATCATTCTGAGAGAAAGATAGTAAAATAGGGGAAAAACTACAGTTTTAACAGTATATCTCAATTGTAGAACAATCATGGGTTTTCTTAGGGGTTAATTAAGGGTCAAATGGTCTGAAAAGTCTAACAAATGGGTTAGTGCAGACAGAGAAGGGTTTTCGCGTGTTTTGAGAATTAAACGACATCTGAAATCCTAAAAATAGATCCGCTTAATTAACTGAGGTTCTGGTTAGGATAAAATTCACCTAAACCCTCTAAAATTCATATAAAAATATTCTCTAGGGTTTGGTACCTTCAATTGGACCATCAGAACTCGTCTTGACCCAAAATAGAGTCCTAGACAGATATTTGCCCTAATTTAGGTTTTTGCATAAATTATTCAGTCAAACTAAGTCAAAACTAAAATCCAACTTCACCATTGGATTCCTTAGGTCAAAATTAGGTTTTTGCCAAAATTTGGGCCCAATCTGATATTGTCTTGACCTAGTTTGCAATTTGGTCCTGTTGGATTCTTTTATCTCACACACATGCCCTTAACTTTCAAAATCCTTGTAAATAGCCCCCCAACTTTGTTGTCTTCTTCATAAAAAGGTCCCTACTGCCATGAAATCCTACTCCTGCAACTCCGGCGACCTTTTATTGAAGAGAACTCCTCTAATCAATTAATCCCATCCAAAATTGGAAGGGAGATTCCTTGAGGAGTCCTCTTTCTATTGCATCCGTCCATGAGCCCCGAAACCTTCCCAATCTCTCATGCGAATGCATGAGAGATTTGGGTATCATAGAGTTTCAAAACTTCGGTGAACTTTCCTAGCTTGGGAAGCTTGCTTCCCAAGCTCAAGTTGACCTCTAGAGCCCTATAAAAGACTCCACAAACCTCGGCGTTCTCTTCAAACTCGATTTCGGCCGGAAAATCCCCAACTTCCCCTCTCCTATTTCAGTTGAATAGCTCCTTGAGCTCCGACGACTCCTTCCGACTCCTCTCGTCGTCTGATCACAATACCAACGGTAGATTTTTCTTCCTCACCTTCCTCCGCGTCGTGCAATACCAACTGCCGTCGCTCTCTCTCCATTGTCGTTGCCGTCCCCCTCTACCAGAGCATCTTCTTTAATGGCGTCGGCCTACCAACGTTGGTGTCGTTCTCCCTCTTCTGTCAGTTAGCTTAGGGCTATATTGGTTCCCCTAGATCCCTAGTTTAATTTCCTACCCAAAACACCAAAAATATCCCATCGACGCCGTCGTTCACCTCCGCCTTCTTCGTCGCCGATCGAACCTCCAGCGAGGCGTTCCCATCTCTACATGATTGTGCAGCAATCATAGGTCTTAGTTGACCTAGATTAAGCTAGAACTTAGCATAAGTTAGGGTTATTCACCCATACATACGTATTATCTGCATCTTTACTGCCCTTCTTTAGCTATGCATGAAATAATGTTATAATGTGCTGATTAAGTGCATTATGTTGATTGCAGGCAATAATCAGGATCTGAAATAACGAGAGTTGTAGCAGAACTGTAGCAGAAGGATTAGTTTAGATATAGGAACAATAATGTAAGGGAGTTAAAGGGTTGCTATTCTATTAAGTAGGAATAAAGTAGTAAAATGTGAAGAGCTTAGGTCCATCCTAGCCCTAGGATAGCCTAGATACTTCCCTAAGCCTTAGCCACCCTTAGATTAGGTCACAACACCCTAGGAGGCCTTAAAACCCTAGTTCCAGCCTTTATCTGGACGTCCAGATAAGTTATAGGATGTCCAAGACACTTAGCCATCTCCCGCACACCTCAAACCCACTTTTGCAGTGTTATTGGACTTCCAGACACTTTGTCAGACGTCCAATTTCTGCAGAGTACCCAAAACAGAACCCTGATTTCCCCTTGACTCAAATTGGACGTCTAGAACTGAAGTCTGGAATTCTGATTTTTGAGTATAAGTCATCTGATCCTATTATTGGACGTTTGATGCTGGTCTCCAGTCCCTGTCTTGAGATTCAAGTCTTGATCTTGGATCTCTAGCTCCCTAGACCTAATCCCAACCCCATAGGAACCTAAATTAAGGTGTCCTAACCCTAGTACATCACCTCTAGACCTACCTAAGGACCTAATTAGGTCCTCACCAAACCCAATTGACTTAGATCAAGTCAATTACCTTCACCTAAGTCAATTAGCCTCATTGAGTCCAATTGAGCTTAGATCTCAACCCACACAAGTTTAATTGGACTTGGTGAGAGTCCAATTGACCTAAACCCAACCTAATTGAGTTATTCTACTCTCACTTAGGTTCACACTCATGCAATTAAACTTAGGTTAAGTTTAATTGCATTTTCCCCTTAGCAATTAGGGTTGGTAACCCTAATTCAAGACCTACACCTACCCAAACCCCTTAGGACCTAACCTAAGCCACCTAGCCACATAGAGCATGACCACACACACACACACCCATTCATGCACACACTTCTCTAGAAATCTCTAGAGAGTTCTTGAGATGGCACCACCTCTTCGTTGCCAAATTTAGCAACCAAGAGGAATTCAAATTGAGATCCACAATTCTTGGATCTCAAAGACCATCTCCACCCACATGTGGCCAGCCACTCTTGGACTCTCTCTACAGAGTTCTACACCTCTCTAGAGAGAAGCCATTGGGTCTATAAAAAGACCCCTTGGGTGGCTAAGCACCCCTATTCACTTCCTTGACATTCATTCCACTTAGGCTGGCCACTCCCATCTTCACTCCACCTCCACGAGTTGAGCACCACCATGGAGGCCACCATCTCTACGCCAGGAAGCTGGATCAGCTCCCCAATCTCTCTCCAAGGGTCGGCCTAAGCTCCATTGGCCACCCCTCCTTCTCTCAGCCACTCAAAGGCCATCGGAGACCACCTCCGAATGCCCTTCCTTCTGTTAGATTAGTAGCTTAGCTCTTCGTATATTTACTGCTTTTATTTAGTGCTTAGTAGTGTAGTCTTACTTCTCCCCCAATGATGCATGCGAAATGCCCCCATCGATTCTTGTATGCAATCGTTTTCTGGTAGCTAGGTTTAATTTTTAAGCATTTATGTATAAGCTTTCCTCTAGATTTCCTTGTGCAACAACTCTCCAATGATGAATGAAATTGCATTTATATATATATGTCTATGTGTTTGAAATCACCGCGAGCTTAATAATTATCGTATTTGCGTGATTTAAGTGCATGTTCTTTGATTGTCTATATATTACGCACCAGCATGTCGTTTCCTGAGGATATTGAAAATCTGACAATAGATGCTTTCTCCATAACTAGTCACCACCTCACTAGAATCGTGCGCACAGAAACTCACATGTTCGCTTTCGTGATTTACTTGACGCATGCGCATGTGATCTGAGTTAATAACAGGAGTGGTGAAGTCTTAGTTAGGAGATTGGAAACTGGTGTGCATCTTTAAACAAAGTAGAGCGGCTAAAGAAAAGATCGATTTCAAAAGTTAAAACAACGCCTCTTAGAGACGAACGACCGAGACTCAAAGTCTCGTTATTTTTATAAAATAATATCTTTGTTGGATCGTACTTCGCGACTATACTACGATGCATTTCTTTCATATCAAAACGCACATTACGATTAACCCAACAAATGGCACTGTTGCCGGTGAGGCAACGTCATTTTTCTTGATTTCGATCTTTCAATCTATTACTGACAAATCTGCCTCTACTTTGTTTTTGATGTGCAGGACAACACGGAATGAAAACGGGATCCACGCACACATCGAGAGCGACAAAGAAAAATCAGGTGCACATCATCTATCTTAGATTAGGTTTATTTTCTGAACCCTAGGATTAGATCTATTTCCTGCAATTTCTTTTGTGAAAAAAATAAAAAAAAATAAAAAAGAATAATTTTGAAAAAAAAATCTAGATTAGATTTCCTTTCGAGCTTAGGTTAGTTTTAAAAAAAAAAAAGAAAAAAAGGTGCAAAAGTTTTGAAAAAAAAAATCTTTTTGGTGGAAGGCTTGAATTTCAAATTCAAACCTCTTTAAAAGCTTTTCCACCATCTTCTGATTTTCGGCCAGATTTCAAATCTCACTTAAAAATTCGATTGCCGAAAAATTCGTTAGCGAAAATTTCTGAAATTCGGGCTAAACCTTCATTTTCAAACCATCTTTCAAATGCCACCATTACTTTGAAAAATTACAAGTATAAAATTTTTAAAAATTCACGAAGTGCATGGAGATCAGATTGACCTAGATTCAAAATTTTTCAAATTTCACAAAGCGATTTCGAGTAATCTGCAAATTTGTTTTGACTAAAAATGGTGGGGTTTGAAAGCTGATCTCATTAGCTTTATTTTCCATATTTTTCCCAAATTTTTGAATATCATTTGATACTATTTCAAAGCAAAAAACCAACTAGGGGTCAAAATTTCAGATCTGACCCCCTAATATTCAAAATTCCCTAAAAATTCGGTTGAAATAGTAAAAATTCCAAAAAAATATTCTCTGAAAAACTAATTGAAAAGGAAATCTACTTGCAAAATTTCAAATTAATTGGATTTCAATTATTATCAGAGAATCAACATTATTTTTGTGTTCTGCTGAAACAGAGAAAAACCCTAGAAGTGCATGCAACTTAAGTTAAATCCTTAGGGTCACAAATAGTGACCACACTTTTGGCTAACCTAGACTTAATCAAGTCTAGTTAGCCGGTGAGCTTGGTCACCTTGTGGACCACTCACTACAAACCCCACTAAAGAAAACGGGTTAAAAACTAATTTTAAAACATGAAATCAACCCGAGTTCGTTGTTGTACTACTGGATGAGTTTAATCTCTCTTGACAAACCTGGTGACTAAGTCTGCGAGGTAGTGTCAAACGACCGTGGCTCGGGGGTCAACGGAACCAGAGATGTAAGCCAAAGGAAGAACCTTCCCCTTAGTCCCCTCGTAACCAGACTGGCTGGGTTAGCTTGAGAGGCAGGATTCACGTTCAGTTGGTTGTACGACGAACTTATCTTCAGGAATTTGAATCCATAACGAAAAATCTGGTCACCTGATCTATAAGGACCATTTGATTGACAGGGCCTTAGCCTTGTTTTGCGTGGCTACACCAACCCAGGGGTTGGGTGGTGTATGCACGGAAGGTCACTTCGACCTCACTTGGTTGGACCTTGGGAGCCACTCCCAAGGAGGCGAGTCACCTCGCCCGGACCATCTTCTCCCCCCGTTTCCTCTACTCCAAGAGCCACCATGGCAAATCCTGGACCTGGACCTAGACCGAGTCAGGACATTGAGAATCTGGACCCGATGGCTCGTCTGGAAGCTCGGGTTGCTGAATCTGAGGAGCGACATCAGCAGAGCATGGATCGTATTTTGGCGGCACTTGATAGGATGCAGCACCCGCCAAGAGGAGAACAACTGCAAGATTTCTATGACCCAACCGCACCTATCGTTGCACCGCTAGTCAGAATTCCCGCAGGCGGAGACGCGTTTGAGCTCAAGCCCAATGTAATTGGGTTGATCGACACTCATTTCCACTGGAACTCAAGCAAAGATCCGTTCCAGCACCTTGAGGACCTGAGTCGACTCGCTGAAACGATCCGACCTAGGAATATTGATCTCGAAATTATTCTGATGAAGCTTTTCCTGTTCTCTCTGAGGGACAAAGCTTCATACTGGTTCAAGACTATTGGGAAGCCAATTGGAACCTGGCTGGAATTACGACGTGAATTCCTGCAAAAGTTCTTCCCAATCAGTCGAACAAACACAATCACGGCTTTGTCCCAGGGAGCTGAAGAGAAATTACATGAAGCATGGGATAGATTTCACGACCTTCTCCAGAAATGCCCGCATCATGGTATACCCAGATGGCACTTAGCTCAGATTTTTTACCATGGGCTAGATGACACACATCGGTATCTGGCCGATGCATCTTGCGGCAGGAATTTTCTCGCAAAAGACGAGAACAACGCATTTGAGCTGTTCGAATCATTAGCGGAGAACTCGATGAATGCCGCATCTATGAACCAATTCAAATGGCCTGGTCAGCAGCGGGTTGGTGTCCACGAGGCTCACACCGATTTTATTCGAGCCGACATGGATATCATCATCAAGTAGCTGGATAGAATAAACCTAATTGAGAAGAAGATTGACCAGATCAGTCAAGGTCAATCCGACTCAAGCTCTATCGCTGCAAGATCCTCCTATGCACCTCGAGCTCCCCCTGCTCGGTTAATCTACTCACTTGGGGTGCATCTTCTCCGTATTTACAAGATCTCGCATATCAGGATCGCGTGAATAATCCAGACTTGGCACCCTACGACCAGGGTTACGCACCACCCACAGATTATAATGCGTATCCCCTTGATGGATATACATCTCAGACATCTTCTGCCTACGAGGACGTCAGCGCTATCCAAGGATATGGGCGTAATAACCCGTACTCGGAGACGTATAACCCTGGTTGGCGCCAGCATTCGAACTTCTCTTGGTCTGGTAATTTACAGAGACCACATCAAGATCCGCACTACCAGACCAAGCAATACGGGAATGTGCAAAACACATATCCTAGGCAGCAGCCATTCCCGTCTTGGCAATAGCAACCCCACTCGTTATACCAGCCACTGCACCAAGTTGCCAACCACCCTCCAAAGCGGGTTGACCCTTTGGAGGCAATGAAAGAGGAGTTGCAAGAATCGATGAGGAAGTCTACACAAGATGGCTTGCAGATAATGAAGGCGATGGCTGATCAGATTCAGACCATACAGAACACGCAGAACCAGCTGTTGCAGGAGCGTAGGACTCAGGGAGCCTTGCCCTCCCAACCCGTCTCGAATCCTCGATATGTGCAGAACCAGGGCGCCCCACTTAGGTTTCAGGCACCGCAGGGACAGGCACACGCCACACTACAGGCGCCTCCTACACCACCCAGTTACGCGCAAGGCCAGCCGCCTTTGCAGAATCCCACGTATTTTGCCCCATCCGTTCCCCCACCACTCATGGACAGTAAGCTGACGCACACGCTATCTCATTGTGGAGCGGAAGGAAGACATTCGACCCACCACCTAGGCAGGCGGGTTCTGACTTTTCCCACCCTTCGCCGTAGGTAGATTTGACTCCATCATCTCAGGAGCCACCTGCGGTAGATAAGGGTAAGAGGCCATTTAACCCTGAGATTCCCATCCCTTTTCCTGAGGCTCTGACACGAAATGTAGTACGGAAAAAGGACACGCGGAATTTCGAGGACCTAAAATCGATGTTTAAGGAAGTACATATTCAGGTCTCCCTCCTCGAGGCTATCGATCACATTCTAGCTGTCACTAGGTTCTTCAAGGACTACTGTACCCCGAAGCGACAGTCGAGAATTGGACGACAGGCGGTACTGTCGAAAGAAGCTAGTGCAGTGATTCTAGCTGACCTACCGCCAAAGAAGAAAGACCCTGGCACCCCACTCATATCTTGCTTCTTGCAGGATTCTCTATTTGATCGGTTCCTTCTAGATTTGGGTTCGTCCATCAACTAACTCCCACCACCGTATTTGATCGATTTCGATTTGGGGAGTTGAAACCCACCTTGATTACGATTCAGCTGGCTGATAGATCAGTCAAAACACTGAGGGGAGTGGTTGAGAACGTGATCGTGAAAGTTTGCGGGTTTTGCTTTCCCGCAGATTTTTTCGTTCTCGATATGGAAGTTCCTCCTAATCTCTGCAATGCACCAATTATTTTGGGTCACCCATTTCTGGCGACAGCCTGAGAGAACATCGATTGTGCATCCGGGTGTATGGAGATTGCCTTAGGCAATGAGCGACTTCGACTAGACATATTCAAGGTAGCAAAGAACTTCGACTGTGATCGAATAGAGGAGGATGGTGAAGACGAAGATTCGGCTTACTGTGGTAACATTGGGCTCCTTTGTGACGACCCAATGTCTCATTCATCTACACTATCAGGGTTCTCGGACCTCGATCCACACGGGATTGAAACCACTGCATTACACATATCTCCCCGAGGATCTGACTGTTTGGGGTGTACTTCTGACCACAGCACCCCTGAATCCAGCTATCTTGATCCATATATTACTGAATCGCCCCTGTTATCACAGGAAGATGTGACTATAGCCAACGGGTTTCCCGTTAACGCAGTCACAACCGATTTCACAGGGAGCGACTCAGCGGGAATTCACGTGTACATGGATCAGAGGATTCCCACCCTCGATTCTGCTCCTCCCACTCTCATATTTGATTCCGACCCACCCGTGATTGAATTGAAGCCCTTACCTGACTAACTCAAGTACGTGTTCTTGGGTGAAAGTGAGACATATCCAGTCATTATCAATGCCCACTTAACCCAAGAACAGGAGCATCAATTAATTTCTACACTTCAAGACCATAGGGCTACTATCGGGTGGAGTATTGCTGATCTCCGTGGTATTCGCCCCTCGTATTGCACTCATCACATTTACACGGATGAGGGGGGTGAAACCTTCGAGACAACCTCAAAGACGGCTAAACCTGAATATGCTAGAGGTTGTTAAGAAGGAGATCATCAAATGGCTGGATGCAGGCATTATATATCCAATCTCAGACAACCAGTAGGTGAGTCCGATTCAGATAGTGCCCAAGAAAGCAGGACTCACCATCATAAAAAATGATAAGGTTGAATCCATCCTGACCCGCACTGCGACATCTTGGCGGGTCTGCATTGACTATAGGAAACTGAACATGGCTACCCAGAAGGATCACTTTCCTTTGCCGTTCATCGATCAGATCTTGGAACAATTAGCCGGACGTAGTTTCTTCTGCTTTCTGGATGGATACTCCGGGTATAATCAGGTAGCAATTAGCCTAGAAGATCAGGATAAGACCACATTCACATGCCCCTTTGGAACATTCGCCAGTGACATTTCAGCGTTGTATGATGGCTATCTTCTCTGACATGATTGGGGATTATGCGGAGGTATTCATGGATGATTTCTCTATTTTCGGAGATGATTTCGCATCTTGTCTTGATAACCTCACCAAGATCCTGAAATGATGTATTGAGGTAAACCTAGTACTATCTTGGGAGAAAAGCCATTTCATGGTGAAGGATGGCATAGTACTAGGGCACAGGATCTCTAAAAATGGACTCGAGGTCGACCAGGCTAAATCAGAGATTATCTCCCACTTACCGCCACCTAGCTCGGTTAAGCAGATTAGATCATTCTTAGGCCACGTCGGCTTCTATCGAAGATTTATACATGATTTTTCAAAAATTGCATGGCCTTCGATGAATCTCTTGGTTACCGATGTTCCATTAGAATTTGATACCTCGTGTCTCAGCGCCTTCGAGACTTTACGAAGCACTATTTTCGACTCCCTGATTCTCCAACCACCCGACTAGTCGCTTGATTTTGAAATGATGTGCAACGCTTCTGATTTTGTCGTCGGTGTTGTTTTAGGCTAGTGTCGGGAGAACAACCTTTTGTCATATACTATGCTAGCAAGATGCTGAATGAGGCTCAGCGTAATTACACTGTCACCGAAAAAGAATTGCTAGCAGTAGTATTCGGGTTGGAGAAATTCAGATCATATTTATTAGGGTCCAAGGTCATCATCTTCACTGACCACTCCGCCCTCCGGCATTTGTTGGCAAAGAAGGATGCCAAACCACGACTCATTAGATGGATCCTTCTATTGCAGGAATTTGATATCGAGATCTGCGACAAAGCCGGAAAACAAAATGTTGTGGTGGATCACCTATCCAGATTGGACCCAGACCACATTCCTTATTCCCTGCCTATCCATGAACAATTTC
Source organism: Thalassia testudinum (assembly GCA_037157565.1). Lineage (NCBI taxonomy): Eukaryota > Viridiplantae > Streptophyta > Magnoliopsida > Alismatales > Hydrocharitaceae > Thalassia > Thalassia testudinum. The sequence continues at coordinate 64,163,842 of JAZHRO010000054.1, forward strand.
TGGATGAATCACTTTTGGCAATTCATTCTGTGGAGTTCCCCTGGTATGCAGATTTTGCAAACTACCTTGCTGCAGGCAAAATTCCCGCGAACCTATCCAAGGACCAGAAACTCAAATACACTGCAGAAGCCAAATACTACCTCTGGGATGACCCACTACTCTTCCGCATTGGAGCGGACCAAATTATCCGCAGATGCATCCCAGACTCTGAGATCCCCAGTGTGTTATCTTTCTGCCACAATTATGCATGTGGTGGCCATTTCTCGGGATGGAAAACCGTTGCAAAAAATTTGCAGTTGGGATTTTTCTGGCCAACCATCTTCAGAGATACACACGATTACACCCAACACTGCAAACGATGTCAGTCGGTCTGTTCTATGACTAGGAGAGACATGATGCCACTCCAACCCATCATGGTCGTAGAAGTGTTCGACGTCTAGGGCATCGATTTTATGGGCCCTTTTCCGAACTCGCATGGCTCGAGTACATATTGCTAGCCATTGATTGTCTCGAAGTGGGTCAAGGCCATCTCAGCAAGATGGGCTGACCACAAGACCATCATTTCTTTCGTACGGCAAAATATTTTCGCGAGATTCGGAATACCCCGCGCTCTGATTAGCGACGGGGGAAGCCACTTCATCCACGCCCATTTCAGGTTGTTAGTAAAGAAATACGAGGTACATCACCGCATAGCCACTCCGTATCACTGGCAGACCAATGGGCAGGCTGAAGTGTCTAACCGTCAAATCAAGCTAATTCTCCAGAAGACGATTAGACCAGACAGGAAGGACTGGTCCGACAAATTAATCGATGCACTCTGGGCATATCAGACCGCATACAAGGCCCCACTCAGAATGTCACCATATCGCATGGTATATGGCAAGGCCTGTCACCTTCCTGTAGAGCTGGAACACCGCGCCTTTTGGGCGGTGCGAAAATGCAACCTCGACCTCGATGCAGGAGGTTGAGAACGGAAACTCCAGCTCAGCGAATTAGAAGAAATTCGGTGGCAGGCCAATGAGAATGCATTAATATACAAGGACAATGATTGCGCAGCAATCATAGGTCTTAATTGGCCTAGATTAAGCTAGGACTTAGCATAAGTTAGGGTTATTCATGCATGCATACACATTATCTGCATATTTACTGCTTTCCATTAGCTATGCATAAAATAATGTTATAATGTGCTGATTAAGTGCATTATGTCGATTGCAGGGAATAAGCTGATCAGGAGCTGGATCTGAAGCTGGATCAGGAATAACGGGAGTTGTAGCAGAGCTGGAGCAGAAGGCCTAGTTTAGATGTAAGAATAATAATGTAAGGGGGTTAAAGGTTTTCTATTCTATTAAGTCGAAATAAAGCAGTAAAATGTGAAGAGCTTAGGTCCATCCTAGCCTTAGGATAGCCTAGAGACTTCCCTAAGCCTTAGCCACCCTTAGATTAGGTCACAACACCCTAGGAAGCCCTAAAACCCTAGTTCCAACCATTCTCTGGATGTCCAGATAAGTTTTAAGACGTCCAGGACCCTTAGCCAACTCCCGTACACTTCAAACCCACTTCTGCAGTGTTATTGGACGTCCAGACACTTTGTCAGATGTCCAATTTCTGCAGAATACCCAAAACAGAACCCGAAATCCTTCCTGACTTTGATTGGACGTCCAGAAAACAAGTATGGACTTCTGATTTTTGAGTATAAGACATCTTATTCTATAATTAGACGTCTGATACTGCTCTTCAATTCCTGTTTTGAGATTTAAGCCTTGATCTTGGATCTCTAGGTCCCTAAACCCAATTCCAACCCCATAGGAACCTAAATTAAGGTGCCCTAACCCTAGTACATCACCCCTAGACCTCCCTAAGGACCTAATTAGGTCCTCACTAAACCTAATTGACTTGGATCTTAGTCAATTCCATCAGCCTATTCAATTGGACTCATTGAGTCCAATTGAGCCCTGATCTCAGCACACACTGTCCAATTGGACTCAGTGAGAGTCCAATTGACCTAGACCTGACTTAATTGAGTTGTTTTACTCTCAATTAAGTTTCCACACACCCAATTAAACTTGTATTAAGTATAATTGCACTTTACCTTAGTGAATTAGGGTTTATAACCCTAATTTGAGACCTACCTTGACCTAAACCCACAAGAACCCAACCTAATCAACCTAGCCACCTAAGTTTCGACCCACACATACCCACACACACCCACACACACCATCCACACGAAAATATCTAGCCTAGAGTTCTCTAGAACTCTCTACCATGTGTGGTTTCCTTGGTTGCCAAAAATAGCAACCAAGAGCCATTCAATTTTTAGATCCACATTTGGTGGATCTAAAAATCACCTTCCACCCTCTCTCTCTCACTCTCCCACGAGCTCCCACCATAGGTCTCTCTAGAGAATTCCATAATTCTCTAGAGAGCTTCCCTTAGGTCTATAAAAAGATCCCTTGGGTGGCCATTTGCACCCATTCACTCCCTTGGCAATTGCTCTCCATTGGTGCCATTCACGCCACCTCCACTTAGCCACTCACTCCACCTCCACGAGCTCACTGCCACCACCATGGAGGACACCATGCTGGGATGCTGGATCAACCCTACTTCTCTCCAAGGGTCATCCTAAGCTACATTGGCCGCCCCTCATTCTCCTCTCGACCACTCCAAGGCCATCGGGGACCACCCCTGAATGCCCTCTATTCTTCTAGCTTTAAATCATGCTCTTCATAATTTTTATTGCTTTCATGTACTGCTTAGTAGAGTAGTCTTACTTCTCCCCCAATGATGCATGAGAAATCCCCCTGCTGATTCTTGTATCCAATTATTTTCTGGTAGTTAGATTTAATTTTAAGCATTCATGTATAAGCTTTCCTCTAGATTTCCTTGTGAAACAACTCTCCCACGATGAATGAAATTTCATTATATATATATATCTCTTATGTGTTTGAAATCACCTTGAGCTAAATGATTATCATCTTTGCATGATTTAAGTGCTTGCTCTTTAACTGCCTATATATTACGCACCAGCATGTCGTTTAAATAAAGTAGAGCGGCTTTAAGATCGATTTCAAAAATAAAAACAACGCCTCCCAGAGACGAATGACTAGGACTCAAAGTCTCGTTATTTTCAAAATAATATCTTTGTTGGATCGAATTTCGCAACTATACTACGACACTTTTATCAAAAATGCGATCTACGACCTCCCAACAAAAATGGCTCCATTGCCGGGGAGGCAACGTCATTTTTCTTGATTTCGATCTTTTAATCTATCACTGACAAATCTGCCTCTACTTTGTTTCTGATGTGCTGGACAACACGGAATGAAAATGGGATCCGCGCACACATGGAGCGCGGCAAAGAAAAATCAGGTGCACATCATGTATTATAGATTAGGTTTATTTTCTGAACCTTAGGACTAGATCTACTTCCTGCAATTTCTTTTAAAAAAAAAACAAAAAGTGATTTTTCTTATTTTCGTGGAAAAGAAAAAAAATCAAAAAAATAAAAAATTTTGAAAAAAAAATCTAGATTGGATTTCCTTTTGAATCTAGGTTAGAAAAAAAAAAGAAAAAAAAGAGATTTTCGTTGAATTTTTGAAAAATTCTTTTTGAAAAAAAAAGTGCAAAGATTAAAAAGAAAAAAAAAGCATTTTTGGTGGAAGGATTGAATTTCAAATTCAAAACCTCTTTAAAAGCTTTTCCACCACCTTCTGATTTTCGGCCAGATTTCAAATCTCACTTAAAAATTCGATTGCCGAAAAATTCGTTAGCGAAAAATTCTGAAATTCGGGCAAAACCTTCATTTTCAAACCATATTTCAATTGCCACCACTACTTTGAGAAAAATCCAAGTATAAAAATTTTAAAAATTTGTGAAGTGCACGGGAGACAGAGAGACCCAGATTCAAAAATTTTCAAAGTTCCAAAAGTGATTCTGAGCAATCCACGAATCTTTTTTGACTAAAAATGGTGGGGTTTGAAAGCTGATCTAATTGGCTTTATTTTCCATATTTTTCCTAAATTTTGGAAGATTATTTGATACTGTTTCAAAGTGAAAAACCGTCCAGGGGTCAAAGTTCCAAATCTGACCCCTTGATATTTAAAATTCCCTAAAAATTCTGTTGAAACAGTAAAAATTATAAAAAAAATATTCTCTGAAAAAATAATTGAAAAAGGAATCTACTCGCAAAATTTCAAATTAATTGGATTCCAATTACTATCAGAGAATCAACATTATTCTTGTGGTCTGCTGAAATAGAGAAAAAAACCCTAGAAGTGCATGCAACTTAGGTTGAACCTTTAGGGTCACAAATAGAGACCACATTTTTGGCTAACCTAGACTTAATCAAGTCTAGTTAGCTGATGAGCTTGGTCACCTTGTGGGCCACTCACCACAAACCCCATTGATGAAAACTGGTTAAAAACTAATTTTAAAACACGAAATCAACCCGAGTTCATTGTCGTACTACTGGATGAGTTTAATCTCTCTTGCCAAACCTGGTGACTAAGTCTACTGGGTAGTGTCAAACGACTGCGGCTTGGGGGTCAACGGAACCGGAGGCGTAAGCCAAAGGAAGAACCTTCCCCTTAGTCCCCTCGTAACCAGACTGGCTGTGTTAGCTTGAGAGGCGGGATTCACGTTCAGTTGGTTGTACGACGAACTTATCTTCAGGAATTTGAATCCATAACAAAAAATTTGGTCACCTGATCTATAAGGATCATTTGATTGACAGGGCCTTAGCCTTGTTCTGCGTGGCTGCACCAACCCAGGGGTTGGGCGGTGTATGCACGGAAGGAGGTCACTTCGACCTCACTTGGTTGGACCTTGGGAGCCACTCCCGAGGAGGCGAGTCACCTCGCCCGGACCATCTTCTCGCCCCATTTCTTCTATCTGCTGAGCCGCAATGGCTAACATTGGATCTGGACCTAATCAGGATCCAGAAGAGCTGGACCCACGAGCTTATCTGAGAGCTCGGGTCACTGAATCAGCTCAACCTTGGGATCAGAACCCAAGGTGGCGAAGATGACTTTTCACTTCGCTTGATCCTTCTCCTCGAGTTACCGAAATGGTTAACCCATATCCTAACCCTGGATATTATGACCCATACCAATCGGTCCCTCAAAGGATCGCATCTTATAACCCAGGATATGGATTTCGTACTCCTGCTTCTCACCCATGGAACATGGGTAGACTTGATTCACCCCTTGGAACCCCTGAAGAGCTACCGGTGCATATGCGGCCACATTATAAAATACAGAGAGCTATAGCGAGCGCTAAGGAAAAGGTCGCATCCTATCTACGCAAAATCCAGGCTATCATTGAGCCGAACCAAAGACAAAGCTCGATTCCGCATCAACAAGCCGTGATGGAGCTCCTTCAGGAAACAACAGAGATAACAAGGCGAATTGGACAAAATTGGGAAACTCAAGAACTATTGCTTTTGAGATATCAAGTGGAAAATAGCATTGAAGACCTCAAAGAATCTGAAACAACTACGCCGAAAGAACACACAGAAGATTCTCGGGAGAAGATGCCCGAAGATCACTCAAGGGAAAAAGAATCTAGCATGGATATGAGATAGGAGCAGGAAGTATGCTGAATGGGTTCATCTGAAATTGAGGAGGAAAGGACTGATATCTCCAGGATTGAGCCGCAATCAGATTATCCTGAATCCTGGGAGACACCTTTTGGGTTAGATAACGCGATCGAGACAAGGGAAGTAGATCCAATTGAGGATATGGATCTTGAGGCAAACATTACATGCGACACTACTGATCAATCTAGACCACTTCCCATTGTAGGTGAACCTGTGCTAGAGCCAACATCTTCTGATCTGCACTCTTCTTCTTTCACCTGCATCCCTAATTCGGATATTAGAGATTCTAAGATGACACTTTCTATCCTTGATCCTAACATCCGAAAACCAGAAGTAGCTATGGATAACTCGAACAAAGAAATAAATATGCTACCTGAGGTAGGAATTACTGAGGAGCCCAATGCATATGAGGGTGAAGCTTTGAGCAGAAGGAGCTGGGGACGCACCTATCATCCTAGTAGATGGCTCGACTTTGAGCCTGAGGAGACAGCCTCTGATGAATCAAAGATAGGTACTGATGAGGACGAAGTAATTTCTGATGAGGATTTCAGTGACCTCCCCACAGATTTGCTACTTTCACGAATGCCCCCATATGACGCAGAGCCTGGAGAGGGAATGATCTTTGATGTCAATTATCATTATGAGGATCCCTACGACTCAGATTCTGGTTCTGAGGTACATTTTGATCTACTCCCTCAGCAACTTCCTGCTGAATTGTGGGACATGATAAATCAGCTAAATCAACATCATGATCCCACCTCTGATTATCCTCTATTTTCCACTACCACTCCACACTTTCTTATAGCTAGACTTTTTGGAGTAGGGGTGCACAATCAGCTGGTTCGCATCTCTGGACCACTGATTCTGGGAGCATACGAGAATATCTTTCTCTTAATCTTAGCCGGCTCCTATGCTAGAAATGACACATCTGATTGAGTTTTCGCCAAGATGGAGGCGTTAAACTCAGCACGTATAAATACCATTTCACCATCATCTATACATAACCGTTTTATACATAGCATATTTTTGTTTTAGCATATTTCCCTTTTGTATATTGCATGTTAACAGGTTGGCCGATGTTGAACATAATTTCAGGAGCAATTCTAGGTGACTTCTACCCACTCATCCTCTGTTAGAGTTATTTTCTTTTATATTCATGCATGAGGACATGCAAGAACGTTGGCATGGGGGGGTAGATACAGCAAAAACTGAAAAAAATTTTATGCCAACATTTAGGAAAACCTCGAAGCTGCATGTAAAACGTACTTTAGGACCTTAAATAAAAGAACAATCGACTCCACCTCCAATGCTCTCATTGGAGCTAGAAATCGTTCGCAACAACCAATTCCGACTCACTCGCTCACCTTTTGTTCTAAATTTAGGGTCAAGCTGATTGTAACCCGATATGGGAAATTCACGAAGTACAAATTATGTGAGGTTACATGTTTATAGCATATATAGATATTGCATTCATGAATAAGATTATTTTATTAAGAGAATACATTAGGGATTTTATCCTTTAGTTGATTCCTGTAATCTGGAATCCAGTACAACTTTTCACACACACGTAGAATTTGCAATGGATTCATGGTAAAGGCTGATAAACGTCTTCAATTTGTCAAGAAGAAGCAGTGCTTCTTTTCCTGAACCCTTGAACAGCGTTTTGGGAGTCAGGCTGATTTTCTTCCAAAAATCCACCAAATAGTGTGAGATGAGAGTAGAGTGTATTGGTGCTCTAAGATTAGTGCAAGGAATCTGGAATCCTAGATAATTAGGTAATAATACTCTGAGTTTAGACATAGTTCGCTCTCGATTCCCGCGTATACATTTTTGGTGCAAAATTTTGAGAGCCACCGAATAAGGCAAATACGCGGAGAGCGAGTTTTCATAAAACTAGGGCTAAGGTGGATGGTTATGACCATTCTTTATGGAATCCTCAGCTGAAGGAGGGTATTGATGTCAAGGTCAGAAATACACCGTCCTATCCGTCTCTCCCGGTGCCGTGAGTAGGTACTTCCACCAAATAAGCGACCCAATGTCTCTTGAGTACCACCAATCCCTAATAATGCCTCCTTAATAGAGTTCATGGATGTATGCCAGTTGTGCTATGCTGAAAAAAAAAAAATGATGAAAAGGAAAAAAAATTGAAAAAAAAGAAAAAGAAGAAAAAAAAAATTTTGGAAGAAGAAGAAAAAGAGTTTGTGAATATTTAGTATTTATTTCATTTGCATTGAGGCAATACCACCAAACAAAATTGAGCTCCACCAAATATGGCCTTAACCTATTTTTCTTGTGTTTCTGATCACCTGAATAATGGCTGAGGAATTCCGACTTAGTGTTAGGGTTATGAGAACTCAATTAAAGTGTTAATGCCTAGTGAGACCACCAAATACAGAACATATGTGTGAATCTAGTGAGGTTGTGAGCTCTAAGAAAAAGAAAGAAAAAGAGCAAGAGAGAATGAATACAAAGGAATCAAAGAGAGCATAGTTTTTCTTGTCTTTCTCTAAGTTAAGTTACTTAGTAATTCGGGAATCTGGATTCTGTAGTACTAGTCTCTATGTAGCACCAAGTGAGAATGAGCCACCAAATATATAATCCTTTCCCTCAAAGATTCTCTACCTAAGCCCAAAGCCGGGGTGAAATTCATAGAATATCTTGAATACCCCGAGGGAAGAAATCTGCCTATTCCGCTAGAATTTTTATTAGGGGTCAAGTACAGGCTTTAGAGGTGTATTAGTTTTCACTCAAATCCGTTGCAAAAGCTACATAGCTACACCTTCACGATTGTCTGGATTTCTAGAGCATAGGATGAAAATAAAAAGGAGAAAAATCTCTATGCAAACACTTGGTAAAATAACCAGTCCCTTAGGGACCCTTGCTGTAAATAATTTAGTCTTGCATTTGCAAGGGACTAGTAAAATTTAAGCATGGGGGTATGATTGCGCAGCAATCATAGGTCTTAATTGGCCTAGATTAAGCTAGGACTTAGCAAAAGTTAGGGTTATTCATGCATGCATACACATTATCTGCATCTTTATTGCTTTCCTTTAGCTATGCATAAAATAATGTTATAATGTGCTGATTAAGTGTATTATGTCGATTGCAGGGAATAAGCTGATCAGGAGCTGGATCTGAAGCTGGATCAGGAATAACGGGAGTTGTAGCAGAGCTAGAGCAGAAGGCCTAGTTTAGATGCAGGAATAATAATGTAAGGGGGTTAAAGGTTTTCTATTCTATTAAGTAGAAATAAAGCGGTAAAATGTGAAGAGCTTAGGTCCATCCTAGCCCTAGGATAGCCTAGAGACTTCCCCAAGCCTTAGCCACCCTTAGATTAGGTCACAACACCCTAGGAAGCCCTAAAACCCTAGTTCCAACCCTTCTCTGGACGTCCAGATAAGTTTTAAGATGTCTAAGACCCTTAGCCAACTCCCGCACACTTCAAATCCACTTCTGCAGTGTTATTGGACGTCCAGACACTTTGTCAGACGTCTAATTTCTGCAGAATACCCAAAATAGAACCCGAAATCCTTCCTGACTCTGATTGGACGTCCAGAAAACAAGTCTGGACTTCTGATTTTTGAGTATAAGATGTCTGATTCTATAATTAGACGTCTGATACTGCTCTCCAATTCCTGTTTTGAGATTTAAGCCTTGATCTTGGATCTCTAGGTCCCTAAACCCAATTCCAACCCCATAGGAACCTAAATTAAGGTGCCCTAACCCTAGTACATCACCTCTAGACCTCCCTATGGACCTAATTAGGTCCTCACTAAACCTAATTGACTTGGATCTTAGTCAATTCCATCAGCCTATTCAATTGGACTCAGTGAGTCTAATTGAGCCCTGATCTCAACACACATGTCCAATTGGACTCAGTGAGAGTCCAATTGACCTAGACTTGACTTAATTGAGTTGTTTTACTCTCAATTAAGTTTCCACACACCCAATTAAACTTGTATTAAGTTTAATTGCACTTTACCTAAGTGAATTAGGGTTTATAACCCTAATTTGAGACCTACCTTGACCTAAACCCACTAGAACCCAACCTAATCAACCTAGCCACCTAAGTTTCGACCCACACATACCCACACACACCCACACACACCGTCCACACGAAAATATCTAGCTTAGAGTTCTCTAGAACTCTCTACCATGTGTGGTTTCCTTGGTTGCCAAAAATATCAACCAAGAGCCATTCAATTTTTAGATCCACATTTGGTGGATCTAAAAACCACCTTCCACCCTCTCTCTCTCACTCTCCCACGAGCTCCCACCATAGGCCTCTCTAGAGAATTCCATAATTCTCTAGATAGCTTCCCTTAGGTCTATAAAAAGACCCCTTGGGTGGCCATTTGCACCCATTCACTCCCTTGGCAATTGCTCTCCATTGGTGCCATTCATGCCACCTCCACTTAGCCACTCACTCCACCTCCATGAGCTCATTACCACCACCATGGAGGACACCATGCCGGGATGCTGGATCAACCCTACTTCTCTCCAAGGGTCGGCCTAAGCTACATTGGCCGCCCCTCATTCTCCTCTCGACCACTCCAAGGCCATCGGGGACCACCCCTGAATGCCCTCTATTCTTCTAGCTTTAAATCATGCTCTTCATAATTTTTATTGCTTTCATTTACTGCTTAGTAGAGTAGTCTTACTTCTCCCCCAATGATGCATGAGAAATTCCCCCGCTGATTCTTGTATGCAATCATTTTCTGGTAGTTAGATTTAATTTTAAGCATTCATGTATAAGCTTTCCTCTAGATTTCCTTGTGCAACAACTCTCCCACGATGAATGAAATTTCATTTTATATATACATATCTCTTATGTGTTTGAAATCACCTTGAGCTAAATGATTGTCATATTTACGTGATTTAAGTGCCTGTTCTTTAACCGCCTATATATTACGCACCAGCATGTCGTTTAAATAAAGTAGAGCGGCTTTAAGATCGATTTCGAAAACAAAAACAACGCCTCCCAGAGATGAACGACTGGGACTCAAAGTCTCATTATTTTCAAAATAATATCTTTGTTGGATCGTATTTCGCGACTATACTACGACGCTTTTATCAAAAATGCGATCTACGATTTCCCCCAACAGACAAGACCAAGGCCTTTCATGACCGCCACATCCGGAGGAAAGTATTCACGCCCAACCAACGAGTCTGGTTGTTTGATTCACGGCTGAAACTATTTGTTAGGAAGCTTAAGTCCAAGTGGATTGGCCCATATGTTGTGATGCAGCCATATCCTAATGGGGCAGTCCAGATCAAGGACCTAAAATCTGGGCATATATTCACAGTAAATGGCTAGCGCCTCAAGCCATTTTTGGCTCAGGAACCTCCACCTGACGAGACTGTTCAACTTAGTGAGGACTTGTGATTGAGTGCTCACCCAGCTGGAGGCGTTAAACTCAGCACATATAGATAGTATATATCCCGCGTTCCACCATCATTCATTTACAACCATTTTTATACATAGCATATTTTTGTTTTAGCATATTTCCCTTTTGTATAGTGCATATTAACAGGTTGGCCGGTGCTGAATATAACTTCAGGAGCAATTCCAGGTGATTTCTACCCATTCTCTGCCTGCAGTATTTATTTTCTTTTATATTCATGCATGAGGACATGCAAGAACTTAGGCATGGGGGGGTAGATACAGCAGAAACTGAAAATTTTTTTTGCCAACACTTAGGAAAACCTCGAAGCTGCATGTAAAACGTACTTTAGGACCTTAAATAAAAGAACAACCGACTCCACCTCCAATGCTTGCATTGGAGCTAGAAATCATTCGCAACAGCCACTTCCGACTCACCCGCTCACCTTTTGTTCTAAATTTAGGGTTAAGCTGATTGTAACACGATACGTGAAATTCATGAAGTACAAATTATGCGAGGTTACATGTTTATAGCATATATACATATTGCATTCATGAATAAGATTATTGTATTAAGAGAATGCATTAAGGATTTTATCCTTTAGTCGATTCTTGTAATCTGGAATCCAGTACAACTTTTCACACACACGTACAATTTGTAATGGATTCACGGTGAAGGCTGATAAACATCTTTAGTTTATCGAGAAGAAGCAATGCTTCTTTTCCTGAACCCCTGGACAATGTTTTGGGAGTCAGGCAGATTTTCCTCTAAAAATCCACCAAATAGTGTGAGAGAGTAGAGTGTACTGGTGCTCTAAGATTAGTGCAAGGAATCTAGAATCCTAGATAATTAGGTAATGATACTCTGAGATTAGACATAGTTTTCTCTCTCGGTTCCTGCGTATACATTTCTGTGCAAAATTTTGAGAGCCACCGAATAAGGCAAATACGCGAAGAGCGAGTTTTCATAAAACTAGGGCTAAGGTGGATGGTTACGACCATTCTTTATGGAATCCTCAACAAGGAGGGTATTGATGTCAAGGTCAGAAGTACACCATCCTATCCGTCTCTCCCGGTGCAGTGAGTAGGCACTTCCACCAAATAAGCCACCCAATGTTTCTTGAGTACCACCAATCCCTAATAATGCCTCCTCAATAAAGTTCATGGATGTGTTATGTTGAAAAAAACAACAAGAAGAAAGAAAGAGATGAAAGGAAAAAAAATGATGAAAAGAAAGAAAAATTGAAAAAAAATTAGAAAAATAAGAAGAAGTAAAGAAAAAAAGAGTGAATATTTAGTTCAGTTGCATTGAGGCAATATCACCAAATAAATTTGAGATCCACCAAATATGACCTTAACCTATGTTTTTTGTGTTTCTGACCGCCCAAATACTGGCTGAGGAATTTTGACTTAGTGTTAGGGTTATGAAAACTCAGTTAAAGTGTTAATGCCTAGTGAGACCACCAAATACAGATCCTATGTTTGAATCTTGTGAAGTTGTGAGCTCTACGAAAGAAAAGAAAAGGAAAAGAAAAAGAGTAAGAGAGAATTAATACAAAGGAATCAAAGAGAGCATAGTTTTTCTCGTCTTACTCTAAGTAGGGTTACTTAGCAGTCCAGGAATCTAGATTCTGTAGTACTAGTCTCTATATAGCACCAAGTGAGAGTGAGCGACCAAATATATAATCCTTTCCCCCAAAGATTCTCTACCTAAGCCTAAAGCTGGGGTGGAATTCATAGAATATCTTGAGTACCCAGAGGGAAGAAGTCCGCCTATCCCACTAGAATTTTTACTAGGGGTCAAGTACAGGCTTTAGAGGTATATTAGTTTTCACTCGAATCTGTTGCAAAAGCTACATAGCTGCACTTTCACGATTGTCTGGATTTCTAGAGCATAGGATGAAAACAAAAAGGAGAAAAATCTCTACACATACACTTGATAAAATAATCAGTCCCTTAGGGACCCTTGCTGTAAAAAATTTAGTCTTGCATTTGCTAGGAACTAGCAAGATTTTGGCATGGGGGTATGATTGCGCAGCAATCATAGGTCTTAGTTGACCTAGATTAAGCTAGAACTTAGCATAAGTTAGGGTTATTCACGCATACATACGCATTATCTGCATCTTTACTGCCCTTCTTTAGCTATGCATGAAATAATGTTATAATGAACTGATTAAGTGCATTATGTTGATTGCAGGCAATAATCAGGATTTGAAGTTGGATCTGAAATAACGGGAGTTGTAGTAGAACTGTAGCAGAAGGATTAGTTTAGATATAGGAACAATAATGTAAGGGAGTTAAAGGGTTGCTATTCTATTAAGTAGGAATAAAGTAGTAAAATGTGAAGAGCTTAGGTCCATCCTAGCCCTAGGATAGCCTAGATACTTCCCCAAGCCCTAGCCACCCTTAGATTAGGTCACAACACCCTAGGAAGCCTTAAAACCCTAGTTCCAGCCCTTATCTGCATGTCCAGATAAGTTATAGGACGTCCAGGACATTTAGCCATCTCCCGCATACCTCAAACCCACTTCTGCAGTGTTATTGGACATCCAGACACTTTGTCAGACGTCCAATTTCTGCAGAGTACCCAAAACAGAACCCTGATTTCCCCTTGACTCAAATTAGACGTCTAGAACTGAAGTCTGGACTTCTGATTTTTGAGTATAAGTCGTCTGATCCTATTATTGGACGTTTGATGCTGGTCTCCAGTCCCTGTCTTGAGATTCAAGTCTTGATCTTGGATCTCTAGCTCCCTAGACCTAATCCCAACCCCATAGGAACCTAAATTAAGGTGTCCTAACCCTAGTACATCACCTCTAGACCTACCTAAGGACCTAATTAGGTCCTCACCAAATCCAATTGACTTAGATCAAGTCAATTACCTTCACCTAAGTCAATTAGCCTCATTGAGTCCAATTGAGCTTAGATCTCAACCCACACAAGTTTAATTGGACTTGGTGAGAGTCCAATTGACCTAAACCCAACCTAATTGAGTTATTCTACTCTCAGTTAGGTTCACACTCATGCAATTAAACTTAGGTTAAGTTAATTGCATTTTCCCCTTAGCAATTAGGGTTTGTAACCCTAATTCAAGACCTGCAGCACCCAAACCCCTTAGGACCTAACCTAAGCCACCTAGCCACATAGAGCACGACCACACACACACACACACACACACACCCATTCACGCACACACTTCTCTAGAAATCTCTAGAGAGTTCTTGAGATGACACCACCTCTTGGTTGCCAAATTTAGCAATCAAGAGGAATTCAAATTGAGATCCACAATTCTTGGATCTCAAAGACCATCTCCACCCATATGTGGCCAGCCACTCTTGGACTCTCTCTACAGAGTTCTACACCTCTCTAGAGAGAAGCCATTGGGTCTATAAAAAGACCCCTTGGGTGGCTAAGCACCCCCATTCACTTCCTTGGCATTCATTCCACTTAGGCTGGCCACTCCCATCTTCACTCCACCTCCACGAGTTGAGCACCACCATGGAGGCCACCATCTCCACGCCAGGAAGCTGGATGAACTCCCCAATCTCTCTCCAAGGGTCGGCCTAAGCTCCATTGGCCGCCCCTCCTTCTTCTCTCAGCCACTCAAAGGCCATCGGAGACCACCTCCGAATGCCCTTCCTTCTGCTAGATTAGTAGCTTAGCTCTTTGTATATTTACTGCTTTTATTTAGTGCTTAGTAGTGTAGTCTTACTTCTCCCCCAATGATGCATGCGAAATCCCTCCATCGATTCTTGTATGCAATCGTTTTTTGGTAGCTAGGTTTAATTTTTAAGCATTTATGTATAAGCTTTCCTCAAGATTTCCTTGTGCAACAACTCTCCAATGATGAATGAAATTGCATTTATATATATATATGTCTATGTATTTGAAATCACCGCGAGCTTAATAATTATCGTATTTGCGTGATTTAAGTGCCTGTTCTTTGATTGTCTATATATTACGCACCAGCATGTCGTTTCCTGAGGATATTGAAAATCTGGCAATAGATGCTTTCTCCATAACTAGTCACCACCTCACTAGAATCGTGCGCACAGAAACTCACACGTTTGCTTTTGTGATTTACTTGACGCATGCGCATGTGATCCGAGTTAATAACAGGAGCGGTGAAGTCTTAGTTAGGAGATTGGAAATTGGCGTGCGTCTTTAAACAAAGTAGAGCGGCTAAAGAAAAGATCGATTTCAAAAGTTAAAACAACGCCTCCTAGAGACGAACGACCGGGACTCAAAGTCTCGTTATTTTTATAAAATAATATCTTTGTTGGATCGTACTTCGCTACTATACTACGACGCATTTCTTTCATATCAAAATGCACATTACGATCAACCCAACACTACACACCTCCATCCGCCTTACCAACCACCTCACAACCTTCGCCACACCACCCTCTACAAAACCCTTCTCCTATACCAATTTGCTCACCCAAATCACCCACCGAACAAACCCATCGCCGTCCACCTTCGCTGACCTCTGCCGGCCACCACAAACCCTAATTCACCACAGAACCACGGCCACTACACTCACTGTGGTTCGGCGATGCTTACGAGCTATTCTAATGTGGCTGTGAGGCCATATTTTTTATTATCAGGTTTCTCCATCCTCCACCATCGCTGCCACCCTCTCTGTCCAAATCTACCCTTCTTCGACCTTAATCTTCGTTGCTGTTACTCCCAGGTCCCGCAGACCACCTTCAGGATCCTTCCCAGGTCCTCAATCGAAGACCGCAGGAGCAGCAGCTACTTCAATTGAAGGCGCCATCAGCACTGCGTACGCGAAGGAAGGAGGGGGACAATAGTCCCACCTCGGAAGTGTATGAACCAACGCGCATGCATAAGTTGTTTTTGTGATTGGGGCTTATCGCCTCCAACCACAGGGTGAGGTCCCATTACACCCTCACCTGCGCCTCACCCGTGACACATGCTTTGCGAGTCTGGCACTCACCTGATTACCTGCCTAAGCAAAGCACACCTTGGCTGCCATTCACAGCCGACAACCCTGGTCCTGGGTGCGCTCACCTATTTACCCGATAACCCAGACCTTGGCCTTGTGAAGGCGGGAAAGAAGAAGGAAACCCAGAGAGAGAGAAAGAGAGAGCGGGGGCAGGGGGTTTTGCTCTCTATGACAGTTAGTCGCTGGAGGGATTGCCTCCCTCTGTGCGTGAAGAAGAAAGAAGAGAAGGAAGAAGGTCTTGACAGATGGGAAAGAAAGAAGAAGAGGAAGAAGGGAGAAGAGAAGCCAAGGCAGAAGAGAGGAACATAGAAGGAGAAGAGAAGAAGAGCAGAAGCAGAAGGGAAAGAAAGAGGTGGAAGTTGAAGAAGAAGCATAGTGCCTTGGTTGATATTGTTGATTGAAAGAGCGATCTTCGTTTTCGTTGAAATTTGTAACATAAAATGTCGCGTTGTTGTATTCAGTTGCGTGGTAGAAAATCGCTCTTCAAAACATTTAATTCTCAAAATCTAACCATGAAAATAGTTAGGTTGTTTCCACAGGGAGGAATTAGCCTATTAAAAATGAGTAATGATGCATCAAGTAATTGGGAATATCAACGGATGTGCATGCTAACTAGTGCTTTCATTTCCAGCATAAATTCTCGATCTAGATAATTAATCAAGAATATGAGGGTGCACATGCAAAATCAGCACCATGGAAATATCATAATTGCTATCTTAGTACTGACAAGCACCATTAAATTTAATTAAAATAGAACCCACTCCCTGTAACCAATACCCCATACTTTATTGTTCATGAGAAGAATTCAACTATCCGTGATTCAAATAAATGTAAGGGATATTGATGCAAATATACTAAAATATAATAATCAAATAAATATCACAATAGTGTTTTCCACAATGGCATGAAGTGTAAATTTTAATTCACTATTTACTGTAGCGAACCAGGGGAAACAAATCCCCTGCTCGCACATGCAGAGGAGGTGGTGGCCGTCGTCGCGGTCGCTGGTGGTGGGTCTCTGAGGTGTGGCATTCGAGATGGTGGTGACGGGGCGGTCGAAGGTGGCCACCGGCAACCGGTTGGAGGAGGAGCGATCGGATGGTGTGGCAATTGGCATGGGAGAAGGAGCAATCGTGGCTGGTTTCCGAGGGCGTGGCTACCCTCGTGAGGTCAAGGTAGGCACTCTGGTTGTTTTGGTGGAGAAGGAGATGGCTCGAGGTGGCGTGGCCGGTGACGGAGGGGGGATGCACTTTGGGTTCTTTCATTTGGAGTTGTAGGTGGCAATGGAAGGAAGAAAAGGAAGAAGAAGAAGCCGGGAGCATGCATGCGGGCTAGAGCGTGGGCATGCCGCTGCGGACGGGTGCGCGCATGAGGGCGAGGTTGCGCATGCACGCAGGCATGAGCTTGCTGCTGATGCACGTGGAGCGGCACTTGGAGAGTGGTCTACAGTGGTGGCGTGCGCGGCTATGGCATGATGGTGGCGCGATGGCACTCAAGGGAATGCACTGTTGCACACGTACGTGGCTGGTGGTCTGCAGTGGTGGCGTGCACGCGTGAAGCTAGCAATTGGGTTCTTTTGAGGTTGAGGAAGGTGGAGAGTTGAAGACAGTGACGAGCGGCTATCACCACGCTCACTGCTGCCTAGGAGGATGAAGAGGTGGTTGCAGTGGAAGCTTGCAGTGATTCACAGTGTTCACTCTTTCACGTTGTATGCCAGGAGCATGGTGGTAGTCTAATTCATGGTGCACGCCTGTTGCACGGTGGAGGCTGAGAGGAGATCCACGCCAGGGGGAGAGAATTTTTTCTTCTCTTTATAAAAATCCCCCCGTCTATTCCGCTTGCCACCGGCTTCGCCAACCACTTGCGAACATCGCGAGTGGTTGAAACTAATGGATAAGCATTGGTCATTCTATATCAGACGTCTAACTTCTTCATCAGACGTCTTAAAATATGTAGAAATAAGAATTTGTGATGACAATTTCCCAGACGTCCATATTGACGTCTTATAGATGTAGAATTGCACATCTAGACTCTTCACCTAGCCTGCATTCATCAGACAAATTATATTATCATATCATATGTTATTAAATGTAAAATTGATGCATAAAATTATATGCAGACTAAGATGAATTGCCATATAATTCCTAATTAATTAACAAATAAAAATAACTAATTAGAAAGTACTTAGGCCAAATAATGGTCCACGAAAGTGGACTTATCGTTGATATATTTGAGTACCTAAGTTTGAATGGTTGATTGCACTGTTGCATTATTTGAACTCAATGCATATATGTTTAAATTGAATAATTGGTGATATAAATCACCATTGTTTTTACTTTGAGTTTCTTTTTGCCATGCACAATTATTGTTCAACTCATGATTTACATTGATTATTATTTCTGAGTAATTATTATTCATTTCTTGGTATTATTTGGCTTGAATATTGTACTCATTTACATTAATTATTGAGATTAGCATGTGCATTCCTATTTGCTCCCTGTGTTCAACCTCGGACTTCCATTCGAGTATAAATTTTATTTGTTTTTCGCACTAATTTAAACTGTACTACAACGCGATGATTTTAAAATCCGATTCAGAGCGACTAACAACGTGCTACATAGATTGTGGATTGAAAAGTGAAATAACTCTAAAGATAGATTAATGGACAAAGAGAAGACCTGGATTGATTCAATAGATGATTTATGATTGATCTGGGCAAAATTTGACTTGAAATCTTGATAGAAATGCTTTAAACGACAACTATGGGTTCCAGTTTGAACCCAAACTGTACAGAAGATGTAATTCACCTTAAATCTCAGTAATTCTCATTCAAACCAATTCCAATAGATCCACAAACATTATAGGAACACAATCAAACCTAAAAATTAGAGTTTCAAACCATAAAACCTCAAACTTGAATTAGAGTTGACCTCAACAAGTCCAAAGTTGACTTTTGAATTCAAATCATCTTAGATCAATTTAATTGCCCAAAAAGACTAAAATCAATCTCAGAAAGTGATTGCACACATCAAATCCAACTTTTGATTGCTCTAGAAGTGATTCCAAGCTTATCGTCGGAGTTGTGATCGACATTTTTTCATCAGATCATTCTAAAGTTTGTTAGACCCAAGAGAGACTTAGATTAGGTTCTCTGGAATCTACTCTTGCTTCAGGACCTAATTCCAAGCTCTGAACCTCAATAGACACAACTCTCCAACTCTGTTGGAGTTGGAGAAGATGAAGATCAACCAAGAGACATTCACATCAAAATTTAGATCTAATAGATGGAACTTGATCCTTTCATCATAAGAAAACTATCTATATCTTCACAAAGAGTTCAGATGGTTGAGGCTCTAGTTAAGAGTAGACAGAGCTCACCAGAGCTCCGGTGGAGGCCGAGAATTGCAATCGGAGATCAAATCTCCATAGAACAACCAAGATTAGTCTTAAAAGCTTGTTGAGGTCGTAAAGAACCTCAGGAACTCAACAATTGATCTAATTGATGATTAAATTCATAGATTTATCTAGAAATGCTCAAAGAGCTAAATCTAAGTTCGTTTGAACTCAGAGGAATTGTTCTCACTCAATTGAGTGAGGGGAATTGCTAAATTCGACTAGGCGAAGGTGAATGTGTATGTAAGTAGGTGAATAAACCTCTTCTAAGCTGCCATTGACAGCGAGCTCAAAAGATTGGTGATGATTTGGGCATTTTATATATAGGAGATTATATATCTAATTATATAGTAGATCGGGGTCCTGTTGTGATGAATAAGTGATGGACCGTGATTGGGTGTGAAGTTAACTCGAATACCTTCACCATTGACAGTGAAGGAGATCCGGTGAAGGTGGAGTGACTTAGTCATTTAGTTGATTAATCGGATCTGTGAGAAAGTGGAATGTGATAATGGAAGAATGAGGAAGATGATCAGGAGGTTAAAATCATTAAGAGATGGGAATGATGAAGTGAAATCTATAGAGTATGGTAAGCTAACTAACTAACTAGCTAAATCTAATCTACACTACACTTGATGTATACACATCCATTTAGGTTAAAATGACTATTTATGCAAGTTCCTAAGCTTGGGATTCATTCCATGTTATAAATATTGCATAGCATGCATCATTTTTCATTTAGAATAGTTTGTATAAATTTTAGGTTAATTTTACGTCCTTTTATGGCCAAGTGTTGAATGCACGAGTTGCTACGCTTTCGTGTTTGGTTTTGAAAAACCTATCATTGTAGTTTGAAAGCGAAGAACTCGTGTTCAACAAATAAAATTTATACCGGAATAGAAAATCCTGGGTCGAACACAGGGAGGTGGACATTTGATTTAAAAACACGCGTTTGATTTATTTGTCATGAAGTAAATTAATTAATTAGAACTATCTAACTATTTACAATAAATAGAAGAGAGAGAGAGAATAAGAGAGAGAATAATACAAACAAAAGTCAAAAGAGATATAGAATGCACATGGAATTTATTATCGAAAGGTTGTTCATTACACTAAATATTACGACTAGAAAGTGGGAAAATGATTACACTAGAAAGCATTAAATCTATTCTAGAAAGAAGTAAAAAGAATGGGGAGAGAGATATCGTCCTCGACTGTCGCTTGGAGGACGAGCCGGATGGGACGACGCCTGGACGAAGGAGGATGAAGTAGGAAGAATGGGAACGGGGCAGCACGTCATTATCGTCATGGGATCTGCTTCCGAAAGGGGAATGAAAAATTGACTTTATCTCGTGAGAAGCATCCAGGGTGTGGGACAAGCTTCTCTTGAGCTTTGGAGAGGGAGAGAAGAGGAGGAAGGGATGAGAATTTTGTGTGGAGGGGGTCTCCTTTTATAGTTGCAAGGAGTGGGGGCAATTTGGTCATTACAACTCTAAAAACATTAATTCAGGACCTTTAGTGATGGATAAAACCGTCGCTAAAGGTCTGAATGTGGGCGTAGTGGGCAGCGCACGCGCGCCTACTCATCTCCTCCCGCGTAACGCACGCGCACGTCCAACCGATCTCAGTCATCCGATCGCGAGATCGGACGGCTTAGATCGCACCTCCGCCCACCTCGTCTACGCGCCCGCGTCAGATCGAGCGTTGAAACTCGCGTTTGATCGTGTATGCGTGATTCGTGCACCTCGATCACGCCACGTCTCCGCATATGAACCGTCCGCTCACCATCCTACGACTCAATTGAGCTTGCTCCATGTCCACGCCTAATTTGAGGCTCGCAGGGGCTCGACACCGTGACCTCTGCTTCGCCCGCAGCGTTGTCTCCACTGCGCTACGCAGTCAAGATGGTCGCGCGGATGAAATCAGGTGCGCGCATCCACAGCCGCTGGATGTGCATCCAACGGCGGAGAAGGGGCACTTTGATTGAAGAAGATAAGGTGCGGCGGTGCTTTGGCTGGTTGGGCGGCTGAGATGGTGCCACATGGTGCCATCTGAGCCGTCCATCTTCTGGGTGATGTAGATGGTGCCACGGTTGTCGGATTGAGTCGATTTTCACACCGTTAGGCTACGATCGTCGATCCGAATCCATTCGTGCTGTCGGATTTATCGTTTGAAGTGCGGATTCACACCATCTTGGCCCTTGATCTTCTAGGGTTCCCTGGTCTCTATCTGATGCTACAGATGCCTGACTAGGGCGATCTTGGAGTCGTTGAACTCCAATCGTCGCCCTGATCGCATCTGTACGGTTGGATCTTCGATCCGAGGCCCTGATAAAAAGTTTGCCCTGTCCATGAACATAAAAGGAGATAATTAACCCTCATTTTATTCAAACTACTCTAAATGCAAGATGATGCATGTTATGCAATATTTATAGCATGCAATGCAATCCTATGCTTAAGAACATGCATAAATAGACATCTTAAGTAGTGTAAACATGTTTACATCACCAGGAGAGAAGGAGATTTTTTTTGGGGCCTCAAATTGATGATTCGACCATTGGGATATGTTCAGGATGACAATTAGAGTCCAATGCCTCTAAAATGGTCATGATCGGAGTCTTGTAACACATTGTGCAATATGAGGAAGATCAACAGCTAAGGGGTTAGGTGATGCAATTTGGAGCTTCAAACAACAAATCCAACCACATGGATGGATTCAGATTAACGATCACAGGCTAACAGCATGAAAATCAACCCAATCCAATGTCCATGGCATCATCTATGAGAAAAAGAAGGTGGATGGTTCAGATGGCACCACGTGGTGCCATCTTAGCTGCCTACAGTCGTCCACTCAACACTAGAGCATCTGCATAGCACGATCTCAGCCATTGGATCTTGATTTAACGGCTGAGTACATGATGTACCACTTTCATCAGGTCAATAATCCGGTGGCTTGGCTCATTGGTCACATGCCCTAATCTGCAAGATGAGGCATGAGTTCGAAACTCAAAGCGCCTGTAATCCACAACGTAGGAGGGTTGTACAAAATTGGACCGTGCGATAACTGATGAGTGGTTCAGATGAGGCTACGTGGAAGCACAAATGAAGAGTAGCGTGCACGCACTATTTTACGTGAGATCCCATGCTCCATTGGACTTGCGCTTGAGGTGGGATCCGCGGTCTTTCTCAACCATGCGATTTGAATCGAACGGCTGCCATTCAATCATGCGCGCACTCAACGTGATTTCAAAGAGTGGACACCAGTAGTGCTGTGATGGCTTCAAAGACGTTTAGGGTGGATCTTCAGCAACACCTTTGATGTCACTAAATGTCCCATGCACGAAATGCCTCCTCTCCTCCACTATAAAAGGACCCCTACCCCTCCCATTTCTCTTCATCTCTACCTAGCTATTCCACACCCACTCAAGAGCTCCAAGAAGCCTCCCAAGCTCCATGGCCTTTTATTAGTGTAATACTCCCTTACTCAACCAAATATTCAACCTTACCCTCATCCCCTTCACAGGAGACCATAGTGTCGTCCCCTCACCTCCATTCAGGTAGACGATCACCTCCACCTCTTCATCACCAATCCTATAGCTTGATTAAGTGACCCTCTACCTAGGTTCCTCTTGCACCTCATCCCCGACGTCCAGCACCTTATCTCCTCCATCCAAGCCGCTGCCAAGCGCCGTCCTCTTGCCAGACATTCACTTTGGGAGATTTCTTCTCATCTTCATTCTGTTATCATTTTTCTTAGCATATCTCTGTTTAGTGTAATAAACATTATTTTGGATATATCAGATTTCCTTCATTTCTCTACTCTCTTTCTTTATTTATTTTCTCCAGTAGATTATCTTGGCTAGTTCTTCATTATAAAAATACAAAATATCACAAAACCCTAAAAATACTAAAAAGAAACAAAGCAAAATGCGGATTTCAAGGAAACAAATGGCGCCTCCCTATGTTTGACCCAGGACTCCCTTGGAGTTTTGGTATAAATTTATTTGGTAGTAATATTTTGCGACTACGACGAGGGTTCTCCAAAACCCTGATTTCCCTCATGAAATCTATGCTCATCAACACTCTAAGCTAATCTACGATTACCTAGGTGAAGAAGACGAGAGGAACTCTGTCAATGGCTCGTGACGGAGGAGGAAACTAGAGGAGAAGGTTAGATCTCCAGCGGAGGATGAATGCGAGATGTAGAGAGTGTTGCTGAGGTCATGGCCTTATCCGGAGATGCGGTGGAGTACGATGGAGAAGGGAAGAAGGTCGCTCTCCTTGGAGAAGACCAAAGGAAGAAGATAGAAGTCGCCAGAGGTGGACAAAGAATAGCCAATGAACAGCAGCAGTGGGAGAAGTGGGAAGGGGGTTGCTAACAAAGATTGGGGGTGGGCTGGGCTATTTATAGGTGGAGAGGGAGGTGGAGGTCTAGGTATCTGGGCGCAATCGCATCCAGGTACGTCAGAACTTAGGTGATTTTCTCCAACGATGGTGATTTTATCGTGCTATAGTTTGTTA
This sequence comes from Thalassia testudinum, assembly GCA_037157565.1. NCBI lineage: Eukaryota > Viridiplantae > Streptophyta > Magnoliopsida > Alismatales > Hydrocharitaceae > Thalassia > Thalassia testudinum. The sequence continues at coordinate 64,187,700 of JAZHRO010000054.1, forward strand.
GGTATAGGAGGATCAAAACCGTTGGATGAAAAGGTGGAGGTGAGATGAGTAATTGTAGTAACGGTGAAAGTGTTTGGATGTGAGATTGGTAGTGATCCAAAGGTGTGAACATCGGTCAGTCTCAGAGAAGAGGAAGAAGAAGACGATGTGCATAGGGACTTAATTGAAAATAGTTAAGGACCTGAATGATATGAAAGGACTCGATTGTAATGAAAATTAGGGACTTAAACATAAATAGTGATTTTTAAGGCTTATTTTAATTTTTTTTATTTTTCAACTTTTTATATATGATCATAAATAATGTAAATAATATATTGATACCTTGAAATTACATTTTTTCCCTTTTTAGCTATTTATATAAATGATAAGATTAGTTAAGTTAATTACATACTTAGGTCATTAATTTAATTAAGTTGAATTAAATACTTCATATATAGATAATTATTATTATTTTGAGTCCAAATTATTAATTAAATTATTATTAATATTAATTGAGCTTTAATTATGTATTTTTAGCTTATTTTGTAGGTCCTTACCATTTAACTCCTATATTATAATTAACCCTATAATTAGCTAAGGGAAATAGCTAATTAGTGTTAATTAGGAGCCATGATGAATCTCCCATTAGAGCGCATCTGGAATTGGCTGGCTGGACACGAGGAAGAAAGGGACTTTGGGGAGGACACCGATGGCAAGGAAGGGAGCAAAGTAACCTTGCTTTGGCTGGCAAGGGTTGGACGAAGACGAGGAAGATGGTAGTGCGGTTCTTATGGCCTAAACGTGCATGGAGGAGGAGATCGAAGAAAACTACTGGGGTGGAAGAAGAAGGTCGAGACGAAGAAGAAGGGTGGGAACTTGGCGTGTTTCTCCACGATTTCATCTCGCAGATGAAGGCAGAGCTTTATAGCACTTAGAGGCACAAAAAGAGCACCGGAGATTGGGTGAATAGATGGCCAGGATTGGTGGTTGGAGATCTCTCTACAAAGGAAGAGACGACACTGACGAAGGCGAGGATTGCATGCATTAATGATTCCAACGCACCCAGATCTTCAAGCTGGCCATGCCTTCTCGATTTGGTGTGGATCCTTGACAAACATTGTGAGATTCTCACGGTCAAACATGCGGTCATTGGCCGGATTGCTGCCAGCCACAGAGAAGATGGTTACAGGGGGTTGTTTGCAAGAGAAATTGAAACTTAAGGGGGTTTTTGCAAGAAAATATAACTTAAGGGGGAGAGTTGCAAACCTGGTTGAGATAGACTTTGATTAGGCTCAAAATTTGGGAGTAAGCTAATTTGGGCTCAAAAAGTATCAATTACCCACCTTGGTCTTCATTTTAGGTCAATTTGGGCTTATTTTGTAAAATTGAATGTTCTAAACCTTATAGAATATTTTGAAGGTTCGCCTGAGCTCGTTGAAGGTGGTGGTGGTGGTGATTTCACACTAGGAGGTCGGAGGAGGTGTGCCAAACTCGATGAATGCGGTGGTGGGCGGTTAAGTTTGGAGGAGGAGAGGAGGCGTCAAGGCCTTCAATTGGTTGACACATTTTACTCCCCTTGACCTTATGAAGCTCCTTTGGTGGTCGAGAGCAAATGATGAGGCACTGGAGTGGTAGTTGACGTCGCCAGAGCTCCTGCCAGCCACGAGGAAGAAGCTGAAGAAGATGAAGGTGTAGGGGCTAAATCCTAAATCTAAAGAGCATAAGTTATCCTACAGGAATAGAGGAAGAAGAGCAACTACCTAGGGGAGGATATGGAAGGTGGAGCACGTTCGGCATTAGCTGGTCAGATGCTGGAAGAAAAGGAATCAGACGATGGTTGTTGGAGCGACGAGGGGGGTAAAGGGCCAGTTTTGGTGGCGGGAAGCTCGGCGAAGACTTAAGGAAGATAGTTGCGGCCTCTATTGGCAGAGAGAAGCAACGACAAAGGATGTCAGAGGAGCTCCAAGGTCTCACTAATTGCGAGTTTAGGGAGGAAGAAGAATAGGGTGAACTCGTGCCAAAACTCGACAACAATCCTTGTAAAAGCTCGGTGAGGATTTATAGGAGGTTGGTGCAGAGCAATGAGGTCAACTCGCAACCTTGATAAGGGAGGCACGTGCGAACTCCGGTGACAACTTCAATGATGATTCACGACCTCCGTAGATGGCAATAGGAGCTGGAAAAAGCTTCAAATTAAAGGGCTATGGATGAGGAAGCTTCCTACCAAATTTGACAAGATTTTATTGAGAAATCAGGAAGGAAGCAATCCCTCAAAACGTGCTTGAAGACAAGCTTGCTGCAACTGGAGGTGGAAGTGATGACGTTAGCGAGGGACCTGGAAGAGAGGATTTTGGACCAACTTGAAAGAAATTCAAAAATTAAGGGTTAATCTACAAAGTGTCAAGATAATATCCAATTAGTCCTAACTTTTTAGGGTAACCTAATTTGGACCAAGGAATCTGATGGTCACTTCAATTTTGGGTTTTGATGAATTTTGAATGGTCAATTTACATTTTAACCTAAAATGTTTTGAACATTCGCTTAGGTCTCTATTTTAGGTTAAAATAGGTTTGTTTTGTAAAATTGAATGTTTAAAATCTTATAAAATATTTTGATTTTTATAAGGTTTAGATTACATTTATTTTAACTAGAACCCTTTGAATAAAAGTGAGCCTGAAATCAGGGCTTTATTAATTGTAAATTTGACTTTTATTTTAGAGAAACCCCAAATCAACCAGAGTGAGCTCACTTATTGGAAAGTTGAACTTAATTGAGCTTTAATTAAGTGTAAGTTTAACCTTTAGCTAATCTACATTTGTAAATGCTTATTAAAACAACATAATTAATTAATTTGGATGTCATTCCTCTTAATTAAGCCATGATTGAATTGTACACTTTTATATAACAATTAAGTAAATTTAGCTTTGGAATTTAGTCAAATTGAGTTAGATATGGAGGATGATGTTGTCGCCATCACTCATGATATAAGTTTCTCTACCAAATCATCAACTGATAAGTCAATGCTTCCCCTTGTATCAATTGTGTTCCTTGGTCCATACTTAGTAGGAAATCAAGTGTTAGGGTCAAGATAACTATATCATTGACATGTGAGAATCAATAATGATCTTTCCTCCTGCTTTCTTCCCTTGGAAATTACCTTTCATTCCTAGATGTTAAGGTATTGGAAAAGCTCACCAGGGAGCATCGTTAGGAAAAAGAAAATCATACCAGATAGCAAATAGATGAATGGCTATAGGAGTATAAACTTTCTAAGAGTAAGCTATGTGCCAAAATGAGTTGATTCTCATATAGACCCTTTTTATGCCTCATTTGTTTAACAAAGCATACATATGTTGCCTATCACCTTTAGTTGTGCTTCTAAAAAAAAATTGTATTCTACCTTTGATATGATTTATTCTTTGACTATTTTATTATAAACAAGTGGCAGTTAGGGCCTCTTTGCATCATGGAGTTGGTGGTGCATCCTTGTTGAACTATGTCTATTACTGTCTTCTTTTCTTATTATTTCAAACTTCCAGCTTTTTAACTTTGTTTTTTTTTGGATTCAACAAAATAACCATAAGAAATTCTTTTCAAGCATCTAAGATTAGAATCCACTATCAAGGTAAGAAGGAATGTGGTGGGATTTCTAACTTCTCATGTCTTAGTAACAGAGAAGATGCCCACCTATTGATTGTGTATATTGGGCTTCTCCTTTCTTGTTATCGCTCCTACATTTCCCACCTATTGATTGGTAAGTAACTTTTGGGTATTCATAAACTTTCGTGGTTTTGGAATTCAAGTTTCTTCCTTTATGAGTCTAAGATTATCAATATTGTGTTTCTAAAGAATATGAGTTGTTTTCATGTGTGGTTATTTTTTGTTTAAGACTAAATCTAAATTAGTGGTAGGGAAGCTCTTTTTCTTCTTAACTTTCTTTAATTTAAAAAAACCTTTGAATTCTCATGTGTGGCACACATGAGAATTCAAAGGTTCCTAAGATTTTTGGGTCTTAAATAAATTCTATGGACATCAACTTGTTGTTTCTAGAATGCATTTTCATTTAAATTGTCTTATTTGGGTTTGGTAAGTTACCCACATTGGCATTTTTATATGTGGCTAGTTATTGCATGTGGACTTCCAAGCACTGGATGAGCTTGTCTGTGAAATAGGATGCTTCCCAGTTGTTGTTTCCAAGGAAGATTCTCAGAAGGTCATAAATTTAGCACGTAACATCAATGAAAGGATGGGTGATGGGAAGTTGGACCAAATTGACACCAAAATTTTCAACTCGTTTCTCAAGTGGATGTAGGGCAGTTCTCAATCCTATGGCTACAATGTTTGGTGGTATTGTTGGACAAGAGGTTGTACAAGCTTTTTATGGGAAGTTCCATCCACGGTTTCAAGTAAGATTTTGAATGTTTTTTTATTGATGTCACTTTGAGCTTGGATTTTATTTTTTCTCCTTCGGATAGCAAGCAAGGTACTTCAAATTTTTGTCATCCCTTTTATATTGTCTTGTATACTGACAATTATTATCTGACACCTTCAGTTCTTCTTGTAGTTTGATTTTGTGGAGTCCCTTCCTACTAATCCACTGGAGTCCAGTGATCTAAAACCATTGAACAACAATTATGATGCACAAATATGTGCGTTTGGATCTAAACTTTAGAAGAAGCTTGAATTATTAATGCATTAGATAATGTGTATGCTAGGATGTATATACACTCTTGAATTATTAATGCACTGGATCGAACCGCTGCTGGAATTAATCTAGAACACGATTCACTCCTTCCCTCATAACATTGATCGATCATTGCCTAACTTGGGCTCGTACATTCAAAATTTGGAAGGGTTCCTTGAGAAGACGTCAAATGAAGTGAATAGTTTTGTGTCGAATCCTGTTGGTGATGAACAGGCTACATAGGGATCTCCTCGAATGTGTCCATGAGTGCTACTTGGATATGGAGAGGTGTGAAACATTTGAAGATATATAGCATCACTTGGGCATGATTAAAGTAAGTTGCAATAATCTTACTACTTACCATTTTTGATGTAGTGTAGTAGAAATAAATAGATCTTCTTACACAATTCTACATCACGTGAAAGTTGATTGCTTATGGTTGTTGGTAAGTTACTTGCAAATTTGGGTGTAAATTACACATATGATTCTTCTCAAATTGATTTATAGTTCATTTTGAAGCATCATGCAACACATTCTTTATGATTTATGGTTCATTCTGAAGCATCATCCAATGTGTTCCTTATTACCATCACATGTAATGTGCATTTGCTCATGTGGGATGATTAGAGGGAATTAGCCCCTAATATGGTGCATGCATTACATTGGTGGATGGCTTTGCTTATGTAGGAGGATGGACAATTCACTCAAGGTGCTTAATAGAATTCCTAAGATGGGATGTGCTCCTCATGACGTGATGTTTGGTTTGATTATTGATGGATTTTTACGGCGGTGGGAAGGTGGATGTGGCCTTTGCTCAAGATGTCTCAGTCAATCTCTCAAGATCACTCACAACTTGGATCTAAGGTTAGGGTTACATGATGGCCCTTTTAATACAATTTGAGTTAGGGTTGTTTAGATATGTTATTTTTTTTAATTGAAGTTGGATCTCTCATCTAGACATACATAGCCATGAAGAGAATATCAAATGGTGTGGATTGATGTTTAAGCTATTTTGATATTTATCATTTTGATTTCGTCGTTAATTGTATGTCCTTACAATTATGGTCCAACGACCTTCTTGTGGAGTATTTGTTTACAAAGAAGTTCCACATTCTTGATCGACGACTTGAAGCTGATTTGGGTTGTGTTTATGTCAAGTAAGTTTGTAAATGCCTTCCATAATTACATCAGGAAGACCTCTTGTCTTATTCATAGATCCTAGAAATATCTTCCTGTATGTCGATCTCCTACTAGCTTAGGGTAGAGGATGCCCATCAATAGATGGGAAGAATTAGCAGGTTTACATTATAATAGCTCAAAAGGGCACCCTATATCTTTGTTTTGTATGGAATGAATTAAAGTAGTGATGTAGACACATCTATTTAGGTTAAAATGCCTATTTATGCATGTCTCTAGGCTTAGATATGCATTCCATACTATAAATATTGCATAGCATGCATCATTCTACATCTAGAGTAGTTGTGTATATTTTAGGTTAATTGCACCCTTTTTATGGCCAGAAGGGAAGGAGATTTATTTTGGGGCCTCGAATTGACGATCTGACTATACGAATCTGATCAAGATGGCGATTGGATTCTAATGCCTCTGAAATCATCTAGATCGGATTCCCTAGCATTATATGAAGTCCGAGGAAGATCAACGGCCAGGGGGCAATGTGATATTCTTATGCACTTCGGATGAAAAATCTGACTGTACGGATAGATCTGGAGTGACGATTGCAATTAGACAATGCGGAAATCATCTCGATCCGAGCATCGTGGCACCCTCTGCAACAGAAAGAAGATGGATAACCCAGATGGCACCACGTGGCACCATCTAGACCGCCCAACACCGGCTAGTAGTAGCCGCTCCTCCCAAAAGGTGAATCCCCTTACAAGATCTGGGCCATTGGATGCTCATCCAACGTCTCTTGTGAAGCCACGTCACCCGCCGTTCTTCAAAAGAGCCTCCATCGAGCGATCTTAACCGTTGGATGAAAATCCAATGGTTAGGATTGCTTGACCATCGGCTATGGTTAATTCAAAATCGCAACATCTTTGGCGCGTGGCATAGTGACCTCGAGAAGAGCTCACACAGCCGTGGAGTGGGTTCAACTCTCCCAAGCTCCTCTAATCAGTCACAGAAGAGAAGCGCCTTAATTTCGACCAACCTACGTGCACGAGCAGTCGAGATGAGGGTACGTGGGCACACGGATGAGCGTAGATGCAGTACGCGGCTGTCAACGCATCTCTGGATGCGCTATCTCACACGTGATCAAAAGGCACGATCTCTACGCCATCTCAACCATCCACTTCTGATCAAACAGCCACGGCGCTTCCAACCTCAACGACAATAGAACGTGGGCGTGTGCATGGCTGGCGCCAACCTTTAGCGACATTTGGGAACGTGGTTGGCATGGATCTTCAGCGACGCATTTGATGTTGCTACAACCCTCTACATGAATTTCTTCCTCTTCCCTCCACTATTAAAGGACCCTTACACCTCCATTCTTCTCCATCTCTGCCTTTCTTCTCCTCACCACCTCCAAAGCTCTAGAGAGAGCTTGTCCCAATCCTGGGATGCTCCTCTAGAGTAGAAATCAAACATTTTCCCACCTCTCATCCTCATTCGTGGAGCATCCTGCAGCCATCCTCTCACCTCCTTTAGGAAGAAGATCCTCGCTGCGATGATGTCTTGCCCCATCCTCCTTCCTTCGCCGCTGTTCTCCCTCATCCTACTCCTCACCACCTACAAAGTAAACCTATTTTGACCTAAAATAAAGACCTAGGAGAATATTCAAAATATTTTTAGTTAAAATGTAAATTGATCATTCAAACTTGATCAAAATCCAAAATTGAAGTTATCATTAGTTTCCTTGGGTCCAAATTAGGTTATCTTAAAAATCTAAGACAAAATGGACTTCATCTTAACCTATTTTGCATAATGGCCCCTATTTTTCAAATCTCTTTCAAATAGGTCCAAAATCTTTTCTTCTTGATCCTTCATTGACGTTAGCATGACATTAGCACTTCTTCTCCAGCTGGCTGAAGCTCTCCTGGAGCAACTCTTGGATGCGAACTTTCGAGATTCATATCTCCTAATTTATATCAAAATCCAACCAAAATCGGTACGGAGATTCCTCATCCATAGCTTTGTGATTGGAAGCTTTTTCCAACTAATGTTTCCATCTTTGGAGGTTACAAATCGCCACCGAAATCCTTGCTGGACTACTATTCAAATCAACCATATTGTGTTGCAATCCTACCTCAATCGTGTTGGCCAACTGACTTTAAAGCATCGCTGTGTGTTGTCGATGATTCTCGTCAAGTTTTAGTGCGTCAACACCCCTCCCACCTTCCACGACATTGCCATTAACGAGACCATTGGAGATTTCCTACCCTCCTTTGTCACCGCATCTTGCCACCAATCGAGGTTGCAATTCTTTGCCTCTCATCGTTGCTGAGCTTCCCATGAAAGAAGCGGGCTTCTTCAACCTCTTTGTCGCTCTAAACACCATCGCTGGAGTCCTCCTCCTCACCACATCCAATCGACCTTCATCGACACCCTTTGGCCTTCACTAGTGTCATCTAGGTAGTTAGTTCTCTTTCACTTCCTCTGTAGGATAATCCAAACCCATTAGAGTTAGGAACCTTACCCTCAACTCCTCCATTATCCTCATCATCTTCTTCAGGTCCTGCAAGTCGTCGGTGAGCCCCTCCGCCTCGCTCCGTGCATCTCTGCCATCCACCAACCACCTACGAACCTTCAGTAGGTTGAGGGGAATAAAACCCCTCAACCTTTTGGGGGTTCCAATGCCCCTTCACCCCCACCGAGTACAACCCATCATCGCCTCCTTCCTCACATCCAGCGGTTTGCCTTCAGCACCCCCACATTGAATCGACACCCCTTCACCTTCGCCAAGGTTCAGCGAAGGTTTTAAGGTATTTGACATAGGTTACAAGGCCATATTTGCTTTGTGTAGCTCGCTGTCGGTCCACCTTCACCATAGCCATCGACTGCTGCACCTTCACCTCCGATTTTCGATCAGACAACGCCATCAAGTCGGCGGTGGTCCAACGGTCCTTTTCTGCCCCTCATCGTCACCATCCCATGGCTGGATCTCCAACTCTAGCTAGCGAAGATGAGTCTCCTTCGGCCCTTGCCGGCAACAAAGGAGAAGAAGAGAAGGAGATGGGCATGGACCTGTTCATAAACAAAAGAAATTATTAGGGGCCTATTCACAAAGATTTCTAGAGATCATATTGCAAGAGGAACTATACTTTCAGGGACTGATTTGAAGACCTTCTGTTATATTGAGGATTTTGTTTCAATTACGAGATATTTGGGGTTTCATTGAGATATTATATCCAAATATTAGTGACGTGGTATTTTTAGTGCTCAATTATATTATTTTATGATTATTTTCAATTAAGCACTAATTAATACACTAAATTTTGCTAAATTCTTGAAGGTGATAAGCATGTAATCATTTGCTTTCTGTGAATGACCTTGGAACTCATTTCGAGAAATTACAAATTTAAAAGTTGATTTGTGCGATTCGATTATACTATAACGTGTTTTTAACGAATCTCATTTTGTGCACATCTCTAGACAGCCTATAGAAGAACTTCTTAGGCTGCAATAATGCTATAGTACCTAGCCACTTCTAATTTACATATCTTGTTCTTGGTCTTTCTTAGCTCAGTATGATCCTTAAATTATCCCTGTAAGAGTATTCTAGATATCCTTTACTTGCATAACATCATGAAGCCTCTAGAGTTGGATTATGTGGATGCCTATTTTTGTTGTTTTGATGCTAATTGTTTAACTGAGAAATTCTTTATTATAACTATGATTAGTTTTAGTTGTGTAATTAAGAAACCAATATAAGATGCACCTTAGTTAATGACAAGAATTATACTCTAGAACCTTTAAATTCAATCTTTTGATATTTATGTCCACCCTCCTATTTATCAGGTTCTCATTTGCCTACAAAGATATCAACAACCTTTCTTAGGCTATTATTTCCTTCTCAATGCCATTGAGATTTGAGATTGAACAAATTAGATTTCCTTACCCTGCATGATCACACATTCATTGCCGTAGGGTAGGCACCATGCTGAAGCAAGCCTACAACCATCTTTCAAGAGCAATTCATATCGATCTACCATTCATATCCCAACATCCTATAGTTGCTGCAACGCATCTGTGCATTACTTGCTTATCCAAATAATAAGCACGTAATGACTAATGTTGGTTAGAGTTTGGAATGCACTATGAATTATTAAACAATTTTCTTTGTATAAATAATCTAAAATATAGGGTTCTAGTGGGTCATGTCATTTTTGTTTTACCAATAAATGTATTATGGTCCCATAGTTGATGCACAAGCATTCAATGTATTTTGCTGCTGCAAAGAAACTTCTTCATAATAGCCACTTGTCAAGCCTTCTAACCCAAATATGAGTCAGAGAAAATTGAACAATACATTGACCTAAATCTTGGAAGAAGGAACAAAGGATAATGACATTACAAAGAAAAGGCATTTCTTTGTTCTTGATGTTGCTGCACATATCTTATTTCCATATGAGGTTATAAGGAGTATATAATATCCAAACATTTAAGAAACTAAAGATGTTATGGGACTAAACGAAGAGGATGAAGAGGACAATGGATCCCAATGCTATAAGTAAATAATCTCCATTGATGGAGGGAGGGTGCGCTAGGAAGGGGACAACCCAACTTAAAATAAAGTAATCCTACCTAACCCCTCCACCCTCCTCCCAACTTGGGATGAAATACAAGTATACAACTATGCTATTTTGTAAGTCTTCTTACTTAAAAAATATATGAAATAATCATTTTATTTTGTTTACATACCCTACTTGGGGTTGGACCCATCTATCTATTTTGTACTGTGTAAGTGTATTATTCTTCCTTCAGATATAAAAAGAAGTCACTTTTGTTTAAGGGTAGATTTGGTAATAGAGAGTCAAGGTGTAAGAATTATATGGCGGCCCCTAAAGAAATAGAAAATAGCATACTATATAGGTATTTGTTGTTTACATGAGATGTGTTTTATTTCCCTTATGTGACTATACATACTATACATGCATGCATTCTTAATCTGGTCTCCTTTAGGTTGGATAGAATAATAGGTGGTTTAAGGAAAATTATTTGCTGGGTAGTTGGAATTATTACAGAGTAGCAATGTGGCTTCACAAATACTAATGGTAATTAAGAAACAATGACTTTTTTTTTGTTATGTCAATATGATGCATTATTGTTTCTTAGTTATGGACAACATTTTAGGAACAAATAATTGAGGTGTTTGTTTCTTACTTAGCTTCTATTTTCTTTGGTAATAGCCTTTTTCTCTATCCTTTTTCGAAATACTTTAATAACGATATTTAATTCAGATTTTTTCCTTAAGAAATGCTGGAATTAGTGGCATTCATGAAGGTTGGGGATTTGAGGATTGCTTCAAGTGAAGAATTATTTTCTCATATTTTGTTGCATTTATCATTTGAGAGAATAGCTTGTGGTTAAAAAAATTTATATAGATAGTACTCATGAAACTTAAGCACTTCAAGTTAGAGGAAACATTCATTGATAACTAAAATTCTTTTTCTTTGTTATTAATACTTGATGTTTCCAAATGTATCTTATTTGGATTGAATTATTTGTGACTTTAATTCTTTGTTTTTATGCTTAATAAGTTGATCTCATGAGAGGAGGAAGTTCTATTTATGCATGATATATAACAAAGAAATAGACATTAAACATAAGGACACCTCAATGATGGTACATTATGGATATAGTCTTCTGAGTTCTTCATTGAAAACTTATATCGATAGTAACATTAACGAAAATCAATGTATCTCTCATAAAGAGCAATAACCTATTTGTTTATAGTGATAGTTTTACTAACAATTTTTTAATTGCAAAAGATTTCTACATTACATCGATAAAAGCTTTCGTTAGCACTATAGATATACACCGATAGTCACATTGTCATTGTTACCATAATCACAAAATTTGGGGCTCTTGACAATGACAATTTTTATCGGACAATGGCCCAAATGACCATCAGAACAACTCTTTGGACCTACAATGATGGTCATTTTGACCTATACAAATAGTTAATGACCGTCGATGTAGGTGCAGACTGTTGTACTGTACTAGCTAAGATGGTGAAAGTAGAGAATGGAGAGGATATAGATAAGAGTATACTTTCATAGGATTTTTTTATTTTTTGAAACTGAAAGGAAAGCTATCATATTATGATAGCGATATGGAGGGCTTTTTATTTAGAAATATGAAATAAGAAACAAGGAGAACTACAAATTAGATCCCCATCTATGTATGAGGGATCAGGACTCATTTACAATTTGCACACAGCAAACTGGTCTCTCCTAAAATAATCTCTCATTTCTCGCCCTCCACACACACCAAAGGGGCATGACCATTCGTAGATGTGGTTTCCCAGGCGTAGCAAATTCTGCCATAATGCTTCCCATGATGGGAGTGGCTCCTGGTAGATTTTTCTCCAAATTTTATCTGTGACCAAGCAAGAAGAGAAAATGTGAGTTAGACTATTAGAATGCAGTCCACAAAGGTGACATTCATGAAGAGCTGTCCCCATACGCTTGTGTCTAAGGTCCCCCATAATCAAACCTTCTTTTCTGTACAACCATAAAAGGATTTGCACCTTAAGAGGGATCTTCAATAACCAAAGCATCTTTTCAATATGAGCTCTCCCCAAATCCCTGCCAGAAATTAGGATTTTATTGTATGCACGTTGGGCTGTATATATGCCATCCCAAGCATATGTGTCCTCCATGCCAGGCCTAGGTCTAAAACTCTATAGGTTTGAAATCAGGCGTTGTCTTTCCTCTCACAGTCGAGTGCCCTCCCTGCTGGTTTCAGGTTCAGCCAAATTCCAATTGCCGCACCTCTCAGACCAGAAGCTGCTAACTGACAGTCTTTATCAACTACAGCCGCATATACCCTTGGATAGGTCTCTTTCAGGATGCCCAACGGTGACCACTGTTCTCTCCAAAAATTAAAGTTCCTGCCATCTCCAAGTATCGGCTGCATTAAGTGCCAATTATTCTTGACAGCTTGAATAATTAATCTCCAGAATGGAGAGGGTCTGACTGGGGATAGTCTCTTTAGTGCACTATTAGAGTCTCCATAGCCATCCTTAACAAGATCAGCCCATAACTTATCCTCACCACTAAGAATTTTGATTGCCCATTTAATTAGAAGGGCTTCATTAAACTCTTTAAGTTTTTTAATCCGCAAACCACCTTCTTCCTTGGGGTGACATAGTTGCTCCCATTTTACTGGTTGCATGAATCTCTCCTCATGTCGAGCTCCCTTCCAAAAGAATTTCTTTTGCAGCAGATCCATATGCTTCCAAATGGACTTCGGAGCTCTAAAAAGGGAAAAAAAGAAGATCGGGATAGAGATAATCACCGAGTTTAACAAGATCAGTCTTCCTCCCTTTGATAAGAATTTACTACTCCATCCCTCGAGCTTAATGGACATCTTGCCAAATAGTAGATTCCAATTGTTCTTCCTCAGTTTTGAGCTCCTCAAAGGCAGCCCTAGATACCTAATTGGAAGATTTGATTGGGGGGTTCCCAATGTCATAGAGAGTACTTCTTGCTCTTGCTCATTGCGGCCAAAGCATATCAAGGTGGACTTCTCCCTGTTTAATTTCAGACCAGACATATCTCCAAATATCTTGACCATGTGTCCCAATGCTCGAGCTTCAGTGGTTGTCCCCTCCACAAAAAAAAATTGTATCATCTGCATATTGTAATATAGGTGCCATAGCTCTCCTGTTGGATAGAGAATATCCTCATAAAACACCAGCCCTAGAAAGTTTGGAGGCATATCTAGCAAGACCATCCATTGCAAGATTAAAAACTAATGGGGCTAATGGGCAACCTTGCCTAACACTGCACTGTGGCTGAATCCAAGCCCCACATGGCTTCCCATTGATCAGTGGAGAGAAAGAGATGGTTGTAATACACCGCTTCATCCAATGAATCCAGAGAGGAGGGAAACCTCTTCTTTTGAACACCTCCAGAGATAGTGCCAAGAGACAGAATCATAAGCCTTTCGGAAGTCAACTTTCCACATAAAGGCTTTACATTTCCTTCTATGCCACCCACACGCCATCTCTTGGGACATAATAAATGATTCCTGAAGAGATCTATTGGGTAAAAAAGCTAGTTGAACAGGGTGGATCAGATTCTACAATACAAGCCTCAATCTATTTGCCAGAATCTTGCTCACCACCAAGTAGATGGAGTTCGAAAGAGCGATTGGTCTGAAACAAGGAATTTTTCTGCACCTTGTACCTTTAGCAGCAAGAATAGAAAAGATTTGTTGATCTTATCGACGCCAGAATTGCCCCTCTCAAACTCTTTGATAACCCCCATCACCCCATTGCCAAGCACACTCCACATTTCCTTATAAAAGAAGACTTGAAAGCCATTAGGTCCAGGAAAGCCTTCATTGTTTACGTCTTTTATGCCATCTATAGTTTCTTTCTCAGAGATGGGGGTCGTCAAAGTAGAGGCCTGTTCAGCAGAGACGTTAGGAGCATCACACACTGCTATCCTCCATATGCCTTTCTCAGCTGCCCTTGAAGAGTCCCCATAATACTTGATAGCCTCTGCTCTAATCTCTTGCATAGAAGATAATCTTTGACTATCCTTAAGTATGGAAGAAATTATGTTTACTCGTCTGTGAGAGCTAGTTGCGAGATGAAAAAATATGTTTAAAGTACAACATGAAACTTTAGCTATGTGATATCATTGACTGCAACATGAAATTTGAGTTATTCATTATCCTTGATGGAATAGACATTAATGAATGTGATGCCTTGTAGCCTCTTGTTGGCGGTGAGATTTAGATTAGAGGAAGTGGATTGAATCATTCATCGATAATTAGGAGTTCGATGTTTGTTTAAGTAATAAACTTAATTATATGATTCATTTATGAGAATGGCACAAAATGTATAATAATAAAAGAGATGACCAAGGCACAAAAAGATAAGCTATCAAGTTTGTAGTTAGTATGTACAACAAGTTACAAAATATTCTACTTGTAGCACCAGCTACAAATCCAGAAGACAAACTAGTCCACCTTCCTACTAGTGTCCCTTAAGCTAGGAAAAGTTCATTGCATCACCGTCGTAGCATCTCATGCTATCTCTGTTTCCCTTGGGATTCTGGAAATCCCAGTATGGGTTCTTGAAATTAAGTCACAATGTAGGGATGAGCTAAGTAGTTCAATACAAGCATAATTCTATTGTATTATCAAGAGATAAGATAGTGTTAGAAGGTGCTGATAAACGTCATTTTATCATCATTTTATGCCTTAAAACAAACCTAACTCTTAGGATTTTAACTCTGCAAATGGGTTTTTGGGCTGCATTTAGGCATTCACCTATGATAGGCATGCATTGCATTTTATTATCTTTTTGATAAGTTTATTTAAGTGTCAGGGATAAGCAGAGAGCCAGAACCCTCAAACCTTGGCACTCAGGAGGGCAGAAGATGAAGGAGAAGCTCAAATCAATTGGTCTTAGCTGGACCCAGCTCAGTCTAGCTGGATCAACCTATCCTTAGATCCATTCAGCTCATCTCAGCTGAATGGTAGCTCAAGCTAGTTCACCTCAGCACCATTCAACTTACCTTAGCTAGATGGCAACTCAAACTAGCTCAAGTTAGTTGATCCTAGCTCCATTCCAGCTCCTCCTAGCTCAAGATAGCTCACTAGAAGCTCTACTTAACTAAGATTAGCTACTACCATCAACTAGCTATGCCTAGTTAACTGAAGATCTCAACCAGCTTGGGTCAGGTCAACTCTAGCTCCTGAAGACTCAGATCAACTCAACTTAGTTGAGCTGAGCTACTGAACCTAAGCTAGCCACCCTAGTTAGCTGGGTAGTCTTCAGGAAGACCAGCTCCAGCTCACCTCAGCTCAGAGCAGAAGAAAGCCATCTTAGATTTGCTTGGCTTAGCTATTAGCAAAGAACTAGCTATCTAAGCTAGGTACTGAGTTCCACTTTAGCTATCTTCAGTAGCCATTTACTCCAGTCAGCTCAAATGTAGGTCCTTTCAACTCCTCCTTAGCTCCTCCTCTAAAACTTTAGCTCTCTCCTCCAACCATCTATTAGCGAAGCTAGCTTAGCTTAGCTTCTCTTACCTCCCACCATTGTAACCCTAAGCTCCACCTACATAAGACCTCCACCTCAACCCAAAAGCCCACCTACTTAGTCCACCTACTCCCATTTCCTTTTGGTGCCAACTCTACCCACACGTCTTCACACCACCACCACCACCAAAAGCCACCATATTGTTGGTGCCAACAGGCTCTATAACTATCCCTTTTGGCATGTTGTAAACACATTTATGTTACATAAACTGTCTATTTATGCGTATTCTTAGGCATATAATTGCATCATGCATTATAAATATTGCATAACATGCATCATCATGCATTTAGATTAGTTTATAAAAATTATAGGTTAATTTGTCCTTTTTGTGGCCAGGGGACATGGCAAGATCATTTTGGGGCCTCAGATTGAAGATCCATTCGTACGGATCTGATCAGGGCGATGATCGAAGTCCAACGCCTCCAAGATTGCCTCGATCGAACTTCCGTAGCATCAGATGCAGTCTGAGGAAGATCAGAGGCCAAGGGGCAAGGCAGTGAAAATACATACCTTAGATGAAAAATTCAACCACACGGATGGGTCTGAATCGACGATCGCAACCCAACAGTGCGAAAATCGATTCAATCTGACAACAGTGGCACCACTTACAAAACAAAGAAGATGGACGGCCATGATGGTGCCATGTGGTGCCATCACAGCCGCCCAACATGCCTAGACCCCCTCTGCCCAACCTCTGAAGGCATATGTTTCATGCAATCTCAACCATTGATCCACGATCTAATAGTTGAGAGGGTGCGTTCTTAATTTCGCAAGCACGATAAAGACTGTAGTGTAGCGCAGTAGTTACGCACACTTCATCGAGGAGGAGGCGTAGGTTCGATCCACATGAGTGCTCCTCAATTCTCAGTGAGGAGTGGGCGTGAGGAAATTCAGCCACGAGATGTGCATCCAATGATGGAGAAGACACACGTGTGATCGTATGCGCAACCGCACGCGCCATCACACGCGTAGGAGGTGCAATTTCAAGCACGGGCATGAGTGCATCTAGACAGTTCGATCTTCATCAGATGGATCGGAGAGTGGCCACATTGTGCCTAAACAGTCAAAGATGAAAAAGCCTTCACATGATCTGAACCGTCCGATCTTCATCGGATGGCTTGGATTAGTCCATGCCTTCAACACTTGAAGATGAGGAGGCATCAACGTGGCTCAACAGCATGTGTCTGATTAAAAGCGAATGACGGAGATGGAATGCGCATCTTCACCGACATTACCTTCAGCGACAGATACGTTCGTCACTAAGGGCCCTGTATGTAATTTTCAACATTTTAGAGGACCTTTTTGCCTTTGTACCTCAACTATATAAAGGACCCTACACCCTCCTTTGTAAATCATCCCTTCTCTTCTTCTCTCACCCCCTCCAAAGCTCTACGAGCTCGTCCCAAACCCGGGATGCTCCATTAGAGTCTTAGATATAATTTTTCCATTTTCTCACCCCTGTTCATGGAGCGCCCGCGGTTGTCCTCTTATCGTCTTTTGGGAAGTGGATCCCGCTACGACGTCGCCCTATTCTGTCCTCCATCCTCCATCTTCGTCCTCATTCGTCCAGCATCTCACCACCCTAGTCTGGCCGCCCTGTCAACGCGACCCATCCTCCAAGCAGCCATTGAGGAGGACAACTGCTCATCCCCTTCTCTTTTATTGCTTTCTAGTGTAGATTTCCTACTTTCCAGTGTAGCACATAGATGTAATGAACATGTTTCTATCATTATGAAATATTTGTTAATTCTCTCCCTATTTTCTCTTTGCTTGTATTATTCTCTCTCTCTTCTATTAATTATTCTTTAAGTAGAATAGCTAGTAGATTAATTTCAACCAGCTACTTTGCTTTCGTGACAATAAATCCAACGTAGTTTCTGATCAAACGTTTGCCTCCCCATGTTTGACCCAGGACTCACTAGAGTTTCGGTTAAATTACCTTTTTGACAGATTTTTACGTGACTACAATGACAGGGTTTTCAAACTCAAATTCTTAGTGTAGAAATCATGTTCAACATGGTGCCAACATATTCCCTCCAAAAAAATCCTTGAAATCTGATTGCACAGTAATTATGCGACCTAAATTACCTGAATTAAGTTAGATTCTAGCATCACTTAGGAACAATGCATGCATAAGCATTGTAATTCGCATAATAGTTAGTTTGTTAGTTACATAGGTAATATTGTCATTTTATCATTAAATGAGAGATGAAATTAATCGCAGATGATTCAAAGCCTTTGATGACATATCAGACTGTACAGATCTGATCAGAATGACGACGGGAGTCCAATGCCTCTGAATTCATCTTGATCAGACAACCAGAGCATCATGCGCAATCCATAGAAGAACAGAGACCACAGAGCCAGAGGACAAATATCCAAGCCTTAGATGAAAGATCCAACCACACGGATGGATCCAAATCAACAATCGCAATCCAACGGCGTAAAAATCAACCCAATCGGAGGTCTACATCACCAGATACAAGGAAAAGAAGATGGACGACTATGATGGTGCCACATGGCACCATCACAGCCGCCCCTCAATGCTGCCCCATTTGTGAGGGCTACCCGTCATGAGCTGTAGGTTGTTGGATCTTCATCTAATGGCTGAGAATGAGCTCCCTCAAAACAAAAACATAACAAACCAAGGGTTTGGCGCAACGGTTCGTGCCTTTGCCCTTAAGAGAAGGGCACGTGTTCGAGCGGCGCCGCACGAGAAATCAAGAGTGGACACAATTGGATCATCGGATGGAGATCAGAGGACAAAGATGCATCCACATGGTGAGATCTGAGTGCATAGCGACTGTGCACGCAAACAAACGCATGCCTAATGCACGAACTCACGCGTTTGCTTAAACTCTAAGGCAGCATGGGCATGACTTATGATCGAACGGCTGAGGTTGAGGTGCTAAAACAGGGCGAGCTGCGAGCGAAGAAGTTGAGCACGCTTGCGAGGAAGCCCTGGAGCCACCCGATCTTGATCCAACACTCCAGGGCGTGACACATGTCGATCAAAGATTTAATCCGAGAGTAGGAGTTTTTGGAGGTGTTTTAAGGCCTAATTAGGTCTGTTGATCTCCCAATCAACGGATCTGATTATTTAAAGGTTGTTGCATGAGATGGAGGGTTGAAATATCTTCTTTACTCTCCATAAAAACTATAGAAGAAGACCCAAGGGCCCCCTTTATGGATCATCAACTTGATACAACTCTTTCTCTCTCTATAGACCAGGCTCTCCCTCTGCAACTTTGCTCCGACCTTCGTCTCGGCACTCTGTGACGAGTCGATTTTCACTTTTGTTAAAATTTTAAACATAAAAAGACGCATTGTTGTAAAGCTTTTGTGGTGGAAAATCGACTCTCAAAAATATTTGTTACTCAAAATCTAACCACTAAAATAGTTAGGTTGTCTCCACAGGGAGGAAGAAGCCTATTGCAATGATTAATGATGACTTACCTATTTGGTAATATCGATGGATGCTTGTTCAAACTCTTGTAACATTATTTCCAATCTAATTCAACCTTCTACGCAATTACCTCATATCAGGAGGGTTCTCATGCAAAAATTTCTTAAAATAATATGTAGATAAATAAAGGAATAGTGTTCCTCAATGGCACTTGATGGTAAATTTTAATTGGAGAAGCAGAGGATTTCTCCTCTCTCTTCCTTGTGTGAAGGATCAGGCATGGCTGCTTGCGACAGTCGTCGGAGGAGTTGGGTCGGAGGAGAGGATCACTTCGGTGGTGGTGTGGCAGCGAGTGGTCACCAGAGGTTGCCGGCTGACGAGGAAGATGACGTTGATGATGGGTCTTAAGGAGGCCATGTGTGGGCGTTGACTGGTGGTGTGAAGCGGAGCGGAGCAGTGGTGGAGCGAGGGTGCCTCAACTGTGGTGTCAGCAACGAGAATGAAGACCAGAGGTGGCCGCTCGGCGAGGAAGATGGTCGGACGGCGTGGACTCCAGTGGCCTGATGGTCATGTTGGCAAGGCTGGAGATCGATCGATGTGGCTGCACATGGCCACGTGTGGGTGCTGCAGAGCTCGAGGGGGGGGGGGTGCCAGTGGTGTCCATGTCGAAGATGGTGGTCGGTGGTGGTGGTTGTGTGGAGATGACGGCGAGAGGAGGTTGGGTTCTTTTGTGCGTTGCAGGTGGTGTTGTGGGGAAGAAGATGAAGGAGAAAGAAGCGGATGGGTGTGATGATGGTGGACTTGGTTTAGAGGGTGTGCAGGCACGGTGCTATCACCACCTAGCCATCGAAGAGGATGTCGTGGTGGTTAACGGAGGGTGATGGTGCATGGGGGATGGAGAGGAATGGAGTACGCAATAGCCACAGTGCAAGCCACATCCATGGTGTACGCTCTGGCCACAGGGTGTGTGCCTCCTTCACGGTTGAGAGGATGGAGGAGAAGATGTCCCCACCAGGGGGAGAAGATGAGATCAGATGGGTTCTCCTTCCTCCTCTTTACGCTCAATGACCCCTCACCCCTTCATCTACGGTGTTTGTCCAGGAATTTTGATTTCCCTTCCCAAATTAGGCATAGCATCAAAGTCATCGCGATTTCTCTGCATTTAAAAATACGTACTATGTATTTAAATGTATAATGGATATATAAAAAGAATATATGCTGGATAAAATGAATTTCACTTATATCCAGGTAATTAGAGATCATGATACCACAGTTAGGAAGCACTTAGGCCAATTCATGTTTCACTAAAATGAATCCATCACTCTAGATCTGAGGTGCTGCCGCATCTGGCATAAGCATCCTACAAGAGGTGTCATCTCTTTGCCTTCTTCTTCTTCTCTCTCTCTATCTCCCCCTCTTTCTTTCCATCTACCTACTATTTATCTGTCTCTATTAGCATTTTCTATTGTGAAAAACTCTATCTAATTGCAATAAAATTCTGATTCTCTGGATATCTGCTCTATACATATATACATATATATATATATCTATTTAGAATTAGTTTTATTGAAAAGCTTATGTTAAAATCGAGATTGCCTCCCTGCGAACAACCCGGTACTCACCGATTGTTATAAATTTATTTGTTGATGTGTTTTATGCTATACTATGACTAAATCATCTTTTAAAATGTGATTCACACGCCAGACAAGTTGGCACCATTGCCGGGGAGGCAATGGAAATTTTTGAAGCTTTTCAAGTTCTTATTCGAGGTCTCTAACTTGCTATTTTTCCGTTGATTTCAGGAAGCAAGGAAATTTGAACTGGACATGACAATGGAGAAATCACAGGTTTGAACCTCAGGTAAGTACCTGTAGTTTAGATTAGTTAGATTTAGGATTTTCTTGAACCTTAGGATTAGTTAGAATTTGTTTGCTTATTGAAAAGAAAAAATCACTTTTATTAGTGATTTTCGAGCAAAAAGAAACGCTAATTTTAAAAATTCAATTCCTGAAGATCTGCACTTCCAAAAATTCTCAAATTTTTATTGAGCGTGATTTTGAGGTCAGGAACAACATATCCAAATTTTGTGTAAATTTGAGTTATAGAAAAATTTTAAAAATTCACGCACTGATCTGTTATGAAAACGGTTATTGTTCCTAATTTTTCAAAGTTCAAAATATCATAGGAATTTTTATGCAACTCTGATTGACTTAAAATTTGTGGCACTGAATTTATGAGATAATCAAGAATTTAAAAAAAATATGAAAAAATATTTCTTACATGTTTGGTTATACAGATTCAAAACCCCCAATACACTTTAAATCTGAAAAAAATAGAAAATATGCATTAAAATTCTTGAGAAAATATTTTCTAAGTGCATACTTAGTAGTGCAATAGGACCAATTAATTTCATTGCTTGGGTCGTAATGAGAGGCTCATCATGGCTTCTAATTACCTCTAATTAACTAATCTTTCTAGTTAATTGGCTAGGAATATGTATATATAAGGGTTAATTATAGAATAAAGGATAAATCATTAAAGGACCTTAAAATAAGTTAAAAGGCTAAATTATTAGCCAATTAATATTATTGATAATTTAATTAATAAATGGACTCGAAATATCATTAACTATTTATCTAATTAATGTGTTAATTAACTTAAGCATAATTTATACCTAAGTATGTAATAACTTAAGTAACCTTACTTAATTAAATAAATTAAGATAAAAAGGTCAAAAACATAAATCTAAGGTTTAAATATAATATTTGTCTAATTTATAATCATCTATAAAACGTTGAAAAATATTTAAATTAAAATAAACCTTGAAAACCTTAGTTTACGTTTTAGTCCTTAAGTTTTATTTTAATCGAGTCATTTTATTCACTTAGGTCCTTATTTTTTCTTGCAATCAGGTCCCTATGTACATCTTCTTCTTCCTCTTCATTTCCTCTTTAGCCACTTCAACGACTGACGACAAGAGGTGTTTTCACCCGCCGATCACCGTTCATTTGATGCCTGTTCACCTTTGCCAAGCTCCTAGAGCTTGCGCTCACTGTTCCCTTTTCATCCATGGGTCTGGATGAAGCTACAATCCTATTTAGGGTTTGAAGTTAACCTCACAGGCATCGGAGAAGACGCCAGTGGTTACCTCGTACCTAGACATTACTCCATTCAGATTTACCCTCTTCCTCAGCCGCCGCAACCTATAAATACCCCTCCACCTCTCCGATTTCAAGAGGTTAGCTCCCTTCCCTCTTCCTCCCACTGAGCTAGTAGATAGGCTATTCATTCCACATCCGGCGACCTCCTCCTGCTTCCACCATCTTCCTCCGATCATCTCCACTTATTCCTGAGCTCTACTGTCATCCACTGAGTCTTCTGACGAAGTGCCACGTCAAACGTCATCTCTGCGCCTCGCTTGTAGGATCTAAAGATATATGGCTATGGCTACAGACACAAAAACTCAAACACAAAATCAGTAATAACAAGACAATTTGCACAATCAATTAAACCACAGAAAATTGGCACAATATGTATGGTGGTTCCCCTCTCTTGGGTACTACACTACCTAAGCCTCCCAGATTAGGGTTTTTAACCAAATTCTCTCAACCCCGAGAGAATCAATTTACTAAATCGAGGTAATTAACGGGTTACCTCAATCCAAGTACAAAAACAGGTTTGTTATAACCCAACGAGCAAATGCTCAAGAACAAATGAAATACATGTGTAAGAAAGAAAGATCTTACAACTAAGTTCCTATACTTCTCAATCAAATGTAAATATAATGTTACCAATTTGAGAGCCTAGAATGAGCGTGAATGCCTTGACAATGCGTGAAGAAATCACGTCAAAGTGTTTGCAAAAGTGTAGAGAAATTGATAGTAGCAAACTATTCCTTCTTCAAAATATTGTGAGAATATGAAATATAGCTCTAGAATTTTTCTTCTCTATTTCTCATATACAAACTAAGGGTCCAAGGTTTTATTTATAGAGTTTAGGACCTCAAGGATTCATCTACTAGACGTTGGGGTTTAAATCCCAACATTCATATAGTCAAAATTAATTTTCTAGCCATTCAATTTTGAGCCAACGACTACCTGGTACTGGTACCAAAGTATGGGTATCGGTACTCGTTGCTTCCAGATTTGGGTTTCAAACTCTTAACACAAATCTGTAACCCATTGTACCGGTACTCAGGGTTAGTACCGGTACTTGTTGCCTCCAGTACCGGTACTAATCATGAGTACCGGTACTCGCAGGGTACAGGTTTGTTTCTTGATGAAACCCAAACCTGTAACTCACATGTACCAGTACTAAACTTTAGTACCGGTACTTGTGGGTTAACAAGTACCTTTTTTAAGTGATTTAATCAATTACGTTCTTTGAAAATGATCGCAATATAAATCCTAATTTATCTCTAATTGATTGTACGATCTAAGTTATGATTATTTGTTAAGAGGCATATACAATCTATAAATATAAAATCTAAACTAGAGAAACTAAAGGTCGAAAATGATCTTCTCCTCCTTGATTCTTCCTTGTCATCTTGCCTCCTTCATATCATGATCTTCTCCTTTTCATCAAGCCTCCATCATTTCCTGTTTGCCTTGATCTTCACCAAAATCTGAAAGAACTCAATTGCAAACATTAATCCATAATAATTTTATTAACACCAAAACAAGATGTGGAACAAGGTTCCAACAATCTCCCCCTTTTTGGTATTGACAAAACTATCTTGCAAATAGATAATTATAAGAATAAAAATAATTTTTAACAATGTTATACGAAGGAAAAAACTTTCAATTAAATCCTCCCCCTCAATATATGCTCCCCCTAAAAATATTACTGTTTGCCCTCTATCTTTCTCCCCCTTTTTGTCAATCACAAAAAAAATGAAGAAATATCATACCATAAAATTTACCAATAGTAAATGGAGCTTGTGGCCACCAAGCATTGATGAGAGCCTCATCATGAGCCATAACTAGCTCATTTTGACCTAATAAAGAAGATAAAAGCTCCTACATAACCTAGAAGAAGGCTTAACTAAAGGAACAAGTGCTCTGAGAAGAAAACATGAAATAAAGGTTAAAACTACAATTTTACCATTGCAGTACATAAACGGGATTTCTCAGAAGCAAAACATAGGTCAAATAGTCCAAAGTGGGTTGAATTAATCAGAAATGGGTTTATGTGCAATCTAAGAATTAAATGACACTTGGTAACCCTAAAACAGACCCGCTTAAATTAACAAGGTTCCAGTCATAATAAAAATCAAGCAAACCCTCTAAAAATCATAGAAAAACATCCTCTGGGGTTTAGAACACTTAATTTGGCCTTTGGAACCTAGTTTGACCTAGATTAGGGTCTTAGCTCTTCAATTTACCTAATTTGGGTTTTTACGCAAAATGTCCAGTCAAAAGAGGTCAAACCTAAAATCCAACTTCACCATTGGATTCTTTAGGGCCAAATTAGGTTTGTACCAAAATTTGGACCTAAGGGGAGGTCATCTTGACCTACTTTGCAAGTTAGTACACCCAAATCACAAAGAGGTCCCTATCTTTTGAATACCATTGCAGAGAACCCCCTAGGTTCTTCGCCTCCTTTGCAAACCGGTCCTGCCGCCATTGCTAGGGCAGAACCGAGCTCCGGCGAGGTTCGGAGAGGGATTGCTCTCTAATCCCTCAGAGATTCCCTCCCAGAAATGGAAGGAGGATTCTCTGAGGAATTCCCTTCCTCATAAAGTCAATTACAATCGTTGGTGTGAACCCAATCTCTCGTGCAAACGCACGAGAGATTTGGGTATCCTAACTCCTTTCCATCTCCGGCGACCAACCTCAGGCAATTACGTGCCCTTCACGCCCTGCACACCAAGTCCAGCACCTATAAAACACCCCTCGGACCCGGCCACTCATCTTGAGCTTGATTTGGCCGAGTTTCCCCCTTCAATTCCTCTCCTCCTGCTCGGCCAAATACCCCAGCTAGCTCCGGCGAGCCCCCCTCCCCTCCCTCTTCGCTCTGCCACAAAACCAGTGGCAGAGTTAGCTTCCTGACCTCCCTCCGCGTCGCGCAGTACCAGCGCACGCCGCCTCAGCCCCGTCGTCGCCGCCGTTCTCCCCCACTGGGCGTCATCTTCTCCGGCGACAGCAAGTACTGCTGTCCGCCTTCTGTCCCCTTTCGTCCTTATAATTAGGTTAGAACTCCTCTCCATCCTATCCTCTCTCTTTTCCCCCTGTTATCTCATCTGATTACCCCTCGACCGACGCTGACCACCCTCATCTTCCACATCACCGACCGAACTCCGGCGAGCCGCCCACACCACTCCGCCACTCCACACGGCTCGCCAACCACCTCGTGAGCTCCGCCTCACCACCAGGAACTCGCTCCACCCCACAACTGCCACTCCAGACCTCCATAACCACCCCCCGAACAACCCACCATCTCCGGCCACAGGTTAACCTAGGCGGGCACGCCTAGGCCGACCAGCAACCTGCAGCATCACCCACCGCCTTCGCCGTGCTACGGCGAAGGTTTCCAACTATTCTAATTGGGCCAATAGGCCGTTCTGTGGAAGCTCAGGTGAACGCCCCGGCCGCCATTAACAGTCGAAGCAGCAGGAAGCTTGGAGCAGCAGCAGGCGTCAGGCTTCCCAGGCGGCAGGTGCAGCAGACTCTCGCAAGTGTTGCGCGGTGACTGAGTTCAGCAAGGAGCACCAGCAGGGCCTTCAGCGTGGGCAATTGCACACGAGAGTCTGCGGGCGCACGCAAAGGAAGGGCGGAACGTTTAGTCCCACATCGTGGAATCTCAAGGCACAGGTATGGTATAAAGATTTTTTGTGATATACGTTTACTGCCTCGAAAGCACAGGGGTGAGGTCCCTCACTGACCCCACCCGCCTCGTCCGCGGCCTGACCACGCGGACCTGGCGGATCCGACCCGACCTAGACCTACGCACTCCTCGCGCATCACACACCTGCAGGTGCGCCTGGTCCCGGGTACGATCCGACCCGATTGAGACTGTGGCTCTGGTAGAGCGGTTAGAGTGAATTGCTTGAGAGAGAGACACGCGCGGGTAGAGGGAGAAGGGTTAGGTTTTGTTCCCCTGTGCAGGCAGGCTGATTGCAGGAGAAGGACGTGGCCGCTGCAGAAGAAAGGAGAAGCAAGACAAAGAAGAAGAAGAAGGCAACGAAGAAAGGAGAAGCAAGACAGAAGAAGAAGAAAGAAAGAAGTCTTCGCAGGCGAAGGAGGAAAACAGAAAGGTTAGAAGTCTTCGCAGGAGAAGAAGAAGAAGGACAAGGGAAGATTGCAAAGAGATCCGAAAGGCAAAGCAGAAGAAGAAAAAGAGAAAGAAAGATCACATTTAAGACGTCTGATACATAAATCAGACGTCTAATTCTATTTTTTTTTTACATCTTTCTTAAAAACTCTTTGAATCAATTATATTTGCATTTAACAGTTGTATTCTTGGGTTTTACAAAGTACTGAGTTTGCTCCCTGTGTTCGACCTCGGATACTCTAGTTGTTCGAGTAATAAAATTATTTGTTTAAACGTTTTGTCGGTTCTACTGCAACGTAATACACCTTTAAATCCGCACAGAAACGTTGACAACATTTTGGCGCCGTTGCCGGGGAGCAACGGGCACTTGTAAAGCTTTTGAGTACAACTTTTCTATTTAATATCTGACTTAACTTCTCTTTTGTTGTGTTCAAACAGGGAAAGCAAAAGAAAAAGGAAAGAATAGCAACTGCACAACAGACTGGAGCAGGTAATCTCCATAAGCCCTCCCCCTTAACCCTCTCACAATCTAAAAGACAAAAAAAAAAGGGAGAAGTCAACTTAGGGCTACCTGTCTTATATTTAGTAACTCATCAAGTTGCCTGATTTTCATTTCAACATATTTTTGTCTGTCATCCAACTAAGGCAACTAGGGCTAAAACTTTCTTGATTGAGCCCTAGGTGCTAAATTCTAAGGCAACTAAATTGGACCCATTAGAGCCAAGTTAGGATTGCAAAGCTAGGGTTTTTAGAGACACATCTTCTCTAAAACAAAGAAACAAACTTTCCAAAAAGAAGTGTGCCTAAACCGTGTTTGAAAATATTTATACAAGAGGAACCCTAAGCAAATCAGGCTGATAATTCATTTGAATCATAAAAGGAAGGACCTAAAAGCTCTCAAAGGTGAAGTTGATCCCTCGGGTCAACCAACCTTAATATTAGGTCACTTTTTGCACTCAAAATACTTAAAAGTTCAAGTGGAACATTAAGCACCTTGACCTTAAAATAAAAAAGGTAGACTTAAGAGGTCAAGATCCCCATTCTGGTCTACCTGGAACCGCAGTGACAAGAGAGGTCGGGTGGGGGAAACCCTGTAACCCGTAGGGACGCTCTACCGTGTAGGGGTCTTTGCGGGACTCTCCCTCTCTGGCTGCCCAGGTATTTCTCAGGTGGACGATCTTCTGATCCAGGGGTCCATCTGCCCCGAACCTCTATAGTCACCCAACAATTCTTGGGTGTCTTGATTGGGTCCAGCACCTTCTAATCTCATCACATCTTCCGGTGCATGTTTGGTAGGAGGTCCTTGAGACCACCTTTAAGACCTCCTCTAGAAATTCATTCTCGCCGAGGCCAAGCCTTGACGCCCTTGTTTGTGCAGCAACCCCACCACATAAATCTTTCATCTGATTCAGACCCTGATTCTCCTCCTTCTCCCATCATGGCACAACCCATTGAAGATGAGAATAACCTTGAACACCAACTTCAACGCTTGAACGATCTCTTTCAGAACTTTGTAAACCCACCACAGCGACCTATGATGCGAGATCACTATAATCCCGCTGCGGTGGCAATTGAACCCCGAGTACGAATCCCAATTGGAGGACCCGATTCTGATCTAAAGCCCAATATGATTCATGCCATACCAAAGTTCCATGGGCTTAACTCTGAGGATCCATTCCAACACATTAAACAACTCAAGCATCTGGCCCAGACTTTCGGGTCAGATGTACAAAACCGGGATATCCTACTCATGAAAATGTTTTCGTTCTCCCTCTTGGACAAGGCCGCGCACTGGTATCAGACTCAGACCCGCCCGATCAACACTTGGGAGGAATTACAGTCCGAATTTTTGAAAAAATTCTTCCCTGTTGGCCGGACGAATGCCTTGCGCCACCAGATCACTCATTTCACTCAACAACAGGGAGAACCTCTTCACGAAGCTTGGGATCGATTCCTAGATCTCATGCGAAAATGTCCCCATCACGGAGTTCCTAAGTGGGAACAAGTCCAGTCTTTTTACCAGGGACTCCGTGAGGATATTCGTCTAATCGTCAATGCAACATGTGGAGGAAACATCATGGGCCAACACGAGGACACGGTGTGGGAGATTCTCGAAAACATGTGCGAGAACTCCATAAACAATGACTCCTTGGGCTTATTCGACAGGACGAATGCCCGCGCATCGACGAATCTAAGAGGGACACATGAGACGCAGGACCTGTCCACTTCTGTTGACCTGGAATTGATGGCCAGTCGGTTGGACAAGGTCTCTATCATAGAAAAGAAGGTGGACGAGCTAACTCGACATTTGCAGCAAGCCACCTCTGCACAAAACTCTTTTGCACGACCTCCTCTGGCAAGGGAAACAGTGCAAAACATCTATCACCAACCTGCCAAGGGGATGGGCCCCTATCCACCCCCGTCTACCTCCCAGACCGGAGTGACCTCCGATCCCGTCTACTCGAGTTGGGGGAACTCTGAACCCTCGTATTCTGACTTTCCTGAGGTTTCTCAGAACTGCGAGGACCTCAACGCCATCCAGAACGACCCATACTCCAATACCTACAACCCTGGATGGCGAAATCATCCTAACTTTCAGTGGGCGGGAAACTCTCAAAAACCACCATATCAACCCCGCCCACAAGCTCCTCGTCCATATCAGCCGCCTCAGCCTCGGCCCAATCCCACCTACCAATCTGGGCAAAATCAGGATCAACTGACTCTTATCCTTCAAACGCTGGCTGACATTCAAAAAATGAATGCGGCAATGCAAAAACAGCACAAGGACGAGATCACAGAGGTTCGCAACCAACTGGCCCAGATGGCAAATTCTCGCCAACCTGGCACCCTTCCTTCGCAACCTCTGCCCAACCCAAATAATGTGCCGACCCAGAGGCGCATTATGAATCCAAATCCAGGCCACGCACATTTGATTTATCAGGCCCCTGCTACTCCATCACCAGACAGGATGGAGGCTTCTACATCTTATGCAGAATTTCAGCAGCAGCCACCTCTCCTACCTAACCCAAACCAAAGTCAGGCTGGATTAAACTCTGTAACAACACGTAGTGGTAAAACAACACAAGACCCACATTATCTGAACCACTCCAAGCCTGATAATCGCCAAGACCCTAGGGTAGTCATCCAAGATACTACTGTCCCAGATCAAGAACCTGGACCTATCCTAGAGGAACCAGCTAGGATCCCATTTCCTGAGGCCTTGACCAAAGGAAAAAGGACAACCAAACCTGTGGCTCCTGAGGAGGATCTGGTCAAGCTCTTTGAACAGGTCCAGATAAACATCCCGTTGATGGATGCAATCCGCCACATACCGGCTTACGCAAGATTCTTGAAAGACATATGTACACCTAAACGTAAGCCGCGAACCAAGGATGGGAATCCGATTGTACTGTCAGAGCAAGCCAGCTCTGTCATCCTGAGCAAACTCCCACCCAAGGCTAAAGACCCAGGAACCCCCTTGATTTCTTGTAAAATTGGTGAAACCCAACTTGATAGAGCCCTACTAGACCTAGGTGCCTCCATAAATTTAATACCTACATCCCTCCTTGACCACCTTGAAGAATCTGAACTTAAACCCACTGAGGTGACATTGCAGTTAGCTGATCGATCCATCAAGTCACCCAAAGGTATACTCGAGGATGTCATTGTTAGGGTACGAGATTTTTATTTCCCAGTGGACTTCATAGTACTGGACATGGATGCACCTAAGAACCCAAGGGACACACCAATCATATTAGGGAGACCCTTTCTGGCCACTGCTAGGGCCAATATAAACTGCGAAGAGGGCCAGATAGAATTAAAATTTGGGAATCAAAATCTGAAGATCGACATTTTCAAAGCCCAACAAGGGATTAATTGCGGGGTTATAGAGGAAATTTGTGATGTCAAAGCCGTGGTTGATGAACTGCACATAGAGGACAACCTGATTATTCCTGATCAACCACTAGAAAATCAAAAACCGCTAACAGAGGAGTGCGAACACAATCTAGACACACCTATGACTCCTACCATTGCTCCCGATACAAACCCTGAACCACCCGCTGCTGCTGACAATCCTGTCATGGAACTCAAGCCCCTTCCTGAACATCTAAAATATGTCTTTTTGGATTCAAATCGAACGTTTCCTGTGATTATCAATTCTCGACTCACACCTGACCAGGAACTCCGTTTGATTTCTGTTCTCCAGCAACATCGTAGAGCCATTGGATGGACTCTAGATGATTTGACTGGTATAAGCCCTTCATACTGCACGCATCGAATCTATACAGAAGAAGGCTCACGACCTTCAAGAGAAATGCAAAGGCGACTAAACCCTAACCTACAGGAGGTCGTGAAAAAGGAGATCATTAAGTGGTTAGATGCAGGGATCATCTACCCGATCTCCGACAGTCGTTGGGTGAGTCCAACACAAGTGGTACCTAAGAAGGCAGGACTTACCATCATCACGACAGAAACCGGGGAAGTCATTCCTACCCGAATAGCTAATTCGTGGAGAGTCTGCATTGATTACAGAAGACTAAATTCCTCCACGAAGAAGGATCATTTCCCACTACCGTTTATTGATCAGATCCTCGAGAAACTAGCGGGAAATAGATTCTTCTGCTTTCTTGACGGGTACTCCGGTTACAATCAGGTGGCAATCCATCCAGAGGACCAAGAAAAGACCACATTCACCTGCCCCTTCGGGACGTACGCGTTTCGAAGGATGCCATTCGGTCTCTGCAATGCACCTGCAACTTTTCAGCGGTGCATGCTTGCCATATTCTCAGATATGGTAGGTGACTATCTGGAAGTCTTCATGGATGACTTTTCAGTTTTTGGACAATCATTTGACGATTGCCTCCAACACTTGGTCCATATACTCAGGCGGTGCATCGAGGTGAATTTGGTTCTTTCCTGGGAAAAGAGCCATTTCATGGTGCCTGAGGGAATTGTCCTGGGACATTTAATCTCAGAGAAAGGCATCCAAGTGGATCGAGCTAAGGTTAACCTGATTTCCAAGCTCCCTATGCCTAGCTCGATTAAGGACATCCGATCTTTTTTGGGGCACGTCGGTTTCTACCGTCGATTCATCCCTGATTTCTCCAAAATCGCGCGCCCCCTGACCAATCTGCTTTCCAAGGATGTGCCTTTCGGAATTTCCAAGGAATGCACTCAAGCATTTGAGATCTTACGTGACCGAGTCACCCAAGCCCCAATCCTACAGTCCCCTGATTGGTCTCAACCCTTTGAGATCATGTGCGATGCATCTGACTTCGCTGTAGGAGCGGTTTTGGGGCAGAAAATTGACGGGAAACCTGTGGTCATTTACTACGCCAGCAAAACACTGGATGAGGCTCAGCGTAACTATACGGTTACTGAGAAAGAGCTGCTGGCCGTAGTATTTGCCCTGGAAAAATTCAGATCATACCTTCTGGGTTCCCGTGTTATCATATACTCGGATCACACAGCTGTGAGGCATCTCCTAGCCAAGAAGGACGCGAAACCTCGATTAATCCGCTGGATCTTGCTGTTGCAAGAATTTGACATCGAGATTCGCGACAAGGCGGGAAAGCACAATGTGGTAGCTGATCATTTATCCCGCCTTCCTCCTGAAATTATTGATCCGTCCGGACCTATTACAGAACATTTTCCTGATGAGCACCTCCTGACTATCAGTACAAGTCTTCCATGGTTCGCCGATATTGTTAATTACCTGGCATCACATCAGATTCCGCCCGATTGGTCGAAGGCCAAAAAGGACAAATTGCGTTCTGATGCCAAGTATTACCTATGGGAAGACCCGTATCTCTTCCGCATTGGTGCTGATCAGATAATCCGACGATGCGTCACGGAAGTGGAAATCAAAGACATACTCTCATTTTGCCATGACCAGGCATGCGGTGGACATTTTTCGGGACATAAAACCGCATCGAAAGTCCTCCAGTGTGGTTTCTACTGGCCCACAATTTTCAAAGATGCATACAATCACTGTAAGGCATGTTCCCATTGCCAGACTCTAGGCAACATGAGCCATAGAGACATGATGCCTCTACAGCCGATCTTGGTATGCGAAATTTTTGATATTTGGGGGATTGATTTCATGGGACCCTTTCCTACCTCGGATGGCTTCGAATACATTTTACTCGCAGTTGATTATGTTTCCAAATGGATAGAAGCCATTCCGACTCGAACCAACAATCATAAAGTCGTTATAAAATTCCTTCATCAAAACATTTTCTCAAGGTTCGGGATTCCGCGTGCTATAATTTCCGACGGAGGGACCCATTTTACAAACGCTCAGTTCAGGTCACTGATGATCAAATACGGGGTGTCACACCGAATCTCTACTCCTTACCACCCCCAAACTAATGGTCTAGCTGAGCTATCTAACCGAGAGATCAAGAAGATCCTTCAGGTTACTGTTCGACCTGATAGAAAAGATTGGTCTTCTCGGCTTCCGGAAGCATTGTGGGCCTATAGGACCGCCCACAAGACCCAATTAGGAATGTCTCCCTTCAGACTAGTGTACGGGAAGGCATGTCACCTCCCCGTCGAATTGGAGCATAAAGCCTATTGGGCAGTACGGACCTGTAATCTCGACCTTTCTAAGGCTGGAACCCACAGAAGATTTCAAATGAGCGAGATCGATGAATTACGCCACGACGCATATGAGAACTCGCGAATTTACAAAGAACGGGTTAAAGCTTTTCACGACAAACACATTTCTAGAAAGGTCTTTCATCCTGGTCAAAAAGTTTTACTCTTTGATGCTCGACTCAAACTATTCCCAGGAAAGCTAAGATCCAAGTGGGTCGGACCCTACCTAGTCCGCCAAATCTTCGGAAATGGAGCTATTGAAATCAGCCCACTCAGCCACGATTCTGAACCATTTGTCGTGAATGGGCAGAGACTCAAGCCGTTCATTGACATGACCGATATAGATTTGACTGAGTCATCCTTTACCCTCCTTTCCTCTTGAGCTCATTACGCCCAGCCGATGGCGTAAAACTCAGCGCTTAACGGGAGGCAACCCGTCATTCTTTGAAAAACCTGAAACCGTTTCTGACATCGCTATGCGGAACTCATATTGCACTTTAGGGTTCATCCATTAGAACAGCCGACTTCACCTCAGGTATACCTACCCGAGATTAGAAATCGTTCGCAACAAGTCACTTCGACCCATTCACTCACCACACACCTGTCCTAACACATGAACTAAGCTGAATTCGAACCCACCTAATTTACAATGGGGACATTGCAAATCTTAGGCATGGGGGGGTATGAAAGTGCAAAATGTCAGAAAATTCATATCAAGAAAGGGTTTCATTCATAAAAAAAAAAAAAAAAAAAAAAAAAAGGGACTTGATAGAGGGGAGGAACAATTCAGGGTCATACAAATGAGAGGAGGAAAAGAAAGAAAAATGACAAAAAGAGCAAAAATAAAGAAAGGAGCACAAAAGGAAAAGAAAAAGAAAAAGTCATTAGTAAAAGATTAAGGGGTTAACTGAAGTTCTAGACCGAGTCAAGAAAAAGAAAAGAAAAATGCTACAGAGATATAACAAGAGATTAGCGGGAACGCTGGTCTTAGGCCTCTTGGGCTAGATTTTTAGCTTAAAAATTCACGTATCCGTTAAAATCTGGACAATCCTCAAGAGGTTGAGGAAAATGCGAAGCTTAAGTATTAGGTCTAAGGCTTAGGAAGTATTCGGCCTCGTTAACTGACCTCCGGTTTGCGGGATTCGGTAACCTAAGCACCCAAATTCACACACAGTCTGGTTCAGTGCGCATAAATATTCAAAACACGCAAGAGCGTTTAATATTCTGAAAAAGTCACCTAGATTAGGAGCGGCCAATCAACACAAGTTGATTTGGACAAGTTCCCAGCGCGGAGAGGCGGGAAATTCCCCTCGAAGATGCGTAACAACATATCGTCTCCTCGGTGCTTGTCTCTTAGGATATTTAAATATCCTACTGGGGGCATGTAAGCACTCTGCTGGTTCAGATACCATGGGTGGCATTATCACGAAATGTCGATCGCCAGGGTCTGAATTCGGCCACAGAACGCCATGGGCGGGATTATCTCGAAATCTCGAAAGCCAGGGTTCCGGGGGTTGCCATGGGCGGGATTATCTCGAAATCTCGAAAGCCAGGGACCCTTGAGGATTAATGATGGGGACGAGGAATCCGATACAGACCGTGTTGAGAAGCTAATCCGAAGCTAGAAATAAAAAGAAAAGAGAGAGAAAAGCTCTCCAAACAAATAAATCCTCTATCTCTCTCTTACAAAAAAAAAAAAAACGCACTGCAAACTGAGCGTAGGCTAAAAATGTCTCAAGCACGGGTGCTTTAACCGCAGAGTCCAACAAACCCTAGGATAGTTTTTGTGGGCCGTAGAAACCTTTGCGAAGGACTGAGGCTAAAGCAGAACAGGTCCAGATTTTGGTTGGTACTTGAGTACCTCTAGGCCTATTGTCGGCATTCCTACCTAATCACAAAAGAAGCACTTATCATAACTAAGGACACTTTGGGTCTAGAATGGAAGTTAAAACTTTGAAATTTTGCTAAGGGACTAGCAAAAGCTAGGCATGGGGGTATGATGAGAGCCTCATCATGAGCCATAACTAGCTCATTTTGACCTAATAAAGAAGATAAAAGCTCCTACATAACCTAGAAGAAGGCTTAACTAAAGGAACAAGTGCTCTGAGAAGAAAACATGAAATAAAGGTTAAAACTGCAATTTTACCATTGCAGTACATAAACGGGATTTCTCAGAAGCAAAACATAGGTCAAATAGTCCAAAGTGGGTTGAATTAATCAGAAATGGGTTTATGTGCAATCTAAGAATTAAATGACACTTGGTAACCCTAAAACAGACCCGCTTAAATTAACAAGGTTCCAGTCATAATAAAAATCAAGCAAACCCTCTAAAAATCATAGAAAAACATCCTCTGGGGTTTAGAACACTTAATTTGGCCTTTGGAACCTAGTTTGACCTAGATTAGGGTCTTAGCTCTTCAATTTACCTAATTTGGGTTTTTACGCAAAATGTCCAGTCAAAAGAGGTCAAACCTAAAATCCAACTTCACCATTGGATTCTTTAGGGCCAAATTAGGTTTGTACCAAAATTTGGACCTAAGGGGAGGTCATCTTGACCTACTTTGCAAGTTAGTACACCCAAATCACAAAGAGGTCCCTATCTTTTGAATACCGTTGCAGAGAACCCCCTAGGTTCTTCGCCTCCTTTGCAAACCGGTCCTGCCGCCATTGCTAGGGCAGAACCGAGCTCCGGCGAGGTTCGGAGAGGGATTGCTCTCTAATCCCTTAGAGATTCCCTCCCAGAAATGGAAGGAGGATTCTCTGAGGAATTCCCTTCCTCATAAAGTCAATTACAATCGTTGGTGTGAACCCAATCTCTCGTGCGAACGCACGAGAGATTTGGGTATCCTAACTCCTTTCCATCTCCGGCGACCAACCTCAGGCAATTACATGCCCTTCACGCCCTGCACACCAAGTCCAGCACCTATAAAACACCCCTCGGACCCGGCCACTCATCTTGAGCTTGATTTGGCCGAGTTTCCCCCTTCAATTCCTCTCCTCCTGCTCGGCCAAATACCCCAGCTAGCTCCGGCGAGCCCCCCTCCCCTCCCTCTTCGCTCTGCCACAAAACCAGTGGCAGAGTTAGCTTCCTGACCTCCCTCCGCGTCGCGCAGTACCAGCGCACGCCGCCTCAGCCCCGTCGTCGCCGCCGTTCTCCCCCACTGGGCGTCATCTTCTCCGGCGACAGCAAGTACTGCTGTCCGCCTTCTGTCCCCTTTCGTCCTTACAATTAGGTTAGAACTCCTCTCCATCCTATCCTCTCTCTTTTCCCCCTGTTATCTCATCTGATTACCCCTCGACCGACGCTGACCACCCTCATCTTCCACATCACCGACCGAACTCCGGCGAGCCGCCCACACCACTCCGCCACTCCACACGGCTCGCCAACCACCTCGTGAGCTCCGCCTCACCACCAGGAACTCGCTCCACCCCACAACTGCCACTCCAGACCTCCATAACCACCCCCCGAACAACCCACCATCTCCGGCCACAGGTTAACCTAGGCGGGCACGCCTAGGCCGACCAGCAACCTGCAGCATCACCCACCACCTTCGCCGTGCTACGGCGAAGGTTTCCAACTATTCTAATTGGGCCAATAGGCCGTTCTGTGGAAGCTCAGGTGAACGCCCCGGCCGCCATTAACAGTCGAAGCAGCAGGAAGCTTGGAGCAGCAGCAGGCGTCAGGCTTCCCAGGCGACAGGTGCAGCAGACTCTCGCAAGTGTTGCGAGGTGACTGAGTTCAGCAAGGAGCACCAGCAGGGCCTTCAGCGTGGGCAATTGCACACGAGAGTCTGCGGGCGCACGCAAAGGAAGGGCGGAACGTTTAGTCCCACATCGTGGAATCTCAAGGCACAGGTATGGTATAAAGATTTTTTGTGATATACGTTTACTGCCTCGAAAGCACAGGGGTGAGGTCCCTCACTGACCCCACCCGCCTCGTCCGCGGCCTGACCACGCGGACCTGGCGGATCCGACCCGACCTAGACCTACGCACTCCTCGCGCATCACACACCTGCAGGTGCGCCTGGTCCCGGGTACGATCCGACCCGATTGAGACTGTGGCTCTGGTAGAGCGGTTAGAGTGAATTGCTTGAGAGAGAGACACGCGCGGGTAGAGGGAGAAGGGTTAGGTTTTGTTCCCCTGTGCAGGCAGGCTGATTGCAGGAGAAGGACGTGGCCGCTGCAGAAGAAAGGAGAAGCAAGACAAAGAAGAAGAAGAAGGCAACGAAGAAAGGAGAAGCAAGACAGAAGAAGAAGAAAGAAAGAAGTCTTCGCAGGCGAAGGAGGAAAACAGAAAGGTTAGAAGTCTTCGCAGGAGAAGAAGAAGAAGGACAAGGGAAGATTGCAAAGAGATCCGAAAGGCAAAGCAGAAGAAGAAAAAGAGAAAGAAAGATCACATTTAAGACGTCTGATACATAAATCAGACGTCTAATTCTATTTTTTTTTACATCTTTCTTAAAAACTCTTTGAATCAATTATATTTGCATTTAACAGTTGTATTCTTGGGTTTTACAAAGTACTGAGTTTGCTCCCTGTGTTCGACCTCGGATACTCTAGTTGTTTGAGTAATAAAATTATTTGTTTAAACGTTTTGTCGGTTCTACTGCAACGTAATACACCTTTAAATCCGCACAGAAACGTTGACAACAAGCATCTCTCGTCCAACATTCTTGGTCTTCATTCAACCCATTTTCTTGACAGTCTTGGTCTTCATTCAACCTATAGAAAGGTTGAAGTGTTCCGTTATGTACCTTGAACACCCATTGATTAGTTTGATCTACTCCTGCAAAACAAATATCTTTTCTAGGTATCCATTTTCTTGTGGGTCCTTTAGAGTTAGCACCTTTCAAATCCTGAGATTTATAGAACTTTTTAGTGTTAGATCTATAGTTCTTAGGATTTTTAGCCTTTTGATACATCCATGCATGCCTAGGTGCATGTGATTTAGTATGTGTATTCTTTTTATTATGAAATTTTGATTTTATAACTTCACAAAATTCAATATTTAACCTAGTTGTTGTTTAGAGATTATTTAAAGTACCTTCAAAGTGCTCATAAATATCTTCTAATTCTACTATCTTTGCATGCAGCTGATTATTAGTTCTTTTTGACATTTCTAATTCTATTTCTAAACATGATTTTTCTAATTCTAATGTTTGATAATTATTCTTTAAAACCTTATTTTCCTTTTTAAATGACTTAGCTTTATGATATAGTTCTTCATAAGCTTCTAATAATTCTTCAAAAGAGAAATCATGATTTACCTCATTGTCCATATCTTCCATAGTTGCTGCCAAACATAGATGAGCAACCTCGTCGTCATCCGATTCGCTAGAGTTGGTGTCCATGTCAGAGTCACTATCATCCCATGTTGCTTTTAAAGCTCTCCTCTTCTTCTTCTTGACTTCTTTTGTGTCTTTCCTTTTGTCTTCCTTCTCCTTATTCATAGGGCAATCCTTCCGCAAGTGGCCCTTCTTCTTGCACTCATAGCAAATAACATTAGTTGAAATTTTATTGACTTGCTTACCTTGTTTCTTGAGGAATTTATAGAATTTCCTAGTAAGCATTTCCATCTCCTCATCTTCTGATTCCGATGTTGTTGAGTCTGAGTCCTCTGTGATTGCTCTAAAAGCAATACTTTTCTTCCTGCTTGTTGCCTTCTCCTCGCTCTTCTTTATGTTCTCTAATTGAACTTCATATGCCATGAGTCTTCCAATCAGATCATCCAAGGGGAGAGTGGATAGATCCTTTGCCTCTTGGATCGCTGTGGTCTTTGGAAACCAATCACTTGTAAGTGATCTTAAGATCTTTCTTACAAGCTGCTCCTCTTTCAGCTTGACTCCTAGATTTTTCATTGGATTCACGATCTCTCAAAACCTTGTGTACATGTCCTTTATTGTTTCTCCTTTTTCCATCCTGAAACACTCATAATTTTTTGTTAAAATAGAAATATGTGATTCTTTTACCTTGCTTGTACCTTCGTAGGCGACCTCAAGAGTGTTCCATATCTCATACGCAGACTCGCATGCTAAAATTCGGTTGAACTCCTCCCTTGATAATGCACAATTAAGTGCGTTCATGGCCTTCGCATTTCCTGCAATCTTTTTCTTTTGCTTAGCTGTCCATTCAACTCCTTCCAGCTGTTCTGGATCCATGTACCTCTCTAGAATGAGAGTCCACGAATATTCATCCATGGCTTTGAGAAAGACTTGCATCCTCCTCTTTCAATACCCATAGTCCATCCCATTGAAATAGGGAGGACGGGTAGAAGACTATCCTTCGGTGCGCCTTGAGAATGATGCCATCGCAAGTCGAGTTATTACGTCTTCTTACAACTTGGCTCTGATACCACTTGTTGGATCTAAAGATATATGGATATATGGCTATGGCTACGCGCACAAAAACTCAAACAAAAAATCAGTAATAACAAGATAATTTGCGCAATCAATCAAACCACAGAAAATTGGCACAATATGGATAGTGGTTCCCCTCCCTTGGGGACTCCACTACCTAAGCCTCCCAGCTTGGTTTTTAACCCGATTCTCTCAACCCCGAGAGAATCAATTTACTAAACCGAGGTAATTAATGGGTTACCTCAACTCAAGTACAAAAATAGGTTTGTTACAACCCAATGAGCAAATGCTCAAGAACAAATGAAATACAGGTGTAAGAAAGAAAGATCTTACAACTAAGTTCCTAATCCTCTCAATCAAATGTAAATATAATGTTACCGATTTGAGAGCCTAGAATGAGTGTGAATGCCTTAACAATGCGTAAAGAAATCATGTCGAAGTGTTTGCAAAAGCGTAGAGAAATTGATAGCAGCAAACTATTCCTTCTTCTTCAAAATATTGTGAGAAAATGAAATATAGCTCTAGAATTTTTCTTCTCTATTTCTCATATACAAACTAAGGGTCCAAGGGTTTACTTATAGAATTTAGGACCTCAAGGATTCATCTACTAGACGTTGGGGTTTAAATCCCAATGTTCATATAGCTAAAATTAATTTTCTAGTCGTTCAGTTTTGAGCCAACGGCTACTTGGTACCAGTACTAAAGTATGGGTACTGGTACTCGTTGCTTCTAGATTTGGGTTTCAAACTCTTAACACAAATCTGTAACCCACTTGTACTGGTACTGATCATGAGTATCGGTACTTGCAGGGTACAGGTTTGTTTCTTGACAAAACCCAAACCTGTAACTCACATGTACTGGTACTAAACTTTAGTACCGGTACTTGTGGGTTACAGTACCGGTACTTGTGGGTTAACAAGTACCTTTTTTAAGTGATTTAATCAATTACGTTCTTTAAAAATGATCGCAATATTAATCCTAATTTATCTCTAATTATTTTTACGATCTAAGTTATATTCCTTTGTTAAGAGGCAAATACAATCTATAAATAAAAAATCCAAACTAGAAACACTAAAGGTCGAAGATGATCTTCTCAATTCTTCCTTGTCATCTTGCCTCCTTCTTGTCATGATCTTCTCCTTTTCATCAAGCCTCCATCATTTCTTGTTTGCCTTGATCTTCACCTAAATATGAAAAAACTCAATTTCAAACATTAATCCATAATAATTTTGTTAACACTAAAACAAGATGTGGAACAAGGTTCCAACATCGCCAACACCTGCCTGACTTCTTCCACCGTCCCTCTGATTTCCTCCTCTGTTAAGGACCATCGACAGAGACTCCTTACCCCCTTCATTTAGGTAACAGTAGGTTAGGTAAGTTAGAGTAATTAGAGTAGATAATTGGTAGTTTAGTTAGGATTAATGGTAGATTTTTTTCATCATCTTCCTCAGCTCTAGCGAGCTCTTTGAGCTTGATTGGAGCACCTTTTTGTCTTTTTGAATCATTGATCACCTTCTATAACCTTCCATGATCATCTGTAGCACATTGATTTCTTAATTTTATCACCTATACGCCTAATCCATCTCTACCTTCACCGGTTGCTTCCGCTGTCCCTGGCGGAGGTAACCAAGGGCAATTCACCTGCACTAGGGCCCTCCATTACTTAGTCATCATCTAAGGGCCCCAATATTCATTAATTTGATTAATAATCATTCATATATTAAATGCCTAAAATTCACTCAACCTCTTGAGCTCGCTGTCAATGGCGGCTTAGGAGGAGTTTCTCCATCAAATTATCCACCTGTACACCATCACCACATCCCATTGATTAGTTCTCTCTACTCAATTGAGTGAGAGAACTTGTCCTGAGTTCCAGCAAACTCAGATTACACTCACTACCAATTCATTGCATATCTTTTAATTTGATCATTAATTTAGTGAATTATTGAGTTTCTAAGGTTCCTTGTGACCTTAGGAAACTTTTCAGACCTTCCATGGCCTGTTTTAATGATCCATGATTGTGTAGCAATCATATGTCTTAATTGACCTAAATTAGACTAGGACCTAGCATAAGTTAGGGTAATTCACGCATGCATAAGCATTACTAGCATCCTTACTACTTTCTTTTAGCTATGCATAAAATAATGCTATAATGTACTGATTAGGTGCATTATGACAATTACAGGTAATAAGCTGACTAGAAGGTAGATTGGAAGTTGGATCTGAAGCTGGAATAACTGGTGTTGCAGCAGAGCTGGAGCGAAAGACCTAGATTAGATGTAATAGATAATAATGTAAGGGAGTTAAGATATGCTATTCTATTAAGTAGGAATAAAGTAGAAAAATATGAAGAACTTAGGACCATACTATCCCTAGGACAGCCTAGAAGCTTCCCCAAGCCTTAGCCACCCTTAGATTTGGTCACCGCACCCTAGGAAACCATTAAACCCTAATTCCAACCTCTATCTGGACATCCAGATAAGTTATAGGACATCCAGAACCCTTAGCCAACTCCCGCACACTTTAAACCCACTTCTGAAGTGTTATTGGACATCCAGATACTTGGTCAGACATCCAATTTCTGCAAAATAGCCAAGACAGAACCTAGAATCCCTCTTGACTCTGATTAGACGTCTAGACAACAAGTCTGGGCTTCTAATTTTTCACTATAAGACGTTTGACACTTTTATTGGATGTTTGGAACTACTCTCCAGTTCTTGTTTTGAGATTCAAGCCTTGATCTTAGATCTCTAGGTCCCTAAACCCAATTCCAACCCCATAGGAACCTAAATTAAGGTGCCCTAATCCTAGTACATCACCTCTAGACCTCCCTAAGGACCTAATTAGGTCATCACTAAACTTAATTG
Organism: Thalassia testudinum; assembly: GCA_037157565.1. Lineage (NCBI taxonomy): Eukaryota > Viridiplantae > Streptophyta > Magnoliopsida > Alismatales > Hydrocharitaceae > Thalassia > Thalassia testudinum. Next base: position 64,230,103 of record JAZHRO010000054.1, read on the forward strand.
ACTTGGATCTTAGTCAATTTCATCAGCCTATTCAATTGGACTCATTCAGTCTAATTGAGCCCTGATCTCAGCACACACTATCCAATTGGACTTAGTGAGAGTCCAATTGACCTAGACCTGAATTAATTGAGTTATTTTACTCTCAATTAAGTTTTCACACCCAATTAAGCTTGTATTAAGTTTAATTTCACTTTACCTTAGTGAATTAGGCTTTACAACCCTAATTTGAGACCTACCTTGACCTAAACCCACTAGAACCTAGCCTAATCAACCTAGCCACCTAAGTTTTGACCCACACACACCCACACACACCATCCACATGAAAATACCTAGCCTAGAGTTCTCTAGAACTCTCTACCATGTGTTGTTACCTTGGTTGCTAAAATTAGCAACCAAGAGCCATTCAACTTTTAGATCCACATTTGGTGGATCTAAAAACCATCATCCATCCTCACTCACTCTCCCAAGAGCTCCCACCATAGGCCTCTCTAGAGAATTTCATAATTCTCTAGAGAGCTTCCCTTAGGCCTATAAAATGACCTAAGGGGTGGCCATTTGCACCCATCCATCTCTTGGCATTAGTCATTTCCATTTAGGCTAGCTACATTCCACCTCCACTCCACCTCCACGAGTTGCTCACCATGGCCACCACCATCTCCATGCTAGGATACTGGATCACCTCTCCAACCTCTCTCCAAGGGCCGGCCTAAGCACCATTGGCCGCCCCTCCTTCTCCTCTCAACCATTCAAAGGCCATCGAAGCCCACCTCCGAATGCCCTTATTTTTGCTAGATTAGTAGCTAGTTCTTCATAGTTTACACGCTTTTATTACTGCTTAGTAGTGTAGCTCTTTATTCTCCCCCAATGATGTATGCAAAATCCCCCGATAGATTCATGTATGCGATCATTTTCTGTTAGCTAGATTTATGTTTTTAAGCTTTCCTCTATAAGCTTTCCTCTAATTCTATGTTGCAAACACCCTCCTGAATGAATGAAAGAAATATTTTTTATACATATATCTTTGTGTTGAGAATCACCATGAGCTTATTGATTGCAATATATTTTGTGTGATTAAAGTTGCCTACTTTTAAATCCTGATATTCTTGCAACTAAGCATGTAGTGCTTAAATACGCAATAACCATAAACCTCCATGCGATTTTAAGAAAGTAAAGTGAAAAAGATCGATTTCAGATTTACATAAACACCTCCCAGAGATGAACGACTAAGACTCAAGTCTCATTATCTTTACAAAATCATTTTTTGACGAACATTTTAGAGCGACTATACTATGATTTCTGATGACTTTAAAATGCGCGAAAATAGCTTCTGTCAATCCATACATACTTTTAGCTGTTGATTGGACTCACCGGAGCTCCAGCGAGTCAAAAACATTCTTCAGCCTATAGAACTTCCTGAGAAGCTCCAGATTACTTAATTGAGGTCTAAGGATTATGATTTGGTGTTTACTTTGATGATTTGAAGTCTGGAGCTCCACCTAGATCCTTATCTTCCCCAACTCCAGCAAAGTTGGAGAATACTGTTGGTTAGGGTTAAACTTGATTAAAGAGGTCTAGAAGCATCAAGAGAATGCCCTGAGATCAAACCTGAAGATCAATCACTTAGATAAGCCTTAGTTTGTTCTGACGAACAAACTCCCTTTAGATCTTAGGCGACAGACCTGAAACCCTAGAATTCTTGGTTGAAACTTCTTTTTGAGACCTTGAATCTATTTCTAAGGTTAAATAGAGTTGAATTGAGGTATTAATCTCATTTGAAAAAGCCTAATGAAGAAAGTCAAATTTTGAGGCTTAGTGGTCAAACTCAGGACAGATTGGATGATTCATACATCAATTAAAGGAATTAATGGTTAGAAATGATTTTTGGGATTATTTTAAATGATTTAAGTTTGATTTGGATGAGTATAAGTTAGGATTTCATATGAATCCAATTTCTGTACAGTTTGGGTTCATTTGAACCCAAAATTGACTTCAGTACATTTTTGATGAGATTCAAATGCAAATGCTGCCTAGATGGATTCTTCACAACCTTCAAAGGTTGTTTAATTGGATACTACTACCCTTTAGCTATCTGTCAAGCTTTTCAGAGCTCAAATTGGAGCTCTGAAGCATCTGCTTGAAGCTTTTGAGCTTCTTTGTCTTCCAGTAGCTTCCTAGCACCTCTTCCCTTTACCTTTAGGAACGGAATCATCTTCTAAGATGATTCAGAACCTTCTTTGAGGTCAAAAAGCATCACTGCAGGTCCTTAGACCTGAGTTGCTGTTTCTACAGGTAGAATAGCCGTGGAAACCTCCAACTTTCACCCTTCAAATCGAAGGGTAGAATCTGTTCTTAGCATGAAATTGATGCTGCGAACCTATAGTACACCTCTAGAGCTTTCCAACGAGCTCTTGCTTGCTCAATTTGGAGCTCTGAGCCGGCTAGCGTCTCCAACCAAAGTTTGGCCTGGAGGGGACTAAGTTAGTCCCACATCGAAAAAATATGAACACGCACCTTAAGATAAATGCAAAAAGTGATAGGGCCTTCTCAGTCGTCAGCGTTGGGTGCATAAAGAGCATGTGTGTGCGTGTGGGTGCGTGTGGTGCCCCTGCCCGGGTGTGTGTGCGCCTGTGGGTGCGAGTGTGGGCCCGTGAGCAGGCGTGTGTGTGGGCCTGGGAGGCCAGAGACTGTGCATATGATGAATCGAACAGAAAATAAACCACCTAATGTGAATTAGGCTCGGACCCAATAGGGTTTGGTCCCACCCTGAGAGGGGTGTTGCGTATCCCCGACCGGTCCGAGCTGCCCATAATAAAACCAATTTTTGGTTCAATGTGGTTCAAATGCATAGTTAAGGTGTTGAAAAGAAATGGAAGAGAAGAGTCTTAAGAGACTCAAGAGAATTCAAAGAAGAAGAGAAGAAGAACTCGAAAAAGTTAAAGATAGAGAGGTAAAGAGTAAAAGAAAAGAAAAGGAAAAGAGTGAAAGAGAGAGAAAGAGCTGGCAGAAGAAGAAGAATCAAGGCTGAAGAAAGAAGTAAAATAAATGGAAAATAAAGAGTTTTAGACGTCTGACAATTTAATGCTTATTTTTAAGACATCTAACTTTGTATTTTACTTCAATACAATTTCTTTTTGAGCTTAATTGATGAATAAGGCACTTGTACTCAATTGAATTTCTTTTTCTTGCCTTAATCTTTTGTAAATAGAATGAAATTAGTGAAATTAACATGTTTTCTTGCTTTTAATAACAAATTATATGTGTAAATATGTTTTCCTTATGGAATGTTGCATGTCTTTTATTTGAATATCCTTTATGCAAGATTCATATTCTTAAAGTAAATTTAATTATAATTCTCATTGATTAAGTAAGTAGTAATTTAAGTTTAGTATTTAATGGTGAATTAAGTTATGTTATGCCTCCCAGTGAACAACATGGACTCAACCAGTTAAAAAAGAATTAGAATCTAAAATGTTAGGTTAGCTTGACCCTATACTACACAATCAACATTAAATCAAGTTAACCTAAGTTACTTTCTCTTGCACTTAATTAACTGTATTGAGGAATTAAACGAACAGGTTGCACCACTAATTAGATTTTTGGAGTTAACAGGGCCATCTAGAACTATCTGTGTGTAGGGTTTCACATTAAGGCTTGTATTAAAAGGGTGGGGTATTCTCTCGTCTATCTTCTCTCTCTCATCTATTAACTTTCTTCTGGTACATGGATGCTAAAAGGTCTCTGAACCCTGATTTGGTACCACCTTTAGAGAGTAACCTAAGGAGAAATAATTTTTCTGAATACATTCCAATGACTAATTGCCATGAGGAAAAAATGATAGAGGAGGAAACCATGGACCTAATAAACACACATGGATTCATGATAAATTGCTAATTTATGATAGTTCCTAGGTTTAGCATTGCATATCATATTACAAATATTGCATAACATCCATTGCATGGCATTTAAGATAGATGTATGTTTTGTACATTAATTCCTTCATTTTATATGGCCAGGAGGCAATGCGACATTCTTACGGACTTCGGATGAAAAATCCGATTGTACGGATGGATCCGGAGCGACGATTGCAGTCCGACAATATAGAAATCACCTTGATTCGAGCACTGTGGCATCCTTTGCAAGCAATGAAGGGTGAACGATCCAGATGTTGCCATGTGGCACCATCTAGAATGCCTAAAGTCGCCCACACATCTCCAAAGGCCGCCCCATCGAGTGATCTTAGCTGTTGGATGAAGATCCAATGGCTGAGCGACCGCCCTCACCATGCAGGCACAACTCTTCTTCACATCAAATCCGTAGGCATGGCGCAGCGGTGAGGGGAAGTGTTCTCAAAGAGCGGGCGTGAGATCGAACCACTATTCGTCGCACCTCGCTACAGTGTCAAATGCAATAGCACTGCCCAATCATAATCGAGCGATCAAGGTTCCCCACGCATGATCCAACGCTGCCTGCCGATGCAAAGGCGCATGCTAGATCACATGCATGCCATCTGAGGTGTGCATTTAAGATGTCTGCGTGCAGCGCTAGCCATCCGATCTCCTCAATCGCGCGAGGTGTACGATTCAAATCAACACGCGTGTGATCTGCGAGCACGTCTCGACCGTGCAATGCATCATCCAACGGCGACAACGCATGTGCCAGCGATTCAAAATTCAAATGCTGGCAGGTGCATGCTCTCCTCTCACAATCTCATCCATCCGCGCCTAATCCAATAGTTGAAGATTGCTGCACCTTTAACAGCTGTGAGCGTGAGCATTGGGCACAGGCTTTACAACAATGGAAGGGTGGGCCTTTAGTGATGCTTATAGCTGTCACTAAATGGCCTGTGTAGTGCGTGCGCCAGCCCAAGCAATGAAGAGGCGCGGATCTTCAGCGACAGCTCAAGCGGCCTTTAGTGATGTTTATAGCTATCACTGAATGCCTGTGCGCGGGACTCTCTCCTTCCACTATATAAACACCCCTACACACCCCATTCCTCATCTCTACCTACTCTACTCCCACCTACTCCCAAGCTTTAACAAGCCTACCAACGCTCCATTAGAGCTTGTTCTCAAGCTCCCAAAGCTCCTATTAGTGTAGCAAACCTCTGCCTCACCAAACATTCATCCATCTTCCTGATGAGAGCCTCATCATGAGCCATAACTAGCTCATTTTGACCCAATAAAGAAGATAAAAGCTCCTACATAACCTAGAAGAAGGCTTAACTAAAGGAACAAGTGCTCTGAGAAGAAAACATGAAATAAAGGTTAAAACTGCAATTTTACCATTGCAGTACATAAACGGGATTTCTCAGAAGCAAAGCATAGGTCAAATGGTCCAAATAAGATAAAAAGTGGGTTGAATTAATCAGAAATGGGTTTATGTGCAATCTAAGAATTAAATGACACTTGGTAACCCTAAAACAGACCCGCTTAAATTAAAAAGGTTCCGGTCAGAATAAAAATCAAGCAAACCCTCTAAAAATCATAGAAAAACATCCTCTAGGGTTTAGAACACTTAATTTGGCCTTTGGAACCTAGTTTGACCTAGATTAGGGTCTTAGATCTTCAATTAACCTAATTTGGGTTTTTTTGCAAAATGTCCAGTCAAACGAGGTCAAACCTAAAATCCAACTTCACCATTGGATTCTTTAGGTCCAAATTAGGTTTGTACCAAAATTTGGACCTAAGGGGAGGTCATCTTGACCTACTTTGCAAGTTAGTACACCCAAATCATAAATAGGTCCCTATCTTTTGAATATCCTTGCAGAGAGCCCCCTAGGTTCTTCGCCTTCTTTGCAAACCGGTCCTGCCGCCATTGCTAGGGCAGAACCGAGCTCCGACGAAGTTTCGAGAGAGATTTCTCTCTAATTCCTCAGAGATTCTCTCCCAGAAATGGAAGGGAGATTCTCTGAGGAATTCCCTTCCTTCTAAAGCCAATCAAATTCGCTGGCGTGAACCCAATCTCTCGTGCGAACGCACGAGAGATTTGGGTATCTTTCTTCCTTCCAACTCCGGCGAGCCGGCTGACCTAATTGCGCATTTTTCACGCACTGATAGGAGCGGCCAGCACCTATAAAACACCCCTCGGACCCGGCCGCTCATCTTAAGCTTGATTTTGACGGAGATCCCCTCCAAATTTCTTCTCTCCCATCTCCGGCCAAACGACCCACAAGCTCCGGCGACCGCCTTCCCTCCTTCTCGTCACTCTGCTACCATACCAGCAGCAGAGTCCTCTCCGCCTCTTCCTCCCGCGGCGCGCTGTACCCTGCGCGCAAGCTCCCGACCTCATCTTCGTCGCCGCTTCCTCCCCCAGGGTCTTTCTTCCCCGACGACGGCAGTCACGAGCCGTCCTCTCCGCCGCCTCCCTTCCCTCCAGACAACCCCAGATACGTTCTCCACCCTCTCCTCTCTCTTTTCCCCCTGTTATCTCCCTTGATCGACCTTCGACAGACGCTAACCACCTCCATCATCTTCGCCTCCGACCACACTCCGGCGAGCCGCCCACACCACTCCAGCCCTCCACACGGCTCGCCAACCACCTCGAAAGCTCCGCCTCACCTCCAGGAACACACTCCACCCTACCACTGCCACTCCATCCCTCCACAATCACCCCCCGACCAACCCACCATCTCCGGCCACAGGTTGACCTCGGCACGCACGCCTAGGCCGACCTGCGGCCTGCAGCACTGCCCACCGCCTTCGCCGTGCCACGGCGAAGGTCTCTAGCTATTCTGATTTGGCCGAGAGGCGCGTTTTGTGTACGACAGGATTTGAGCCGCTGCCGCCATGGACGACCTCTGATGAAGCTCCCACGAAGCTCCAGGCACCCGATCTTCCAGGCTACAGGTGCTGCATACTAGCGCGAGTGTCGCGAGGTGAACGAGTCCAGCCAAGGAGAGCTAGCAGAGCCAGCAGCTGCAGGGCAATCGCACGACGAGGCTTCTGCAGGCGCGCGTGAAGGCGAGGCCAGATAGTCCCACATCGTGGGATTGCAACCGTCAGGTACCATATAAGTTGTTTTTGCGTTTTACTCTTATCGCCTCAGTAAGCACAGGGGTGAGGTCCCTCACTGACCCCACCCGCCTCGTCCGCGGCCTGACCACGCGGACCTGGCGGATCCGACCCGACCTAGACCTACGCACTCCTCGCGCATCACACACCTGCAGGTGCGCCTGGTCCCGGGTACGATCCGACCCGATTGGGACTGTGGCTCTGGTTGAGCGGTTTGAGTGAATTGCTTGAGAGAGAGACACGCGCGGGTAGAGGGAGAAGGGTTAGGTTTTGCTCCTGTGCAGGCAGGCTGATCGCAGGAGACGGACTTGGCCGCTGCAGAAGAAGGAAAAGCAAGCCAAAGAAGAAGAAGAAGGCAACGAAGAAAGGAGGAGCAAGACAGAAGAAGAAGAAAGAAAGAAGTCTTCGCAGGAGAAGAAGGAAAGCAGAAAGCTTAGAAGTCTTCTCAGAGAAGAAGAAGAAGGACAAGGGAAGATTGCAAAGAGATCAGAAAGGCAAAGCAGAAGAAGGAAGAGAGAAAGAAAGATCACATTTAAGACGTCTGATACATAAATCAGACGTCTAATTCTATTTTTTTTTACATCTTTCTTAAAAACTCTTTGAATCAATTATATTTGCATTTAACAGTTGTATTCTTGGGTTTTACAAAGTACTGAGTTTGCTCCCTGTGTTCGACCTCGGATACTCTAGTTGTTCGAGTAATAAAATTATTTATATTTGTTTAAACGTTTTGTCGGTTCTACTGCAACGTAATACACCTTTAAATCCGCACAAAAACGTTGACAACATTTTGGCGCCGTTACCGGGGAGCAACGGGCACTTTTAAAGCTTTTGAGTACAACTTTTCTATCTAATATCTGACTTAACTTCTCTTTTGTTGTGTTCAATCAGGGAAAGCAAAACAAAAAGGAAAGAATAGCAACTGCACAACAGACTGGAACAGGTAATTTCCATAAGCCCTCTCCCTTAACCCTCTCACAATCTAAAAAAAAAAAAGAAAAAAAAAAGGAGAGAAATCAACTTAGGGCTACCTGTCTTATATTTAGTAACTCATCAAGTTGCCTGATTTTCATTTCAACATATTTTTGTCTGTCATCCAACTAAGGCAACTAGGGCTAAAACTTTCTTGATTGAGCCCTAGGTGCTAATTTCTAAGGCAACTAAATTGGACCCATTAGAGCCAAGTTAGGATTGCAAAGCTAGGGTTTTTAGAGACACATCTTCTCTAAAACAAAGAAACAAACTTTCCAAAAAGAAGTGTGCCTAAACCATGTTTGAAAAGATTTATACAAGAGGAACCCTAAGCAAATCAGGCTGATAATCCATTTGAACCATAAAAGGAAGGACCTAAAAGCTCTCAAAGGAACAAGAGGTGAAGTTGATCCCTCGAGTCAACCAACCTTAATATTAGGTCACTTTTTGCACTCAAAATACTTAAAAGTTCAAGTGGAACATTAAGCACCTTGATCTTAAAATAAAAAAAGGTAGACTTAAGAGGTCAAGATCCCCATTCTGGTCTACCTGGAACCGCAGTGACAAGAGAGGTCGGGTGGGGGAAACCCTGTAACCCGTAGGGACGCTCTACCTTGTAGGGGTCTTTGCGGGACTCTCCCTCTCTGGCTGCCCAGGTATTTCTCAGGTGGACGATCTTCTGATCCAGGGGTCCATCTGCCCCGAACCTCTATAGTCACCCAACAATTCTTGGGTGTCTTGATTGGGTCCAGCACCTTCTAATCTCATCACATCTTCCGGTGCATGTTTGGTAGGAGGTCCTTAAGACCACCTTTAAGACCTCCTCTAGAAATTCATTCTCGCCGAGGCCAAGCCTCGACGCCCTTGTTTGTGCAGCAACCCCACCACATAAATCTTTCATCTGATTCAGACCCTGATTCTCCTTCTTCTCCCATCATGGCACAACCCATTGAAGAGGAGAATAACCTTGAACACCAACTTCAACGCTTGAACGATCTCTTTCAGAACTTTGTAAACCCACCACAGCGACCTATGATGCGAGATCACTATAATCCCGCTGCGGTGGCAATCGAACCCCGAGTACGAATCCCAATTGGAGGACCCGATTCTGATCTAAAGCCCAATATGATTCATGCCATACCAAAGTTCCATGGGCTTAACTCTGAGGATCCATTCCAACACATTAAACAACTCAAGCATCTGGCCCAGACTTTCGGGTCAGATGTACAAAACCGGGATATCCTACTCATGAAAATGTTTTCGTTCTCCCTCTTGGACAAGGCCGCACACTGGTATCAGACTCAGACCCGCCCGATCAACACTTGGGAGGAATTACAGTCCGAATTTTTGAAAAAATTCTTCCCTGTTGGCCGGACGAATGCCTTGCGCCACCAGATCACTCATTTCACTCAACAACAGGGAGAACCTCTTCACGAAGCTTGGGATCGATTCCTAGATCTCATGCGAAAGTGTCCCCATCACGGAGTTCCTAAGTGGGAACAAGTCCAGTCTTTTTACCAGGGACTCCGTGAGGATATTCGTCTAATCGTCAATGCAACATGTGGAGGAAACATCATGGGCCAACACGAGGACACGGTGTGGGAGATTCTCGAAAACGTGTGCGAGAACTCCATAAACAATGACTCCTTGGGCTTATTCGACAGGACGAATGCCCGCGCATCGACGAATCTAAGAGGGACACATGAGACGCAAGACCTGTCCACTTCTGTTGACCTGGAATTGATGGCCAGTCGGTTGGACAAGGTCTCTATCATAGAAAAGAAGGTGGACGAGCTAACTCGACATTTGCAGCAAGCCACCTCTGCACAAAACTCTTTTGCATGACCTCCTCTGGCAAGGGAAACAGTGCAAAACATCTATCACCAACCTGCCAAGGGGATGGGCCCCTATCCACCCTCGTCTACCTCCCGGACCGGAGTGACCTCCGATCCCTTCTACTCGAGTTGGGGGAACTCTGAACCCTCGTATTCTGACTTTCCTGAGGTTCCTCAGAACTGCGAGGACCTCAACGCCATCCAGAATGACCCATACTCCAATACCTACAACCCTGGATGGCGAAATCATCCTAACTTTCAGTGGGCGAGAAATTCTCAAAAACCACCATATCAACCCCGCCCACAAGCTCCTTGTCCATATCAGCCGCCTCAGCCTCGGCCCAATCCCACCTACCAATCCGGGCAAAATCAGGATCAACTGACTCTTATCCTTCAAACGCTGGCTGACATTCAAAAGACGAATGCGGCAATGCAAAAACAGCACAAGGACGAGATCACAGAGGTTCGCAACCAACTGGCCCAGTTGGCAAATTCTCGCCAACCTGGCACCCTTCCTTCGCAACCTCTGCCCAACCCAAATAATGTGCCGACCCAGAGGCGCATTATGAATCCAAATCCAGGCCACGCACATTCGATTTATCAGGCCCCTGCTACTCCATCACCAGACGGGATGGAGGCTTCTACATCTTATGCAGAATTTCAATAGCAGCCACCTCTCCTACCTAACCCAAACCAAAGTCAGGCTGGATTAAACTCTGTAACAACACGTAGTGGTAAAACAACACAAGACCCACATTATCTGAACCACTCCAAGCCTGATAATCGCCAAGACCCTAGGGTAGTCATCCAAGATACTACTGTCCCAGATCAAGAACCTGGACCTATCCTAGAGGAACCAGCTAGGATCCCATTTCCTGAGGCCTTGACCAAAGGAAAAAGGACAACCAAACCTGTGGCTCCTGAGGAGGATCTGGTCAAGCTCTTTGAACAGGTCCAGATAAACATCCCGTTGATGGATGCAATCCGCCACATATCGGCTTACGCAAGATTCTTGAAAGACATATGTACACCTAAACGTAAGCCGCGAACCAAGGATGGGAATCCGATCTTACTGTCAGAGCAAGCCAGCTCTGTCATCCTGAGCAAACTCCCACCCAAGGCTAAAGACCCAGGAACCCCCTTGATTTCTTGTAAAATTGGTGAAACCTAACTTGATAGAGCCCTACTAGACCTAGGTGCCTCCATAAATTTAATACCTACATCCCTCCTTGACCACCTTGAAGAATCTGAACTTAAACCCACTGAGGTGACATTGCAGTTAGCCGATCGATCCATCAAGTCACCCAAAGGAATACTCGAGGATGTCATTGTTAGGGTACGAGATTTTTATTTCCCAGTGGACTTCATAGTACTGGACATGGATGCACCTAAGAACCCAAGGGACACACCAATCATATTAGGGAGACCCTTTTTGGCCACTGCTAGGGCCAATATAAACTGCGAAGAGGGCCAGATAGAATTAAAATTTGGGAATCAAAATCTGAAGATTGACATTTTCAAGGCCCAACAAGGGATTAATTGCGGGGTTATAGAGGAAATTTGTGATGTCAAAGCCGTGGTTGATGAACTGCATATAGAGGACAACCTGATTATTCCTGATCAACCACTAAAAAATCAAAAACCGCTAACAGAGGAGTGCGAACACGAGCTAGACACACCTATGACTCCTACCATTGCTCCCGATACAAACCCTGAACCACCCACTGCTGCTGACAATCCTGTCATGGAACTCAAGCCCCTTCCCGAACATCTAAAATATGTCTTTTTGGATTCAAATCAAACGTTTCCTGTGATTATCAATTCTCGACTCACACCTGACCAGGAACTCCGTTTGATTTCTGTTCTCCAGCAACATCGTAGAGCCATTGGATGGACTCTAGATGATTTGACTGGTATAAGCCCTTCATACTGCACGCATCGAATCTACACAGAAGAAGGCTCACGACCTTCAAGAGAAATGCAAAGGCGACTAAACCCTAACCTACAGGAGGTCGTGAAAAAGGAGATCATTAAGTGGTTAGATGCAGGGATCATCTACCCGATCTCCGACAGTCGTTGGGTGAGTCCAACACAAGTGGTACCTAAGAAGGCAGGACTTACCATCATCACGACTGAAACCGGGGAAGTCATTCCTACCCGAATAGCTAATTCGTGGAGAGTCTGCATTGATTACAGAAGACTAAATTCCTCCACGAAGAAGGATCATTTCCCACTACCGTTTATTGATCAGATCCTCGAGAAACTAGCGGGAAATAGATTCTTCTGCTTTCTTGACGGGTACTCCGGTTACAATCAGGTGGCAATCCATCCAGAGGACCAAGAAAAGACCACATTCACCTGCCCCTTCGGGACGTACGCGTTTCGAAGGATGCCGTTCGGTCTCTGCAATGCACCTGCAACTTTTCAGCGGTGCATGCTTGCCATATTCTCAGATATGGTAGGTGATTATCTGGAAGTCTTCATGGATGACTTTTTAGTTTTTGGACAATCATTTGACGATTGCCTCCAACACTTGGTCCAAATACTCAGGCGGTGCATCGAGGTGAATTTGGTTCTTTCCTGGGAAAAGAGCCATTTCATGGTGCCTGAGGGAATTGTCCTGGGACATTTAATCTCAGAGAAAGGCATCCAAGTGGATCGAGCTAAGGTTAACCTGATTTCCAAGCTCCCTATGCCTAGCTCGATTAAGGACATCCGATCTTTTTTGGGGCACGTCGGTTTCTACCGTCGATTCATCCCTGATTTCTCCAAAATCGCGCGCCCCCTGACCAATCTGCTTTCCAAGGATGTGCCTTTCAGAATTTCCAAGGAATGCACTCAAGCATTTGAGATCCTACGTGACCGAGTCACCCAAGCCCCAATCCTACAGTCCCCTGATTGGTCTCAACCCTTTGAGATCATGTGCGATGCATCTGACTTCGCTGTAGGAGCGGTTTTGGGGCAGAAAATTGACGGGAAACCTGTGGTCATTTACTACGCCAGCAAAACATTGGATGAGGCTCAGCGTAACTATACGGTTACTGAGAAAGAGCTGCTGGCCGTAGTATTTGCCCTGGAAAAATTCAGATCATACCTTCTGGGTTCCCGTGTTATCATATACTCGGATCACACAGCTGTGAGGTATCTCCTGGCCAAGAAGGACGCGAAACCTCGATTAATCCGCTGGATCTTGCTGTTGCAAGAATTTGACCTCGAGATTCGCGACAAGGCGGGAAAGCACAATGTGGTAGCTGATCACTTATCCCGCCTTCCTTCTGAAATTATTGATCCTTCCGGACCTATTACAGAACATTTCCCTGATGAGCACCTCCTGACTATCAGTACAAGTCTTCCATGGTTCGCCGATATTGTTAATTACCTGGCATCACATCAGATTCCGCCCGATTGGTCGAAGGCCAAAAAGGACAAATTGCGTTCCGATGCCAAGTATTACCTATGGGAAGACCCGTATCTCTTCCGCATTGGTGCTGATCAGATAATCCGACGATGCGTCACGGAAGTGGAAATCAAAGACATACTCTCATTCTGCCATGACCAGGCATGCGGTGGACATTTTTCGGGACATAAAACCGCATCGAAAGTCCTCCAGTGTGGTTTCTACTGGCCCACAATTTTCAAAGATGCATACAATCACTGTAAGGCATGTTCCCGTTGCCAGACTCTAGGCAACATAAGCCATAGAGACATGATGCCTCTACAGCCGATCTTGGTATACGAAATTTTTGATATTTGGGGGATTGATTTCATGGGACCCTTTCCTACCTCAGATGGCTTCGAATACATTTTACTCGCAGTTGATTATGTTTCCAAGTGGATAGAAGCCATTCCGACCCGAACCAACAATCATAAAGTCGTTATAAAATTCCTTCATCAAAACATTTTCTCAAGGTTCGGGATTCCGCGTGCTATAATTTCCGACGGAGGGACCCATTTTACGAACGCTCAGTTCAGGTCACTGATGATCAAATACGGGGTGTCACACCGAATCTCTACTCCTTACCACCCCCAAACTAATGGTCTAGCTGAGCTATCTAACCGAGAGATCAAGTAGATCCTTCAGGTTACTGTTCGACCTGATAGAAAAGATTGGTCTTCTCGGCTTTCGGAAGCATTGTGGGCCTATAGGACCGCCCACAAGACCCAATTAGGAATGTCTCCCTTCAGACTAGCGTACGGGAAGGCATGTCACCTCCCCGTCGAATTGGAGCATAAAGCCTATTGGGCAGTACGGACCTGTAATCTCGACCTTTCTAAGGCTGGAACCCACAGAAGATTTCAAATGAGTGAGATCGATGAATTACGCCACGACGCGTATGAGAACTCGCGAATTTACAAAGAACGGGTTAAAGCTTTTCACGACAAACACATTTCTAGAAAGGTCTTTCATCCTGGTCAAAAAGTTTTACTCTTTGATGCTCGACTCAAACTATTCCCAGGAAAGCTAAGATCCAAGTGGGTCGGACCCTACCTAGTCCGCCAAATCTTCGGAAATGGAGCTATTGAAATCAGCCCACTCAGCCACGATTCTGAACCCTTTGTCGTGAACGGGCAGAGACTCAAGCCGTTCATTGATATGACCGATATAGATTTGACTGAGTCATCCTTTACCCTCCTTTCCTCTTGAGCTCATTGCGCCCAGCCGATGGCGTAAAACTCAGCGCTTAACGGGAGGCAACCCGTCATTCTTTGAAAAACCTGAAACCGTTTCTGACATCGCTATGCGGAACTCATATTGCACTTTAGGGTTCATCCATTAGAACAGCCGACTTCACCTCAGGTATACCTACCCGAGATTAGAAATCGTTCGCAACAAGTCGCTTCGACCCATTCACTCACCACACACCTGTCCTAATACATGAACTAAGCTGAATTCGAACCCACCTAATTTACAATGGGGACATTGCAAATCTTAGGCATGGGGGGGTATGAAAGTGCAAAATGTCAGAAAATTCATGTCAAGAAAGGGTTTCACGTAAAAAAAAAAAATGGGGAGGGAGAAAATGTTAAGGAGGAGAAAAAGAGCAAAAATGAAGAAAGGAGCACAAAAGGAAAAGAAAAAGAAAAAGTCATTAGTAAAAGATTAAGGGGTTAACTGAAGTTCTAGACCGAGTCAAGAAAAAGAAAAGAAAAGTGCTACGGAGATATAACAAGAGATTAGCGGGAACGCTGGTCTTAGGCCTCTTGGGCTAGATTTTTAGCTTAAAAATTCACGTATCCGTTAAAATCTGGATAATCCTCAAGAGGTTGAGGAAAATGCGAAGCTTAAGTATTAGGTCTAAGGCTTAGGAAGTATTCGGCCTCGTTAACTGACCTCCGATTTGCGGGATTCGGTAACCTAAGAACCCAAATGCACACACAGTCTGGTTCAGTGCGCATAAATATTCAAAACACGCAAGAGCGTTTAATGTTTTGAAAAAGTCACCTAGATTAGGAGCGGCCAATCAACACAAGTTGATTTGGACAAGTTCCCAGCGCGGAGAGGCGGGAAATTCCCCTCGAAGATGCGTAACAACATATCGTCTCCTCGGTGCTTGTCTCTTAGGATATTTAAATATCCTACTGGGGCATGTAAGCACTCTACTGGTTCAGATACCGTGGGTGGCATTATCACGAAATGTCGATCGCCAGGGTCTAAATTCGGCCACGGAACGCCATGGGCGGGATTATCTCAAAATCTCGAAAGCCAGGGTTCCGGGGGTTGCCATGGGCGGGATTATCTCGAAATCTCGAAAGCCAGGGACCCTTGAGGATTGATGATGGGGACGAAGAATCCGATACAGACCGTGTTGAGAAGCTAATCCGAAGCTAGAAATAAAAAGAAAAGAGAGAGAAAAGCTCTCCAAACAAATAAATCCTCTATCTCTCTCTTAAAAAAAAAAAAAACGCACTGCAAACTGAGCTTAGGCTAAAAATGTCTCAAGCACGGGTGCTTTAACCGCAGAGTCCAACAAACCCTAGGATAGTTTTTGTGGGCCGTAGAAACCTTTGCGAAGGACTGAGGCTAAAGCAGAACAGGTCCAGATTTTGGTTGGTACTTGAGTACCTCTAGGCCTATTGTCGGCATTCCTACCTAATCACAAAAGAAGCACTTATCATAACTAAGGACACTTTGGGTCTAGAATGGAAGTTAAAACTTTGAAATTTTGCTAAGGGACTAGCAAAAGGTAGGCATGGAGGTATGATGAGAGCCTCATCACGAGCCATAACTAGCTCATTTTGACCCAATAAAGAAGATAAAAGCTCCTACATAACCTAGAAGAAGGCTTAACTAAAGGAACAAGTGCTCTGAGAAGAAAACATGAAATAAAGGTTAAAACTGCAATTTTACCATTGCAGTACATAAACGGGATTTCTCAGAAGCAAAGCATAGGTCAAATGGTCCAAATAAGATAAAAAGTGGGTTGAATTAATCAGAAATGGGTTTATGTGCAATCTAAGAATTAAATGACACTTGGTAACCCTAAAACAGACCCGCTTAAATTAAAAAGGTTCCGGTCAGAATAAAAATCAAGCAAACCCTCTAAAAATCATAGAAAAACATCCTCTAGGGTTTAGAACACTTAATTTGGCCTTTGGAACCTAGTTTGACCTAGATTAGGGTCTTAGATCTTCAATTAACCTAATTTGGGTTTTTTTGCAAAATGTCCAGTCAAACGAGGTCAAACCTAAAATCCAACTTCACCATTGGATTCTTTAGGTCCAAATTAGGTTTGTACCAAAATTTGGACCTAAGGGGAGGTCATCTTGACCTACTTTGCAAGTTAGTACACCCAAATCATAAATAGGTCCCTATCTTTTGAATATCCTTGCAGAGAGCCCCCTAGGTTCTTCGCCTTCTTTGCAAACCGGTCCTGCCGCCATTGCTAGGGCAGAACCGAGCTCCGACGAAGTTTCGAGAGAGATTTCTCTCTAATTCCTCAGAGATTCTCTCCCAGAAATGGAAGGGAGATTCTCTGAGGAATTCCCTTCCTTCTAAAGCCAATCAAATTCGCTGGCGTGAACCCAATCTCTCGTGCGAACGCACGAGAGATTTGGGTATCTTTCTTCCTTCCAACTCCGGCGAGCCGGCTGACCTAATTGCGCATTTTTCACGCACTGATAGGAGCGGCCAGCACCTATAAAACACCCCTCGGACCCGGCCGCTCATCTTAAGCTTGATTTTGACGGAGATCCCCTCCAAATTTCTTCTCTCCCATCTCCGGCCAAACGACCCACAAGCTCCGGCGACCGCCTTCCCTCCTTCTCGTCACTCTGCTACCATACCAGCAGCAGAGTCCTCTCCGCCTCTTCCTCCCGCGGCGCGCTGTACCCTGTGCGCAAGCTCCCGACCTCATCTTCGTCGCCGCTTCCTCCCCCAGGGTCTTTCTTCCCCGACGACGGCAGTCACGAGCCGTCCTCTCCGCCGCCTCCCTTCCCTCCAGACAACCCCAGATACGTTCTCCACCCTCTCCTCTCTCTTTTCCCCCTGTTATCTCCCTTGATCGACCTTCGACAGACGCTAACCACCTCCATCATCTTCGCCTCCGACCACACTCCGGCGAGCCGCCCACACCACTCCAGCCCTCCACACGGCTCGCCAACCACCTCGAAAGCTCCGCCTCACCTCCAGGAACACACTCCACCCTACCACTGCCACTCCATCCCTCCACAATCACCCCCCGACCAACCCACCATCTCCGGCCACAGGTTGACCTCGGCACGCACGCCTAGGCCAACCTGCGGCCTGCAGCACTGCCCACCGCCTTCGCCGTGCCACGGCGAAGGTCTCTAGCTATTCTGATTTGGCCGAGAGGCGCGTTTTGTGTACGACAGGATTTGAGCCGTTGCCGCCATGGACGACTTCTGATGAAGCTCCCACGAAGCTCCAGGCACCCGGTCTTCCAGGCTACAGGTGCTGCATACTAGCGCGAGTGTCGCGAGGTGAACGAGTCCAGCCAAGGAGAGCTAGCAGAGCCAGCAGCTGCAGGGCAATCGCACGACGAGGCTTCTGCAGGCGCGCGTAAAGGCGAGGCCAGATAGTCCCACATCGTGGGATTGCAACCGTCAGGTACCATATAAGTTGTTTTTGCGTTTTACTCTTATCGCCTCAGTAAGCACAGGGGTGAGGTCCCTCACTGACCCCACCCGCCTCGTCCGCGGCCTGACCACGCGGACCTGGCGGATCCGACCCGACCTAGACCTACGCACTCCTCGCGCATCACACACCTGCAGGTGCGCCTGGTCCCGGGTACGATCCGACCCGATTGAGACTGTGGCTCTGGTTGAGCGGTTTGAGTGAATTGCTTGAGAGAGAGACACGCGCGGGTAGAGGGAGAAGGGTTAGGTTTTGCTCCTGTGCAGGCAGGCTGATCGCAGGAGACGGACTTGGCCGCTGCAGAAGAAGGAAAAGCAAGCCAAAGAAGAAGAAGAAGGCAACGAAGAAAGGAGGAGCAAGACAGAAGAAGAAGAAAGAAAGAAGTCTTCGCAGGAGAAGAAGGAAAGCAGAAAGCTTAGAAGTCTTCGCAGAGAAGAAGAAGAAGGACAAGGGAAGATTGCAAAGAGATCAGAAAGGCAAAGCAGAAGAAGGAAGAGAGAAAGAAAGATCACATTTAAGACGTCTGATACATAAATCAGACGTCTAATTCTATTTTTTTTTACATCTTTCTTAACAACTCTTTGAATCAATTATATTTGCATTTAACAGTTGTATTCTTGGGTTTTACAAAGTACTGAGTTTGCTCCCTGTGTTCGACCTCGGATACTCTAGTTGTTCGAGTAATAAAATTATTTATATTTGTTTAAACGTTTTGTCGGTTCTACTGCAACGTAATACACCTTTAAATCCACACAAAAACGTTGACAACACTTCCTATCCCCATTCATAGGTCGCCTTGGAGCCATCCTCCTACCTCCATTCCGATAGCAAATCATCTCCGTCTTCTCACCTCCATTCCGGAGCCACACCGAAGCTTTCCTCTACCCGACATCCTCCTGCATCTCACCTCCATCGTCCCGCTCCTCACCTTCTTCGTTTGAGCTTCCACCAGGTGCCGTCATCTTGTCGAACAACCAATTTAGGAGATTTCCTCTCACCCCCTCTCTTTTTATGCTTTCATAGTTGATTGTAATAGACATTGAAGTGATATCTATACCATATTTGTTCCATCTCTATTTTCTGATTCATTTGCTTGTCTTTTTCTTACAAAAATACAGAAAAAATAATAAAACCCTAAAATACCAAAAAAAGAAACAAATCGAAGCGTAGTTTTCACTTAATGTAAATGTTGCCTCCCTATGTTCGACCTAATTGGCATGATCAAATATCTTGACCAGTTCAGCCAAACTCATCTCTCCCCGGATCAAGGATATGCCTCAGAATCCCAATACCTAGAATATCAATCCTATCCTCGAAATCACTTTGCAAATTATCCCAATTCCACCCAAACAACTTCACCTTCTTATTGGGATAACCCTACACCACCCAACCAAGGATATGATTCTTACCCTAGGTATTCAAATGATAGATATTCTGATTTGATTAAGGTTAGAAATTCTAAAAATTATTATCCTCAACCTACTCAAATCCCTGACCATGGCGGTGATCTTGAGATCACCCAATTACTTTAAGTAGTCCAGGGGATGAGAGAAGCTAATAAAAGAAATACAAATAATCTGACAAAACAACTCAATAGAATCCGGAAAGCACAAGGTGATAAACTTGGTTCGAGTATGCCACAAGTTGGTGGTAAGCCACTCAAGGTTGAGGATCCAACCTTAAGTATGATATCTTATCCAATCCCAACCTCTACATACATTAAGCCCACTCACCAACCCTATGATTATGCAGAACAGATCCTACCGAAGCCTACAGCTGAACTAATAAATGATTTTGATATCCCAGAAACTGACTTTGAAGAGGAAGACTCACTTGAAGAAATACATCTTGATTTAGGCCCTGAATTGCAACCATTCTATTTTGAGGAGCTACTCCATAGTGGGCTGGAGTATGAGTCTTTTATGTTTAAAGGCACACAATTGGACTACATGGATGATTTGGGAAAATCAAAGCAAGATCAAGAAGCTAGAAAGATTGGGGACAGTGACACTCCCAGCCAAGCACGGTTGGATGGCTCTAATGTCATCTTGTCTGAGGATTACCATGATCAGATGTGCCTAAATGATTTGATATCTAGATTTGGTGATACTAATCATTCTAAGATATCCCATATTGAAGCCGAATCTGCTTTCACTTCTATTTTAGCTAATTCACCCCCTTCTCTTTCCATCCACAGAGTCTTAAGGAAAACCCTGACTCTTATTCCCAACATCTCGAGATTGAACAAAATAGACAATCCCCTTATGAAAAAGATGTTCAAGAAATTGTAGAATTACTAGGGATGACTTATAAGGATCTATCTGAGAAAGCAAAGAATTTAGCTAAATCATGGAATCTTGAGGAGTTTGATTTGATTGATGAGGAACAGAAAAACATTCCCTTAGAAGATGTAATTTAAGAGAAAGACAAGTGGGATCAAATTCAGAAGTCCACAAAACTAAAAGAATTGGATATTTTGACTAATGTAGATCCTGATCTTACTCCCCCTGGGGCTGTGATTTTAAGGAATAATGAATTTCCGTTCATTACATTTGAAGACTTGCATCATGAATTAAAATGAGATTTGGGTGACTCGAATGAGATTTCTTATCACCCCAGGGATAAGATTGAGGATTCTGATAAGTCTAGAACTAGTAAGATGAGCCACTGGGTCTTATTTGACTCACCTACTCAACATCCATCCATACCTAACTTGACTTGCGAAGTGGTTTCCTATACCATTTCAAACTACACCACTCGAGTTCCTCCTTTCATGTCCCATCACTTTTAGGACCCATATGATTTATTCCCCATGGCCTACACTTTATCCACCTCATCTGCTTTCCTCATGCATCACATCTTAAGGTTGCCACTATCTACTTTCCACTCTGGCACCCGCACTAATGTTTCTCTCTTTTGTAGCATCTTGCTGCGAATAGTTTCAAGGCTATTCACTTTATTTTTCCGACCTTTTGGGCTTGGTATTCACCATTAGCTGATCCGCATTTGTGGATCACTGATCTTTGCATTACATGATCATATCTTCATTTTAATCCTAATTCAACCCATTAGTCTGATCATTCAATTTTGGGTTTAGGTCTGGCAAATGACGTTAAACTTAGTGCTAGTTGGGAGGCAACCCAGTACTCTTTACATGTAGTTTTGCATCCTTTGTATCCATGCTGACCTGGATTAACATGCATAGCCAGGTGATATCCCCTCCTCTTACTTATTATATTTTGATTTTCATGTATACATTTTAATGAGGACATTGTAATGAATAGACATGGGGGGTGGACATTGCATGTCTTATTTTTATGTCAAACAAAAAAAATTGCATTTAGGCATAAAGAATTTTTATTAAGGTTTTATTAGGGATTTATTCTTAAGTTGATTCCTGAATTTAGAATCCAGTACAATTTCGCACTTACACGTAGAATTTGCAATGGATCCTCTGTGAAGACCGATAAACATCTTTAGTTTGTCAAGAAGAAGCAGTGCTTCTTCTCCTAAGCCCTTGGACAATAATTAGGGAGTCAGGCAAACTATCTTCTAACAGATCCACCAAACAAGTGTGAGGTGAGAGTAGAAAGTTTATTGGTGCTCTAAGGCTAGTATGAGGAATCTTTTTTTTTTTTTGAAACTGAAAGGAAAGCAATCGTACTACGATAGCAATTTGGGAGGGCAATTTATTAATAATAAAAAGAAATGCAAAGAGACCTATAGATTAGATCCCCATCTATGTATGAGGGACCAGTACTCATTTATAATTTGTATACAATAAACTGGTCTCTCCTGAAATAATCTCTCATTCCTCACCCTCCACATGCACTAAAGGGTCACCACCATGCGTAAGTGTGGCTTCCCAATTATCCCAAAACCATGCCATAAAGACTCCTAGGATGGAAGTGGCTCATTACACGTTTTTCTCCAAATTGTGTCAGTGGCCAAACAAGAGGAAAACATATGATTCAAACTGTCAATGTGCATCCCACAAAGATGGCATTCATGTAGTGCTGCCCCCATCCTCCTGTGTCTAAGGTCTCCTATTATCAGACCATCCCTTCTATATAACCAGAGAAAGATTTGTACCTTGAGGGGGACCTTCAACAGCCAAAGTTTCTTATCAATGTAATCGCCTCCCATACCACTGTTAGAGCTCCTGATTTTTCCATAGGCACGTTGAGTCGTATAAATGCCATCCCATGCATAAGTATCCTCCACACTAGGTGTTGGACAGAAGGTTTGCAAGTCTGAGATCAGGCTATGCTTTTCCTCCCATAATCTAGTCCCCTCCCTGACTGCCTCTGATTCAGTCAACCGCCAACATCTACCAGATTCAGACCAATAGTTATTGACCACCCCATCCTTATTAGTAGTAGCCAAGTAGACCCTCGGGTAAGCCTCCTGCAGGGTGCCTAGCGATGTCCATTGCTCTTTCCAGAAACTGAAATTCCTGCCATCTCCAAGAACTGGCGGCAATAAGTGCCAATTATCTCTGATAGCTTGAGTGACAGAACGCTAAAATGGGGAGGGTTTGGAGGGGTATAATCTCTTCAGAGCACTGTTGGAAGTAGCCATAGCCATCATTAATAAGTTCAGTCCATAACCTTTCCTCCCCATTTAGAATTTTTATAGCCCATTTAATCAATAAGGCCTCATTAAACTCTTTAAGTGCTTTAATCCCCAGTCCACCTTCTTCCTTGGGGTGGCACAGATGTTCCCATTTTAGTGGCTGCATGAACCTACCCTCATGTCACGCACCTTTCCAAAATAATTTCTTTCGCATCAAATCCAACCATTTCCAAATGGACTTTGGAGCTTTGAAAAGGGAAAAGTAGAAAATCGGAATGGAAGCGATAACATAATTTAACAAGATTAGCCTTCCGCCCTTAGATAGGAACTTACTGTTCCATCCTTCCAGCTTAGCAGAAATCTTGTCAAAGAGGGCATTCCAATCACTCTTCTACAACTTTGAATACCTCAGTAGCTGCCCTAAATATCTGATTGGTAGATTTGATAGAGGAGTTCCCAATGTGGCTGACAGTGCATATTGCTCCTGCTCATCCATGCCAAAACATATCAGAGTGGATTTCTCCCTGTTTAATCTCAAACCTGATAGATCCCAAAGATGTTCACTATTACAACCCAATCCCAGATCCTGATAGGACCTGAGATCAGCCCATCTCGACTAATCCCATGACCTAGCCATCCAACAAGAAATAACAAAAAGCAAAAAATATTCCATAACCACAAGTATAATGTAACTAAGCAGAAAATAATATAGAGACAGTAAAAGAACCAAAATGGAATATCTCATAATAATATAGGCCATCACAACTAGTACAGTGGAATAAAGCGAAAAAATATATCAAAAATAGTATTTCATATAGCAAAATACTCACTATCACAAAAGAAGCTATGAAACGGAAAGGTAAACACAGCTAAGGCTGGGCTCGACTGGGCCCAGCTCCCTCTGCAGCCGGTGGTGCTGGCTGCTCAACTCCCTGACCTGAACAAGGTTACAAAATTTCCCAGTCAGCGAAAGCAGAGTAGAGTGGTAATTCAGCCATTTACATGCAATTAAGACAAGCAATTAATTAATTATTCATTTTCATTTAGCTCAACCAAGTAGTTTTAATTTGTTTGCTCTTTTATCCATTTAATCATTTCTTCATCTAGCCTACTCCTCATGGGAACGATCTTGATTGCAATCTTTTCCGTGATGTAGGATGTACACGTGGTGCTCTCCAGGCCGTGAAAGTCTCCCGTGGTAATCCTACACCCAATCAACCACCCCAACGTCACGGTTGGGATGTAGCCATGACTACGGCATGCGTAATCAGCGCACGGGTAGCTATCTTGCACTAGCACACGATCAGTCGTTTCCACTAGCGGGTACGCCTAAAGGTATAGTACGGAACAGCTCAGGGCCTTGCCCCCTCAGAACAAGGGCCTCGCCCCTCATAACAGAACAGGGGTCTTGCCCCTCCACAGTCCGTGTACCCTGGTTCGACTATCCCAGTTTGCCTAATGGGCCTAACAAGAGTCGGTGTTGGGTGGCTAGTCTTAACCCTGGGCCCCGTGGGGCGGCTAACTCCCTCCCTACACTAAGTAGCTTACCTCGATACCACGTTGTTCTCACGTTTTTGTGCGGGTTTAAAGTATATCACGTTGTAGTATGACCGACAAAACGTTTAAACAAATATAAAGAATTTTATTACTCGAAACACTAGAGTATCCGAGGTCGAACACGGGGAGCAAGCTCAGTACTTTTTAAAACCAAAGAATACAACTGTTAACTGAAACGGATTGATTCAAAGAGAGAATTTTAAAAAGGATTTGTGAAAGAAAAATAGAATTGGACGTCTGATTTCTGTATCAGACGTCTTAAATGTAATCTCCTTTCTCTCTTCTTCTTCGTTGCTCTTCTTCTCCTTTGCACTTCTTTCTCTTTCTACCTTTGCTTCTTGTCTTGCGAAGGCTTCTTCTTCTGATCTTTGCAGTCTTCACTTGGCCTCTCTTCGTTCTTCTCTTCCTTCTGCCTTGCCTTCCTTCTTCCTTCTCTTTGGATCTCTACGAAAGCTTCTCCTTCTTTTTCTGCTACACAACCTCTTCTTCTTTCTTCTCTTCCTGTTCTGTAGCTGGTGCTCGCTGCTTCCTTTCCTTCTTCCTTCCTGCACACACCACAGCCAAAGCAAAACCTACCCCCGTCCCTCTACCCAAGCGTCTCTCTCTCTCTCTCTCAAGCAGTTTACTCAGGTATGCTCTCCCAGAGCCACACGGGTAGTCGGGTCGGATTCGCACCCGGGACCAGGCGCACCGGCAAGTGTTGGTGCGCGAGGAGTGCTCAAGGTTTGGGTCGGGTCGGATCCCACCAGATCCGCGAGGTCAAGCCGCGGACGAGGCGGGTGTGAGGGCAGGTGAGGGACCTCACCCCTGTGCTTACGGAGGCAATGAGAGTAAAACACAAAAGTAATTTATACTATACCTGTGTTTTGCGATCCCACGATGTGGGACTATCTGGTCAGTCCTGCTTTCACGCGCGCCCGCAGAATTCCCGTCGTGCAATTGCCCCAGCTTCTGGCTTCGCAGCGCGACTTGCTGGCATCAGTCGCTTCGCAACACTTGCGTGCACCTGCTGCACCTGCAGCCTGGAAGCCCTGGTGCCTGAAGCTGCTACAAGCGCCTCGCTGCTTCGACCGTCAATGGCGGCAGGCTACAACCTGTCACACACAAGAACGGCCTATTGGCCCAATCAGATTAGCTAGAAACTTTGGCCGTGGCACGACGAAGGCGGTGGGCGGTGCTGCAGGCTGCAGGTAGGCCTAGGCGTGTGTGCCTAGGTCAACCTGTAGCCGGAGGTGTTGGGTTGTTCGGGGGGCTACTGTGGGGGTCTGGAGTGGTAGTTGAGGGGTGGAATGAGTTCCTGGTGGTGAGGCGGAGCTCACGAGGGGGTTGGCGAGCCGTGTGGAGGGGCGGAGTGGTGTGGGCGGCTCGTCGGAGGTCGGTAGGAGGCGAGGATGATGGAGGTGGTTAGGCACTGTCAGGGGGTAATCAGATAAAATAGCAGGGGGAAAAGAGAGAGGAGAGGATGGAGAGGGTATCTGGGGTGATATGGAAGGAAGAGAGGCAGCGGAGTGGATGGCGCGTAACTGCCGTCGTCGGGGAAGGACCCTGAGGGAGGGAGCAGCGACGAGGAAGAGGTCAGGAACACGCGCACTTGGTACGGCGTGACGTGGGAGGAAGCGGCGGAGTTGACTCTGCTGCTGGTATGGCAGTAGAGCGACGAGAAGGAGGAGAGGAGGTCATCGGAGCTTGCGGGTCTTTTGGCCAGAGATGGGAGAGAGGGAAATTGGAGGGGATCTCCGTCAAAATCAAGCTTCCGTTCTGCGGTGGCCGAACCTTCTAGCGCGTGGCGACCGCGCAATCACCTCCGCCGGCTCGCCGAAGTTGGAAAGAGGGTGGATACCCAAATCTCTCGTGCGTTCACACGAGAGATTGGGTTCACACCAGCGATTGTAATTGGCTTTAGAAGGGAATTCCTCAGAGAATCCCCCTTCCATTTCTGGGAGGGAATCTCTGAGGGATTAGAGAGTAATCCCTCTCTAAACCTCGCCGGAGCTTGGTTCTTCCCTAACAATGGCGGCAGGACCGGATTGCAAAGGGGGCGAAAAACTTATGGGGCTCTCTGCAAAGATATTCAAAAGATAGGGACCAAATTGTGCTTTGGGTGTACTAAATTGCAAAGTAGGTCAAGATGACCTCCCCTTAGGTCCAAATTTTGGTACAAACCTAATTTTGACCTAAGGAATCCAATGGTGAAGTTGGATTTTAGGTTTGACCTCGTTTAACTGGATATTTTGCGTAAAAACTCAAATTAGGTTAATTGAAGAGCTAGGACCCTAATCTAGGTCAAACTGGGTTCTAAGGGACAAATTAAGTGATCTAAACCCTAGAGAATGTTTTTCCATGATTTTTAGAGGGTTTACTTGATTTTTATTCTGACCAGAACCTTGTTAATTTATGCGGGTCTGTTTTAGGGTTACCAAGTGTCATTTAATTCTTAGATTGCACATAAACCCATTTCTGATTGACTCAACCCACTTTTTATCTCATTTAGACCATTTGACCTATGTTTTTCTCCTCTGATAAATCCCATTTATGTACTCAATGGTAAAATTGCAGTTTTAACCTTTATTTCATGTTTTCTTCTCAGAGCACTTGTTCCTTCAATTAAGCCTTCTTCTAGGTTATGTAGGAGGTTTTATATTCTTTATTGGGTCAAAATGAGCTAGTTATGGCTCATGATGAGGCTCTCATCATACCCCCATGCCTAGCTTTTGCTAGTCCCTTAGCAAAATTTCAAAGTTTTAACTTCCGTTCTAGACCCTGAATGTCTGTCAACAATCATGATAAGTGCTTCTCCTTTTCTTTTGTGACTAGATAGGAATGCTAACAATAGGCCTAGAGGTACTCAAGTACCAACCAAAATCCAGACCTGTTCTGCTTTAGCCTCAGTCCTCCGCAAAGGTTTCTACGGCCCACAAAAACTAACCTAGGGTTTGTTGGGCTCCGCGGTTAAAGCACCCGTGCTTGAGACATTTTTAGCCTAAATTCAGTTTACAGTGCATTTTTTTTTTTGTAAGAGAGAGATAGAAGATTTATTTGTTTGGAGAGATTTTCTCTCTCTTTTCTTTTTATTTCTAGCTTCGGATTAGCTTCTCAACACTGTCTGTATCGGATTCCTCGTCCCCATCATCAATCCTCAAGGGTCCCTGGCTTTCGAGATTTCGAGATAATCCCGCCCATGGCAACCCCCGGAACCCTAGCTTTCGAGATAATCCCACCCATGGCATTCCGTGGCCGAATCCAGACCCTGGCGATCGACATTTCGCAATAATGCCGCCCATGGTATCTGAACCAGCAGAGTGCTTACATGCCCCCAGTAGGATATTTAAATATCCTAAGAGACAAGCACCGAGGAGACGATATGTTGTTACGCATCTTCGAGGGGAATTTCCCGCCTCTCCGCGCTGGGAACTCGTCCAAATCAATTTGTGTTGATTGACCGCTCCTAATCTAGGTGACTTTTTCAGAACATTAAACGCTTTTCGCGTGATTTGGATGTTTATGCGTACTGAACCAGACCGTGTGTGAATTTGGGGTGCTTAGGTTACCGAATCCCGCAAACCGGAGGTCAATTAACAAGGCCGTATACTTCCTAAACCTTAGACCTAATACTCAAACTTCGCATTTTCCTCAACCTCTTGAGGACTATCCAGATTTTAATGGATACGTGAATTTTTAAGTTAAAGATACTAGCCCAAGAGGCCTAAGACCAGCGTTCCTGCTAACCTCTTGCTATATCTCCGTAGCACTTTTCTTTTCTTTTTCTTGATTTGGTCTAGAACTTCAGTTAACCCCTTAATCTTTTACTAATGACTATTTCTTTTTATTTTCCTTTTGTGCTCCTTTTTGTCATTTTGCCCTCTTTTCTTCCTCTCATTTGTATGACCCTGAATTGTTCCTCCCCTCTATCAAGTCTTTTTTTTTATATATGAAACCCTTTCTTTATAAGAATTTCCTGACATTTTGCACTTTCATACACCCCCATGCCTAAGACTTGCAATGTCCCCATTGTAATTTAGGTGGGTTCGAATTTAGCTTAGTTCATGCATTAGGACAGGTGTGTGGTGAGTGAATGGGTCGACATGACTTGTTGCGAACGATTCTAATCTCGGGTAGGTATACCTGAGGTGAGGTTGGCTGTGCTAATGGATGAACCCTAAAGTGCAATATGAGTTCCGCGTAGAGATGTCAGAAAAGGTTTCGGGTTTTTCAAAGAATGACGGGTTGCCTCCCGTTAAGCGCTGAGTTTTACGCCATCGGCTGGGCGCAATGAGCTAAAGAGGAATGGAGGGTAAAGGATGACTCAGCCAAATCTATATCAGTCATGTCAATGAACGGCTTGAGTCTCTGACCGTTCACGACAAAGGGTTCAGAATCGTGGCTGAGTGGACTGATTTCAATGGCTCCATTTTCGAAGATTTGTCGGACTAGGTAGGGTCTGACCCACTTGGATCTTAGCTTCCCTGGGAATAATTTTAGTCGGGCATCAAAGAGTAAAACTTTTTGACCAGGATGAAAGACCTTTCTAGAGATGTGTTTGTCGTGAAAAGCTTTAACCCGTTCTTTGTAAATTCGCGAGTTCTCATACGCGTCGCGGCATAATTCATCGATCTCGCTCATTTGAAGTCTTCTGTGGGTTCCAGCCTTAGAAAGGTCAAGATTACAGGTCCGTACTGCCCAATAGGCTTTATGCTCCAACTCGACGGGGAGGTGACATGCCTTCCCATACACTAGTCTGAAGGGAGACATTCCTAATTGGATCTTGTGGGCGGTCCTATAGGCCCACAATGCTTCCGAAAGCCGAGAAGACCAATCTTTTCTATCAGGTCGAACAGTAACCTGAAGGATCTTCTTGATCTCTCGGTTAGATATCTCAGCTAGACCATTAGTTTGGGGATGGTAAGGAGTAGAGATTCGGTGTGACACCCCGTATTTGGTCATCAGTGACCTGAACTGAGCGTTTGTAAAATGGGTCCCTCCGTCGGAAATTATAGCATGCGGAATCCCGAACCTTGAGAAAATGTTTTGATGGAGGAATTTTATAACGACTTTATGATTGTTGGTTCTGGTCGGAATGGCTTCTATCCACTTGGACACATAGTCAACTGCGAGTAAGATGTATTCGAAGCCATCCAAGATCGGGAAGGGTCCCATGAAATCAATCCCCCAAATATCAAAAATTTCGCATACCAGGATCGGCTGTAGAGGCATCATGTCTCGATGGCTCATGTTGCCCAGAGTCTGGCAATGGGAACATGCCTTACAGTGATCGTATGCATCCTTGAAAATTTTGGGCCAGTAAAAGCCACACTGGAGGACTTTCGATGCGGTTTTATGTCCAGAAAAATGTCCACCGCATGCCTGGTCATGGCAGAATGAGAGTATGTCTTTGATTTCCACTTCTGCGACGCACCGTCGGATTATCTGATCATCACCAATGCGGAATAGATACGGGTCTTCCCATAATTAGTACTTGGCATCGGAGCACAATTTGTCCTTTTTGGCCTTCGGCCAATCGGGCGGAATCTGATGTGATGCCAGGTAATTAACTATATCAGTGAACCATGGAAGACTTGCACTGATAGTCAGGAGGCGCTCATCAGGGAAATGTTCTGTAATAGGTCTGGAAGGATCAATAATTTCAGAAGGAAGGCGGGACAAGTGATCAGCTACCACATTGTGCTTTCCCTCCTTGTCACGAATCTCGAGGTCAAATTCTTGCAATAGTAAGATCCATCGGATTAATCGAGGTTCCGCATCCTTCTTAGCAAGGAGATGCCTCACAGCTGTGTGATCCGAGTATATGATAACACGGGAACCCAGAAGGTATGATTTGAATTTTTCCAGGGCAAATACTACGGCCAGCAGCTCTTTCTTAGTAACCGTATAGTTACGCTGAGCTTCATCCAGTGTTTTGCTGGCGTAGTAAATGACCACAGGTTTCCCATCAATTTTCTGCCCCAAAACCACTCCTACAGTGAAGTCAGATGCATCGCACATGATCTCAAAGGGTTGAGACCAATCAGGGGACTGTAGGATCGGGGCTTGGGTGACTCGGTCACATAGGATCTCAAATGCTTGAGTGCATTCCTTGGAAATTTCGAAAGGCACATCCTTGGAGAGAAGGTTGGTCAGGGGGTGCGTGATTTTGGAGAAATCAGGGATGAATCGACGGTAGAAACCAACGTGCCCCAAAAAAGATCAGATGTCCTTAGTCGAGCTAGGCATAGGGAGCTTGGAAATCAGGTTAACCTTAGCTCGATCCACTTGGATGCCTTTCTTCGAGATTAAATGTCCCAGGACAATTCCCTCAGGCACCATGAAATGGCTCTTTTCCCAGGAAAGAACCAAATTCACCTCGATGCACCGCCTGAGTATTTGGACCAAGTATTGGAGGCAATCGTCAAATGATTCTCCAAAAACTGAAAAGTCATCCATGAAGACTTCCAGATAATCACCTACCATATCTGAGAATATGGCAAGCATGCACCGCTGAAAAGTTGCAGGTGCATTGCAGAGACCGAACGGCATCCTTCGAAACGCGTACATCCCGAAGGGGCAGGTGAATGTGGTCTTTTCTTGGTCCTCTGGATGGATTGCCACCTGATTGTAACCGGAATACCCGTCAAGAAAGCAGAAGAACCTATTTCCCGCTAGTTTTTCGAGGATTTGATCAATAAACGCTAGTGGGAAATGATCCTTCTTCGTGGAGGAATTGAGTCTTCTGTAATCAATGCAGACTCTCCACGAGTTAGCTATTCGGGTAGGAATGACTTCTCCGGTTTCAGTCGTGATGATGGTAAGTCCTGCCTTCTTAGGCACCACTTGTATTGGACTCACCCAACGACTGTCGGAGATCGGGTAGATGATCCCTGCATCTAACCACTTTATGATCTCCTTTTTCACGACCTCCTGCAAGTTAGGGTTTAGGCGTCTTTGCATTTCTCTTGAAGGTCGTGGGCCTTCTTCTGTGTAGATTCGATGTGTGCAGTATGAAGGGCTTATACCAGTCAAATCATCGAGAGTCCATCCAATGGCTCTACGATGTTGCTGGAGAGCAGAAATCAAACGGAGTTCCTGGTCAGGTGTGAGTCGAGAATTGATAATCACAGGAAACGTCTGATTTGAATCCAAAAAGACGTACTTCAGATGTTCGGGAAGGGGTTTGAGTTCCATGACAGGGTTGTCAGCAGCAGCGGGTGGTTCGGGGTTTGTATCAGGAGCAATGGTAGGAGTCATAGGTGTATCTAGATCATGTTCGCACTCCTCTGTTAGCGGTTTTTGATTCTCTAGTGGTTGATCAGGAATAATCAGGTTGTCCTCTATATGCAATTCATCAACCACGGCTTTGACATCACATATTTCCTCTATAACCCCGCAATTAATCCCTTGCTGGGCCTTGAAAATGTCAATCTTCATGTTTTGATTCCCAAATTTTAATTCTATCTGGCCCTCTTTGCAGTTAATGTTGGCCCTAGCAGTGGCCAAAAAGGGTCTCCCTAATATGATTGGTGTGTCCCTTGGGTTCTTAGGTGCATCCATGTCTAGTACTATGAAGTCCACTGGGAAATAAAAATCTCTTACCCTAACAATGACATCCTTGAGTATTCCTTTGGGTGACTTGATGGATCAATCGGCTAACTGCAATGTCACCTCAGTGGGTTTAAGTTCAGATTCTTCAAGGTGGTCAAGGAGGGATGTAGGTATTAAATTTATGGAGGCACCTATATCTAGTAGGGCTCTATCAAATTGGGTTTCACCAATTTTACAAGAAATCAAGGGAGTTCCTGGGTCTTTAGCCTTGGGTGGGAGTTTGCTCAAGATGACAGAGCTGGCTTGCTCTGACAGTACGATTGGGTTCCCATCCTTGGTTTGCGGCTTACGTTTAGGTGTACATATGTCTTTCAAGAATCTTGCATAAGTCGGTATGTGGCGGATTGCATCCATCAACGGGATGTTTATCTAGACCTGTTCAAAGAGCTTGACCAGATCCTCCTCGGGAGCCACGGGTTTGGTTATTCTTTTTCCTTTGGTCAAGGCCTCAGGAAATGGGATCCTAGCTGGTTCCTTTAGGATAGGTCCAGGTTCTTGATCTGGGATAGTAGTATCTTGGATAACTATCCTAGGGTCTTGGCTATTATCAGGCTTGGAGTGGTTCGGATAATGTGGGTCTTGGGTTATTTTACCACTACGTGTTGTTACAGAGTTCAACCCAGCCTGATTTGGGTTAGGTAGGAGGGGTGGCTGCTGCTGAAATCCCGCATAAGATGTTGAAGCCTCCATCCCGTCTGGTGATGGAGTAGCGGGGGCCTGATAAATCACATGTGTTTGGCCCAAATTTGGATTCATAACGCACTTCTGGGTTAGCACGTTATTTGGGTTGGGCAGAGGTTGCAAAGGAAGGGTGCCAGGTTGGCGGGAATTTGCCATCTGGGTCAGTTGGTTGCGAACCTCTGTGATCTCGTCCTTGTGCTGTTTTTGCATTGCCGCATTCGTCTTTTGAATGTCAGCCAGTGCTTGAAGGATAAGAGTCATTTGATCCTGGTTTTGCCCGGATTGGTAGGTGGGATTGGGCCGAGGCTGAGGCGGCTGAAATGGACGAGAGGCTTGTGGATGGGGTTGATATGGTGGTCTTTGAGAATTTCCCACCCACTGAAAGTTAGGATGATTTCGCCATCCAGGGTTGTAGGTATTGGAGAATGGGTCATTCTAGATGGCGTTGAGGTCCTCGCAGTTCTGAGGAACCTCGGGAAAGTCAGAATACGAGGGTTCAGAGTTCCCCCAACTCGAGTAGAATGGATCGGAGGTCACCCCGGTCCGAGAGGCAGACGGGGGTGGATATGGGTCCATCCCCTTGGCAGGTTGGTGATAGATGTTTTGCACAGTTTCCCTTGCCAGAGGAGGTCGTACAAAAGAGTCTTGCGCAGAGGTGGCTTGCTGCAAATGTCGGGTTAGCTCGTCCACCTTCTTTTCTATGATAGAAACCTTGTCCAACCGACTGGCCATCAGTTCCAAGTCGACGGAAGTGGACAGGTCCTGCATCTCATGTGTCCCTCTTAGATTCGTTGATGCGCGGGCATTCGTCCTGTCGAATAAGCCCATGGAGTCATTATTTATGGAGTTCTCGCACATGTTTTCGAGAATCTCCCACACCGTGTCCTCGTGTTGACCCATGATGTTTCCTCCGCACGTTGCATTGACGAATAAGCGAATATCTTCACGGAGTCCCTGGTAGAAAGGCTGGACTTGTTCCCACTTAGGAACTCCGTGATGGGGGCACTTCCGCATGAGATCTAGGAATCGATCCCAAGCTTCGTGAAGAGGTTCTCCCAGTTGTTGAGTGAAATGAGTGATCTGGTGGCGCAAGGCATTCGTTCGGCCAACAGGGAAGAATTTTTTCAAAAATTCGGACTGCAATTCCTCCCAGGTGTTGATCGGACGGGTCTGAGTTTGATACCAATGTGCGGCCTTGTCCATGAGGGAGAACGAAAACATTTTCATGAGTAGGATATCCCGGTTTTGTACATCTGACCCGAAGGTCTGGGCCAGATGCTTGAGTTGTTTGATGTGTTGGAATGGATCCTCAGAGTTAAGCCCATGGAACTTCGGTATGGCATGAATCATATTGGGCTTCAGTTCAGAATCAGGTCCTCCAATTGGGATTCGTACTCGGGGTTCGATTGCCACCGCAGCGGGATTATAGTGATCTCGCATCATAGGTAGCTGTGGTGGGTTTACAAAGTTTTGAAAGAGATCATTAAGGCGTTGAAGTTGGTGTTCAAGGTTGTTCTCCTCTTCAATGGGTTGTGCCATGATGGGAGAAGAAGGAGAATTAGGATCTGAATTAGATGAAAGATTTATGTGGTGGGATTGCTGCACAAACAAGGGCGTCGAGGCTTGGCCTCGACGAGAGTGAATTTCTAAAGGAGGTCTTAAGGGTGGTCTTAAGGACCTCCTACCGAACATGCACCGAAAGATGTGATGAGATTAGAAGGTGCTGGACCCAATCAAGACACCCAAAAATTGTTGGGTGACTATAGAGGTTCGGGGCAGATGGACCCCTGGATCAGAAGATCGTCCACTTGAGAAATACCTGGGCAGCCAGAAAGGGAGAGTCCTGGAAAGACCCCTACACGGTAGAGCGTCCCCACGGGTTACAGGGTTTCCCCCACCCGACCTCTCTTGTCACTGCGGTTCCAGGTAGACCAGAATGGGGACCTTGACCTCTTAAGTCTACCTTTTTTTATTTTAAGATCAAGGTGCTTAATGTTCCACTTGAACTTTTAAGTATTTTGAGTGCAAAAGTGACCTAATTTTAAGGTTGGTTGACCCAAGGGATCAACTTCACCTCTTGTTCCTTTGAGAGTTTTTAGGTCCTTTTGTTATGGTTCAAATGGATTAACAGCCTGATTTGCTTAGGGTTCCTCTTGTATAGATCTTTTCAAACACGGTTTAGGCACACCTCTTTTTGGGAAAATTTGTTTCTTTGTTTAAGAGAAGATGTGTCTCTAAAAACCCTAGCTTTGCAATCCCTAACGTGGCTCTAGTGGGTCCAATTTAGTTGCCTTAGAAATTAGCACCTAGGGCTCAATCAAGAAAATTTTAGCCCTAGTTGCCTTAGTTGGATGAACAGACAAAAATATGTTGAGATGAAAATCAGGCAACTTGATGAGTTACTAAATATGAAACAGGTAGCCCTAAGTTGATTTTTCTCTTTTTTTTCCTTTTTAGATTTTGAGAGGGTTAAGAGAGAGGGCTTATGGAAATTACCTGTTCTTGGAGAGTCTGTTGTGCAGTTATTGTTCTTTCCTTTTTGTTTTGCTTTCCCTACTTGAACACAACAAAAGAGAGAAGTTAAGTCAGATATTAGATAGAAAAGTTGTAATCAAAAGCTTTAAAAGTGCCCGTTGCTCCCCGGCAACGGAGCCAAAATGTTCTCACGTTTTTGTGCGGGTTTAAAGTATATCACGTTGTAGTATGACCGACAAAACGTTTAAACAAATATAAAGAATTTTATTACTCGAAACACTAGAGTATCCGAGGTCGAACACGGGGAGCAAGCTCAGTACTTTTTAAAACCAAAGAATACAACTGTTAACTGAAAAGGATTGATTCAAAGAGAGAATTTTAAAAAGGATTTGTGAAAGAAAAATAGAATTGGACGTCTGATTTCTATATCAGACGTCTTAAATGTAATCTCCTTTCTCTCTTCTTCTTCGTTGCTCTTCTTCTCCTTTGCACTTCTTTCTCTTTCTACCTTTGCTTCTTGTCTTGCGAAGGCTTCTTCTTCTGATCTTTGCAGTCTTCACTTAGCCTCTCTTCGTTCTTCTCTTTCTTCTGCCTTGCCTTCCTTCTTCCTTCTCTTTGGATCTCTACGAAAGCTTCTCCTTCTTTTTCTGCTACACAACCTCTTCTTTCTTCTCTTCCTGTTCTGTAGCTGGTGCTCGCTACTTCCTTTCCTTCTTCCTTCCTGCACACACCACAGCCAAAGCAAAACCTACCCCCGTCCCTCTACCCAAGCGTCTCTCTCTCTCTCTCTCTCAAGCAATTTACTCAGGTACGCTCTCCCAGAGCCACATGGGTAGTCGGGTCGGATTCGCACCCGGGACCAGGCGCACCGGCAAGTGGTGGTGCGCGAGGAGTGCCCAAGGTTTGGGTCGGGTCGGATCCCACCAGATCCGCGAGGTCAAGCCACGGACGAGGCGGGTGTGAGGGCAGGTGAGGGACCTCACCCCTGTGCTTACGGAGGCAATGAGAGTAAAACACAAAAGTAATTTATACTATACCTGTGTTTTGCGATCCCACGATGTGGGACTATCTGGTCAGTCCTGCTTTCACGCGCGCCCGCAGAATTCCCGTCGTGCAATTGCCCCAGCTTCTGGCTT
The DNA here is from genome assembly GCA_037157565.1 of Thalassia testudinum. Taxonomy (NCBI): domain Eukaryota; kingdom Viridiplantae; phylum Streptophyta; class Magnoliopsida; order Alismatales; family Hydrocharitaceae; genus Thalassia; species Thalassia testudinum. The sequence continues at coordinate 64,266,032 of JAZHRO010000054.1, forward strand.
CGCAGCGCGACTTGCTGGCATCAGTCGCTTCGCAACACTTGCGTGCACCTGCAGCCTGGAAGCCCTGGTGCCTGAAGCTGCTACAAGCTCCTCGCTGCTTCGACCATCAATGGCGGCAGGTTACAACCTGTCACACACAAGAACGGCCTATTGGCCCAATCAGATTAGCTAGAAACTTTGGCCGTGGCACGATGAAGGCGGTGGGCGGTGCTGCAGGCTGTAGGTCGGCCTAGGCGTGCGTGCCTAGGTCAACCTGTAGCCGGAGGTGTTGGGTTGTTCGGGGGGCTACTGTGGGGGTTTGGAGTGGCAGTGGAGGGGTGGAATGAGTTCCTGGTGGTGAGGCGGAGCTCACGAGGGGGTTGGTGAGCTGTGTGGAGGGGCGGAGTGGTGTGGGCGGCTCGCCGGAGGTCGGTCGGAGGCGAGGACGTGGAGGTGGTTAGGCACTGTCGGGGGGTAATCAGATAAAATAGCAGGGGGAAAAGAGAGAGGAGAGGATGGAGAGGGTATCTGGGGTGATCTGGAAGGAAGAGAGGCAGCGGAGTGGACGACGCGTAACTGCCGTCGTCGGGGAAGGACCCTAAGGGAGGGAGCAGCGACGAGGAAGAGGTCAGGAACACGCGCGCTTGGTACGACACGACGTGGGAGGAAGCTGCGGAGTTGACTCTGCTGCTGGTATGGCAGCAGAGCTACGAGAAGGCGGTGAGGAGGTCGTCGAAGCTTGCGGGTCTTTTGACCGGAGATGGGAGAGAGGGAAATTGGAGGGGATCTCCGTCAAAATCAAGCTTCCGTTCTGCAGCAGGGTCTGGGGAGCCTTTTATAGGCGCTGGCCAAACCTTCTAGCGCGTGGAGACCGCGCAATCACCTTCGCCGGCTCGCCGGAGTTGGAAAGAGGGTGGATACCCGAATCTCTCGTGCGTTCACACGAGAGATTGGATTCACACCAGCGATTGTAATTGGCTTTAGAAGGAAGGGAATTCCTCAGAGAATCCCCCTTCCATTTCTGGGAGGGAATCTCTGAGGGATTAGAGAGTAATCCCTCTCTAAACCTCGTCGGAGCTTGGTTCTTCCCTAACAATGGCGGCAGGACCGGATTGCAAAGGGGGCGAAAAACTTATGGGGCTCTCTGCAAAGATATTCAAAAGATAGGGACCAAATTGTGCTTTGGGTGTACTAAATTGCAAAGTAGGTCAAGATGACCTCCCCTTAGGTCCAAGTTTTGGTACATACCTAATTTTGACCTAAGGAATCCAATGGTGAAGTTGGATTTTAGGTTTGACCTCGTTTGACTGGATATTTTGCGTAAAAACTCAAATTAGGTTAATTGAAGAGCTTGGACCCTAATCTAGGTCAAACTGGGTTCTAAGGGACAAATTAAGTGATCTAAACCCTAGAGAATGTTTTTCCATGATTTTTAGAGGGTTTACTTGATTTTTATTCTGACCGAAACCTTGTTAATTTATGCGGGTCTGTTTTAGGGTTACTAAGTGTCATTTAATTCTTAGATTGCACATAAACCCATTTCTGATTGACTCAACCCACTTTTTATCTCATTTAGACCATTTGACCTATGTTTTTTTCCTTTGAGAAATCCCATTTATGTACTGCAATGGTAAAATTACAGTTTTAACCTTTATTTCATGTTTTCTTCTCAGAGCACTTGTTCCTTCAGTTAAGCCTTCTTCTAGGTTATGTAGGAGCTTTTATCTTCTTTATTGGGTCAAAATGAGCTAGTTATGGCTCATGATGAGGCTCTCATCACACGTACACGAGGGCCAAACAGAAGGTGTAGAGTGACTGGGCCTAACCGCAGGGCTCAACCCAAAGGGACGGCTAGCTCCCCTCTACACTAAAGAGACAGTTGCTCTCCTTGGTATTGCATACGCAAGGGCCAACTCACTTCCCATCTACTATGTATAGGAGTCCTCCTAAGTCCCCTTAGGGTTCATGCTTGTATTCCTTTGATTCTATTTTCCAACATTCAGATCTCACTATTCACATTACGAGTTTCATTCGTATATCAGGCAGCTCGTGTTTTTCTAAAGAAAGCATCGCATCAATAGATAAATACATTTAACATGCATCTCAAGGAAGACAGTATAGCTTGAGCAAGATTCATTCATTTTTTCCCTAGAGTTCATTTCACACCCTAGGGTTCAAGTAAGTTATTCTAAACATGCACTTAGTTTTATTAAATCTTGGTATTAAAGCAAACCACTCTATCAGGAAACACGGGAGGAATGGGGGCTAGAACTGCAGGTCATGTCACCTCCATGGGTCCCGCGTGCTCAATTAACTGGTGACCTATACAATTGACCAACCATGTCAAATGAGTCCAAAACTATATACAAGTGACACTAACTTGTAGAGAAACGCAAGCGGAAAATAATGGTACTTCGTTTGCGAAAATCTGATTCCATTTGGGCCCTAACCGGGCCAAAAACACGTATACTGTCCAAAATAAGACGTCTACGACTAGGCCCAGACGTCTTAAAAGACGTCAAAACTCACCCTTTCTTTCTTGCGGCTTCCTTAGACGTTTGAACCCCTTTGCAAATCGTCTGAGGGAAGTCTTAGACATCGGACACTCCTTCCGGTCGTCTGGGGGTATAGTCAGACGTCTACTGATGTGTCCAGATGTCCAAAACTACCTCGAAGGGTGTACTGCATGCCTTTCCAATGCTCTGCACTTACGTAAGCATGCGTAGAGCCAAAAACGGCTAAGCTATCCTGTGGTAAGGCCTGCATGGCCAGAAACCATGCAGAAACACGTACCTTGGCACTAAGTGTGCTTTCAGATGTCCGGCCTCAGCTCCCAACGTCCTACTGCTGCTTCAGATGTGTAGTAGATGCTCCAGAAGTCTAATACTGGAAAATCTAGTATGCAAAACTCCTTCACGGCGTTTGTCTTCCCGCGAGCTCCACTCGCAGAGCCCGCAACAGCTGCTTCAGCAACTGCAGGAGGTTGCGAGACCTCCTCCTCTAGTATGAGCTCCCTCGGCTCCTATGGCTCCTCCGTCCGTGGCTCCTCTCCTCGTAGCTCTGAGCTCCTCGGAGGTCCTCACACCTTCGAGCTCCTCACCGTTGCAGCCGAAGCGAGGGCAACTCCCACAGGTGAGCTCTCCTGGTTGAGCTCCTCTGACTGTGCACGCTCGAGCTCCCCCAAGCTCTCTCCTTCTCTCCCACGTTCTCCCCTTCTTTGCTCACACTCTCTCCCTCTCTCCCACTCGTGAGCTTCTCTCCTCCCCTCGTGGCTGCAAGGGATGGGGAGGGGCAGATGTTAGGGGATGAAGGTGGAGGCTGTGGTGATTGAGAGGAAGCAGGGGGTTGGGTTTAAATAGGAGGTGTTTAGGGTTTTGAGTGTGGAGGCCGAAGGAGAGAGAAAATGCATGCGTGTTGCATGCATGCGAAAAGCAAAAGCATGTACGATTTTCCCCACTTTCAGTCATCCGAACATCAATCTAGATGTCTGGACAGACATCTGATGAATACTCCAGACGTCTTATGCAACTTAAGAGAGGGTCATTTCAACATAACAAACTTAAAGGAAGTTTCATCCCCAAAACTTGAGCCAAGTAGGGTGCAGAAAAAGAAGCGTAAATGTGCATAACAAACTTAAAGAGGATCAAAGTAGGTCTGAAGAGACGTACCCTCAAAAAGCTCTGAGTACTGCTCTCGCATTGCTGCCTCAGGCTCCCAAGTTGCCTCCTCATATCACTGGCTTCTCCATAGGACTTTCAGCAGTGATACCTACTTCCATCTCAAACTTCAGATGGCTCTGTCTAGTATCTGTATAGGCCTCTTGGGATAGGTTATGTCGTCTCCTACCTCGACACTCTCATGGCTCAGAACGTGGCTGGGATCAGCGATGTATTTCCTGAGGTTGGACACGTGGAACACGTCGTATACTCCAGAAAACTGGGGAGGAAGGGCAAGTCGGTAAGCAATGGGTCCTACCTACTCCAAGACCTCAAAGGGTCCCACAAACCTTGATGCAAGCTTCCCTTTCACCCTAAAACGCTGCAAGCCCTTCATGGGCAAAACACGGAGGAAGACGTGATCTCCAACCTCGAACTGCACTTCCTTGCACTTCCTATCGGTGTAGCTCTTCTATCTGCTCCTGATAATGCAGATTCATCTGTGAATCTGCTCTATCACCTCTTGACTCTGCCAGATCAGCCTGGGGCCAACCTCCCACTTGGTCCCCACCTTCACCCAACTCAAGGGTGCGGTACACCTCCTTCCGTACAAAGCCTCGTAAGGTGCCATGTTGATGCTTGAATGATATCTGTTATTGTATGCAAACTCTGCCATGGGAAGATGCTCCTCCCAGGAGCCTCTCCAGTCTAGTACACAAGTGCGTAGGAGGTCCTCAAGTGTCTCTATGGTGTGCTCTGACTGCCTATTGGTCTGGGGGTGGTAGGCGGTACTGAACCTCAGACGGGTCCCCAATGCCTTCTGAAACTCTGCCCAGAACTGGGAGGTGAAATGAGTATCCTTGTCGGATACGATCTCGTGAGGGACTTCGTGTAGGCGCACCACATCTTTGATGTTCTCTCTACTAGCTGTGCTGGCCTAAAGGTGACTTGGATCAGCAGGAATCATGCTGTCTTCATCAACCGGTCTATTATCACCGAAACTACGTTGTGTCCCCACTGGGTAACCAGTAGACCCACCACCAAGTCCATGGTGATGCTCTCCCACTTCCACTCTGGCACAGGAAGTGGCTGTAACGGCCTTGCAGGCCTCTGGTGCTCGGCCTTCACCTGCTGGCATTCCAAGCATTGCTGGACAAACTCACCAACATCTCGCTTCATCTCTCTCCACCAGAAGTTGCATCATAAATCATGGTACATCTTTGTATTTCTGGGATGTTTGGTGAATTGGGACGCGTGTGCCTTAGTTAGGAGCTCTCTCAACAACTCTTCATCTCTAGGAACGCATAGGTGTCCCCTCATGCACAGTATCTCATCTGAGAAGGAAAAGTCTCCTGGGTCCCCTGTCAACACCTTGTCTCGCATTGTCTGTAAGTATGGAATGGCCATTTGTCCTACAATAATGCGGTCTTGTAGCTCTGGTTGTGCCTGTTGCATCACTGTCACTGCCTTGCAGTACCCCCATGACTCCTAGGGTCGCCAACTGCCCACCTCCTCCATGAGTCTCCAACTCTGTGCCTGCAAGCTGGCAAAGTGGGTAGGTGCCTTCAGGCTCAAGGCGTTGGTCACCACATTGGCCTTCTCTGGGTGGTAGGAGATGCTGTAGTCGTAGTCCTTCAGGAGCTCTAACCAACGTTTCTGTCTCAGGTTGAGCTCCTTCTGGTCAAATAGGTACCTGAGGCTCTTATGGTCAGTAAAGATCTCGAATGTCTCACCATATAGGTAGTGCCTCCATGTCTTCAACACGAAGACAATTGCTACTAGCTCTAAGTCATGGGTGGGGTAGTTATGCTCATGAGGCTTTAGTTGCTGTGAGGCGTAAGCGACAACGTGACCCCACTGCATGGGCACACCACCCAACCCCTGCAATGATGCATCGGTGTAAACCACGAACCCACTACTACTGTTTGGAATGGTAAGTACAGGATCTGAAGTCGATCTCTCCTTCAACTCCTAAAAGCACGCCTCGCACTCGTTAGTCCAGGTAAAGGGCACATCCTTTTGGGTCAGCTGAGTCATAGGAGGTGCGATCTGAGAGAATCTTTTGATAAATCGACGATAGTAGCTGCTAGTCCCAGAAAGCTGCGTACCTTTGTCACTGTGCGTGGTCTCTCCTACCTAAGCACGGCCTCAACTTTGGCTGGATCCACAGCCAATCCGTCTCTCGAAATCACGTGGCCCAAGAAAGTCACCTATCTCAGCCAAAACTCACACTTGTTGTACTTGGCATATAGGCGACATCGTCTCAAGGTATCTAGGACCATACGTAAATGCTGTCCATGCTGCGCCTGATCCTGTGAGTAGACTAGGATGTCGTCGATGAACACCACCACAAACTGGTCTAAGTACGGTTTGAAAACATGGTTCATCATGTCCATGAAAGTAGCGAGGGTGTTGGTCAGCCCAAACGGCATGACCAAGAACTTGTAGTGCCCATATCGAGTACGGAAAGCTGTCTTGGATACGTCAATCTCCTTGATCCTCAATTGGTGGTAGCCTTACCTCAGATTTATCTTAGAGAACATTGTGACATCTCTCAACTAGTCAAAGAGATAGTCAATATGAGGTAGCGAGTACTTGTTCTTTACGGTGACCCGATTCAGCTGTCGGTAGTCGACACAAAGTCGCAGGGTACCGTCCTTCACAAACAACACAGGGGCTCCCCATGGGGATGCACTGGGCCTCACAAAGCCCTTCTCCAACAGGTCCTGTAACTATGACTTGAGCTCTCGTGGCTCAAGTGGTGCCATGCTGTACGATGCAGTAGAAATGGGTCTGGTCCCCGGTACTAGTGAGATCTCAAATTCGATCTCACGCTCAGGCGGTAGTCCTGGAAGCTCCTCTAGGAAAACGTCAGGGTACTCGCAGACCATTGGGATACTCTGAAACTCAGCCGCGGGGCTAGGCTCTGCTACCACATAAGGTAAGAAGCCCTCACACCCCTGGCCCAAAAGCTTCGCTACCCGAAGTGCGGAGATGCCAATGAAACCTCCGTCCATCGGCTGGCCGTGAAACTCAAAGGGAGGCAACTCTGGTATGGAGAAGACAATCTTCCTCCCAAAATAGTCCACCAAGGCATGCTAGGCAGACAGTCAGTCCATCTCTAGGATCACGCTAAAGTCCTCCATCGGGATTACTATCAGGTTGGTGGGAAGACTATGCCCCCTATAGCGACCTTGCAGTCTGTAAAGACCTCCTCTACTACGAACAACTATCCACCTGGCCCTCTAATCAGGAACGGAACCTCTAACAGTACGCTGCCCGACCCCAAACTGATGGCAAAACTCGAGGATACAAAAGAATGTGTGGCACCAGAATCAAAAGGAACGTAGACTAATCTACCAGAAATGGTAACCATACCTGCCACCACAGAACCTGAAGCCCTGGCATCTCTGTGTGTTAGGGCATTGATACGCCTCTCAGCCCTAGGTGTAGACAAAGCAGCCACGCTCTGGGTCAGGTGACCAGTAGTTGACCGGTACCCTCCTCATGACTGCTGCCCTCCTCTACGTGGCTGGTGACTGCGGCTGCCAGCTCGGCCTCCAGTGCTCGGTGCGGGGAGCATCTGCTGTGCTTTGGCCCAAGATGGGCAGTCCCTCCTAAGGTGGCCCAGCCGACCACACAGGTAGCAAAGAGGGGCACGGCCTCCTCCCTCAGTCGGTCTCTGCTGGTGGTTGGGTTGGGGTCCGGTGCTAGCAGCTGATCTCCTGTGGCCGCCGTGTGCCTCCTCTCTCGATGGCCCTAGGAGTACTTTGGCTAGTAGGGCCTCTTCTATCCGTCGTCAATGTCTCGCGTGGTCAGGTTAGTCTCCTCATAAGTCATGGCCGCCTCAACCACACGAGAGAAAGTGGGTAACTTCAGGGTTTCACATACCCCCGAATCGCAGGTCGAAGTCTGTTTACCGATGAAATCAAGGTTTAAAACTGCATTATATTATAGTCGAAATCTCTTTGAAAATAATATATTTATTACTCGAATTTTAAGTCCGAGGTCGAATACAATGAGAAAAATGGAATTCAAAACTCAAGATCACAACAAAATATAAGAGATTTCAACAATAATAATGTCAAATATCAATGTGCAAAAAGAATGGAGTAAAATGGTGATTTAAATCACCAATTACTCCTCACAAATAGCAATTAAATCAAAGACTCAAATATATGTAATCAGATGTATTAGATGACTTAAACAGCCTGTGCTACAATGTTGTTTAGAGACTCAACCTCTCTCTTCTTCTTCCTCTTTTGTTCTTCTACTCTTCTTCTTCTTATTTTTCTCTTCCTTTGTAGCTCTTCTTCTTTTCCTCTTCTTTTTTGCTTTCCTCTTTCTTCTGAGTCAGATCTTCTCTTCTCCTTCCCATGACCTTCTTCTTCTTCTTTTCTTCTTTGTTTTCCTTCTTCACATAGAGGGGGAAGATTCTTCAAACGGCTAAGTGTCAGCCATTACTCCCTATAGCAAAACTCCCTTGCCCCGGCACGCTCTCTTTCTCTCTCTGGGTCATGCTCTCCCAGAGCCTTCCACAGTACCGGGTATTCGGGTTCCGGACCTAGAGCGCACCTGGGTCCAGGGTTGTGGGTGTGATCGCAGCCGAGGAGTGGAACGGGTTAGATGGGTTGGGTCTGCACTAGGGCCGTGGGGGATGGGTCACAGGCGAAGTGCAAGTGAGTGAGTGAGCAGGGACCTCACCCCCAGTGTTCGAGGCGATAAGCCTTAGACACAAAATCAACTTATGCACTGCAGTGCGCTCTTCAGCTTCTGAGATGGGACTAAAGTCCCACCTTCCTTTTGCGTGTCTGTAGCAGCACAGTCCCCTCTTAGATTGGTTCAGCTGCTGAGGGTGTTTCCCTCAATTAAAGACCTGGGCATGTGCGCGAGATGTTTCCGCAAGACTTGGAGTCGAGGCTTGGAGTGAACGGCAATGGCTCGATGGATGGAGACCTGCAAGAAAAGGGCCTCTCAGTTGCGTCAGATAGCTCAGTAGGTTCACCATACCATGGTGAGTGCGGTGGTGGGTGTAGCGTGTGGTGAGAGTGAGGGTGGAGGCCTGACGGTGGTGGAAATAGCCATGTGAAGGTGGGTTGTTCGGGGGCACGTTTGGGTGAGTGGTGAAGTAAAATAGGAGAGGGCTTTTGTTCGTGGTGGAATGACAAAGGTTATGGGGTGGTTGTCATGGCAGATGGAGTGTAGTGGCGGATATGCCTCGCCGGAGGAGCAGCCGGAGACAGAGAAGATGGAGGTGAGAGGTGGTGGTTGGCGGTTGTGTGCGTCTGTGAGGGTAGTAAAATGCAATAGAAAGAGGGAGGGAGCAAAAGAAGGATTTAGCGAGAGAGTAGGGCAGCAGAGGGATCCAATGTTGGTCGACCGGAGCCAGAGAAGGAAGATAGTGCGACGATTCAGCGACATCGACTGAGTTAGAGGCACCACCTCTCGTTCGCAGCAGCAGTTCGCGAAGATGAGGGCAAGATCATCGGCTGTCCAATTTGATGGTTGGACAGCCGGAGGAGGAGAGCGGAGAGGGGTCGTTGGAGTTAGGTCTAAAGGTGGCCGGAGATGGAGAAGATGAGGGTTTCTTAGGCCAAAACTTGCTGAAGAGCACAACCGTGCACTGGGGTCTCTTTTATAGGCCATAGGAAGCCCTTCTAAGCTTGGAAAGAAGCTTTCAAGCTTGGAAAGTGGTTGCAACAAAGCATACCCGAACCTTTGAAAGGTTCGCATGGCCTTTTGGGAAGGACTTAGAGCCCAAGGAATGGCTCAAATGGAAGGAAACTTCCCAAGGAATCCTCGTATCAATTTTGAGAGGGATTAATTGAGAATCGAGCAAGAAATTCTCGCTCGAAACTCGACGGTGAAGGTTTCACATTCCAAAAATGGTGCGAGGACTTGCTTGTGAAGAAGGTAAATAAGTTGTGGGGTTATTTGTAAGAAAATTCAAAAGTTAAGGGTCAGAATGAGATAGAAAGAGTTTGATTGGACCAAAATGCAAACTTGGTCAATATGATCTCAGATTTGGCTCAAATTCTGGTACAAACCTAATTTGGATCTAAGGAATCCAATGGTGAAGTTAGATTTAGTTTTAGACCAATTTTGATTGGGTAATTTATGTAAAAACCTAAATTAGGGCAAATGTCTGTTTGAGACTCTATTTTAGGTCAAGACGGGTTCTAATGGTCAAATTGGAGGTTCCAAACCCTAGAGAATATTTTTCTATGAATTTTAGAGGGTTTAGGTGAATTTTATCCTGACCAAAACCTCAGTTAATTACGCGAGTCTGTTTTTAAGGTTTCAGAAGTCATTTAATTCTCAAAACATGTGCAAACCTTTTTCTGTTTGTTCTAACCCACTTGTTAGACTTTTAGGATCGTTTGATGTTTGCACCTCAAAACACGCCTGTAATAACGCCTTCTTGTGCTATTTTCTAGCATTAACATTGCATAATAGGATCCTGTAATCGCATTTGTAAAAAACACTTGCATGCATGCATTTAATCAAGAGAGGAAGAGGAGTGAAACAATCGCCTGCATAGTTACATTTTTCTTCAAGTGCCTCCTTGCAAAATCACCCTCTTTTTATTTTTCCTCTTGATTTCTTCTTTTCTCTCCTTCCCGCGGCTGCACTCTTCCCGCAGCTGCATGCAGCAGCCACGCAGCACTTCTTCCCGTCACTTCTCCCTTCCAACGCCGCTCCCTATAGCTGCAACTCGCACACCCTCTCCCTGCTGCAGCCGGCACGCCACTCTCTCCTCCTCTATAAGTAGCTGCAGCTTCATCCTCGCAAGAGAGGCAGCGGCAGCAACAAAAACCCGCAGCCATCTTCTCCACCACTTTCCCCTCCCATACGTCGGCCCTCCGTCGAGGAGGCACCCGGCGAGCAGGAGAACCCACTGTGGTGCACACCACCACAGTGGGAGCACCACCGCCCAGCTCTTCGACGAGCCGATGGGCATGGTGCATTCCCTCGCTTCGTTTTTTTCTCTTTAACGCCATTGCCGCCGCTCCAAGCTTCGAAGCTTGAAGCCACGGCAGCAGCAGCCCAGCACCAGCAGCAGCAGCAGTAGCAGGTCCTCTCGCTCCTCCGCGACCGTCCCCGCAGTCGCTCACCGCCTCCGCGCGCGTCTGCAGGGCGTTCCCCGCCTCCGTCTCCGTTCTGTCCGCCTCGCAGTTGCACCTATAGCCGTCCGCCGCGTGCACTGCAGCGGCCGGCTACGGCCTCGCGCCGCCCCCTGCCCTCCTCCGCGACCCTCCGCGACCACCTGCAGACCTCCTCCACGCTCGCTCCTCCACGCCTTCGCCCGCCCGTCGCCTTCGCGCATGCCTGCAGGAACCCTACGAGAAGCCGCGCCCGCACCCGCCATCTGCAGACGTCTGCCTCCGCCTTCAGACGACGCGGCGTCAAACGTCCGCCGGAGGCGGTAGACGTCTTAACTCACGCGTCCGCGATCTCTCGCTCGCCCGCTCTCTCTCTCTGCTGATCTCTCCCGCCCGCTCCCGCTCTCTCTCTCTCACGTATTCTCTCTCTCTCTCTCTCTTTTTTACTCACTAACAGACACACACTCACAGCAACGCACACACACACACATTCACCGACGCACACACACCTATACCAACACATACACACACACTCACACACTTATAGTAATATATATATAAATATATATATACATACATATATACATATATATATATATATACATAGTATATCTATATAGTTATGTATACATACACATATATATAATATATATACATATATAATATATATATATATCTACTTATATATACATCTATATACTTATACATATACTTATATATATATAGTAATATATACTTATATACATATATATATATATACATATCTATATACATATATATATACATATATATAGAAATATATATATATACTTATATACATATATATACACATATATATCTATATATATATATATCTATACATATATAACTATACATTTATATATATATATAGATATATTTACTTATATACATACATATGTACATATATTTTCATATTATTTATTATACGCTGTATCGCGGGAATATCTGCACCAGTTGCTGATATTCCCTGATAGACGCGTACAAAAAAAAGCGTGGTCCCATACATCATCCATCCTCCATCCACACTCCACGCGGCACCTAGTCGTGTTGGTTGCGTCTCTCTAGACGTCGACTGACTCGACATAGTGCTACACTCCATCGCCACCTCCACCCCCACCCCTTTATATATATACTACATATATATATATATATATATACATACTATATTTACTTTCTGTCTATTTGCTTTTCTGTTAGTAAAAAGATAAAAAAAATACATAAAAAAGAAAAGATAATCTTTGACTTGCAGGTACCTCGTCTTGCGAGTAGCAAGACTTGTTTTGGGACTCTGTTTGGCTAAAAGCCAAGGACACAATTTTGAGGGTGTGCCTCAAGAACAAGGATTACCATAAAAAACCTAAATAAGAAAAACACCAAAAACACAATAAACGAACGGAAGAGACGCGTTTTAAGGAAAACGTAGAGACTCGACTTTAACCCCACTTCCCTGTGTTCGACCCTGGGCCTAAAAGTGACAAGATAAAATCAATTAGGCCAGGTTAAAAATTTTGTAAAGAGATGGTTAGGTCTGAATTAGGTTAACCACTATACATATTTCAAAGATAAAAACATCATATTAACAATCTATCCGGGCCGACCCATCATAACTTTTCTGGCGCCGTTGCCGGGGAGGTGCGCTTTCGAGTAAGTTTCTATCCAATTCCTTTAAATTTGTCTCTTCTCTCTTCACGGGTATTGTTGTTTTTGGTGTGTAGGTGAACCTGGTGCAAGGAGAAGAAGGCTGACGAAGTCGAGGACGTGAGCAGATCCAAGGCGGGAACGAGAGCGTGAAGACGTCGACATCGCATTGGAGCTTCGCACACGTTGCCGAACAAGTAGGTTTTCTTTTCTCATCAAATTAGGGTTAACTTGCCACCACAATAAAAAAAAAAAAATTTAAAACTAAAAACTAGAAAAACTTCTTGGGATTTCTTGAGGGCAAGTGGATTAAAATTCACTTGATTGGTTGTCTTCACTCCCACTGCCCTGGGATTTCCCGCCTTACTTCGCATAGCGAAAATCCGAGAATCTTGATTCTTAGATTTCTCGCCGTGGGAAGTATTCTTTGAGGCAAAGAAAAAGATTACTTGTATCCCTCTTTTGCCTCACTTATCTTTAATTCAGGATCACATTTTTGGTGGGGAGACTTGGAATTGAGTTGATTCCAACCCCACCATGACTTTTCAAACTTGCCTGTGATTCGATCCTGAATACTTCAACCCCAACAATTTTATTTTCTTTATCTTTTGGTTGAAGCCTTGTGTGTGGAAATCATTTCTGGTGATTGGGAGCACTTGAATTGAAGTGCTTTGGCTCCCTGTCACATTGATATAAAACTGATTCGTGCATCCACACTTAGAAATCTCCATTTAGGGTAGCCCATTGCATTTTAGCATGCATTAACTAACTGATAATTGAAGAAGGGTTTCTTGGGTTTTAGAAGGAAAACCTGTATTTTTGCAAAAACCCGGAGATTGGTTGAATTGGTAATTCAGCAAAACCCTAAAATTCATACTACTTAAGGCTGAACTCTAAAAACCATTCGCCAATAAAAACTTCAATTCGGGGAGATTTCCCCGTTGCATGCTTGTTCTTACACACTCTTAAAATCAATCACTTGGGCATTACCCGTAAACAACGCCCTTCACATTCCAAAAGCACTTGACCTTAAGCCTCTAATTAAAACTGGTAGTAACTTGACCCTTACTAAGGATTGGAGGTCTAACTACCTGTGTGTAGCGACTACGTGCTGGTGAGAGTTCCCGCGTGCTATCGGGTGTCTAAGACTGGGGCAAACGGCCTTTCAATCTGGCCCGGTGGTTCCGCGGTGCTCGCATTCGGTTCCGTAGTTCGTGATAGTAGGTAACTTAGATCTTTAGGTCTAAGGGCACAGTGTAGAGGTTAGGAACTTGACTGTATTGATTTGTAATCAAGTGTACCTTTGCGGCGTCATTTCTCTCATCCCTTTTCCCTTCTCATCTCCCCAATTCTTCCTGCGGTAGTGCATGTTTGGGAGGAGGTCACAAAACCCTGAACTATTTGAATTGACTGATAAATCTAGAAAACAAGTCGAATCGTCCTCCTCCTCCACAAACATGGATGCACGCCCACCCCCAAATCCTGAGGGAGGAAACCGCCCTCAGAACCCACCAGGTGGTGGAGCCTTAGATCCCATAACCCGCCTCCAAGCCCAAATGGAAATGTATAATGAGCAAATCGAAGCCATTCGGGAAACATTGGAGGAAATGCAGAACCCTCCCGAACGGGAGGAGCCTAGGTCTCTTAGCTCTTATCAGAATCCCGCTGCTACAGAGACCATAGGACAAATTTGGGTCCCCATGGGCGGGGACGACTTTGAATTAAAACCAAACATAATTGGCCTAATCAATTTTCACTTTCATGGTCTTGCAAGTGAAGACCCATTTCTCCACTTGGAAGACCTAACCCGACTTGCTGAAACCGTTAAACCAAGAAATGTCGGGTTATCTATAGTCCTCATGAAGATGTTCCCGTTTTCATTACGGGATAAAGCATCGCAATGGTTACGCACCCTTGGGAGAACCATCCACTCTTGGGAAGAGATGCGAACAGCGTTTCTCAAGAAGTTCTTCCCAATCGGGCGGACCAATGCGCTTCGCCGTGCTATCACTTCATTTACGCAACAAAACGGCGAACAATTTCATGAGGCATGGGAGAGGTATAACGACCTCCTCAGGAAGTGTCCGCACCACGGTCTGCCTAAGTGGCATATAGCCCAGATTTTCTACTATGGGATAAATGAGACTTTGAAGCAGATTGCAGACGCTTCCTGCGGAGGGAACTTTATGAATAAAGACGAGAATGGAGCATTCGAGCTGTTTGAAAATATGAGTGAAAACTCGATGAACAATGCTTCCATTGTCGCCTTTAATCGTACTAGCCAGCCCCGAAATGTCCACGAAGTTGACACGGGACCCTCCCATTCATCCACTGATCTAAGCCTTATTGCACAAAAACTGGATGAAGTCTCCGTCGTGCACAAGAAGCTGGACGAGCTTCTGGCCAACCCCGCCCGATCTATGGCAAACACCACCTCTTCACCACTTCGTCACAATCCAAGTTCTTCTAATACCAGACTTATCCCGAGAAACCCCGTTAGACCTTCCTTACCGAGTGTCGCGCCAAGCGACTCGGTAAGTCATGTGGAACTGGCTTCTACGAGCCAGTATTTCGACACGGAGGACCAAGCCTCCGTGTGCTCAGACGCATATCTACATGCGGACGCGTCTTCTGGCATAGAAGATGCTTGCGCCCTGGGGAACAACCCGTTCTCTGCCACTTATAACCCAGGGTGGCGTAATCATCCGAACTTCGCATGGTCCAACAGCCCGCAGCGCCAAAACCCCGCGAGTGGACCAATGCGACCGTCCGCACCCGTCATCCCAAGGGTCCAGTTTAATCCTATGGCAAATCCTCCATCAGGCCCTTGCGTACCACAAACTGAACATGCATCAAGCCCTCTTGACAAATTGATGCGAATGATGACGGAAATGTCAAAGCGCCATGAAGAGAACATGACCTCTCTTCAGCACCAATTGGCGCAGCAGAACGCCGAGATCAGTCAACTACGCATGGCGACTCGATCTCAGGGCACTCTTCCCGCCCAACCTTTTCCAAACCCGCGAAGTTTCGTGCCCCGTGGTTCTCAACCACAGGTACGACCTTCTCAGGGACAGGTTAATCAAGTTCTGCAAGCTCCGAGCATTCCACCGGGATTTCAGGCTAATCCTGCTGCAGCACCACACTCTTATATCCCCATTGCAAACCCTCCTCCACCGTATGATCCCACTGGACCCGCATCGTCCAATGCTATCACTACGAGGAGTGGTAAGCAGACCGTTGATCCGCCTCGACCTGATCCTGGCCCGTCTTCTTCTTCGCCCTCTCATTCGGGATGCATACCGCATTCGCGAGAGGATGATGCACCAAAACTTGTGCCAGAATCAATCCCATTCCCTGAGGCTCTACTAAGGGAGCCAAAAGGCAAAAAGAAAAATACGTAGGCCTTTGACAACCTACGTAATTTGTTCAGGGATGTAGAAATCAAGGTACCCCTGCTCGAGGCAATCGACCACATACCTACTGTCGCTCGATTTTTCAAAGACTACACAACACCCAGGCGACAGTCAAAGAAGACTAAGAATCTGGTGGTTCTCTCGCCTCATGCGAGTTGTGCTATACTGTCAAACTTACCACCGAAGCAGAAAGATCCGGGCACACCACTGATTTCCTGTAGCATCCAAGGCTGCAGTTTTAACCGTGCCTTGCTTGATCTAGGATCTTCCATCAATCTCATACCGACCATCATGCTCAAAAAATTTTCCTTGGGAAATCTGAAACCCACCCCTGTCACGTTACAGTTGGCAGATTGTTCTGTCAAAATCCCGAAGGGTGTGGTGGAAGACGTGGTGGTTAGGGTTAACAGTCTCTGTTTTCCTGTTGACTTTCTTGTTTTAGATATGGAAGTTCCTAGTTCACTTTCTGATTGTCCGATCATTCTCGGTCGACCTTTCTTGGCCACAGCCCGCGCCCACATCGACTGCGAGTCGGGCTGTATTGAGATTGCAGTTGGATCTGAGAAGCTCAAGCTTAACATATTCAAGGCAGCCAAGAACTTTGATTGCGATTGCATTGAGGATGACACGTCTGACGAGGACATGGCCGTCAGCGCGTGTATCGGACTAATTGGGACCTATTCGGACTGCTGCGGATTACCTATAAACACTGATAACTGCCTGACCAACGCATACTGTGACGTTCCCCAATCCCTCCCTTGTCCAGTACCTTCTCCTGGCCAGACTTCTGACGAGGTTTTCTCCGCTTCCCATACCTCGTGGTCTGAGTCATATCCGGGCTACTCACTATCGGTCCACACTCATGAAGACCGAATTGCCCTTTCTTCCCCGCCAAATCAGGCGGATTTACAAATCCACACTGGGACCTTGAGCCCATATACTTCTCACTGGGGCTATTCATTTTTGGATCCATCTATCCAAGAAGCCCCTCTTCTTGGCCAATCTGAAGGCCAGTTTCTTCCTCCTAACTTCTTCTCCTACCCGTCTGGGACACTCTCGTCCCAAGAAATGCCAGATCCTTCCCCATCCAGTCCCGAGCTAAAAGTGCTGCCTAATACACTCAAGTATGTTTTCCTGGGACCAAATGAAACGCTCCCTGTAATCATCAGTTCAAAATTAACCATGGAGCAGGAGTGCAAACTAACTAAGGTCCTCCTAGAACACAAGGCAGCTATTGGATGGTCTTTATCAGACTTATCTGGTATTAGCCCCTCCTACTGCACTCATCGTATATATACGGAGGAGGAGGCTCGACCTTCTCGCGAGATGCAGCGACGTCTCAACCCTAACATGCGGGAGGTCGTTAAGAATGAAATCATTAAGTGGCTGGATGCGGGTATAATCTACCCGATCAGCGATAGCCCCTGGGTGAGTCCGATTCACATTGTGCCCAAAAAGGCAGGACTCACCATCCGTGTCAATGACAGGGGCGAATCCATCCCTACACGCACTCCTACATCTTGGAGAGTGTGTGTAGATTATAGGAAACTCAATGCTGCAACCAAGAAAGATCACTTCCCGCTACCATTTATTGACCAAATCCTGGAGCGGTTAGCGGGAAATAAATTTTTCTGCTTCCTGGATGGATTCTCAGGATATAACCAGGTGGCAATAGACCCCCGAGACCAAGAGAAAACCACTTTTACCTGCCCTTTCGGCACCTTCACCTTTAGAAGGATGCCGTTCGGACTTTGTAACGCGCCAGCAACTTTCCAGAGATGCATGCTGGCGATATTTCATGACATGGTGGGTGACTTTCTCGAGGTCTTCATGGATGACTTTTCAGTCTTTGGACCATCTTTCGACGAATGTCTTGCCAACCTGACTCGCATCCTTAGGAGATGTATTGATGTAAACCTCGTGCTTTCTTGGGAAAAAAGTCATTTTATGGTGCACGAGGGAATTGTTCTTGGACATATCATCTCCGATAGGGGTATCGAGGTTGACAGAGCTAAGCTCGATATCATTGCTGATTTACCTGTGCCTGGTTCTGTCAAACAAATCCGCTCCTTCTTGGGACACGTCGGTTTCTATAGGAGATTCATCAAAGACTTCTCCAAAATTTCTCGACCCTTAACTCATCTCCTATCAACCGACGTGCCCTTCGACATGGGCCCTGACTGTATACAAGCATTCACGCAGCTGCGTAATGCTGTCACCAAGGCCCCTATTCTCCAGCCGCCTGATTGGTCCCTCGACTTTGAACTTATGTGTGATGCTTCAGACCTTGCAGTCGGAGCCATCCTGGGACAAAGACGCGATAGACACCCCTTCGTGGTATACTACGCCAGTAAGACGTTGGACGAGGCCCAGCGTAATTATACTATGATGAGAGCCTCATCATGAGCCATAACTAGCTCATTTTGACCCAATAAAGAAGATAAAAGCTCCTACATAACCTAGAAGAAGGCCTAACTGAAGGAACAAGTGCTCTGAGAAGAAAACATGAAATAAAGGTTAAAACTGCAAGTTTACCATTGCAGTACGTAAACGGGATTTCTCAGAGGCAAAACAGAGGTCAAATGGTATAAATGAGATAAAAAGTGGGTTGAGTCAATCAGAAATGGGTTCACGTGCAATCTAAGAACTAAATGACACTTGGTAACCCTAAAACAGACCCGCTGAAATTAACAAGGTTCCGGTCAGAACAAAAAGCAAGTAAACCCTCTATAAATCATGGAAAAACATACTCTAGGGTTTAGAACACTTAATTTGGCCTTTGGAACCTAGTTTGACCTAGATCAGGGTCCTAGCTCTTCAATTAACCTAATTTGGGTTTTTACGCAAAATGTCCATTCAAACGAGGTCAAACCTGAAATCCAACTTCACCATTGGATTCTTTAGGTCCAAATTAGGTTTGTACCAAAATTTGGACCTAAGGGGAGGTCATCTTAACCTACTTTGCAATTTAGTACACCCAAATCACAAATAGGTCCCTATCTTTTGAATATCCTTGCAGAGAGCCCCCTAGGTTCTTCGCCTTCTTTGCAAACCAGTCCTGCCGCCATTGCTAGGGCAGAACCGAGCTCCGACGAAGTTTCGAGAGAGATTGCTCTCTAATTCCTCAGAGATTCTCTCCCAGAAATGGAAGGGAGATTCTCTGAGGAATTACCTTCCTTCTAAAGCCAATCAAATTCGCTGGCGTGAACCCAATCTCTCGTGCGAACGCACGAGAGATTTGGGTATCTTTCTTCCTTCCAACTCCGGTGAGCCGGCTGACCTAATTGCGCATTTTTTACGCACTGATAGGAGCGGCCAGCACCTATAAAACATCCCCCGGACCCGGCCGCTCATCTTAAGATTGATTTTGACGGAGATCCCCTCCAAATTTCTTCTCTCCGATCTTCGGCCAAACGACCCACAAGCTCCGACGACCGCCTTCCCTCCTTCTCGTCACTCTGCTGCCATACCAGCAGCAGAGTCCTCTCCGCCTCTTCCTCCCGCAGTGCGCTGTACCCTGCGCGCAAGCTCCCGACCTCATCTTCGTCGCCGCTTCCTCCCCCAGGGTCTTTCTTCCCCGACGACGGTAGTTACGAGCCGTCCTCTCCGCCGCCTCCCTTCCCTCCAGACAACCCCAGATACGTTCTCCACCTTCTCCTCTCTCTTTTCCCCCTGTTATCTCCCTTGATCGACCTTCGACAGACGCTAACCACCTCCATCATCTTCGCCTCCGACCACACTCCGACGAGCCACCCACACCACTCCAGCCCTCCACACGGCTCGCCAACCACCTCGAAAGCTCCGCCTCACCTCCAGGAACACACTCCACCCTACCACTGCCACTCCATCCCTCCACAATCACCCCCCGACCAACCCACCATCTCCGGCCACAGGTTGACCTCGGCACGCACGCCTAGGCCGACCTGCGGCCTGCAGCACTGCCCACCGCCTTCGCCGTGCCACGGCGAAGGTCTCTAGCTATTCTGATTTGGCCGAGAGGCGCGTTTTGTGTACGACAGGATTTGAGCCGCTGCCGCCATGGACGACCTCTGATGAAGCTCCCACGAAGCTCCAGGCACCCGGTCTTCCAGGCTACAGGTGCTGCATACTAGCGCGGGTGTCGCGAGGTGAACGAGTCCAGCCAAGGAGTGCTAGCAGGGCCAGCAGCTGCGGGGCAATCGCACGATGAGGCTTCTGCAGGCGCGCGTGAAGGCGAGGCCAGATAGTCCCACATCGTGGGATTGCAACCGGCAGGTACCATATAAGTTGTTTTTACGTTTTACTCTTATCGCCTCAGTAAGCACAGGGGTGAGGTCCCTCACTGACCCCACCCGCCTCGTCCGCGGCCTGACCACGCGGTCCTGGCGGATCCGACTCGACCTAGACCTACGCACTCCTCGCGCATCACACACCTGCAGGTGCGCCTGGTCCCGGGTACGATCTGACCCGATTTAAGACTGTGGCTCTGGTAGAGCGGTTTGAGTGAATTGCTTGAGAGACAGAGACGCGTGGGTAGAGGGAGAAGGGTTAGGTTTTGCTCCTGTGCAGGCAGGCTGATCGCAGAAGGACTTGGCCGCTGCAAAAGAAGGAAAAAGCAAGCCAAAGAAGAAGAAGAAGAAGGCAACGAAGAAAGGAGGAGCAAGACAGAAGAAGAAGAAAGAACGAAGTCTTCGCAGGAGAAGAAGGAAAGCAGAAAGATTAGAAGTCTTCGCAGAGGAGAAGAAGAAGAAATACAAGGGAAGATTGCAAAGAGATCAGAAAGGCAAAGCAGAAGAAGGAACAGAGAAAGAAGGATCACATTTAAGACGTCTGATACATAAATCAGACGTCTAATTCTATTTTTTTTACATCTTTCTTAAAAACTCTTTGAATCAATTATATCTGCATTTAACAGTTGTATTCTTGGGTTTTACAAAGTACTGAGTTCGCTCCCTGTGTTCGACCTCGGATACTCTAGTTGTTCGAGTAATAAAATTATTTATATTTGTTTAAACGTTTTGTCGGTTCTACTGCAACGTAATACACCTTTAAATCCGCACAAAAACGTTGACAACATTTTGGCGCCGTTGCCGGGGAGCAACGGGCACTTTTAAAGCTTTTGAGTACAACTTTTCTATCTAATATCTGACTTAACTTCTCTTTTGTTGTGTTCAATCAGGGAAAGCAAAACAAAAAGGAAAGAATAGCAACTGCACAACAGACTGGAACAGGTAATTTCCATAAGCCCTCTCCCTTAACCCTCGCACAATCTAAAAAAAAAAAGACAAAAAAAGGAGAGAAATCAACTTAGGGCTACCTGTCTTATATTTAGTAACTCATCAAGTTGCCTGATTTTCATTTCAACATATTTTTGTCTGTCATCCAACTAAGGCAACTAGGGCTAAAACTTTCTTGATTGAGCCCTAGGTGTTAATTTCTAAGGCAACTAAATTGGACCCATTAGAGCCAAGTTAGGATTGCAAAGCTAGGGTTTTTAGAGACACATCTTCTCTAAAACAAAGAAACAAACTTTCCAAAAAGAAGTGTGCCTAAACCGTGTTTGAAAAGATTTATACAAGAGGAACCCTAAGCAAATCAGGCTGATAATCCATTTGAACCATAAAAGGAAGGACCTAAAAGCTCTCAAAGGAACAAGAGGTGAAGTTGATCCCTCGAGTCAACCAACCTTAATATTAGGTCACTTTTTGCACTCAAAATACTTAAAAGTTCAAGTGGAACATTAAGCACCTTGATCTTAAAATAAAAAAGGTAGACTTAAGAGGTCAAGATCCCCATTCTGGTCTACCTGGAACCGCAGTGACAAGAGAGGTCGGGTGGGGGAAACCCTGTAACCCGTGGGGACGCTCTACCGTGTAGGGGTCTTTGCGGGACTCTCCCTCTCTGGCTGCCCAGGTATTTCTCAGGTGGACGATCTTCTGATCCAGGGGTCCATCTGCCCCGAACCTCTATAGTCACTCAACAATTCTTGGGTTTCTTGATTGGGTCCAGCACCTTCTAATCTCATCACATCTTCCGGTGCATGTTTGGTAGGAGGTCCTTAAGACCACCTTTAAGACCTCCTCTAGAAATTCATTCTCGCCGAGGCCAAGCCTCGACGCCCTTGTTTGTGCAGCAACCCCACCACATAAATCTTTCATCTGATTCAGACCCTGATTCTCCTTCTTCTCCCATCACGGCACAACCCATTGAAGAGGAGAATAACCTTGAACACCAACTTCAACGCTTGAACGATCTCTTTCAGAACTTTGTAAACCCACCACAGCGACCTATGATGCGAGATCACTATAATCCCGCTGCGGTGGCAATCGAACCCCGAGTACGAATCCCAATTGGAGGACCCGATTCTGATCTAAAGCCCAATATGATTCATGCCATACCAAAGTTCCATGGGCTTAACTCTGAGGATCCATTCCAACACATTAAACAACTCAAGCATCTGGCCCAGACCTTCGGGTCAGATGTACAAAATCGGGATATCCTACTCATGAAAATGTTTTCGTTCTCCCTCTTAGACAAGGCCACGCACTGGTATCAGACTCAGACCCGCCCGATCAACACTTGGGAGGAATTACAGTCCGAATTTTTGAAAAACTTCTTCCCTGTTGGCCGGACGAATGCCTTGCGCCACCAGATCACTCATTTCACTCAACAACAGGGAGAACCTCTTCACGAAGCTTGGGATCGATTCCTAGATCTCATGCGAAAGTGTCCCCATCACGGAGTTCCTAAGTGGGAACAAGTCCAGTCTTTTTACCAGGGACTCCGTGAGGATATTCGTCTAATCGTCAATGCAACATGTGGAGGAAACATCATGGGCCAACACGAGGACACGGTGTGGGAGATTCTCGAAAACATGTGCGAGAACTCCATAAACAATGACTCCTTGGGCTTATTCGACAGGACGAATGCCCGCGCATCGACGAATCTAAGAGGGACACATGAGACGCAGGACCTGTCCACTTCTGTTGACCTGGAATTGATGGCTAGTCGGTTGGACAAGGTCTCTATCATAGAAAAGAAGGTGGACGAGCTAACTCGACATTTGCAGCAAGCCACCTCTGCACAAAACTCTTTTGCACGACCTCCTCTAGCAAGGGAAACGGTGCAAAACATCTATCACCAACCTGCCAAGGGGATGGGCCCCTATCCACCCCCGTCTACCTCCCAGACCGGAGTGACCTCCGATCCCTTCTACTTGAGTTGGGGGAACTCTGAACCCTCGTATTCTGACTTTCCTGAGGTTCCTCAGAACTGCGAGGACCTCAACGCCATCCAGAATGACCCATACTCCAATACCTACAACCCTGGATGGCGAAATCATCCTAACTTTCAGTGGGCGGGAAATTCTCAAAAACCACCATATCAACCCCGCCCACAAGCTCCTCGTCCATATCAGCCGCCTCAGCCTCGGACCAATCCCACCTACCAATCCGGGCAAAACCAGGATCAACTGACTCTTATCCTTCAAACACTGGCTGACATTCAAAAGACGAATGCGGCAATGCAAAAACAGCACCAGGACGAGATCACAGAGGTTCGCAACCAACTGGCCCAGATGGCAAATTCTCGCCAACCTGGCACCCTTCCTTCTCAACCTCTGCCCAACCCAAATAACGTGCCGACCCAGAGGCGCATTATGAATCCAAATCCAGGCCACGCACATTTGATTTATCAGGCCCCTGCTACTCCATCACCAGACGGGATGGAGGCTTCTACATCTTATGCAGAATTTCAGCAGCAGCCACCTCTCCTACCTAACCCAAACCAAAGTCAGGCTGGATTAAACTCTGTAACAACACGTAGTGGTAAAACAACACAAGACCCACATTATCTGAACCACTCCAAGCCTGATAATCGCCAAGACCCTAGGGTAGTCATCCAAGAGACTACTGTCCCAGATCAAGAACCTGGACCTATCCTAGAGGAACCAGCTAGGATCCCATTTCCTGAGGCCTTGACCAAACGAAAAAGGACAACCAAACCTGTGGCTCCTGAGGAGGATCTGGTCAAGCTCTTTGAACAGGTCCAGATAAACATCCCGTTGATGGATGCAATCCGCCACATACCGGCTTACGCAAAATTCTTGAAAGACATATGTACACCTAAACGTAAGCCGCGAACCAAGGATGGGAATCCGATCGTACTGTCAGAGCAAGCCAGCTCTGTCATCCTGAGCAAACTCCCACCCAAGGCTAAAGACCCAGGAACCCCCTTGATTTCTTGTAAAATTGGTGAAACCCAACTTGATAGAGCCCTACTAGACCTAGGTGCCTCCATAAATTTAATACCTACATCCCTCCTTGACCACCTTGAAGAATCTGAACTTAAACCCACTGAGGTGACATTGCAGTTAGCCGATCGATCCATCAAGTCACCCAAAGGAATACTCGAGGATGTCATTGTTAGGGTACGAGATTTTTATTTCCCAGTGGACTTCATAGTACTGGACATGGATGCACCTAAGAACCCAAGGGACACACCAATCATATTAGGGAGACCCTTTTTGGCCACTGCTAGGGCCAATATAAACTGCGAAGAGGGCCAGATAGAATTAAAATTTGGGAATCAAAATCTGAAGATTGACATTTTCAAAGCCCAACAAGGGATTAATTGCGGGGTTATAGAGGAAATTTGTGATGTCAAAGCCGTGGTTGATGAACTGCATATAGAGGACAACCTGATTATTCCTGATCAACGACTAGAAAATCAAAAACCACTAACAGAGGAGTGTGAACACGATCTAGACACACCTATGACTCCTACCATTGCTCCCAATAGAAACCCTGAGCCACCCGCTGCTGCTGACAATCCTGTCATGGAACTCAAGCCCCTTCCCGAACATCTAAAATATGTCTTTTTGGATTCAAATCAAACGTTTCCTGTGATTATCAATTCTCGACTCACACCTGACCAGAAACTCCATTTGATTTCTGTTCTCCAGCAACATCGTAGAGCCATTGGATGGACTCTAGATGATTTAACTGGTATAAGCCCTTCATACTGCACGCATCGAATCTACACAGAAGAAGGCTCACGACCTTCAAGAGAAATGCAAAGGCGCCTAAACCCTAACCTACAGGAGGTCGTGAAAAAGGAGATCATTAAGTGGTTAAATGCAGGGATCATCTACCCAATCTCCGACAGTCGTTGGGTGAGTCCAACACAAGTGGTACCTAAGAAGGCAGGACTTACCATCATCACGACTGAAATCGGGGAAGTCATTCCTACCCGAATAGCTAATTCGTGGAGAGTCTGCATTGATTACAGAAGACTAAATTCCTCCACGAAGAAGGATCACTTCCCACTACCGTTTATTGATCAGATCCTCGAGAAACTAGCGGGAAATAGATTCTTCTGCTTTCTCGACGGGTACACCGGTTACAATCAGGTGGCAATCCATCCAGAAGACCAAGAAAAGACCACATTCACCTGCCCCTTCGGGACGTACGCGTTTCGAAGGATGCCGTTCGGTCTCTGCAATGCACCTGCAACTTTTCAGCGGTGCATGCTTGCCATATTCTCAGATATGGTAGGTGATTATCTGGAAGTCTTCATGGATGACTTTTCAGTTTTTGGACAATCATTTGACGATTGCCTCCAACACTTGGTCCATATACTCAGGCGGTGCATCGAGGTGAATTTGGTTCTTTCCTGGGAAAAGAGCCAATTCATGGTGCCTGAGGGAATTGTCCTGGGACATTTAATCTCAGAGAAAGGCATCCAAGTGGATCGAGCTAAGGTTAACCTGATTTCCAAGCTCCCTATGCCTAGCTCAATTAAGGACATCCGATCTTTTTTGGGGCACGTCGGTTTCTACCGTCGATTCATCCCTGATTTCTCCAAAATCGTGCGCCCCCTGACCAATCTGCTTTCCAAGGATGTGCCTTTCGGAATTTCCAAGGAATGCACTCAAGCATTTGAGATCCTACGTGACCGAGTCACCCAAGCCCCAATCCTACAGTCCCCTGATTGGTCTCAACCCTTTGAGATCATGTGCGACGCATCTGACTTCGCTGTAGGAGCGGTTTTGGGGCAGAAAATTGACGGGAAACCTGTGGTCATTTACTACGCCAGCAAAACATTGGATGAGGCTCAGCGTAACTATACGGTTACTGAGAAAGAGCTGCTGGCCGTAGTATTTTCCCTGGAAAAATTCAGATCATACCTTCTGGGTTCCCGTGTTATCATATACTCGGATCACACAGCTGTGAGGTATCTCCTGGCTAAGAAGGACGCGAAACCTCGATTAATCCGCTGGATCTTGCTGTTGCAAGAATTTGACCTCGAGATTCGCGACAAGGCGGGAAAGCACAATGTGGTAGCTGATCACTTATCCCGC
Source organism: Thalassia testudinum (assembly GCA_037157565.1). Lineage (NCBI taxonomy): Eukaryota > Viridiplantae > Streptophyta > Magnoliopsida > Alismatales > Hydrocharitaceae > Thalassia > Thalassia testudinum. Next base: position 64,292,184 of record JAZHRO010000054.1, read on the forward strand.
CTTCCTTCTGAAATTATTGATCCTTCCGGACCTATTACAGAACATTTCCCTGATGAGCACCTCCTGACTATCAGTACAAGTCTTCCATGGTTCGCCGATATTGTTAATTACCTGGCATCACATCAGATTCCGCCCGATTGGTCGAAGGCCAAAAAGGACAAATTGCGTTCCGATGCCAAGTATTACCTATGGGAAGACCCGTATCTCTTCCGCATTGGTGCTGATCAGATAATCCGACGATGCGTCACGGAAGTGGAAATCAAAGACATACTCTCATTCTGCCATGACCAGGCATGCGGTGGACATTTTTCGGGACATAAAACCGCATCGAAAGTCCTCCAGTGTGGTTTCTACTGGCCCACAATTTTCAAAGATGCATACAATCACTGTAAGGCATGTTCCCGTTGCCAGACTCTAGGCAACATGAGCCATAGAGACATGATGCCTCTACAGCCGATCTTGGTATGCGAAATTTTTGATATTTGGGGGATTGATTTCATGGGACCCTTTCCTACCTCGGATGGCTTCGAATACATTTTACTTGCAGTTGATTATGTTTCCAAGTGGATAGAAGCCATTCCGACCCGAACCAACAATCATAAAGTCGTTATAAAATTCCTTCATCAAAACATTTTCTCAAGGTTCGGGATTCCGCGTGCTATAATTTCCGACGGAGGGACCCATTTTACGAACGCTCAGTTCAAGTCACTGATGATCAAATACGGGGTGTCACATCGAATCTCTACTCCTTACCACCCCCAAACTAATGGTCTAGCTGAGCTATCTAACCGAGAGATCAAGAAGATCCTTCAGGTTACTGTTCGACCTGATAGAAAAGATTGGTCTTCTCGGCTTCCGGAAGCATTGTGGGCCTATAGGACCGCCCACAAGATCCAATTAGGAATGTCTCCCTTCAGACTAGTGTACGGGAAGGCATGTCACCTCCCCGTCGAATTGGAGCATAAAGCCTATTGGGCAGTACGGACCTGTAATCTCGACCTTTCTAAGGCTGGAACCCACAGAAGATTTCAAATGAGCGAGATCGATGAATTACGCCACGACGCGTATGAGAACTCGCGAATTTACAAAGAACGGGTTAAAGCTTTTCACGACAAAGACATTTCTAGAAAGGTCTTTCATCCTGGTCAAAAAGTTTTACTCTTTGATGCTCGACTCAAACTATTCCCAGGAAAGCTAAGATCCAAGTGGGTCGGACCCTACCTAGTCCGCTAAATCTTCGGAAATGGAGCTATTGAAATCAGCCCACTCAGCCACGATTCTAAACCCTTTGTCGTGAACGGGCAGAGACTCAAGCCGTTCATTGACATGACCGATATAGATTTGACTGAGTCATCCTTTACCCTCCTTTCCTCTTGAGCTCATTGCGCCCAGCCGATGGCGTAAAACTCAGCGCTTAACGGGAGGCAACCTGTCATTCTTTGAAAAACCTGAAACCGTTTCTGACATCGCTATGCGGAACTCATATTGCACTTTAGGGTTCATCCATTAGAACAACCGACTTCACCTCAGGTATACCTACCCGAGATTAGAAATCGTTCGCAACAAGTCGCTTCGACCCATTCACTCACCACACACCTGTCCTAATACATGAACTAAGCTAAATTCGAACCCACCTAATTTACAATGGGGACATTGCAAATCTTAGGCATGGGGGGGTATGAAAGTGCAAAATGTCAGAAAATTCATATCAAGAAAGGGTTTCACGTAAAAAAAAAAAAAAAAAAGACTTGATAGAGGGGAGGAACAATTTAGGGTCATACAAATGAGAGGAGGAAAAGAAAGAAAAATGACAAAAAGAACAAAAAAAAATGGGGAGGGAGGAAATGTTGTGAGCCATATAAGGAGGAGAAAAAGAGCAAAAATGAAGAAAGGAGCACAAAAGGAAAAGAAAAAGAAAAACTCATTAGTAAAAGATTAAGGGGTTAACTGAAGTTCTAGACCGAGTCAAGAAAAAGAAAAGAAAAGTGCTACGGAGATATAACAAGAGATTAGAGGGAACGCTGGTCTTAGGCCTTTTGGGCTATTATCTTTAGCTTAAAAATTCACGTATCCGTTAAAATCTGGATAATCCTCAAGAGGTTGAGGAAAATGCGAAGCTTGAGTATTAGGTCTAAGGCTTAGGAAGTATTCAGCCTCGTTAACTGACCTCCGGTTTGCGGGATTCGGTAACCTAAGCACCCCAAATTCACACACAGTCTGGTTCAGTGCGCATAAAACATCCAAAACACGCAAGAGCGTTTAATATTCTGAAAAAGTCACCTAGATTAGGAGCGGCCAATCAACACAAGTTGATTTGGACGAGTTCCCAGCGCGGAGAGGCGGGAAATTCCCCTCGAAGATGCGTAACAACATATCATCTCCTCGGTGCTTGTCTCTTAGGATATTTAAATATCCTACTGGGGGCATGTAAGCACTCTGCTGGTTCAGATACCATGGGTGGCATTATCACGAAATGTCGATCGCCAGGGTCTGAATTCGGCCACGGAACGCCATGGGCGGGATTATCTCGAAATCTCGAAAGCCAGGGTTCCGGGGGTTGCCATGGGCGGGATTATCTCGAAATCTCGAAAGCCAGGGACCTTTGAGGATTGATGATGGGGACGAGGAATCCGATACAGACCGTGTTGAGAAGCTAATCCGAAGCTAGAAATAAAAAAGAAAAGAGAGAGAAAAGCTCTCCAAACAAATAAATCTTCTATCTCTCTCTTACAAAAAACGCACTGCAAACTGAACTTAGGCTAAAAATATCTCAAGCACGGGTGCTTTAAACGCGGAGTCAAACAAACCCTAGGTTAGTTTCTGTGGGCCGTAGAAACCTTTGCAGAAGACTGAGGCTAAAGCGGAACAGGTCCGGATTTTGGTTGGTACTTGAGTACCTCTAGGCCTATGGTCGGCATTCCCACCTAATCACAAAAGAAAAGGAGAAGCACTTATCATTGTTGACAGACATTCAGGGTCTAGAACGGAAGTTAAAACTTTGAAATTTTGCTAAGGGACTAGCAAAAGCTAGGCATGGGGGTATGATGAGAGCCTCATCATGAGCCATAACTAGCTCATTTTGACCCAATAAAGAAGATAAAAGCTCCTACATAACCTAGAAGAAGGCCTAACTGAAGGAACAAGTGCTCTGAGAAGAAAACATGAAATAAAGGTTAAAACTGCAAGTTTACCATTGCAGTACGTAAACGGGATTTCTCAGAGGCAAAACAGAGGTCAAATGGTATAAATGAGATAAAAAGTGGGTTGAGTCAATCAGAAATGGGTTCATGTGCAATCTAAGAACTAAATGACACTTGGTAACCCTAAAACAGACCCGCTGAAATTAACAAGGTTCCGGTCAGAACAAAAAGCAAGTAAACCCTCTATAAATCATGGAAAAACATACTCTAGGGTTTAGAACACTTAATTTGGCCTTTGGAACCTAGTTTGACCTAGATCAGGGTCCTAGCTCTTCAATTAACCTAATTTGGGTTTTTACGCAAAATGTCCAGTCAAACGAAATCAAACCTGAAATCCAACTTCACCATTGGATTCTGTAGGTCCAAATTAGGTTTGTACCAAAATTTGGACCTAAGGGGAGGTCATCTTAACCTACTTTGCAATTTAGTACACCCAAATCACAAATAGGTCCCTATCTTTTGAATATCCTTGCAGACAGCCCCCTAGGTTCTTCGCCTTCTTTGCAAACCGGTCCTACCGCCATTGCTAGGGCAGAACCGAGCTCCGACGAAGTTTCGAGAGAGATCGCTCTCTAATTCCTCAGAGATTCTCTCCCAGAAATGGAAGGGAGATTCTCTGAGGAATTACCTTCCTTCTAAAGCCAATCAAATTCGCTGGCGTGAACCCAATCTCTCGTGCGAACGCACGAGAGATTTGGGTATCTTTCTTCCTTCCAACTCCGGCGAGCCGGCTGACCTAATTGCGCGTTTTTTACGCACTGATAGGAGCGGCCAGCACCTATAAAACACGCCCCGGACCCGGCCGCTCATCTTAAGCTTGATTTTGACGGAGATCCCCTCCAAATTTCTTCTCTCCCATCTCCGGCCAAACGACCCACAAGCTCCGGCGACCGCCTTCCCTCCTTCTCGTCACTCTGCTGCCATACCAGCAGCAGAGTCCTCTCCGCCTCTTCCTCCCGCGGCGCGCTGTACCCTACGCGCAAGCTCCCGACCTCATCTTCGTCGCCGCTTCCTCCCCCAGGGTCTTTCTTCCCCGACGACGGCAGTTACGAGCCATCCTCTCCGCCGCCTCCCTTCCCTCCAGACAACCCCAGATACGTTCTCCACCTTCTCCTCTCTCTTTTCCCCCTGTTATCTCCCTTGATCGACCTTCGACAGACGCTAACCACCTCCATCATCTTCGCCTCCGACCACACTCCGGCGAGCCGCCCACACCACTCCAGCCCTCCACACGGCTCGCCAACCACCTCGAAAGCTCCGCCTCACCTCCAGGAACACACTCCACCCTACCACTGCCACTCCATCCCTCCACAATCACCCCCCGACCAACCCACCATCTCCGGCCACAGGTTGACCTCGGCACGCACGCCTAGGCCGACCTGCGGCCTGCAGCACTGCCCACCGCCTTCGCCGTGCCACGGCGAAGGTCTCTAGCTATTCTGATTTGGCCGAGAGGCACGTTTTGTGTACGACAGGATTTGAGCCGCTGCCGCCATGGACGACCTCTGATGAAGCTCCCACGAAGCTCCAGGCACCCGGTCTTCCAGGCTACAGGTGCTGCATACTAGCGCGGGTGTCGCGAGGTGAACGAGTCCAGCCAAGGAGTGCTAGCAGAGCCAGCAGCTGCGGGGCAATCGCACGACGAGGCTTCTGCAGGCGCGCGTGAAGGCGAGGCCAGATAGTCCCACATCGTGGGATTGCAACCGGCAGGTACCATATAAGTTGTTTTTACGTTTTACTCTTATCGCCTCAGTAAGCACATGGGTGAGGTCCCTCACTGACCCCACCCGCCTCGTCCGCGGCCTGACCACGCGGACCTGGCGGATCCGACCCGACCTAGACCTACGCACTCCTCGCGCATCACACACCTGCAGGTGCGCCTGGTCCCGGGTACGATCCGACCCGATTTAAGACTGTGGCTCTGGTAGAGCGGTTTGAGTGAATTGCTTGAGAGACAGAGACGCGCGGGTAGAGGGAGAAGGGTTAGGTTTTGCTCCTGTGCAGGCAGGCTGATCGCAGAAGGACTTGGCCGTTGCAGAAGAAGGAAAAAGCAAGCCAAAGAAGAAGAAGAAGAAGGCAACGAAGAAAGGAGGAGCAAGACAGAAGAAGAAGAAAGAACGAAGTCTTCGCAGGAGAGGAAGGAAAGCAGAAAGATTAGAAGTCTTCGCAGAGGAGAAGAAGAAGAAGGACAAGGGAAGATTGCAAAGAGATCAGAAAGGCAAAGCAGAAGAAGGAACAGAGAAAGAAGGATCACATTTAAGATGTCTGATACATAAATCAGACGTCTAATTCTATTTTTTTTACATCTTTCTTAAAAACTCTTTGAATCAATTATATCTGCATTTAACAGTTGTATTCTTGGGTTTTACAAAGTACTGAGTTCGCTCCCTGTGTTCGACCTCGGATACTCTAGTTGTTCGAGTAATAAAATTATTTATATTTGTTTAAACGTTTTGTCGGTTCTACTGCAACGTAATACACCTTTAAATCTGCACAAAAACGTTGACAACATACTACCACTGAAAAGGAACTACTGGCAGTCATCTTTGGGCTGGAAAAATTCCGTTCTTACCTTCTGGGCTCTCACGTTATTGTTTTCACTGATCATGCGGCCATTCGCCATCTCATGCACAAGAAGGTTGCCAAGCCTAGACTGATTCGTTGGATCCTTCTGCTCCAGGAATTTGACATTGAGATTAGTGATAAGGTCGGAGCCCAGAATGTTGTGGCTGATCACCTTTCCAGACTGGACCCTGACCATATTGGACTTACTCTGCCAATTAATGAAGTTTTTCCTGATGAGCACCTATTGGCAATAAATGTGGCAAGTGGACCGTGGTATGCCAACATTGCCAATTACCTTGCTTCTGGATTTCTTCCACGTGGCTGGCCTAAAAACCAGCGCAAGCGTCTCATGGCAGAAGCAAAGTATTATTTCTAGGATAATCCACTTCTTTTTCGGATAGGTGCTGATCAAATCATCCGTCGCTGTATTCCTGACAGTGAGTTCCCCAGTGTGCTATCCTTCTGCCACGATCAGGCCTGTGGAGGCCATTTCTCTAGGAGGAAAACTGCAGCCAAGGTGTTGCAGTGCGGTTTCTTTTGGCCCTCCCTTCACCAGGACGCGCACACTTATGCCAAACATTGCACTAGGTGCCAGTCATTAGGGTCAATGGCACGTCGTGACATGATGCCCTTGCAACACATCCTTGCTGCGGAAATCTTCGACATCTGGGGAATTGACTTCATGGGTCCCTTTCCTCCATCCAACGGCTTCGAATTCATCCTCGTGGCCGTCGACTACGTTTCAAAATGGATCGAGGCTATTCCCGCGCGCCGTGCTGACCATGTTATCTCCACCCGATTCGTCAAGGACCATATCTTTGCGCGTTTTGGGATCCCTCGGGCCATTATCTCGGATGGAGGAAGCCACTTTACCCATGCTTCTTTTCGGGCACTTCTGAGGAGGTACGGAGTCCACCATCGTATCGCATCCCCGTATCATCCTCAGACGAACGGCCCGGCGGAAGTGTCGAACCGGCAAATCAAGCAGATTCTCCAGAAAACGGTTCGGCCTGACCGTAAGGATTGGTCCGACAAGCTGACTGACGCACTTTGGGCGTATCGGACCGCCTTCAAGGCTCCCCTTGGTATGTCTCCATATAGAATCGTTTACGGGAAGCCTTGTCATTTGCCTGTGGAGTTGGAGCACCGCGCTTATTGGGCGGTTCGCCAATGTAACCTCGACCCAGACTTGTGTGAACGAGAAAGGAAACTCCAACTCCAAGAGCTGGAAGAGCTCCGTCGTGAAGCCTATGATTCTGCTCTAACCTTTAAACAGCGCACTAAGGCTTTTCACGACAGCCATGTTCGGCGGAAGGAATTTGAGCCATCTCAGCAAGTTTGGCTCTATAATGCCCGACTCAAATTCTTTCCTGGGAAATTAAAGTCCAAATGGACTGGTCCTTTTCTGGTCTCAAGACCATTCCCCAATGGGGCCGTCGAAATCGAAGATCCCAAATCTGGGCGTAAATTTACGGTCAACGGGCAGCGTTTGAAACCCTATCTGAGTCATGAACCTGCCCCCGTTGGAGAAACCATTGCCCTGCTGGAGGGTAACTAATTCTTTGCCTCATTCTGAGTCCAGCTGGGGACATTAAATTCAGCTCTTGTTGGGAGGCACCCTAACAGCACTCACCATCCACCATCACTTTTCACACCTCTATCGCAATCACTTCACTTTTCTCTTCACCACCCACCATCCACCCACCCTTCCACCCTGATCTATACCCTGAACCTCAGCTCTTGTTACCCGATCTTCCATCCTTCCTCTACCTTTCCCAGCATGCATATGAGGACATAGCATTGTTTGGCATGGGGAGGTGGATAGGCATCCATAGGATCCGGGTATGTTATGGTATCATACAGTTCCCACCTATTTATAAATATGCAAGAAAAAGAAAAAAATATATATATATATATATTATAATAAATGGTGTTTAGTAATGATCGTGAAGCTGAAACAAAAAGGCAATAAGTGTTTATGGATATTCAACCTCTGTTTTGAAGACTTTCCAGGCCACAAAAGCTTGATTCGCTCAGGCTCGGCTTAATTCACTTAAAGCATTGACAAAATAGATCAAGATCTCTCCTAACTAAGGATGTATTCTTGTACCTGAGACACCAGTACAGGATCCGTTGGTTTGCTTTTTCTTGAGAGCTTAAGTAAACTTGGTTCACACTACACATATCAGGAAAGACCAGGTGAACATAAGATCCAACCCTAGTGTTCATTAGGGAAGGTGGAGTCCTTACCTGTGCGCGCAGGTAGACTTTTTATCCCAGGCTTTAGTCTTGTGTTTAGGAGCGACTCTTTCCACCAAAAAGAAACTCTCCCACCAAAAAAAAAAAAAAAAAAAGTGTGCTTCAAAATGTGTTGTAAGAGATATACTGACACGTGTTTCAAAAAAAAAAAAAAAAGAGATGTTTTAAAAGAGTCAGTATATCTCATAAATGTCTGTATACTTTGTTTTTCGGTGAGCCACAAAAAAAAAAAAAAATCAGAAAATGGGAGTTGAGTTTTCCGTCATCATCTTAAGGGTCAATTCGAAGACATGAGCTGAAACTGGGACCAACCTGTACTTAAAAATTCGTGAAACCCTGGGATTGAGTCTTAATGTTCATCTGGTCAGTCTTGATCCTTCACTATGCACAAACCATAACCTCTTGAGCTCTCGAGTATGGCAAAAACCTCCTGGGTCCTGGAAATCGTACTTAAGGTTTAAATATCAAGAGTCCTGGTTAGTTGAGAGATGATCTATGTCATGTGAGACTTAAAGTACTGGTAGTCTTCTTTCAATTGGTTCTCACAATATTCCATAGTAAACACACCTGTATCACCTCAGAAGAAAATCTTCAGCTTAAGATCATTTCTAAATACTATTTTGCTAGGGACTAGCAAAAGATAAGCATGGGGGTATATGTTTGCACCTCAAAACACGCCTGTAATAACGCCTTCTTGTGCTATTTTCTAGCATTAACATTGCATAATAGGATCCTGTAATCGCATTTGTAAAAAACACTTGCATGCATGCATTTAATCAAGAGAGGAAGAGGAGTGAAACAATCGCCTGCATAGTTACATTTTTCTTCAAGTGCCTCCTTGCAAAATCACCCTCTTTTTATTTTTCCTCTTGATTTCTTCTTTTCTCTCCTTCCCGCGGCTGCACTCTTCCTGCAGCTGCATGCAGCAGCCACGCAGCACTTCTTCCCGTCACTTCTCCCTGCCAACGCCGCTCCCTATAGCTGCAACTCGCACACCCTCTCCCTGTTGCAGCCGGCACGCCACTCTCTCCTCCTCTATAAGTAGCTACAGCTTCATCCTCGCAAGAGAGGCAGCAGCAGTAACAAAAACCCGCAGCCATCTTCTCCACCACTTTCCCCTCCCATACGTCGGCCCTCCGTCGAGGAGGCACCCGGCGAGCAGGAGAACCCACTGTGGTGCACACCACCACAGTGGGAGCACCACCGCCCAGCTCTTCGACGAGCCGGTGGGCGTGGTGCATTCCCTCGCTTCATTTTTTTCTCTTTAACGCCATTGCCGCCGCTCCAAGCTTCGAAGCTTGAAGCCACGGCAGCAGCAGCCCAGCACCAGCAGCAGCAGCAGTAGCAGGTCCTCCCGCTCCTCCGCGACCGTCCCCGCAGTCGCTCACCGCCTCCGCGCGGGTCTGCAGGGCGTTCCCCACCTCCGTCTCCGTTCTGTCCGCCTCGCAGTTGCACCTGTAGCCGTCCGCCGCGCCCACTGCAACGGCCGGCTACGGCCTCGCGCCGCCCCCTGCCCTCCTCCGCGACCCTCCGCGACCACCTGCAGACCTCCTCCACGCTCGCTCCTCCACGCCTTCGCCCGCCCGTCGCCTTCGCGCACGCCTGCAGGAACCCTACGCGAAGCCACGCCCGCACCCGCCGTCTGCAGACGTCTGCCTCCGCCTTCAGACGACGCGGCGTCAGACGTCCGCCGGAGGCGGCAGACGTCTTAACTCACGCGTCCGCGATCTCTCGCTCGCCCGCTCTCTCTCTCTCTGCTGATCTCTCCCGCCCGCTCCCGCTCTCTCTCTCACGTATTCTCTCTCTCTCTCTCTTTTTTACTCACTAACAGACACACACTCACAGCAACGCACACACACACACATTCACCGACGCACACACACCTATACCAACACATACACACACACTCACACACTTATAGTAATATATATATAAATATATATATACATACATATATACATATATATATATATATATATATATATATACATAGTATATCTATATAGTTATGTATACATACACATATATATAATATATATACATATATAATATATATATATATCTACTTATATATACATCTATATACTTATACATATACTTATATATATATAGACATATATACTTATATACATATATATATATATATACATATCTATATACATATATATATACATATATATAGTAATATATATATATATAGTTATATACATATATATACACATATATATCTATATATATATATATATATATCTATACATATATAACTATACATTTATATATATATATATAGATATATTTACTTATATACATACATATGTACATATATTTTCATGTTATTTATTATACGCTGTATCGCGGGAATATCTGCACCAGTTGCTGATATTCCCTGATACACGCGTACAAAAAAAAGCGTGGTCCCATACATCATCCATCCTCCATCCACACTCCACGCGGCACCTAGTCGTGTTGGTTGCGTCTCTCTAGACGTCGACTGACTCGACATAGTGCTACACTCCATCGCCACCTCCACCCCCACCCCTTTATATATATACTACATATATATATATATATATACATACTATATTTACTTTCTGTCTATTTGCTTTTCTGTTAGTAAAAAGATAAAAAAAAATACATAAAAAAGAAAAGATAATCTTTGACTTGCAGGTACCTCGTCTTGCGAGTAGCAAGACTTGTTTTGGGACTCTGTTTGGCTAAAATCCAAGGACACAATTTTGAGGGTGTGCCTCAAGAACAAGGATTACCATAAAAAACCTAAATAAGAAAAACACCAAAAACACAATAAACGAACGGAAGAGACGCGTTTTAAGGAAAACGTAGAAACTCGACTTTAACCCCACTTCCCTGTGTTCGACCCTGGGCCTAAAAGTGACAAGATAAAATCAATTAGGCCAGGTTAAAAATTTTGTAAAGAGATGGTTAGGTCTGAATTAGGTTAACCACTATACATATTTCAACGATAAAAACATCATATTAACAACCTATCCGGGCCGACCCATCATTTGACCATTAATTACCTTTGGAAAAATCCACGATTGTACTGCATTCATGATATGATGGTAAAACTACAGTTTTAACCCTTTTTTCCTATCTTTCCCTCAGAATGGTTATGCAGTGACTTATGGTTCTCTGGCGGTTATGTAGGAGCATTTACTGACTTAATTAGATAAACAATGAGCTAGTTATGGTTCATGATGGTGTTCCCATCATACCCCCTGTTGAACGGTTTTTCGCGAACGCTACGCTTACGTGTTTGATTTTGGAAAACCTGCCGTTGTAGTTCGAAAGCGAAGAATTCGTGTTCAACAAATAAAATTTATATCGAAATTAAAATTCCAGGTCGAACACAGGGAGGCAGACGTTTGATTTAAAAACTACGCATTTCTTTTTATTTGTCACGAAGTAATTCAATTTAAACTATCTAATTATTTACAATTAATAAAAGAGAGAGAATATTACACATGGAAATCAAAATGAGATGTAGAATAAATAAAGAATTTATCATAGAAGGGACTGTTCATTACAATTAGAAGGCATAAAATAATTACACTAGAAAGCGGTAAATTTACTCTAGAAAGCTTTAAAAGAATGGATGGAGAAATGTCCTCCTCGACGGTCGCTTGGAGGACGAGTAGATTAATCTAGAAAGCAGTAAATCTATACTAGAAAGCAGTAAAAAGAATAGGGAGAGAGAAATCCTCCTCGATGGTTGCTTGGAGGACGAGTTGAACGAGACGACGCCTGGATGAAGGAGAACGAAGGAGGACGAAGCAGAAGAACGGGAACTAGGCAGCACGCCGTCGTCGTCGCGGGATCCACTTTCGAAGGGGAATGAAAATTGGACTTTATCTCGCCAGAAGCATCCCAGGTGTGGGACAAGCTTCTCTTGAGCTTTGGAGGGGTAGAGAGGAGAAAGAAGGGATGAGAATTTCATATGGAGGGAGTCTCCTTTTATAGTTGCAAGGAGTGGGGGCAAAATGGACATTACAACTTCAAAATAATAAAAGAGGGGTCTTTAGTGACGGATAAATCCGTCACTAAAGCCCTCAACGTGGGCGTAGTGGCCGGCTCGCGCGCACCTCCTCGCTTGCTCGCGCGCTCAACGGCTTGCGCACGTTCGCCACTTTTCAGCCGTCCGATCGTGAGATCAAACGGCTTAAGATGCGTTCGCGCCCGCTGCGTTGCGCGCCCGCCCGCGCGTCTGATTGCACGTCCGATCGCACGTCGACACTATCGGGCGTGCGCGGCCGTCCGATCTCCATCTGACGCTCCACCCGTGCCCAATCGCCCGCGCCTTCCGCTCCACGCCACGGCTCGAACCACTGCGCTATGGGGCGCGGATGGTCGAGCGGACGCTTTTAATTGCGAGCACCCACAGCCGTTGGATTAAGATCCAACAGTGGAGAGCGATCGAGTGCGGGGCCTTCACAAGATGAAGCGGCCGTTTGGGCAGTTGAGATGGTGCCACATGGCACTATCTTGGCCGTCCATCTTCTGGAAGTTGTAGATGGTGCCACGGATGTCGGATTGACTTGATTTTTGTGTCGTTGAGCTGCGATCGTCGATTCGAATTAATCCGTGCGGTCGGATTTGTTATCTGAAGTGCTGATTTTCACCATCCTGGCCCTTGATCTTCTAGGGTTCCCCGGCCACTATCTGATGCTACGGATGCCTGATTAGGGCGATCTTGGAGTCGTTGAACTCCAATCGTCGCCCTGATCACATCCATACGATTGGATCTTTGATCCGAGGTCCCGACAAAATGTTTGCCCTGTCCAAGCACATAAAAGGAGATAATTAACCTCCATTTTATTCAAACTACTCTAAATGCAAGATGATGCATGTTATGCAATATTTATATCATGAAATGCAATCCTATGCTTAAGAACATGCATAAATAGACATTTTAAGTAGTGTAAATGTGTTTACATCATATCATACCCCCATGCCTATCTTTTGCTAGTCCCTAGCAAAAACTATATGCTATTTATAAAAGAATTAGGTTAGATTATTTGGACTTGAGTTATTTTTCAATCATTAAGAAATTGTCTACTTAGGAACTGAACTTTGAAAGACACAACAGTGCCCGGGTATCAGCCAAAATGCAGACCGCCTCAAGCCCTCGCCTTATTAAAAGAAAATTTTCTTTTTCTCTTTTCCTCTTTTCTAATTTTTTGGATTTTCAAATTTTCAGGTTTAAGAGTGGCTTTCTACGGCCATTCAACTCACCCAAAATTTGATGAGAACCCTAAGCTTTAAGCATCTTATTGTGATTATGATAGACTCGTTAACCGGCAGTTAGAACGAACTTCGGATTTCTACGCTTCTAGGTGACCTAACCAGAATTCTACCTAAAAGTGTATCTTTACAACCGGTAGCTTTCTCCCTACTTTTATCTTTTTTTTACGGGGTCAACACAAGGGTGAATCCAGTGTATATCTCCCCGATTTATTCTACTTCTCTGCTTCTTCCTAAGTGTTTTGGGAATTTTTAGTGCATTTTCTGAGCTGGGTTTTGGACAATCGGTCGATGAGTTGTTACCACCGACATCTTGTCAGCCATACTCGTGCGGCGAAGTGTGGCTTATTTCTTTTTGTTCTTTTCTCCTTTTTTTTTTTTTAAGTAGGTAGCTTCCCTGGTCTAAGATTTACCTAAGGGCAGGAAAAAGAGAAAGGTCCAGTGACTGGGCTCTGGACAACCTACCTATGGGCTGTTACCCACGATAACTTGCCAGCCATATCACCCTAGAAGGTTCATTAGCTACCCAATTTCCGTTAGAATCGCCGAACAACGAGTTAGTGCAAAGAAAGTGTGTAGATGCTTAAAACTCAAAATTCCCTCAAATCAGAGGGCGGGTTGATAAGTCGTGTACTTATCACCCAAACTTATTTATTCCAATTACGATAGAATTAAGATGGTGAGGACTCAAAGACAAATCCACATTTTAGTGGATACACAGGTTGATTAAGTCCAAAGACCTGAAGGGTCTTTGTGTTTAGATATTAATGTAGTATTTTCTAAGATTGAAAATTTTCTTAAACCCAAATTCTCTTTCCTAATTTTGATTTTTTTTTTTAATAAAAGAAAACAAATCTACGGAGCTGACGAATGAATTCAGAGATAAATATCCACCCCCCCATGCCTATCTAATGCGATGTCCTCATTGTATTAAAAAGATATAAAACAAAGTGGAAAAGCGTAGAAAGCACCTGAATTGCGTGAATATCAGGTCCGCTCCAAGATGAAAAATAAAAAGAACTGTATATATGCTGACTTTAGTGCCTTCAGCTAGGCACACAATACAAGGAAAGAAATGAAAAATTCACAAGTGCAGGTCAGAATTAGAATAAACAGAAGAATCCTCTGACCTATCAAAAGAGGTCCACAGATGTGGACCAGATTGTGGTGCAAACCCACACCCCATAATCGAGAATATCTTAGGTTCTGGATAAAAATTACCCAAAACCTAAAATCAGAATTCAAGCGGGGTCGGGCCTGCGATTTATGAGGATGCAACCCAAGACCAAAAAGTCGGGTTACAGAGAATTGAAGCTCAAAAGGATAATCATTGAACGTGTGCTTGAGTTTGACATCCTCGAAACAAATGTCGTAAGGGTTCTGATTTGATGGATTCAGCTTAAAAGGAACCCTTCGACTCAATCTACCATTTCCTCCAAAATTAACTTCCCAAATCAACACTTCCCAGCTCCTATCCTCCTCATTCACCATATCAAATTCCAGGACCTCTTGTATATTCATCACCCCGTCTGAAATCTCCAAGTCTAAATGATGTGGCAGAATCAAAATTGACTTGGGTCTAATTATCTCAGAATTGGAATCATTAATAAGCTCAACAGGGTGTAACTGATAATCAGGGCATTGAATTGATTCCTCCAGAAAATGTGATTCTGGATCCGTAATGTGTGCCCTAAGATCAGTTTCCTCAGTTATTGGGCTATTAAATGATCTATCAGATTCCTCAGGCCCAATCGTCTCACAGAAATCGTGTTCAGAAAACTTGCGTGAGATTTCGCAACTTGAATCTTCACCACCAGGATCCGTATCAATGTATGTCCCAAAATCATTTGTCACTTTCTGTTCCAAGGAGACATACGTTTCCTCGTAACACGGCTTAGGGATCTCAGGTGAAGAAATCAGATCATCCTTAATTGGTTGTTTTAATTCAATCTGGTCAGCCTCGTAACACGTGTCCCCCCCAACAGGTGCTTGAGCGGGTTCTGTCATTGGCTTTCCTGAAGAGGGTTCATCCTGGGAATTATTCCAAGCTTGAATCAAAGCAACCACGAATCTCATCCTCAATTTCGCTAATTTCCCAAGTAGAAACTCACTCGGGTTCTTATCCTTAACATCTTGGAGCCAATCCAACAAAGATTTATTCAAATCATCAATCATTTCAATCAGAGGCTCCAATCTCTCAATGCAAGGTATTGGCTGAACTTCTAAAGATTGTATGATATTCCTCAAGTTAGCCAGAACCTTATCTTGAACCTGGTTAACCTGAACCAAATGAGTTGGTTCAGGGTTGGGCGGGTTTGACATCAATGCAGAGGAATTAACGAATTGAGATTCGTTATACCCTTCCTGATAATAGGTCATTTCAGATTGTTGAAAAGATGGTGATGACCTAAAGGCAGTGAAATCAGAGGATGGGTAAGGATCGGTGTATCCTTCTTGATTGTAGATCGTATTAGGTTGTGCATGAAAGGAAGACGATCTATAATCGATGTAGCTCTGAGAAGGATAGAAATCAGAATCAAAGTGTTCAGGGTTAGACCCTAAACACGGGGGTTCGGAATTGTATCCCCAATCCGAATTATCCCAACTGACTGATGGTTGATTACAATACGAGTTGGGATAATCATCATGTTGAGGATAATTCACAACAGGAGGGAAAGAGCGGGAATGCATGAAATATGTGGAAGGATTCATGAGACACGGGAGGAAGAAAGGCGCCCTGCAATACAAACAATCAAACCTGTCCTTAAATGGGTTAGCCTACAGTCCTACAGACTCCCAAAACCCATCTTGAGATAAAGGAACGATTTGATCTACTTCTGTCTGTTCAACCCAGCCAATTAGAAGGAGGGACTGGGGAGAAGGTTCTTCCTTCAGCTTGTGCCTCCGGTTCCTAGTGTACCCCCCAGCCGCGATCGTTTGACTCTGCTCCCCTAGCTAGACATCAGATTGAACAGTAGAAACAGACTAATTGAAAATAATCTCGTTCTGAGTTCTGAAGAGCGAGTTCAATCCTTAAGGCCAACGTCTAATCTGTTTTATTTAGGGCTAGGTTTGAATGTGCTTTGGAATGTGATGGGCCCTTTAAATGGGTTGTGCCCTTAATGATTGATTGATTTGTGTGTGCGTGCACAACCAGTGGCTTTCAAGCAAGATTTTTTTTTTGATGTGGTGAATTTTAAGGTTCAAATCTTGCTTAGTAGCTTTTAGGATTCAACTTTAGGTATTTTCAAATAGGTTTCATTGGCACACCAGGTTTTGCAAGCACAGGTGAAGATGTTTTCCTTTGAAGCTTAAAAAGAATGTGGAGTGCCTGGTAAATCCCTAAGAGTTGAACCTAATTGGCAGCTACTTGATGAGTTGATTTTAATTGAAGTGGTGCGGCCCAAACAACTCAAACAACTGGCCACATATGCACCACTAAGTTAGTCACACAAAGATGGTTAACCTAGAATGATTTCTACTCTTTTATGTGTTGCTTTATGTGTACCGGTTCCACAGATCAGAACCTGATTGAGTAGAAAACAAATCAAGTTGATCAAGTGCCTTGAATCTGGGTGTGTGTTGTGTGTTTGTTGAAAATTACCCCACAAGATTATCTTTTTGTTATTTTTTTTTTTATGGATGAGGGTGGAATGAATGTGAGTGAAAATTCAAATAACCAAACTATTCCTAGGATTTATGCAAACACCTAGGTTAATTGGGATTTGGATTTAATGTGACGAATGAAATCTATGGAGGGAGAAAGAATGGGGGATAACTTACAAAACCTTCCACAACACTTTACTCCAATCTACAGCTTTTGCTCGTCTCAAAAGAGTACCTGCAATTACAATAAGAAAGGAGAAAAGTGAGGTAAATGATTTGTAAGTTACAAAACGCGAAGAGAAATCAAAGAGCATCGCCTCCCCGGCAATGGCGCCAAAGTGTTGAACGGTTTTTCGCGAACGCTACGCTTACGTGTTTGGTTTTGGAAAACCTGTCGTTGTAGTTTGAAAGCGAAGAATTCGTGTTCAATAAATAAAATTTATACCGAAATGAAAATTCCGGGTCGAACACAGGGAGACAGACGTTTGATTTAAAAACTACGCGTTTCTTTTTATTTGTCACGAAGTAATTCAATTTAAACTATCTAATTATTTACAATTAATAAATGAGAGAGAGAGGGTAAGAGAGAGAGAGAGAGTATTACACATGGAAATCAAAATGAGATGTAGAATAAATAAAGATTTATCATAGAAGAGACTGTTCATTACAATTGGAAGGCATAAAACAATTACACTAGAAAGCGATAAATTTACTCTAGAAAGCATTAAAAGAATGGAGGGAGAAATGTCCTCCTCGACGGTCGCTTGGAGGACGAGTAGATTAATCTAGAAAGTAGTAAATCTATACTAGAAAGCAGTAAAAAGAATAGGGAGAGAGAAATCCTCCTCGATGTTGCTTGGAGGACGAGCCGGGCGGGACGACGCCTGGACGAAGGAGAACGAAGCAGGATGAAGGAGGACGAAGCAGAAGAACGGGAACGAAGCAGCACGCCATCGTCGTTGCAGGATCCACTTTCGAAGGGGAACGAAAATTGGACTTTATCTCGCGAGAAGCATCCCGGGTGTGGGACAAGCTTCTCTTGAACTTTGGAGGGGTAGAGAGGAGAAAAGAAGGGATGAGAATTTCATATGGAGGGGGTCTCCTTTTATAGTTGCAAGGAGTGGGGGCAAAATGGACATTACAACTTCAAAATAATAAAAGAGGGGTCTTTAGTGACGGATAAATTCATCACTAAAGCCCTCAACGTGGGCGTAGTGGCCGGCTCGCGTGCGCCTCCTCGCCTGCTCGCGCCCTCAACGGCTTGCGCACGTTCGCCGCTTTTTAGCCGTCCGATCGTGAGATCGGACGGCTTAAGATGCGTCCGCGCCCGCTGCATTGCGTGCCCACCCGCGCATCTGATTGCGCATCCGATTGCGCGTCCAATCGCGCGTCGACGCTATCGGGCACGTGCGGCCGTCCGATCTCCATCTGATGCTCCACCCGCGCCCAATCGCCCGTGCCTGCTGCTCCTCGCCACGGCTCGAACCCGCGCCCAGCGCTCGCGATAGTGCGCTCGACCACTACGCTATGGGGCGCAGATGGTCGAGCGGACGCTTTTAAGCACGAGCACCCACAGCCGTTGGATTAAGATCCAACGGCGGAGAGCGATCGGGCGCGGGGCCTTCACAAGATGAAGCGGCCGTTTGGGCGGCTGAGATGGTGCCACGTGGCGCTATCTTGGCCATCCATCTTCTGGAAGTTGTAGATGGTGCCACGGATGTCGGATTGACTTGATTTTTGTGTCGTTGGGCTGCGATCATCGATCCAAATTCATCCATGCAGTCGGATTTGTCATCTGAAGTGCGGATTTTCACCATCCTGGCCCATGATCTTCTAGGGTTCTCCGGTCACTATCTGATGCTACGGATGCCTGATTAGGGCGATCTTGGAGTCGTTGAACTCTAATCGTCACCCTGATCACATCCATACGGTTGGATCTTTGATCTGAGGTCTCGACAAAATGTTTGCCCTGTCCAAGCACATAAAAGGAGACAATTAACCTCCATTTTATTCAAACTACTCTAAATGCAAGATGATGCATGTTATGCAATATTTATCTCATGAAATGCAATCCTATGCTTAAGAACATGCATAAATAGACATTTTAAGTAGTGTAAATGTGTTTACATCATATCATACCCCCATGCCTAGCTTTTGCTAGTCCCTTAGCAAAATCTCATGGAATTAACTTTAATTCTAGCCATATGCCTTTTTATTCTCAAAACTCTGATGTGTGCTTTCTTTTATAGATTAGGTTAGAATGCCAATAGTAGGCCTATATGTACTCAAATACCAACCAAGATCCAGACCTGACCAGCTCTAGCCTTAGTCCACCGCAAAGGTTTCTAAGGCCCACAGGAACTAACCTAAGTTTTGTTGAACTCTGCGGTTAAAGCACTCGTGCTTGTAACATGTTTTAGGGCATTTCTGTTTGCAGTGCATTTTTGTAAGATAAAGACAAGGAGTTTTCTTTTATTTTTGGACAGTTTTGTCTCTCTTTTCTTTTTATTTCTAGCCTTGGATTAGCTTTACAACACGGTCTGTATTGGATTCCTAGTTCCCACCATCAATTCTCGCAGGGTCCCTGACAATCGATGCTTCGAGATAGCACCACCCATGGCAACCCCCAGAACCCTGGCTTCGAGATTTTGTGATAATGCCACCCATGGTATCTGAACTAGCACAAGGTGCTTACATGCCCCCAGTAGGATATTTAGATATCCTACCAGACAAGCACCGAGGAGACGATATGTTATTGCTCATCTTCGAGGGGAATTTCCTGCCTCTCTACGTGGGAACTCATCCAAATCAATTGGTGTTGATCAGCTGCTCCTAATCTAGGTAACGTTTTCAGAACAGACTTAATGCATTTGCATGATTTTGATACTTAAGTGCACTAAACCAGACTGTGTGTGGATTGGGGTGCTTAGGTTACCAAGTCCCACAAACCATAGGTCAGTTAACGAGGACAAATAATCCCTAAGTCTTAGACCTAATACTTAAGCTTCTCATATTCCCCAACCTCTTAAGGACTATCCAGATCTTAGCGGATACTTGAATTTTTAAGCCTGGGATCGTAGCGCAAGAGGCCTAAGGTCAGCATTCCTACTAATCTCTTTTGTTTCTTAGCACTTTTTGTCTTTCATTTTCTTTCTTTTTGATTTGGTCTAGAATTGAGTCAATTCCTTAATCTTTTACTAATGACTCTCTTTTTCTCTTTTCAAATTGTGCTCCTTTTTGACATTTTTATCTCTTCTCCTTTTCTCCTTAAAAATGATATGCAATCAATTCAGAGTTTCCTCCCTTCTCTTATTTTTGTTCCTTTTCAAATTTATTTTTTTTGGTTTTTTTTTGAAATATGTGATTTTTTTGATGAAACCCTTTCTTGTGAAGTGATTTTCACAGCGTTTTGCACTTTAATACCGCCCCATGCATACGATTTGCAATGCCCTTATTGTAAATTAGGTGGGTTCGAGTTTACCTTAGATCATTCATTAGAACAAGTGTTGGGTGGGTGGATGGGTCGAGATGACTGTTGTGGATGATTTCAAGCTCAGGTACGGGTACCAGAGGTGGATTCGGCTGTTCTAATGGATGAACCCTAAAGTGCAATATGAGTTTAGCATACGATGTGTCAAGAACAGTTTCAGGTTTTTTCAAAAAGATGATGGGTTGCCTCCCGTTAAGTACTAAGTTTAACGCCATCAGCCAAGTATAATAAGCTCAGGGAGAATGGAGATCAAAAGATACCTCAGCATTGTTCGTATCAGTGAGTTCAATGAACGGCTTGAGTCGCTAACCGTTCACAACAAAGGGTTCTGAATCAAGGCTAGGTTGGCTGATTTCAATAGCTCCATTTCCAAAGATTCGTCTCACCAAGAATGGTCCAATCCATTTTGATCTGAGTTTTCCTAGGAAAAGTTTGAGTTTGGCAGCAAAGAGTAGAACTTTCTGACCAGGGTGGAAAGATTTTCTCACAATGTGCCTGTCGTGGAAGGCTTTAACCCGCTCTTTATAGACACACGAGTTCTCATACGCATCATTACGTAGTTCCTCAATCTCGCTCAATTACAACCGGCGGTGTGTTCCAGCCTTCACCAGATCCAGATTGCATTTCTGTACTGCCCAATAAGCCTTGTGCTCCATCTCGATGGGAAGGTGACATGCGTTACCATACACTAATCTGAAGGGAGACATGCCTAATTAGGTCTTGTGGGCGGTCCTATAGGCCCACAAGGCTTCTATAAGGCAAGTTGACCAATCTTTTCTATCAGGCCGAACAGTGACCTGAAGGATCTTCTTGATCTCTTGATTCGACAGTTCTGCCAGTCCATTAGTCTAGGGGTGGTAAGGAGTTGAGATACGATGCGACACCCTATACTTTTTCATCAGGGACTGGAAGTCCACATTGGTAAAATGAGACCTGCCATCGCTGATGATGGCCTTAGGAACCCCAAATCTGGTAAAGATGTTCTCCTCGATAAATCAGAGGACAACTTTATGATCACTCATTTTCGTGGGGATGGCTTCGACCCATTTGGAGACATAATCAACAGCGAGTAGAATGTATTTGAAGTCGTTAGATTCGGGAAAGGGTCCCATGAAATCAATTCCCCATATGCCAAAGATTTCGCACACAATAATCAAGTTCAAGGGCATCATATCCCGTGGGCCCATGTTGCCAAGGGTTTGACGATGAGCGCATGCCCTACAATGCATCTGTGCATCGTTAAACAAAATGGGACAAAAGAACCCACACTGGAGAATTTTCACTGTGGTTTTACACCCAGAGAAATGGCCACCGTAGGCCTGGTCGTGACAGAATGACATTATGTCATTGACCTCGTCGTCAGGAATGCATCTCCGGATCACCTGATCATTGCCGATGTGGAGAAGGTATGGTTCCTCCCAAATATAGTACTTGGCCTCGGCAATCAATTTGTCCCGCTTGGAAGTCAGCCAATCTAGCAGAACTTTTCCCGTAACCAAGTAGTTTACAATATTAGCAAACCAAGGGAGATTGTGAATGGCTAACAGGTGTTCGTCCAAAAAATGCTCGGTGATTGGACCAGACAGGTCGATGATGGAAGAAGGAAGATGGGACAAGTGGCCAGCTACCACGTTTTGTTTTCCTGCATTGTCAAGAATCTGGAGATCGAATTCTTACAACAATAAGATCTAGCGGATTAGTCGAGGCTTCACGTCCGTCTTCCCAAGGAGGTGCCTCACTACAGTGTGATCTGAGTATATGACGACCCAGGAACCCAAAAGATATGATCTGAATTTTTCCAGGGCAAATACTACGGCTAGCAGCTCTTTCTCAATAACTGTATATTTACGCTGAGCCTCGTCAAGTGTCTTGCTAGCGTAGTAGATGACCACTGGTTTCTCTTCTATTTTCTACCCAAGTATCGCCCCTACAGCATAATCAGATGCATCGCACATGATCTCAAAGGGTTAAGACCAATCAAGGGACTGCAGGATAGGTGCTTGGGTAACTTGATCACAAAGGATCTCAAATGCCTGAGAGCACTCCTTGGAGATTTCAAAGGGGACATCCTTAGATAGAAGATTAGTCAAGGGATGCATGATTTTCGAGAAATCGGGAATGAATCGACGGTAAAAACCGACGTGTGATGGTCGGCCTGGATAGGTTGTTAATATGATATTTTTATCGTTGAAATGTGTATAGTGGTTAACCTAATTCAGACCTAACCATCTCTTTACAAAATTTTTAACCTGGCCTAATTGATTTTATCTTGTCACTTTTAAGCCCAGGGTCGAACTCAGGGAAGTGGGGTTCAAGTCGAGTTTCTACGTTTTCCTTAAAACGCGTCTCTTCCGTTCGTTTATTCTGTTTTTGGTATTTTTCTTATTTAGGTTTTTTTTCTGGTAATCCTTGTTCTTGAGGCACACCCTCAAAATTGTGTCCTTGGCTTTTAGCCAAAACAGAGTTTCAAAACACGTCTTGCTACTTGCAAGATGGGGTACCTGCAAATCAAAGATTATCTTTTCACTTTTATACCCTTTTTTTATCTTTTTACTAAGGAAGCTATCAGATAGAAAGTAAATATAGTAGCTATAGATATATATTTATATGTAGTATATATATAAAGGGGTGGGGGTGGAGGTGACGATGGAGTGTAGCACTATGTCGAGTCAGCCGACGTCTAGAGAGACGCAACCAACACGACTAGGTGCCGCGTGGAGTGTGGGTGGAGGATGGATGATGTATGGGACCACGCTTTTTGTACACGCTGTATCGCAGAATATCAGCAACTGGTGCAAATATTCCCGCGATACAGCATATAGTAAATAACGCGAAAATATATGTACATATGTATGTATATAAATGTATAAGTATATATGTATAGATATATATAGATAGATATATATATATATATAGGTGTATATATATATATATATATATATATATATATATATATGTATATATGTATATAGCTATGTATATATGTATATAAGTATATATATATAATACTATATAGATATATATATATATATATGTATATAGGTATATATGTATCTAGATATATATGTATATATATATATGTGTATATGTATAAGTATATAGATATGTATATATATATATATATGTATATGAGTATGTGTATATATATATATATATATATATATTATATATGCATATGTATATATATATTATATTATATGTATGTATACATAACTATATAGATATACTATGTATATATAAGTATATATATATAGATATATGTATATGTATATATATATATATATATATATATATATATATGTATGTATATAAGTTACTATTAGTGTGTGAGTGTGTGTGTCGGTGAATGGGTGTGTGTGTGTTGCTGTAAGTGAAAAAAAAAGAAAGAGAGAGAGAGAGAGAGAGATCGGCAGAGGGAGAGAATGCAGGAAAGAGCGGAGAGAGAGGAGAGAACGGAGGAGAGAGCTGGCAGGAGAGAGCTGGCAGGAGCGGAGAGAACGGAGGCAGGGAAGGCCTGCAGGCGCGTGCAGAGGGGGTCTGCAGGCGCGCGCGGACGCTTGCAGAGGTTGGCAGGGAGCCGGGAAGGGGCCTGGCCGGCCGCTGCAGTGCGCGCAGCGGCCTGTTGCGGGCGCAGAGGCGGGCGACAGAGCAGACGAACGGAGGCGGGGAAGGCCTGCAGGCGCGTGCAGAGGGGCTGGGGCGCCTGCAGACGCTCGCGGAAGCTGCGGGGGGCCGCTGCGCGCTGCTGCTGCTGCTGCCGCCGCTTAGCTGCTGCTGCTGCTTCCGCTGCTTCTGCTGCTGCTTCCAGCTTCAGACTTTGAAGAAGCAGCAATGGCGGGAAGGGCAGGAACGGAAAACAAATGAAAACAGAGAGCCACCACGCCCACCGGCTCTTTGAAGAGCTGGGCGGTGATGGTCTCACTGTGGTAGTGTGCACCACAGTGAGCTCCTGCCCGTCGGGTTTCTCCTCGAAGGAGGTCCGGCGTATGGAGGGGAGAGGGAGGAGAGGAAGGTGGCGGCCTGCTGGTGTGATTCTTTCTTGCTGCAGCCAGCCGCAGCTGCGTATTGCAGCAATGTTCCCCCCTTCTCTGCTTCGTCGCGAGGAAGAGCTGCTGCTTTATAGAGGAGGAGAGCATGGCGGGGAGGCATGGCAGCAGCAGGGAGAGGCGCGGGAAGTTGCTGCTGCAGGGAGAGGCGCGGGAAGTTGCTGCTGCAGGGAGAGGCGCGGGAAGTTGCAGCAGCGGGAGATGGGAGGAATGGCAGCCGCAGGGAATGGCTTGGGCAGGGAGAGGGCGGACGCGCGCGGGAAGGACCGCAGGACAGCAGGGAGAGGCGGGACTGCTGCATGCGGCTGCGGGAAGGCGCATGGCGGGGAGATGCAGCGGAGAAGTTGCAGCCGCAGGAGAGAAAAAAAATAGAAATCAAGAGGAAATAAAAATAGAGAAGGGAATTTTTGCAAAGAGGCACTTGAGGAGAATGTAAATTATGAAGCCCTTTTATTCCAATCTTCCCTCCTCTTAATTAAATGCATGAATGCAAGTATTTTTACAGATGCGACTATAGGATTATAATATACATAGTTAATGCTAGAAAATAGCATAAGAAGGCGTCCCTATAGGCGTGTTTTGAGGTGCAAACATATACCCCCATGCCTATCTTTTGCTAGTCCCTAGCAAAACCGTATTTAGAAATGTTCTTAAGCTGAAGATTTTCTTCTGAGATGATATCGGTGTGTTTATTATCGGATATTGTGAGAACCAATTGTAAAGAAGACTACCAGTACTTTAAGTCTTACATGACAAAGATTATCTCTCAACTAACCAGGACTCTTGATATTTAAACCTTAAGTACGATTTCCAGGACCCAGGAGGTTTTTCCATACTCGAGAGCTCAAGAGGTTATGGTTTGTGCATAGTGAAGGATCAAGACTGACCAGATGAACCTTAAGACTCACTCCCAGGGTTTCACGAATTTTTAAGTACAGGTTGGTCCCAATTTCAGCTCGTGTTTTCGGATTGACCCTTAAGATGATTACGGAAAACTCAACTCCCATTTTTGAAAAACAAATTATACCGACATTTATGAGATATACTGATTCTTTTGCAACATCTTTTTTTTTTTTTTTTTTTTTTTTTTTTTTTTTTTTTTGTGGGAGAGTTTCTTTTTGGTGGAAAGAGCCACTCCTAAACACAAGACTAAAACTTGGGATAAAAAGTCTACCTGCACGCACAGGTAAGGACTCCACCTTTCCTAATGAACACTAGGGTTGGATCTTATGTTCACCTGATCTTTCCTGATATGTGTAGTGTGAACCAAGTTTACTTAAGCTCTCAAGAAAAAGCAAACCAACGAATCCTGTACTGTGTCTCAGGTACAAGAAACGTTCTTAGTTAGGAGAGATTTTGATCTATTTCGTCAATGCTTTAAGTGAATTAAGCCGAGCCTGAGCGAATCAAGCTTCTGTGGCCTGGAAATTTTTCAAAACAGAGGTTGAATATCCATAAACACTTATTGTATTTTTGTTTCAGCTTTTAGATCATTACTAAACACCATTTATTACTATATATATATATATATATATATATATATATTTTTTTTTTTTTTTTTTTTTTTTTTTTTTGCATATTTATAAATAGGTGGTAATTGTCTGATACCATAAAATACCCGGATCCTATGGATGCCTATCCACCCCCCCATGCCAAACAATGCTATGTCCTCATATGCATGCAGGGAAAGGCAGAGGAAGATCGGGTAACAAGAGCTGAGGTGCAGGGTATAGATCAGGGTGGAAGGGTGGGTGGATGGTGGGTGGTGAAGAGAAAAGTGAAGTGATTGCGATAGAGGTGTGAAAAGTGATGGTGGATGGTGAGTGCTGTTAGGGTGCCTCCCAACAAGCGCTGAATTTAATGTCCCCAGCTGGACTCAGAATGAGGCAAAGAATTAGTTACCCTCCAGCAGGGCAACGGTTTCTCCAACGGGGGCAGGTTCATGAGTCAGATAGGGTTTCAAACGCTGCCCGTTGACCGTAAATTTACGCCCAGATTTGGGATCTTCGATTTCGACGGCCCCATTGGGGAATGGTCTTGAGACCAGAAAAGGACCAGTCCATTTGGACTTTAATTTCCCAGGAAAGAATTTGAGTCGGGCATTATAGAGCCAAACTTGCTGAGATGGCTCAAATTCCTTCCGCCGAACATGGCTGTCATGAAAAGCCTTAGTGCGCTGTTTAAAGGTTAGAGCAGAATCATAGGCTTCACGACGGAGCTCTTCCAGCTCTTGGAGTTGGAGTTTCCTTTCTCGTTCACACAAGTCTGGGTCGAGGTTACATTGGCGAACCGCCCAATAAGCGCGGTGCTCCAACTCCACAGGCAAATGACAAGGCTTCCCGTAAACGATTCTATATGGAGACATACCAAGGGGAGCCTTGAAGGCGGTCCGATACGCCCAAAGTGCGTCAGTCAGCTTGTCGGACCAATCCTTACGGTCAGGCCGAACCGTTTTCTGGAGAATCTGCTTGATTTGCCGGTTCGACACTTCCGCCTGGCCGTTCGTCTGAGGATGATACGGGGATGCGATACGATGGTGGACTCCGTATCTCCTCAGAAGTGCCCGAAAAGAAGCATGGGTAAAGTGGCTTCCTCCATCCGAGATAATGGCCCGAGGGATCCCAAAACGCGCAAAGATATGGTCTTTGACGAATCGGGTGGAGATAACATGGTCAGCACGGCGCGCGGGAATAGCCTCGATCCATTTTGAAACATAGTCGACGGCCACGAGGATGAATTCGAAGCCGTTGGATGGAGGGAAGGGACCCATGAAGTCAATTCCCCAGATGTCGAAGATTTCCGCAGCTAGGATGTGTTGCAAGGGCATCATGTCACGACGTGCCATTGACCCTAAAGACTGGCACCTAGTGCAATGTTTGGCATAAGCGTGCGCATCCTGGTGAAGGGAGGGCCAAAAGAAACCGCACTGCAACACCTTGGCTGCAGTTTTCCTCCCAGAGAAATGGCCTCCACAGGCCTGATCGTGGCAGAAGGATAGCACACTGGGGAACTCACTGTCAGGAATACAGCGACGGATGATTTGATCAGCACCTATCCGAAAAAGAAGTGGATTATCCCAGAAATAATACTTTGCTTCTGCCATGAGACGCTCACGCTGGTTTTTAGGCCAGCCACGTGGAAGAGATCCAGAAGCAAGGTAATTGGCAATGTCGGCATACCACGGTCCACTTGCCGCATTTATTGCCAATAGGTGCTCATCAGGAAAAACTTCATTAATTGGCAGAGTAAGTCCAATATGGTCAGGGTCCAGTCTGGAAAGGTGATCAGCCACAACATTCTGGGCTCCGACCTTATCACGAATCTCAATGTCAAATTCCTGGAGCAGAAGGATCCAACGAATCAGTCTAGGCTTGGCATCCTTCTTGTGCATGAGATGGCGAATGGCCGCGTGATCAGTGAAAACAATAATGTGAGAGCCCAGAAGGTAAGAACGGAATTTTTCCAGCCCAAAGACGACTGCCAGTAGTTCCTTTTCAGTGGTAGTATAATTACGCTGGGCCTCGTCCAACGTCTTACTGGCGTAGTATACCACGAAGGGGTGTCTATCGCGTCTTTGTCCCAGGATGGCTCCGACTGCAAGGTCTGAAGCGTCACACATAAGTTCAAAATTGAGGGACCAATCAGGCGGCTGGAGAACAGGGGCCTTGGTGACAGCATTACGCAGTTGCGTGAATGCTTGTATACAGTCAGGGCCCATGTCGAAGGGCACGTCGGTTGATAGGAGATGAGTTAAGGGTCGAGAAATTTTGGAGAAGTCTTTGATGAATCTCCTATAGAAACCGACGTGTCCCAAGAAGGAGCGGATTTGTTTGACAGAACCAGGCACAGGTAAATCAGCAATGATATCGAGCTTAGCTCTGTCAACCTCGATACCCCTATCGGAGATGATATGTCCAAGAACAATTCCTTCGTGCACCATAAAATGACTTTTTTCCCAGGAAAGCACGAGGTTTACATCAATACATCTCCTAAGGATGCGAGTCAGGTTGGCAAGACATTCGTCGAAAGATGGTCCAAAGACTGAAAAGTCATCCATGAAGACCTCCAGAAAGTCACCCACCATGTCATGAAATATCGCCAGCATGCATCTCTGGAAAGTTGCTGGCGCGTTACAAAGTCCGAACGGCATCCTTCTAAAGGTGAAGGTGCCGAAAGGGCAGGTAAAAGTGGTTTTCTCTTGGTCTCGGGGGTCTATTGCCACCTGGTTATATCCTGAGAATCCATCCAGGAAGCAGAAAAATTTATTTCCCGCTAACCGCTCCAGGATTTGGTCAATAAATGGTAGCGGGAAGTGATCTTTCTTGGTTGCAGCATTGAGTTTCCTATAATCCACACACACTCTCCAAGATGTAGGAGTGCGTGTAGGGATGGATTCGCCCCTGTCATTGACACGGATGGTGAGTCCTGCCTTTTTGGGCACAACGTGAATCGGACTCACCCAGGGGCTATCGCTGATCGGGTAGATTATACCCGCATCCAGCCACTTAATGATTTCATTCTTAACGACCTCCCGCATGTTAGGGTTGAGACGTCGCTGCATCTCGCGAGAAGGTCGAGCCTCCTCCTCCGTATATATACGATGAGTGCAGTAGGAGGGACTAATACCAGATAAGTCTGATAAAGACCATCCAATAGCTGCCTTGTGTTCTAGGAGGACCTTAGTTAGTTTGCACTCCTGCTCCATGGTTAATTTTGAACTGATGATTACAGGGAGCGTTTCATTTGGTCCCAGGAAAACATACTTGAGTGTATTAGGCAGCACTTTTAGCTCGGGAGTGGATGGGGAAGGATCTGGCATTTCTTGGGACGAGAGTGTCCCAGACGGGTAGGGGAACAAGTTAGGAGGAAGAAACTGGCCTTCAGATTGGCCAAGAAGAGGGGCTTCTTGGATAGATGGATCCAAAAATGAATAGCCCCAGTGAGAAGTATATGGGCTCAAGGTCCCAGTGTGGATTTGTAAATCCGCCTGATTTGGCGGGGAAGAAAGGGCAATTCGGTTTTCATGAGTGTGGACTGACAGTGAGTAGCCCGGATATGACTCAGACCACGAGGTATGGGAAGCGGAGAAAACCTCGTCAGAAGTCTGGCCAGGAGAAGGTACTGGACAAGGGAGGGATTGGGGAACGTCACAGTATGCGTTGGTCAGGCAGTTATCAGTGTTTATAGGTAATCCGCAACAGTCCGAATAGGTCCCAATTAGTCCGATACACGCGCTGACGGCCATGTCCTCGTCAGACGTGTCATCCTCAATGCAATCGCAATCAAAGTTCTTGGCTGCCTTGAATATGTTAAGCTTGAGCTTCTCAGATCCAACGGCAATCTCAATACAGCCCGACTCGCAGTCGATGTGGGCGCGGGCTGTGGCCAAGAAAGGTCGACCGAGGATGATCGGACAATCAGAAAGTGAACTAGGAACTTCCATATCTAAAACAAGAAAGTCAACAGGAAAACAGAGACTGTTGACCCTAACCACCACGTCTTCCACCACACCCTTCGGGATTTTGACAGAACGATCTGCCAACTGTAACGTGACAGGGGTGGGTTTCAGATTTCCCAAGGAAAATTTTTTGAGCATGATGGTCGGTATGAGATTGATGGAAGATCCTAGATCAAGCAAGGCACGGTTAAAACTGCAGCCTTGGATGCTACAGGAAATCAGTGGTGTGCCCGGATCTTTCTGCTTCGGTGGTAAGTTTGATAGTATAGCACAACTCGCATGAGGCGAGAGAACCACCGGATTCTTAGTCTTCTTTGACTGTCGCCTGGGTGTTGTGTAGTCTTTGAAAAATCGAGCGACAGTAGGTATGTGGTCGATTGCCTCGAGCAGGGGTACCTTGATTTCTACATCCCTGAACAAATTACGTAGGTTGTCAAAGGCCTGCGTATTTTTCTTTTTGCCTTTTGGCTCCCTTAGTAGAGCCTCAGGGAATGGGACTGATTCTGGCACAAGTTTTGGTGCATCATCCTCTCGCGAATGCGGTATGCATTCCGAATGAGAGGGCGAAGAAGAAGATGGGCCAGGATCAGGTCGAGGCGGATCGACGGTCTGCTTACCGCTCCTCGTAGTGATAGCATTGGACGATGCGGGTCCAGTGGGATCATACGGTGGAGGAGGGTTTGCAATGGGGATATAAGAGTGTGGTGCTGCAGCAGGATTAGCCTGAAATCCCGGTGGAATGTTCGGAGCTTGCAGAACTTGATTAACCTGTCCCTGAGAAGGTCGTACCTGTGGTTGAGAACCACGGGGCACGAAATTTCGCGGGTTTGGAACAGGTTGGGCGGGAAGAGTGCCCTGAGATCGAGTCGCCATGCGTAGTTGACTGATCTCGGCATTCTGCTGCGCCAATTGGTGCTGAAGAGAGGTCATGTTCTCTTCATGGCGCTTTGACATTTCCGTCATCATTCGCATCAATTTGTCAAGAGGGCTTGATGCGTGTTCAGTTTGTGGTACGCAAGGGCCTGATGGCGGATTTGCCATAGGATTAAACTGGACCCTTGGGATGACGGGTGCGGACGGTCGCATTGGTCCACCCGCGGGGTTTTGGCGCTGCGGGTTGTTGGACCATGCAAAGTTCGGGTGATTACGCCACCCTGGGTTATAAGTGGCAGAGAACGGGTTGTTCCCCAGGGCGCAAGCATCTTCTATGCCAGAAGACGCGTCCGCATGTAGATATGCGTCAGAGCACACGGAGGCTTGGTCCTCCGTGTCGAAATACTGGCTCGCAGAAGCCAGTTCCACATGACTTACCGAGTCGCTTGGCGCGACACTTGGTAAGGAAGGTCTAACGGGGTTTCTCGGGATAAGCCTTGTATTAGAAGAACTTGGATTGTGACGAAGTGGTGAAGAGGTGGTGTTTGCCATAGATCGGGCGGGGTTGGCCAGAAGCTCGTCCAGCTTCTTGTGCACGACGGAGACTTCATCCAGTTTTTGTGCAATAAGGCTTAGATCAGTGGATGAATGGGAGGGTCCCGTGTCTACTTCGTGGACATTTCGGGGCTGGCTGGTACGATTAAAGGCGACAATGGAAGCATTGTTCATCGAGTTTTCACTCATATTTTCAAACAGCTCGAATGCTCCATTCTCGTCTTTATTCATAAAGTTCCCTCCGCAGGAAGCGTCTGCAATCTGCTTCAAAGTCTCATTTAGCCCATAGTAGAAAATCTGGGCTATATGCCACTTAGGCAGACCGTGATGCGGACACTTCCTGAGGAGGTCGTTATACCTCTCCCATGCCTCATGAAATTGTTCGCCGTTTTGTTGCATAAATGAAGTGATAGCACGGCGAAGCGCATTGGTTCGCCCGATTGGGAAGAACTTCTTGAGAAATGCTGTTCGCATCTCTTCCCAAGAGTGGATGGTTCTCCCAAGGGTGCGTAACCATTGCGACGCTTTATCCCGTAATGAAAACGGGAACATCTTCATGAGGACTATAGATAACCCGACATTTCTTGGTTTAACGGTTTCAGCAAGTCGGGTTAGGTCTTCCAAGTGGAGAAATGGGTCTTCACTTGCAAGACCATGAAAGTGAAAATTGATTAGGCCAATTATGTTTGGTTTTAATTCAAAGTCGTCCCCGCCCATGGGAACCCGAATTTGTCCTATGGTCTCTGTAGCAGCGGGATTCTGATAAGAGCTAAGAGACCTAGGCTCCTCCCGTTCGGGAGGGTTCTGCATTTCCTCCAATGTTTCCCGAATGGCTTCGATTTGCTCATTATACATTTCCATTTGGGCTTGGAGGCGGGTTATGGGTTCTAAGGCTCCACCACCTGGTGGATTCTGAGGGCGGTTTCCTCCCTCGGGATTTGGGGGTGGGCGTGCAGCCATGTTTGTGGAGGAGGAGGACGATTCGACTTGTTTTCTAGATTTATCAGTCAATTCAAATAGTTCAGGGTTTTGTGACCTCCTCCCAAACATGCACTACCGCAGGAAGAATTGGGGAGATGAGAAGGGAAAAGGGATGAGAGAAATGACGCCGCACAGGTACACTTGATTACAAATCAATACAGTCAAGTTCCTAACCTCTACAGTGTGCCCTTAGACCTAAAGATCTAAGTTACCTACTATCACGAACTACGGAACCGAATGCGAGCACCGCGGAACCACCGGGCCAGATTGAAAGGCCGTTTGCCCCAGTCTTAGACACCCGATAGCACGCGGGAACTCTCACCAGCACGTAGTCGCTACACACAGGTAGTTAGACCTCCAATCCTTAGTAAGGGTCAAGTTACTACCAGTTTTAATTAGAGGCTTAGGGTCAAGTGCTTTTGGAATGTGAAGGGCGTTGTTTACGGGTAATGCCCAAGTGATTGATTTTAAGAGTGTGTAAGAACAAGCATGCAACGGGGAAATCTCCCCGAATTGAAGTTTTTATTGGCGAATGGTTTTTTAGAGTTCAGCCTTAAGTAGTATGAATTTTAGGGTTTTGCTGAATTACCAATTCAACCAATCTCCGGGTTTTTTGCAAAAATACAGGTTTTCCTTCTAAAACCCAAGAAACCCTTCTTCAATTATCAGTTAGTTAATGCATGCTAAAATGCAATGGGCTACCCTAAATGGAGATTTCTAAGTGTGGATGCACGAATCAATTTTATACCAATGTGAAAGGGAGCCAAAGCACTTCAATTCAAGTGCTCCCAATCACTAGAAAGATATCCACACACAAGGCTTCAACCAACAGATAAAGAAAATAAAATTTTTGGGGTTGAAGTATTCAGGATCGAATCACAGGCAAGTTTGAAAAGTCGTGGTGGGGTTGGAATCAACTCAATTCCAAATCTCCCCACCAAAAAAAATGATCCTGAATTAAAGATAATTGAGGCAAAAGAGGGATACAAGCAATCTTTTTCTTTGCCTCAAAGAATACTTCCCATGGCGAAAAATCTAAGAATCAAGATTCTAGAATTTTCGCTATGCGAAGTAAGGCGGGAAATCCCGGGGCAGTGGGAGTGAAGACAACCAATCAATCAAGTGAATTTTAATCCACTTGCCCTCAAGAAATCCCAAGAAGTTTTTCTAATTTTTAGTTTTTAAAATTTTTTTTTTTTATTTTTGTGGTGGCAAGTTAACACTAATTTGATGAGAAAAGAAAACCTACTTGTTCGGCAACGTGTGCGAAGCTCCAATGCGATGTCGGCGTCTTCACGCTCTCGTTCCCGCCTTGGATCTGCTCACGTCCTCGACTTCGTTAGCCTTCTTCTCCTTCCACCAGGTTCACCTGCACACCAAAAACAATAATACCCGTGAAGAGAGAAGAGACAAATTTAAAGGAATTGGATAGAAACTTACTCGAAAGCGCACGTTCCCCGGCAACGGCGCCAGAAAAGCTATGATGGTCGGCCTGGATAGGTTGTTAATATGATATTTTTATCGTTGAAATGTGTATAGTGGTTAACCTAATTCAGACCTAACCATCTCTTTACAAAATTTTTAACCTGGCCTAATTGATTTTATCTTGTCACTTTTAAGCCCAGGGTCGAACTCAGGGAAGTGGGGTTCAAGTCGAGTTTCTACGTTTTCCTTAAAACGCGTCTCTTCCGTTCGTTTATTCTGTTTTTGGTATTTTTCTTATTTAGGTTTTTTTTCTGGTAATCCTTGTTCTTGAGGCACACCCTCAAAATTGTGTCCTTGGCTTTTAGCCAAAACAGAGTTTCAAAACACGTCTTGCTACTTGCAAGATGGGGTACCTGCAAATCAAAGATTATCTTTTCACTTTTATACCCTTTTTTTATCTTTTTACTAAGGAAGCTATCAGATAGAAAGTAAATATAGTAGCTATAGATATATATTTATATGTAGTATATATATAAAGGGGTGGGGGTGGAGGTGACGATGGAGTGTAGCACTATGTCGAGTCAGCCGACGTCTAGAGAGACGCAACCAACACGACTAGGTGCCGCGTGGAGTGTGGGTGGAGGATGGATGATGTATGGGACCACGCTTTTTGTACACGCTGTATCGCAGAATATCAGCAACTGGTGCAAATATTCCCGCGATACAGCATATAGTAAATAACGCGAAAATATATGTACATATGTATGTATATAAATGTATAAGTATATATGTATAGATATATATAGATAGATATATATATATATATAGGTGTATATATATATATATATATATATATATATATATGTATATATGTATATAGCTATGTATATATGTATATAAGTATATATATATAATACTATATAGATATATATATATATATATATGTATATAGGTATATATGTATCTAGATATATATGTATATATATATATGTGTATATGTATAAGTATATAGATATGTATATATATATATATATGTATATGAGTATGTGTATATATATATATATATATATATATTATATATGCATATGTATATATATATTATATTATATGTATGTATACATAACTATATAGATATACTATGTATATATAAGTATATATATATAGATATATGTATATGTATATATATATATATATATATATATATATATATGTATGTATATAAGTTACTATTAGTGTGTGAGTGTGTGTGTCGGTGAATGGGTGTGTGTGTGTTGCTGTAAGTGAAAAAAAAAGAAAGAGAGAGAGAGAGAGAGAGATCGGCAGAGGGAGAGAATGCAGGAAAGAGCGGAGAGAGAGGAGAGAACGGAGGAGAGAGCTGGCAGGAGAGAGCTGGCAGGAGCGGAGAGAACGGAGGCAGGGAAGGCCTGCAGGCGCGTGCAGAGGGGCTGGGGCGCCTGCAGACGCTCGCGGAAGCTGCGGGGGGCCGCTGCGCGCTGCTGCTGCTGCTGCCGCCGCTTAGCTGCTGCTGCTGCTTCCGCTGCTTCTGCTGCTGCTTCCAGCTTCAGACTTTGAAGAAGCAGCAATGGCGGGAAGGGCAGGAACGGAAAACAAATGAAAACAGAGAGCCACCACGCCCACCGGCTCTTTGAAGAGCTGGGCGGTGATGGTCTCACTGTGGTAGTGTGCACCACAGTGAGCTCCTGCCCGTCGGGTTTCTCCTCGAAGGAGGTCCGGCGTATGGAGGGGAGAGGGAGGAGAGGAAGGTGGCGGCCTGCTGGTGTGATTCTTTCTTGCTGCAGCCAGCCGCAGCTGCGTATTGCAGCAATGTTCCCCCCTTCTCTGCTTCGTCGCGAGGAAGAGCTGCTGCTTTATAGAGGAGGAGAGCATGGCGGGGAGGCATGGCAGCAGCAGGGAGAGGCGCGGGAAGTTGCTGCTGCAGGGAGAGGCGCGGGAAGTTGCTGCTGCAGGGAGAGGCGCGGGAAGTTGCAGCAGTGGGAGATGGGAGGAATGGCAGCCGCAGGGAATGGCTTGGGCAGGGAGAGGGCGGACGCGCGCGGGAAGGACCGCAGGACAGCAGGGAGAGGCGGGACTGCTGCATGCGGCTGCGGGAAGGCGCATGGCGGGGAGATGCAGCGGAGAAGTTGCAGCCGCAGGAGAGAAAAAAAATAGAAATCAAGAGGAAATAAAAATAGAGAAGGGAATTTTTGCAAAGAGGCACTTGAGGAGAATGTAAATTATGAAGCCCTTTTATTCCAATCTTCCCTCCTCTTAATTAAATGCATGAATGCAAGTATTTTTACAGATGCGACTATAGGATTATAATATACATAGTTAATGCTAGAAAATAGCATAAGAAGGCGTCCCTATAGGCGTGTTTTGAGGTGCAAACAACGTGCCCCAGGAAGGATCGGATGTCTTTGATCGAGCTAGGCATAGGGAGTTTGGAAACTAGATTCACCATGGCTTGATCAACCTGGATGTCTTTTTCAGAGATGAGATGTCCCAAAATAATTCCCTCAGGTACCATGAAGTGGCTCTTTTCTCAGGAAAGAACCAAGTTCACATCGATGCATTGCCTAAGGATTTGGACCAAGTGTAGGAGGCAATCATAAAATGATTCACCAAATACTAAGGAGTCATCCATGAAGACTTCAAGGTATTCTCCTACCATATCTGAGAATATGGAAAGCATGCACCATTGAAAAGTAGCGGGTGCATTGTAAAGATCGAACGGCATCCTTCGAAATGCGTATGTTCCGAAGGGGCAGGTGAAGGTGGTCTTTGTTGAACGTACGGATGGCTTTGCTAACGTGTTTGATTTTGGAAAACCTATCGTTGTAGCTTGAAAGCGAAGAATTCGTGTTCAACAAATAAAATTTATACCAAAATGAAAATTCCGGGTCGAACATAGGGAGGCAGACGTTTGATTTAAAAACTATGCGTTTCTTTTTATTTGTCACCAAGTAATTCAATTTAAAACTATCTAATTAGTTACAATAAATAGAAGAGAGAGAGAGGGT
Source organism: Thalassia testudinum (assembly GCA_037157565.1). Lineage (NCBI taxonomy): Eukaryota > Viridiplantae > Streptophyta > Magnoliopsida > Alismatales > Hydrocharitaceae > Thalassia > Thalassia testudinum. The sequence continues at coordinate 64,328,921 of JAZHRO010000054.1, forward strand.
AAGAGAGAGAGGGAATATTACACAGAAATCAAAATGAGATGTAGAATAAACAGAGAATTTATCATTCGGGGAATTTGTTCATTACAACTAGAAAGCATAAAACAATTGCACTAGAAAGCGATAAATTTACTCTAGAAAGCATTAAAAGAATGGAGGGAGAAATGTCCTCCTCGACAGTCGCTTGGAGGACAAGCAAAACTACACTAGAAAGCAATAAATCTATATTAGAAAGCAGTAAAAAGAATAGGGAGAGAGAAATCCTCCTCGACGGTTGCTTGGAGGACGAGCCGGACGGGATGACGCTTGGACGAAGGAGAACGAAGCAGGATGAAGCAGAAGAATGGGAACGGAGTAGCACGCCGTCGTCGTCGCGGGATCCACTTCCGAAGGGGGACAAAAATTTGGACTTTATCTCGCGAGAAGCATCCCAGGTGTGGGACAAGCTTCTCTTGAGCTTTGGAGGGGTAGAGAAGAGAAGGAAGGGATGAGAATTTCATATAGAGGGGGTCTCCTTTTATAGTTGCAAGGAGTGGGGGAAAAATGGACATTACAACTTCAAAATAATAAATGAGGGGTCTTTAGTGACGGATAAATCCGTCACTAAAGCCCCCAGCGTGGGCGTAGCTCCTATGCCCACGCGCGCCTCCTCAGCTGTCTGCGCACAACGCTCATGCACGTACTTTAATTCTCAGCCGTCCGATCGTGAGATCGGACGGCTTAAGACGCATCTCCGCCCACTGCTGCGCCTGCCTGGCACGTGCGATCGCGCGTGACGCCACGCGTTCAATAGCACGTAAACGTTATCCGGCGCACATGGCCGTTGGATTGCGATCTGACGGTTGATGAAAGCGCGCCCGCTGGCCTCAGAAATCGCTTGGCGAGGCTCGAATGCGCGCTAGCGCCTCGCGATAAGGAGCTGGACCATTACGCTGCCTCGCCCAAAAGGTCGCGCGGATGATTTTAAAGAGCCGCGTCCACAGCCGTTGGATCGAGATCCAATGGCAGAGAGGGGGCGACCGTTTGGGCGGCCGAGATGGTACCACGTGGCGCCATCTTGGCCGTCCATCTTCTGGAAGTTGTAAATGGTGCCACAGATGTCGGATTGACTCGATTTTTGCATCGTTGAGCTGCGATCGTCGATCCGAATTCATCTGTGTGGTCGGATTTGTCATTTGAAGTGCGGATTTACACCATCCTGGCCCTTGATCTTCTAGGATTCCCCGGTCACTATCTGATGCTATGGATGCCTGATTAGGGAGATCTTGGAGTCGTTGAACTCCAATCGTCGCCCTGATCGCATCCATACGGTTGGATCTTTGATCCTAGGCCCTGATAAAATGTTTGCCTTGTCCAAGCACATAAAAGGAGACAATTAGCCTCCATTTTATTCAAACTACTCTAAATGTAAGATGATGCATGTTATGAAATATTTATATCATAAAATGCAATCCTATGCTTAAGAACATGCATAAATAGGCATTTTAAGTAGTGTAAATGTGTTTACATCAGTCTTCTCTTGGTCCTCAGGATGGATTGCGACTTGATTGTAATCGGAGTACCCGTCCAAAAAGTAGAAGAATCGATTTCCCACTAGTTTCTCGAGAATCTGATCAATGAACGGTAGTGGGAAATGATCCTTCTTCGTGGAGGAATTGAGTCTTCTATAATCAATGTAGACTCTCCACGAGTTTTCTATACGGGTCGATATGGTTTCTCCGATTTCAGTCGTAATGACAGTGAGCCTTGCCTTCTTAGGCACAACTTGGATTGGGCTAACCCACCGACTGTCAGAGATCAGGTAGATGATCCATGCATCTAACCACTTGATGATCTCCTTTCTCATTACATCCTATAGATTTGGATTTAGGCGTCTTTGCATTTCACAGGATGGTCGTGAGCCCTCCTCAGTGTAGATATGATGTGTGCAGTATGAAGGGTTGATACCAGTCAGATCATCGAGAGTCCATCCAATGGCTCTTCGATGTTGCTGGAGAACAAAAATCAGGTGTGTTTCCTGATCAGGTGTGAGTCAGGAGTTGATAATCACAGGAAACATTTGATTGGAACCCAAAAAGATGTATTGGAGATGATCGGGAAGAGACTTTAATTCCATAACTGGGTTGTTAGCAGCAGCGGGTGGTTCAGGGTGGGTGTCGGGAGCAAAGGAGGGAGCTATGGGTGTGTCTAGGTTAAGTTCGGGCTCCTTTAATTACAGGTTTTGATCCTCTTGTGGTTGATCAGAAATAGTCAATTTTTCCTCGATAAAGTCGTCAACCATAGCTTCGATATCGCAAATCTGTTCTATGACTCCATAATTAATTCCTTGTTGGGCCTTAAAGATGTCGATCTTTAGTGTCTTGCTCCTAAATTTTAATTCAATTTGGCCCTCCTCACAATTGATATTGGCCCTAGCAGTGGCTAGAAAGGGTCTCCTTAGTATGATTGGTGTATTCTTCACGTTCTCAGGAGCATCCATGTCTAAGACAATAAAATCCATTGGAAAATATAAATCATGTACCCTAATTATGACATTCTCAAGAATTCCATTTGGTGACTTGATTGATCGATCGACTAGTTGTAAAGTCATTTCTGTCGGTTTAAGCTCGGATTCCTCGAAGTAGTCTAGTAGGGATGTAGGTATCAAATTTATGGAGGCTCCTAAGTCTAATAAAGCTTAGTCGAATTGTATATCACCGATTGCACAGGAGATCAAAGGGGTGCCTAAGTCTTTTGCCTTAGGCGGGAGTTTGCTCAAAATGACGGAGCTGGCTTGCTCCGACAATACGATCGAGTTCCCATCTTTGGTTCGTGGCTTATGCTTAGGTGTACACACGTCTTTCAAAAATCGTGCGTAAGCCGGTAAGTGACGTATCACATCCATCAAGGGGATGTTTATATGGACCTGCTCAAAGAGCTTAACCAGGTCCTCCTCGGGTGCCACGATTTTGGTTATCGTTTTTCCCTTGGTTAAGGCCTTGGGAAATGGAACCTTAGATGGTTCCTATAGAATGGGTCCAGGTTCTTGATCAGGGATAGAGGTGTCCTGGATGACTATTCTTGGGTTAGGGTTTGTATTACCAGGCTCAGAGTGGCTTGGATAAGGTGGGTCCTGTGTTGTTTTGCCACTGCAGGTAGTAACAGAATTCAATCCTACCTGGTTCTGGTTTGGTGTGGGTAAAAAAGGTGCTTGCTGCTGGTAACTCGCATATGATGTTGAAGCTTCCATCCCGGCGGGTGATGGAGTAGAAGGGGCTTGATAAACAAAGTGAGCTTGGCCTTGATTTGGGTTCATAACGTGCCTCTGGTTTGGCAAGTTATTCGGATTAGGTAGAGGTTGTGAAGGAAGTGCACCAGGTTGGCAAGGATTTGCCATCTGGGCAAGTTGATTGTGAACCTCTGTGATCTCGTCTCTGTGCTATTTTTGCATAGCCGCATTCGTCTTCTGAATGTCAGCCAGAGTCTGAAAGATAAGAGTCATTTGATCTGTATGAGTCAGCCCAGACTGATAAGTTGGGTTAGGCCGAGGTTAGGTCGAGGGCTGATATTGAGGTATCTGATTTTGATTATTTTCTGACCACATGAAATTGGGATGATTACGCCTTCCAGGGTTGTAGGTATTTGAGAATGGATCATTCTGAATGGCGTTGAGGTCCTCGCAAGTCTGAGGAACCTCGGAAAAGTCAGAATACGAGGGTTCAGTGTTCCCCCAACTAGAGTAGGTGGGTCCAGAGTTTCCTCCGAAACCAGAATCAGACAGGGGTGGATATGGGTCCATCCCCTGAGAAGATCGATGATAGATGTTGTGCACAGCCTCCTTGCTAGAGGGTGGTTGCACGAATGGGTTTTGTGTAAAGGTGGCTAGCTGCAAATGTCGAGTTAGCTCATCCACCTTCTTCTCAATAATAAAGACCTTGTTCAGATGACTGGCCATCAGTTCCAAGTCGATGAAAGAGGATAGGCCCTGTGTCTCATGTACTCCCTTTGGATACGTCAATGCACGGGCATTCGTCCAGTCGAACATGCCCATGGATTCATTATTGATGGAGTTCTCGCACATATTCTCAAGAATCTCCCACACGGTGTCTTCGTGTTGACCCATGATGTTTCCTCCGCAGGTCACATTGATGAATAATCGAATATCCTCATGGAGTCCCTGGTAAAAAGACTGAACTTGTTCCCATTTAGGAACTCCGTGGTGGGGGCACTTTTGCATGAGATCCAGAAAATGATTCCATGCCTCGTGAAGTAGTTCTCCTACTTGCCGTGTGAAATACGTGATCTAGTGCCGTAAAGCATTTGTCCGACCAACAGGGAAGAACTTTATCAAAAATTTGGATTGAAGTTCCACCCAGGTGTTAATTGGACGCATTTGGTTTTGGTACTAGTGAGCAGCTTTATCCATGAGAGAGGAGAACATTTTCATGAGTAGAACATCTCGATTTTGAGCTTTTGACCGAAGGTCTGGGCCAGATGCTTGAGTTGCTTGATATGCTGGAAAGGATCTTCGGAATTACGTTGGTGGAATTTGGGAATGGCATGAATCATGTTGGGCTTGAGTCAGTGTCAGGACCTCCAACAGGGATTTGTACTCGAGGTTTGATTGCCAACGAGCGGGATTGTAGTGATCTCGCATCATTGGACACTGCTGTGGGTTCACAAAGACTTGGAATATATTATTGATGTGTTGAAGCTAATTTTCAAGATTATTTTCTTCTATTGGTTGTTCCATGATGATGGATGAAGGAGAATTAGGTTCAGATGAATCAGAAGAGATATCGATTGGATTGGGTTGTTGCACAAACAAGGAGGTCAAGGCTTATCCTCGACGTGAATGAGTAGCTAAAGGAGGCCTCAAGGATTGTCTTAGAGACCTCCTCCCGAACATGCACCGATGGAGTAGATGAGAGGTAGAATGTGATGGACCCAATCAAGACACCCAAAAAATTTTGGATGACTATAGAGGTTTGGGGTGGATGATACCCATTAGTCAGAAAGCCGTCCACCTGAGAATTACCTGGGCAGTCAGAGAAGGAGAGTCCCGCAAAGACCCCTACATGGTAGAGCACCCCCACGAGTTACAGGATTTGCCCCACTTGACATCTCTTGACACTGATGTTCCAGGTAGACCAGAATGGGGACTTGACCTCTTAAGTCTACCAGTTTTAATTAAGAGTTAGGGTGCTTATGATTTCACTTGAACTTTTAAGATGTTTTTGTGAAAAGTGACCTAATTGGAAAATTGGTTAACCCAACAAGGTGGGTCAACTTCACTTGTTTTGTCTTCTTGAGAAATTTAGGTCCTTTTAGTGTTCAAATGAATTTAAGAGCCTGATTTTAGGGTTTTGCTTGAATAGATCAGTTCAATCAAGGTCTAGGCACACATTGTTTTGGAAAGATAAATTCTTGATTAAGTGTGTCTCTAAAACCCTAAACTGAAATCCTTAATTGGCTCTGATTTGGTCCAATTTAGTTTGTCAAAATGTGGTACCTAGGGCTTCAAACATGAATGTGGTAGCCCTAGATACCTTAGGATCTTAGTAGGTGCACAAATTAGGGCTTTGATGTTTCTAGAATGTATCAAATTAGGCAACTTGAGGATTAATCCAAGAATATAATGCAAGTAGCCCTAATTGATTTCTTCCTTTTTAGCTTAGCTTTTTCAGAATCAGGGGTTTAGAAGGATTTGAATGGAGTTTTACCAGTCTCTAGAGTGGTTGATGTGCGGCCGATCTTCCTCAATGGATCTCTTGAAATAGATCAAAGTCAAAAGAGATAGAGTAAGTTAGTATTGACTCGAATATTGCAATAAAGAGATTTGAATTGAGCGTAGCTCCCCGGCAACGATACCAAAATGTTGACCAGCGAAATCGAGGTTTAAAACTGCGTTATAGTATATTCGAAATCACTTTGAAAACAAATATATTTATTACTCGAATTTTAAGTTCGAGGTCGAACACAGGGAGCAATATAGAATTCAAAACTCAAGATCACAACAAAAATATAAGATATTTCAACAATAATAATGTCAGATATCAATGTGCAAAAAAAATGGAGTAAAATGGTGATTTAAATCACCAACTGCTCCTCACAAATAGCAATTAAATCAAAGACTCAAATATTTGTAATCAGATGTATTAGAGGGCTTAAACAGCCTATGCTACAGTGCTGTTTAGAGACTCAAGGGTCTCTCTTCTTCTTCCTCTTCTGTTCTTCTACTCTTCTTCTTTTTCTCTTCCCGTACGGCTCTTCTTCTTTTCCTCTTCTTCTTTGCTTTCCTCTTTCTTCTGAGTCAGATCTTCTTCTCTTCTCCTTCCCATGACCTTCTTCTTCTTCTTCTTCTTCTGCTTTTCTTCTCTGTTTTCCTTCTTCACACAGAGGGGGAAGATTCTTCAAATGGCTAAGTGTCAGCCATTACTCCCTATGGCAAAAATCGCCTGCCCCTGTGCGCTATGTCTCTTTCTCTCTCTGGGTCACACTCTACTAGAGCCTTCCACAGTACCGGGTATTCGGGTTTTGGACCTAGAGCGCACTTGGGTCCAGGACTGCGGGTGTGATCGCAGCTTAGGAGTGGAATGGGTTAGGTGGGTCAGGTCTGCGCCAGGCCCACGGGGGACGGGTCACGGGCGAGGCGTAGGTGAGAGGGTGAGCGGGGACCTCAGCCAGTGTCTGAGGCGATAAGCCTTAGACACAAAATCAACTTAGGTGCTGCGGTGTGCTCTTCAACTTCCAAGGTGGGACTAAAGTCCCACCTTCCTTTTGCATGTCTACAGTAGCATGCTCTCCTCTTTGATTGGTTCAGCTGCTAAGGGTATTTCCCTCAATTGAAGACCTGGGCATGTGCACGAGATGTTTTCTTGTGACCTAGAGTCGAGGCCTGGAGTGAAGGCACCCTGGAGTGGCCTCAAAGCTTGCTTGAAGGAGCTGTGGCAATGGCGCGAAAACCTGAAACACAAGAAAAGGGCCTCTCGGCCATGTCAGATAGCTCAATAGGTTCGCCGTACCACAGCGAATGATGTGGTGGGTGCAGCGTGTGGTGAGAGTAAGGGTGGAGGCCTGACGGTGGCGGAAATAGCTGTGCGAAGGTGGGTTGCTCAGGGGCACGTTTGGGTGAGTGGTGGAGTGAAATAGGAGAGGGCTTTTGTTCATGGTGGAACGACGAAGGTTATGGGGTGGTTGGCTAGGCAAATGGAGGAGTGTAGTGGTGGATATGCCTCGTTGGAGGAGTGGTCGGAGATGGAGAAGATGGAAGTGAGAGGTGACCGTTGGCGATTGTGTGCATATGTGAGGGTAGGAAAATGAAATAGAAAGAGGGAGGGAGCAAAAAGAAGGATTTAGTGACAGAGTAGGGCGGCGGAGGGCTCCGATGTTGGTTGACCAGAGCCAAAGAAGGAAGATAGTGCAATGAGACGGCGATGTCGACTGAGGTAGAGGCACAACCTCTCGTTCACAGGAGAGGTTCGCGAAGATGAGGGGAGGATCGACGACCGTCCAATTTGATGGTTGGACGGTTGGAGGAGGAAAATAGAGAGGGGTCGCCAGAGCTAAGTTTGAAGGTGGCCGAAGACAGAGAAGATGAGGGTTTCTTTGGCCAAAGCTTGCTGAACAGCATGATCGTGCACTGGGGTCTCTTTTATAGTACATAGGAAGCCCTTCTAATCTTGGAAAGAAGCTTTCAAGCTTGCAAGGTGGTTGCGACAAAGGATACCCGAACCTTTGAAAGGTTCACACGGCCTTTTGGGAAGGACTTAGAGCCCACGGAATGGCTCAAATGGAAGGAAACTTCCCAAGGAATCCTCATATCAATTTTGAGAGGGATTGATTGAGAATCGAGCGAGAAGTCCTCGCTTGAAACTCGACGGTGAAGGTTTCTCCTTCCAAAAATGACATGGGGACCTGTTTGTGAAGGAGGTAAAGAAGTTGTGGGGTTATTTGTAAGAAAATTCAAAAGTTAAGGGTCTGAATGAGATAGAAAGAGTCTGACTGGACCAAAATGCAAACTTGGTCAATATGATCTCAAATTGGGCTTAAATTTTGGTACAAACCTAATTTGGATCCAAGGAATCCAATGGTGAAGTTAGATTTAGGTTTTGACCAATTTTGATTGGGTAATTTATGCAAAAACTCAAATTAGGGCAAATGTTTGTCTAAGACTATTTTGGGTCAAGACGGGTTCTGATGGTCAAATTGAAGGTTCCGAACCCTAAAGAATATTTTTATATGAATTGTAGAGGTTTAGGTGAATTTTATTTTATCCAGAACCTCAGTTAATTACGCGAGTCTATTTTTAGGGTTTTAAAAGTCATTTAATTCTCAAAACACATGCAAACCCTTTTTTGTTTGTTCTGACCCACTTCTTAGACTTTTAGGACCATTTGAACCTTAATTACCCCCTAGGAAAACCCATGGTTGTACTACATTCATGATATGATGGTAAAACTGTTGTTTTAACCCTATTTTCTTATCTTTCCATCAGAATGGTTATGCAGTGACTTATGGCTCTCTGGTGGTTGTGTAGGAGCATTTACTAACTTAATTGGATAAAAAATGAGCTAGTTATGGCTCATGATATTATTCCCATCAGAGCCCCTCAGTAAACCTCCACAGGCGCTCCTCCTCAGTAGATGCAGCTGTCGGGGCGAAGTGTGACAACTTGAGGAAACGCATGCGGTGCGCGCTGTCATCGCCCCCTTACGGAGAGTGTGGAACTCCCGCCTCCTCTGGACCTGCCAGGTCTACGAAAAGTACTGCTCGCAGAAGAGAGCCACGAACTGGTCCCATGTTGGTTCTCTCCCCTCCTGGCCTCAACTGCCCTCCACCACCTATTGGCTGTGCTCTCCAACTGTTACGTGGCAAAGGCCACACGGCACTTTGTAGGAGGGCAGAGGGTATCGAACACCTTCTCTATCTACTCCATCCAGTCCTCTGCCTCAGACAGGCTCTCATCCCCCTTGAAGGAGGGGGGCTTCAGCTTCCGGAACTGGATAAAAAGCTTATGGTGGAGCTGCAACGAGGGAATAGGTACACCTCCAGGCAAGGAGGGATCGTGTTCAGAAGTGTCTGTGGGTGGTGGGGGTGGTGGAGGATCACCCCCTCCCCCTCTAGCTCGTACGACACTGCGGCGGTTCCCCTACCCCATGGAGGACTCTCCCTCCACCTCCTCAGGGAGGGGTGGTTGAGGAGGCTGTTGGAGCTCCTCCCGTACGATGTCTCTGATCAGCTGGGCGAGATCCTGGGCTTGGATGCTCGGAAGGAGAGGTGGGTCGACTGGTGCCTCAGGTTTGGCACGTCCACCCTCTGACCTCGCCCACAGCCACGTCTGCGGCCTGCCTCGAGAACTCCCCGTCGAGGCATCTTCTACAAGGAGACGAACGAAAAAGAGCAGAAACTGACAATGATAGCAGATCACATAAGGAAAATAAGACTCGGGAGTAAAGATCAAGCAATATGTTGTGATGGCTATCCTAGTTACATGCATGTGGGTGGCTATTTTTTTCAGACCATTTGGTTCATTTCTCGGGATGACCTTTCTCTGATACCATCTTGTTACGACCCGATCCCAGGTCCTGACAGGACCCAAGACGACCCGCCTCGACTAATCCCAAGACCTAGTTGTCCAACAAGAAATAACCAAAAGTAGAAAATATTCTAGAACCACAAGTAAATGTAACTAAGCAGAAAATAATACAGAAACAGTAAAAGTACCTAAAGGGAATATCTCATAATAGTATAGGCCATCACAACTAGTACAGTGGAAAGTAAAGCGAAAAAATATATCAGAAATAGTATTTCATATAGCAAAACACTCACTATCACAAAAGAAGCTAGGAAATAGAAAGGTAAACACAGCTAAGGCTGGGCTCGACTGAGCCCAGCTCCCTCCACAGCCAGTGGTGCTGGCTACTCAACTCCCTAACCTGAACAAGATTACAAAATTCTGGAGTCAGCGAACGCTGAGTAGAGTGGTAATTCGGCCACTTACATGCAATTAAGACAAGAAATTAATTAATCATTCATTTTCATTTAGCTCAACCAAGTAGTTCTAATTTGTTTGCTCCTTTATTCATCTAATCATTTCTTCATCTGGCCTATTCCTTACGGGAACGATCTTGATTATAGTCTTTTCTATGATGTAGGATGTACACGTGGAGCTCTCCTGGCCTGGAGAGTCTCCCGTGGTAATCCTACACCCAGTCAGCCACCCCGAGGTCCCGGTCGCGACGTAGCGGTGACTACGACATGCACAATAAGCACATGGGTAGCTATCCTACACTAGCACACGGCCAGTAGTTTCTGTTAGCGGGTACGCCTAAAGGTATAGTAGAGAACAACTCAGGGCCTTGCCCTCTCAGAACAAGGGTCTCGCCCCTCCACAGTTCGCGTACCCTCGTTCGACTATCTCGGTTTGCCTAGTGGGCCTAACAAGAGTCGGTGTAGGGCGGCTAGCTCTGTCCCTACACTAAGTAGCTCATCTCAGTACCACGTACACGACGGCCAAACAGAAGTCGGTGTAGAGTCACTAGGCCTAACCTCAGGGCTCAGCCCAAAGGGAAGGCTAGCTCCCCTCTACACTAAAGGGATAGTTGCTCTCCTTGATACCATGTACACAAGGGCCAGCTCACTTCCCATCTTCTTACTATGTATAAGAGTCCTTCTCCTAAGTCCCCTTAGGGTTCATGCTTGTATTTCTTTCATTCTATTTTCCAACATTCAAATCTCACTATTCACATTACGGGTTTCATTCGTATATCAAGTAGCTCATGTTTTTCTAAAGAAAGCATCACATCAATAGGCAAATACATTTGCTAGCAAATTTGTTTAACATGCATCTCAGGGAAGACAGTGTAGCTTGAGCAAGATTCGTTCATTTCTGCCCTAGAGTTCATTTCACGCCCTAGGGTTCAAGTAAGTTATTCTAAACATGCACTTAGTTTTACTAAATCTTGGCATTAAAGCAAACCACTCTACCGGGAAACACGTGAGGAATGGGGGCTAGAACTGCAGGTCCTATTGCCTTCACAGATCCTGCATGCTCAACTGGCTAGTGACCTATACAATTGACCAACCATGTTAAACGAGTCAAAAACTATATACAAGTGACACTAACTCGTACAGAAACGTAAGCGCAAAACAACGGTACTTTGTTTGCAAAAATCCAATTCTGTTTGGACCCTAAACGGGCCAAAAACACACATACTGTCCAAAATCAGACATTTGGGACTAGGCCCAGACATCTTGAAAGACGTCAGAACTCACCCTTTCTTTCCTGCGGTTTCCTCAAATGTCTAAACCCCTCTGCAATCATCTGAGGGAAGTCCTAGATGTCGGACTCTTCTTCCGATCGTCTGGGGGTACAGTCAGACGTTTGGCGATGTGTCTAGACGTCCAAAAGTACCTCGAAAGGCATACCGCGTGCCTTTCCAACGGTCTACACTTGCGTACTCATGCATAGAGCCAAAAACGGCTAAGCCATCCTGCGATAAGGCCTGCATGGCTAGAAACCGTGCAGAAACATGTACCTTGGCAGAAAGCGTGCTTTCATACATTCGGCCTCAGCTCCAGACGTCCTACTGCTGCTCTAGACGTTTGGTAGATGCTCCAGAAGTCTGATACTGGAAAGTCCAGTACGTAGAACTCCTTCGCAGCATTTGTCTTCCCGCGAGCTCCGCCCGTAGAGTCCGCACAGCTGCTCCAGCAGCTATAGGAGGTTGTAGGACCTCTTCTTGCACGAGCTCCCTCGGCTCCCGTGGCTCCTCTGTCCGCAGCTCCTCTCTTCGCACCTCCGAGCTCCTCGGAGGTCCTCACACCTTTGAGCTCCTCGCTATTGCAGCCGCAGCAAGGGCAACTCCCACATGCGAGCTCTCTTGCTCGAGCTCCTTCGGCCGCGCACGCTCGAGCTCCCCTGAGCTCTCTCCTTCTCTCCCATGCTCTCCCCTTCTTCGCTCACACTCTCTCCCTCTCTCCCGTTCACATGCTTCTCTCCTTCCCCTGTGGCTGCAAGGGACCGGGAGGGGCGGATGCTAAGGGATGAAGGTGGAGGCTGTGGTGATTAAGAGGGAGGAGGGGGTTGGGTTTAAATAGGAGGTGTTTATGGTTTCAGGTGAGGAGATCAGAGGAGAGAGAAAATACATGCATGTTGCATGCCCGCGAAAAGCAAAAGCACGTATGATTTTCCGCACTTTCAGATGTCTAACCATCAATCCAAACATCAGGATAGACGTCTAATGAATACTCCAGATGTCTTATCCAACCCAAGAGTGGTGGGTCATTTCATTCACCATATGTCCTAATGCTTGGGCTGCAACAGTTGTCCCCACAACAAAAGATACTGTGTCGTTTGCATATTGGAGTATAGGGGCCATAACTCTTCTGTTGGACATGAGTATCCACTGATGACATCAGCCTCAGCTAGTTTACAGGCATACCTAGCCAATCCATCCACAACAAGGTTGAAGACCAGCGGGGCTAACGGGCATCCTTGCTAACACCGCATTATGGTTGAATCCACGCCTTACATGGTTTGCCATTGATCAAAGGAGAGAAAGAAGAGGTTGTGATGCAGTGATTCATCCATTGGATCCATAAGGACAGGAACCCTCTTCTCTTAAACACCTCCTAGAGATACAGCCATGAAATAGAATCATAGGCCTTCCGGAAATCAACTATCCACATAAAGGCTTTACATTGCCTTTTGTGCCACCCACACACCTTCTCCTGGAGGAATCTTAACTTCTGGATAATTAGATAATGATACTTGAAGTTAGGCATAGTTTTCGCTCTCGATTTCTACATACAAGTTCTTAGTGTGAATCTCTTGAGAGCCACCAAATAGGGCAAATACGCAGAGAGTGGTTTCTGATAAAACTAGGACTAAGGTGGATGGTCATAACCATCCATTACGGAATCCTCGGCTAAAGGAGGGTATTAATGTCCAGGTCAAAAATACGTTGTCCTATCCATTCCCTTCCCGGTGTCGAGAATAGGCACTTCCACCAAATAAGCCACGAGATATCCTCTTGAACACCCCTAATCCCGAATAATGTCTTGTAAATAAAAGTTCGTATGCTATATTGCATTGTGTTAGTAGATATTTGGATGCGAAAGAAAAAAAAAGAAAATGAAAAAAAGAGAAGAAAAGAATATATATATATATATATTTATATAAAAAATAGAGGAAAAAGAAAAGAAAATAAAAAAATATATATATACATAGAAAAAAAAAGAGAAAAAGCAAAAAAAAAGTTTATGAGTTTAGAGTTTATTTCAAGTGTACTGAGGTAATAACACCTACCACCCTCACGATCCACCAAATACAGCTTTGACCTACTTTCTGTATTTTTGGCTGCTTGAATACGGGCTGATGAATTCTGACTTTGTCGTAGAGTTATTAAAACCTAATCAAAGTGTTAATTCCAGGAGAGACCACCAAATAGACTGATAAATCTGGTGAGATTGTGAGCTCTAAAAGAAAGGAAAGAGAAGAAAGAAAAAGAAAAAGAAAGAGAAAGAGAGAATGAATGCAAAGAAACTAAAGAGAGCATAGTTTCTCTGTCTCTCTTTGAGTTGAATTATTTAATAGTATGGAAATCTAGGTTCTAAAGTATTAGTCTATATGCAGCATCGGATGAGTGTGAGCTACCAAATACAAACTTACTTGACTCAGAAATTGAAGTTCGTTGGGACAACCGGGTTTTATTGTTATAACGTTGTAGTATAGCCAGTTATTACCAACATTTCAAATATATAAATTTTTTTTACTCGGAAAATAAAAGAGTTCCCGAGGTCGAACTCAGGGAGCAAGTTGTATTCTAGAGATATACATGTTTCTTTTACAAAAAGAAAGAGAGAGGGAAAGAATTTGTTGTCTTCTTTTCTCTTTGTTCTGCAGAGGTGATGCTCTTCTTTCTTTCTTTCTTTAGATCTCCTTCTTCTTCTTCCTGCTGTTCCTGCTCCTCCTTTTTCTTCTGTCTTTCTTCAGATCTTCTTTCTTCTTTGTTTTTCTTCTTTCAGTTCTTCCCTTGTTCTTTTGTGTTCTCCTCTGCTTCGCCTTCTTCTGTTGTTCTTCAGATCTTCTTCCGTCTTTCTTCTTTTCCCTTCAGGACGTCGTCTGATTTCCAAATCAGACGACTTAAACTGCCTGTTGCTACAGTCAGCTTCCTTCTTCTTCCGCGGTTCTTCTTCTTCACCTGTGCCTGCACACTTCAGAGCTTACGTCAGAGAACAAAACCTACTCTACCCTCTCCCCCCGCGTCTCTCTCTCTCTGAAACCACTCTTGGGAAAGCTCTCCCAGAGCTGCCGGGTAATCGGGTTCGGGTCACGCCCGGGTCCAGGCCCACCGGCGTGCGTGGTGGGCGAGGAGTGCAGGTCAGTCTTAAGTCGGGTCGGGTCGGGTCAGGTCCGCGGGGCGTGAGCGCGGACGAGACCGGGTAACCGGGCGGGTGAAGGGGACCTCACCCCGTGTGCTGAGGCAGTAAGCCTCCAGCACTTTTGCATCTTATATCGCTGCGCCTCTTCAGGCTTTTCCGAGGTGGGACTAAATGTCCCACCTCAATTGCGCGCCCGTAGCGGGGAAATCAGCGGGAGATCGCGGCGTCACGCGAAGCCTTCTGCCTTAGCTGCGAGCCTGGTGTTTTGTCGAAACGCCTCGCAAGGCCTGGGAGTTGAATCTGGGCGTGGCGCTGAGCGTGGCGCGCCTGTAGCTGCAGGCGGAAGCAGTTCCTTCTGCACGGCAATGGCGGCGGAGGTCGGGTGGCCTGTTCGCAAGAAAACGGCCTCTCGGCCTAATCAGAAAGTGCCAGGAGCTTCGCCAGGGTGCGGCGAAGCTCGTGTGGGTGGTGGCGAGGCGTGGGGCGACGTGCAAGGGCTGCCCTAGGTCGGACTGTGGGTCGGAGGATGGGTTTGTTCGGTGGGGTTGCAGAGGGTGATGTGGGGGAAGTGGCAGGGCGGGGGTTGATCAGGGTGAGGAGGCGGAGGTCCTGCGGTGGTCGGCGAGCCGTGTGGGTTGCTGAGGTGATGGGAGCGGCTCGCCGGAGGATGGCCGGAGGCGGAGAAGGTGAGGGTGAACAGGAGCGGTCGAGGGTTTAATCAAATAAAAGACAGTGAGGAAAAGAAAGAGGAGGAGATGGGGAGGAGTTCTGACCTAGCTACGGAGACGAAAGGGGCCGGGGCAGGGCGACAGTCGTATCGACTGTCGCCGGAGAAGAAGATGCCCAGGGGAAGGGGCGGCGGCGAGCAGAGGGCTGGAGAGGTGCCAGCTGGGTACGGCGTGGCGCAGGAAGAGCAGGGGAGGAAGTCTCTGCTGCTGGTATTGCGGCAGAGCGAAGAGGAGGAGGAGGAGGAACCGCCGGAGCTGGTGGGCGTCTGCCGGAGGGAGAGGAGAAGAAAGTTGGGGGTTTTCTCCGTCAGACCTGAGCTGCCTCGGTCGGTGGAGCAACGGGGGGTATTTATAGGGATCAAACAGGGAGGAAGGCGGAGGGAGACGACGTGTCTCCCTCGCCGGAGAATGGCCGGAAACAAAAACCCATACCGTCCGTGCGTTCGCACGGCCGGTATGGTGGGTTACAACGACCAAGGGGGTGTCCCTGCGACGGCTGACGACGCAGGGCACCCCCGGTTTACTTGCCAGGTCCCCCCCCTCACCCTGCGCGGCGCCATGCTCCGCGCAAGGTCGCCGGAGCATGGTGGTGGCAGGTTTTGCAGGGGGGACCTAATCGCAAAGAACGAAGGAGAGTTAGGGGCCAAAATGCGAGGGTTCAAAAGTTGAGGGCCAAAAAGTAAATATATGAGGACCAAAGTGTAAAGTTGGTCAAGGAGGTTTCTTCATAGGCTCAAGTTTTTATACATGACTGATTAGGACCTAAGGAATCTGATGGTGAATTTCATTTCTATATTAAACCTTGTTTGACTGGTCAATTTATGCGAAAACCCAAATTAAGTTATTAATTGGGCATGGTTCTCAATGTAGGTCAAAATGGGTTCTGAAGGCCAAATTGAAGGTTCTAAACCCTAGAGATTATTTTTCTATGAATTTTAGAGGGTTTATTCTATTTTTACTTTACCTTGAACCTCGTGAATTGAAGTGGGTTGTTTTAGGGTTACAGATTATCATTTAGTTTCTTGGAATTGCTGTAGCCCTTGCTAGATCATTTCATCCCACTCTTATTCTTATTAAGCTGCTTTGACCTATGTTTGGGCCCTGAATTACCCTGTATGCAAATTATACTGGTAAAATTGCATTTTTACCCCTTATGACTTATTTTCTTCTCAAACTCAGGATTCTCTGAGTTAAGCCTTTCCTTGAGATATGTAGGAGCTTTTATCCTTTGTATTAGGTCAAAATGAGCTAGTTATGGCTCATGATGAGGTTCTCATCATACCCCCATGCCTAGCTTTTGCTAGTCCCTTAGCAACAACTTAAGGTTTCAACCCTTGTTCTAGACCATGAAGTTTTTAATAGTTTTAGATAAGTGCCCCTTTTTTATTTGAGCATAGATTAGGTTAGAATGCTGACCATAGGCCTAAAAGGTACTCTAGTACCAATCAAGATCCAAATCTGTCTAGCCTTAGCCTCAATTTTTTAGCAAAGGTTTTTAAGGTCCACAAGAACTAACCTAAGGTTTATTGGACTTCGTGGTTAAAGCACCCGTGCTTGAAATGATTTTAGCCCTGGCTCAGTTCGCAGTGCGTTTTGTAAGAGAGAGATAGAAAGTTTTTCTGTTTGGAGAGTTTTCTCTCTCTTTTTCTTTTTAGTTCTAGCCTAGGATTGGCTTTTCAACACGGTCTGTATCAGATTCCTTGCTCCCTTCATCAATCCTCAAGGGTTCCTGGCGATCGATGTTTCGAGATAGCACCGCCCATGGCAACCCCCGGAACCCTGGCTATTGAGATTTCGAGATAATCCCATCCATGGTGTTCCGTGGCCGAATCCAGACCCTGGCAATTGACACTTCGAGATAATGCCATCCATGGAATCTGAACCAGCAGAGTGCTTACATGCCCCCAGTAGGATATGTAAATATCCTAGGAGACAAGCACCGAGGAGATGATATTTTGCTACGCATCTTTGAGGGGATTTCCCGCCTCTCCGCGCTGGGAACTCGTCCAAATCAACTTGTGTTGATCGGCCGCTCCTATTCTAGGTGTTCTTTTCAGAATTTTGCGACGCTTCTGCGTGATTCTGATTTTTACGCTTACTGAACCAGGCTGTGTGTGAGATTAGGGTGCTTAGGTTACTGAGTCCCGTAAACCAAAAATTAGTTAACGAGGCCGAATACTCCCTAAGCCTTAGACCTAATACTTCAGCTTTTCATTTTCCTCAACCTCTTGAGGAGTGTCCAGATCTTAATGGGTACTAAGAGTCTATTCAAGAATGCCTAAGGTTTGCATTCTTTACTAATCTCTTTGTGCACTTTTCTTGAATGAGGTCTAGAACTTAGGTTAATTCCTTAGTTCCTTACTAATGACTATCACCTTTTCTCATAATTTTTGTGCTCCGTTTTCATTTTGTTTCTTTTCTCCTTCACAAAATTTCCTTCTCCTCTTTTCCTCTTATTCTTTTTCGAAAAAAAAATTTTTAATTTTTATGGTGTTTTTGTCATATGTGAATTTTTTTGTTTGAAACCTTTTCTTACAAGTTTTGCACTTCCATACCCCCCCATGCCTAAGATTTGCAATGTCCTCATTGTAACCTAGGGGGTTTTTATTTAACTTAGTTCATTCCTTAAGACAGAAATTTGGATGAGTGAATGGGTCAGGGTGACTGTTGCGGACGATTTCTAATCTCAGATGCACGCACCTGAGGTGGAGTCGGCTGTCTTAAAGTGTGAACTTCAAGTGCAAAAAGGTGTCAGAACAAGTTTCAGGTTTTCAAAGAGAATGACGGGCTGCCTCCCGTTAAGCGCTAAATTCGATGCCTTCAGCCAAGCGGGAAATGCGATGGAGAGGGGATGGTCAAATCAGTGGAGTTTTGTAAGACAAGCACCTTGATTAAGAGCCTGGTTGGTCCAACCAGGTGCTTGTTCAGATCAACAGGCTGATGATGCAGCCCAAACCCAATCAATCTGGTGGGTTGATAGATGTGGATAAAAAGGTGTGGAGCCCACCATGAACTATGAAGCTCAGATGGATGTGGAAGTGTAAACGCAGGGTTTGGCTGAGCCGAATCAGCCTGGTCAGAGTAGGGACCCGTAGGATAATCAGTGGTTGATGCAGGAACCCTACAGGGGTGATCAGAGAATAATAGAGCATGGTATGTAGTCTGATCAATGTTCGAAACCCGATGTGGAAATGCAATCGGCTCGGTGAGAGGTGAATCTGAATAGAAATTGAGTCCGGTTGCGGGTCGGGGTTTGGGAGAGGTTTTGATCCGTTCTGTGTGTGCGGACGAGGTGGCCATTGTGTACGAGGGCTCTTCTAGAAACAGATGATAGGTGGTTTTCTGTAGAGAGTCCTCTAGGTAACTATCAAATGCCGGAAGAGTGTTTGTAGGATGAAAGGAATCGGATTAGAGAAAAAATTTGGATTCTTGGTTGCAATCACTCTCGGCATTTTCTGTTTTTGGTTCCTGAGGATCGAAAAGGAATGATTCTGTGTTATCGGTGATCTCGGGAATCAGGACCTCAGAGTCGGAGTTAGAGTCATGAGAACTGAGGTTGTAGATAGGCCTGGCGTATTCAGGAAGGGGAATCTCTCCGCAATTATAGTCAGATTTGAAATTGTCGGAGAGTTGGCGAAAATGAGATTCATGATCATGAATTCCACCACAGCAAAAATCATCAGATGTGGAATTAGCAGCCTGACTGGGTTCTAGCCTATATGTCAATTCTGGGTTCGAAAAGGTATTCTGTCTAGGCTCAAGCTCCAAGCTGGTAGGAAAGACCCAATTAAAATCCAACTCGTCCAACTCCTCAGTTTCTGTATCATAAATTGGCATGTTTTCTGGAAAATCGATCAGATTTTCTGAAGATGTTGGAGAGGGATATTCATTAAATAGAGGCCCGGAATCATATTCTGTAAAATTTTGATCTTTCTCATAAGGGGCCTCATAATCTTCCCAATAAGTTTCAGATCTAGGTTCTAGGCTTAGGATGTGGGTAGAATTATTAGAACCTAAGTCCGAATATCCTTTGAGGGCCACCTTATCAAAATAAGAGGCGGAATTTATACCCTCAGAAGGTTCAGTTCTGATCTCATTATTGCAGGAGTTTTGAAATTCTAGGCTTGACAATTCATGGTCTAAGTTTGGCTCATCATTGTGTTCTCCTGCAATATCCCAACCTAATTCAACATTGTCTTCTATCTGGGTTGGGATTTTACAACCACTTTGTGCCTCAATCCCGAGATCTGGGAAACTGGATTGTTCCTTAATATTGTTCCAAGATGGTTCACCCTCTGTTTCTGGTATATACGGGTATTTCTGGTTGATAATTTGTTCTACTGATTTCATCATTTCTACCCGTTTCATAAGGGCATCTTGGTGTTGTTCCCAAAATACAGGATTTGTCAAGCATTGAAGGTATTCAGATTGGTGTAATTTTTCCATCTCAATGTATCCTGTCATGAGCATATCTCGGGTTGATCCTTTTGAAATTTCAGTCAATAGAATTTGGGCACAGTTTATGATGAAAGCTGTGGTTGTTGGGACATCAACCTGAATGTTTTCTACTGGTGTTGAGGGTTTGATTTCATAGATTTCAAGGGCATCCTCAATCATCTTATCTTTCATGGATCTCAGATATTCAGGTTTTTTGAATGGTAGTCTTGCTAGGTAATTAGGCTGCATAATTGGATCAGGTGGTGGAATCAAGATATAGAATCAAAGTTTGAATCAAGATGGAAGAAGGGGATTTTGTTCAGAATCAGAGGAGAGAGCGGCTATGTGAATGATTTCTGCAAAAACAAAGGAGCCGAGGCTTAGCCTCGGGGAGAGTGAATTTCTATAGGAGGTTTCAAGGACCTCCTGAAAAATACTGAAGGGCTGGATGAGATAAGCAGGTGCTGGACCCAATCAAGACACCCAAAAATTGTTGGGTGACTATAGAGGTGCGGGGCAGATGGACCCCTTGATCAGAAAGATCGTCCACCTGAGAATTACCTGGGCAGCCAGAGAGGGAGAGTCCCGCGAAGACCCCTACACGGTAGAGCGTCCCCACGGGTTACAGGGTTTCCCCCACCCGACCTCTCTTGTCACTGCGGTTCCAGGTAGACCAGAATGGGGATCTTGACCTCTTAAGTCTACCAATTTTAAGATCAGGGTGCTTAAGGTTTCACTTGAACTTTAGGTGTTTTTGTGAACAAAGTGGCCTAGTTTGAAGGTTGGTTGACCCCAGGGGTCAACTTTACCTCTTGTTTTCTTTGAGAGCTTTCAGGTCTTGTCTTTTAGGGTTCAAGTGTTTAGAGAGAGCCAATTGTTTAGGATTTTTCTTGTTAATTATTTTCAATCAATGGCTTGGGCACACCTCTTTTGGATTTCCTCAATTCTTGATTAAGGGGTGTGTCTCTACTGAAATCCTAATGTTTGACCTTATGTTGGCTCTACTTGGTCCATTTAACTCTTTGTTGGGCAATTAGGGCTCAAGCAAGAATGTGTTAGCCCTTAAATACCCTTAATAGTGTGCAGGAGTGATAAGTTGAAAACATGCAACTCTTTATGGTTACTAAGTATGGAAGACAGGTTAGCCCTATATTGCTTGTTCTTTTCTTTTCTTTCTCCTTAGAGTTTAGGGGTTAATAGTGAGAGGAAAAATTTACCTGTCTTCGGAGTGGTTGTCGTGTGGTTGCTTGTCTTCTTGAGTTCCTGTAGCTGCACAAAAGAGAGGAGATTATCAGAAATTAAAAAAAAGAAACAGGAATGTTTACCTCTAGAATAGCCGTTGCTCCCCGGCAGCGGCGCCAAAATGAAGATCGTTGGGACAACCGGGTTTTATTGTTATAACGTTGTAGTATAGCCAGTTATTACCAACATTTCAAATATATAAATTTTTTTTACTCGGAAAATAAAAGAGTTCCCGAGGTCGAACTCAGGGAGCAAGTTGTATTCTAGAGATATACATGTTTCTTTTACAAAAAGAAAGAGAGAGGGAAAGAATTTGTTGTCTTCTTTTCTCTTTGTTCTGCAGAGGTGATGCTCTTCTTTCTTTCTTTCTTTAGATCTCCTTCTTCTTCTTCCTGCTGTTCCTGCTCCTCCTTTTTCTTCTGTCTTTCTTCAGATCTTCTTCTTTCTTCTTTGTTTTTCTTCTTTTAGTTCTTCCCTTGTTCTTTTGTGTTCTCCTCTGCTTCGCCTTCTTCTGTTGTTCTTCAGATCTTCTTCCGTCTTTCTTCTTTTCCCTTCAGGACGTCGTCTGATTTCCAAATCAGACGACTTAAACTGCCTGTTGCTACAGTCAGCTTCCTTCTTCTTCCGCGGTTCTTCTTCTTCACCTGTGCCTGCACACTTCAGAGCTTACGTCAGAGAACAAAACCTACTCTACCCTCTCCCCCTGCGTCTCTCTCTCTCTGAAACCACTCTTGGGAAAGCTCTCCCAGAGCTACCGGGTAATCGGGTTCGGGTCACGGCCGGGTCCAGGCCCACCGGCGTGCGTGGTGGGCGAGGAGTGCAGGTCAGTCTTAAGTCGGGTCGGGTCGGGTCAGGTCCGCGGGGCGTGAGCGCGGACGAGACCGGGTAACCGGGCGGGTGAAGGGGACCTCACCCCGTGTGCTGAGGCAGTAAGCCTCCAGCACTTTTGCATCTTATATCGCTGCGCCTCCTCAGGCTTTTCCAAGGTGGGACTAAATGTCCCACCTCAATTGCGCGCCCGCAGCGGGGAAATCAGTGGGAGATCGCGGCGTCACGCGAAGCCTTCTGCCTTAGCTGCGAGCCTGGTGTTTTGTCGAAACGCCTCGCAAGGCCTGGGAGTTGAATCTGGGCGTGGCGCTGAGCGTGGCGCGCCTGTAGCTGCAGGCGGAAGTAGTTCCTTCTGCACGGCAATGGCGGCGGAGGTCGGGTGGCCTGTTCGCAAGAAAACGGCCTCTCGGCCTAATCAGAAAGTGTCGGGAGCTTCGCCAGGGTGCGGCGAAGCTCGTGTGGGTGGTGGCGAGGCGTGGGGCGGCGTGCAAGGGCTGCCCTAGGTCGGACTGTGGGTCGGAGGATGGGTTTGTTCGGTGGGGTTGCAGAGGGTGATGTGGGGGAAGTGGCAGGGCGGGGGTTGATCAGGGTGAGGAGGCGGAGGTCCTGCGGTGGTCGGCGAGCCGTGTGGGTTGCTGAGGTGATGGGAGCGGCTCGCTGGAGGATGGCCGGAGGCGGAGAAGGTGAGGGTGAACAGGAGCGGTCGAGGGTTTAATCAAATAAAAGACAGTGAGGAAAAGAAAGAGGAGGAGATGGGGAGGAGTTCTGACGTAGCTACGGAGACGAAAGGGGCCGGGGCAGGGCGACAGTCGTATCGACTGTCGCCGGAGAAGAAGATGCCCAGGGGAAGGGGCGGCGGCGAGCAGAGGGCTGGAGAGGCGCCAGCTGGGTACGGCGTGGCGCAGGAAGAGCAGGGGAGGAAGTCTCTGCTGCTGGTATTGCGGCAGAGCGAAGAGGAGGAGGAGGAGGAACCGCCGGAGCTGGTGGGCGTCTGCCGGAGGGAGAGGAGAAGAAAGTTGGGGGTTTTCTCCGTCAGACCCGAGCTGCCTCGGTCGGTGGAGCAACGGGGGGTATTTATAGGGATCAAACAGGGAGGAAGGCGGAGGGAGACGACGTGTCTCCCTCGCCGGAGGATGGCCGGAAACAAAAACCCATACCGTCCATGCGTTCGCACGGCCGGTATGGTGGGTTACAACGACCAAGGGGGTGTCCCTACGACGGCTGACGACGCAGGGCACCCCCGGTTTACTTGTCAGGTCCCCCCCCTCACCCTGCCCGGCGCCATGCTCCGCGCAAGGTCGCCGGAGCATGGTGGTGGCAGGTTTTGCAGGGGGGACCTGATCGCAAAGAACGAAGGAGAGTTAGGGGCCAAAATGCGAGGGTTCAAAAGTTGAGGGCCAAAAAGTAAATATATGAGGACCAAAGTGTAAAGTTGGTCAAGGAGGTTTCTTCTTAGGCTCAAGTTTTTATACATGACTGATTAGGACCTAAGGAATCTGATGGTGAATTTCATTTCTATATTAAACCTTGTTTGACTGGTCAATTTATGCGAAAACCCAAATTAAGTTATTAATTGGGCATGGTTCTCAATGTAGGTCAAAATGGGTTCTGAAGGCCAAATTGAAGGTTCTAAACCCTAGAGATGATTTTTCTATGAATTTTAGAGGGTTTATTCTATTTTTACTTTGCCTTGACCCTCGTGAATTGAAGTGGGTTGTTTTAGGGTTACAGATTATCATTTAGTTTCTTGGAATTGCTGTAGCCCTTGCTAGATCATTTCATCCCACTCTTATTCTTATTAAGCTGCTTTGACCTATGTTTGGGCCCTGAATTACCCTGTATGCAGATTATACTGGTAAAATTACATTTTTACCCCTTATGACTTGTTTTCTTCTCAAACTCAGGATTCTCTGAGTTAAGCCTTTCCTTGAGATATGTAGGAGCTTTTATCCTTTGTATTAGGTCAAAATGAGCTAGTTATGGCTCATGATGAGGTTCTCATCAGAAATCTTCTACATAAGCCAAAAATCGAGGCTAGATTTACAGATTATCTTATAAACCCAAGGGGAGAAGTTTGCCTATCCCAATAGAGTTTTACTAAGAATCAAGTATGAGCTTTAGATGTGGATTGACTTTTCACTTGGATCTGTTGCATAGGCTACAACAAAACACTTTCACGATTATCTGGATTTCTAAAGTTTTGGATGAAAACCAAAGAAATAAATCTCAAGTCAAACTCTTGATAAAAATCAATCATATAGGACCACTTTGCATTTAGTCTTGCATTTGCTAGAGACTAGCAAGATTTAGGCATGGGGGTGTGATTGTACAGCAATCATGTGACCTAAATTACCTGAATTAAGTTAGATTCTAGCATAACTTAGGAACAATGCATGCATAAGCATAGTAATTCGCATAATAGTTAGTTTGTTAGCTCATAGATAATATTGTCATTTTATGCATTAAATGAGAGATGAAATTAATTGTAGATGATTCGAAGCTGTGGATGACAGATCAAACTATACAGATCTGATCAGAAAGATGACGGGAGTCCAATGCCTCCAAAATCATCTCAATCAGACAACCAAAGCATCATGTGCAGTCCATAGAAGAATAGAGATCATGGAGCCGAAGGATAAAGATCCAACCACACGAATGGATCCAGATCAACGATCGCAGTCCAACGGCGCAAAAATCAACCCAATCGGAGGTCTACATCACCATATACAAGGAAACGAAGATGAACGGCTATGATGGTGCCACGTGGCACCATCACAGCCGCCCCTCATCGATGCCCCATCTGTGAGGGCTACCCCTCGTGCACTGTAGGCCATTGGATCTTCATCCAATGGCCATAAGCACGCCACGTCACCCGCCTCATCATGCTTCACCAAGAAGGAATAGATCTCGGCCTTTGGATCTTCATCCAACAGCTAAGAACGAGCTCCCTCAAAACAAAAATGCAACAAATGAAGGGTTTGGCGCAACGGTCCACACCTTTGTCCTTAAGCGAAGGGCGCATGTTCAAGCGGCACTGCGTGAGAAATCAGGACTGAGCGCAATTGGATTGTCGGATGGAGATCGGAGGACAGAGATGCATCTACATGGCGTGATCTGAGTGCATAGCGGCTGCGCACGCAAACAAACGCATGCCTAACGTGCGAACTCACATGTTTGCTTAAACTCGAAGGTAGTGTGGGTGCGACTTAAGCCTTCCGATTGTAAGATTGGATAGCTGAGGTTGAGGTGCAAAAACAGAGCGAGCGGTGAGCGAAGAAGATGAGTGCGTTTGCGAGGAAGCCCTGGAGGTGCCTGATCTTGATCCAATGCTCCAGAGTGTGACACGTGTCGATCATAGATTGAATCCGAGAGTAGGAGTTTTTGAAGGTGTTTTGAGGACTAATCAAGTCTATTGATCTCTCGATCAATGGATCTGATTATTCAAAGGTTGTTGCATGAGATGGAGGGCTAAAATACCCTCTTTGTCCTTCATAAAAACTATAGAAGAAGGCCCAAGGCCCCCCTTTATGGATCATCAACTTGATACAACTCTCTCTCTCTAGACCAGGCTCTCCCTCTACAACTCTACTCCAACCTTCGCCCGGTGCTTTGGATCTGAGGTGCTACCGCACCTCGCACAAGCATCCTATAAGCAACATCATCTCTCTGCCTTCTTTTCTCTCTCTCTCTTTATCTCTCCCTCTCTCTTTCTATCTATCTGCTATCTATCTATCTCTATTAGCATTTTCTCTTGTGAAAAACTCTATTTAATTGCAATAAATTATGATTCTCTGGATTGCTACTCTATACATATATACATATATATATATCTATTTAGAATTAGTTTTATTGAAAAGCTTCCGTTAAAATCGAGATTGCCTCCCTGCAAACGACCCAGTACTCACTGGTTCTTATAAATTTATTTGTTGATGTGTTTCATGGTATACTACAACTAATCATCTTTTAAAATGCGATTTACGTGTTGAACAAAATCCAACCCTACACCTAACCCACCTTTCAGAAGCCATCAAGTTGCCATCAATTTAGTGGCGCCTCTCCTCCATGGGCGGCCACCAAAGGTGGCTAACCAACCCATAACTACCCCCCTCCAAGTCCCTTGGGTTGGCACCATTTAATCCCTACCTTCCATCCCATAACCACCCACCATGACCCCATCCTAGTCCTCCACCTAAGCCCACGCCAACCATCACCTTCCTACACTATATGTACCCCATTTAACCACCACCATATCTAGAATCCTTGGTTAGTAAAAATTCCACCTATACAACCCATACCCACGGCCAGGGAAGGGAAAGAAGAGAAGAAGATCAAGGGGGCAACCGACTCGCTTCCTTGGTGCCTTCTTCCTCTTTCTTCTTCTCCCTTGTGCCATGCCAAGGAGGAGCTCTCCATCTAAGGGGGATGGCCAGGCAAGGAGGAGTAAGGTGGAGGACGTCTACCTTAAAGGTGTAATTCCTTATGAAGGGTGTGAGATTTGCGGTATACAAATATGATGCGGAAATATAAATCAACAATCACACAAAAAGCATTCTCACAAAAGACAATGATTTTTAGGTGGAAAGCCAAACCTAAGTAAAAATCACCACTTAAGCCTCTTCACAAGGAGTATTTTGTCTCTCGAAGGAGACGAGAATTTTGCAAAGTGAATACCCAACCACAAAAGAAAATTATAAATATCCTATAGAGCCCAAATAGGTATAAATCTGACTAGCTCCTAAAGGCAACAAATACTTCTCTTAGATGGAAGTCAGAGTGCGTAAACCACACAAGGCATGAAGACGCTCTCGAATGTGTGGAGACGGGAGAGCGGTTGTGTAGCTAAAAGGGTGCTCTTGGATGTATACTTGGAAGCTTGGAGAGCAGGATGACTTTCCTTCTTGATTCTCTCTTCTCTTTGACACAATATGAGTGGAAGAAGTATTGCTTTGGTGTGTTTGGCTTAGGAAGGGAGCTCTTCTATTTATAGAGGCTCTAAGAAGAGTTTAGAAGGCCTTGGAAATCTTTCGTAGCCATTGGGAATAAATCCAAGGTAAATGAGGCCTTAATCAGGGTCATTTATGATTCTGATAGGCTTATCAGATGTCTGGATTTAGGGTCAGACATCTGGACCTTTGTATGATCTAAAGGTTGGTCGTTTAATCTAGAAGGGTTGGTTATCTGGATAGTGTTGGATCAAGATAGACGTCTAAGAAGTCATTTGTAGGACGTCTGGGAAGATTATCAGATGTCTAATTCTAAGATGGGTTAGTTCTTGTTTTGACAAGATCAAAACAGGGTTTTAGGTTATTTAGGTTAGATGATAGGTTACTCGTTTGGTAAAGTCTCTGGATGTCTGGAAAGAGAAATCTCTGCGGGAATTGATTTCCTAAGGCTCAAATGGCGATTAGGTCAGACAAAAGTAGATTTAAGTCAGATCTTAGTCTAACATCTATTTATCAGACATTTGGGAGGCTCTACGGACGTATAACAAGTGTTATAAATATGATTAAAAGGAAATCCTCGAATATTTTGTTGTGACAGTCCAACGATTCTATTGTTGGACGTCTATTAAGGTCATCAGACATCTTCTAAGACATCCGGATTATGGCCTGGTCATTTGAAGGTAATAGATAGAGAGTATTAAGTCCAACCTAAGTGTTTGGACGTCTATACAAACTATCAAATGTCTTAAAGTCCAAGATCAGAAGTTTGAAGTTCAGTTTGGATGTCTGATCAGGTTATCTTATTACTATTTTTATTTTTTAAGTGATTTCCAAGATTATCTAACTATTTTAGGGTAGTGTAAGTGTTCTTAGGACTGCAGGTATGTTACTTTGGGTTCTTTAACATGTAATCTAAGAAAATAAAGAGTAAAGAACATAAACAACAAATACAAAGAATATGACAACAAGACATCTATCCTATTCTTCTTGTCTTCAAGCTCTTGCACTATGCGAAGCTCCGTCTCTACTTCCTCCATCAGGCTCCTCCAATCTGCCATGGATGCGAGCTTGAGTTGCTTCACAGTTGATTCCATTTGCATTTATCCTGAAATCTTAAACTCAATGCAAATGTTAAATACCAAGTATTTTATTAGCATCAAAATCAACGATCATGGTGCCCTTGCACCAGTAGAAGGAAGGCTAGGAGGAGCATCAACTTGGTGGCAAAGAGAAGCGCTTTTCAAGAATAGGAGTTGCTCTACTTGGAGCAAGAGCCATCTCCTTCATCATCTTTGGAGAACATTTTTCTTATTCTTCTTTTATCTTTCTTTTTCTATCAGCTATTGTTTTAATTTTGTAGAAGCATTCCTCTACATGTGACTTTACTTTGGTAGTGAAACAAAAAGCAAGTTGCCTTCACTTTTCTTGTGTTAAGTAGTTCAAGCCTTTCTCTTTAATTCTTAGTGGATACACTCTTCTCTTCTAGTTACCCTAGACGCACTTGCCTAGGGTGAGCTTAGAAGAGAGGATTTATTCATATCACTTAGGGCATAGTTTCATATTTGCATAGTGCACTTCCCGATTATTTTCAAAACCCTAAAAACAACAAAATCAAAAGTACAAAAATACAAGTGCATATTTGAGAGGCGAGAGAGAGAATCATTTATGTGACTAAAAAATTGACCTCCTTTGACGACTATTTGTCTCTCTAAAATGGGTTTTAAAATCATCGCGTTGTAGTACAGTTCGAATCAGTGCGAAAAAACAGATAAAATTTATACTCGAATGAAATTCCGAGGTCGTTCATTGGGAGTAAATAGGAATTCACGCGCTAATCTCAATTTATAGGAAAATGAGCACAAGAATTAAATTAGATAATGGCAAGCAATGAGTGATATATACTCAAAATGGATTATCAATGTATGCCAGGAGCATAATAAGAGATTAATGTGGCAAAAAGAAAGTTAAGGCAAAAGAATGGTGATTTGAATCACCAATTATTAGCCTCAATTAAGCATTTATCAACCAATCAAATGTTTAAACAGTACTGATCAATCAAAAATGCCACATAGCCACAGTGCCAAATCAGATGTGAAGTATACACTCAGATGTCTTAAATGTTCCTACAGTGCCTCAGGGAGGCCTTCTCTTCTCGGCATCTTCTTCTCTACTCTTCTTCGCGGTCCTCCTCTTCTTTCTTCTTTGGCCCTTCTGATGCACAGGGGTGAAACTCTCCTCTAAAATCGACTAAGTGTCACACATGTGCTGGCGAGAGCAAAACCCCTTGACCCCACACTATCTTCTTTCTTTTCTCCTCTTCCTTTCTCAGGGTTCTCCTCTTTCATGCCCTCCTAGGGCCATGCACAGTACCAGGTAGTCGGGTTTCCGATCTAAGCGCACCTGGGACCAGGGCTGCCAGTGCGGGGTAGCAGTCGAGGTGTGCATGGGTTATGCAGGTCGGGCCGGAGCCAGATCCATGTGCACAGTGTCACGGGCGAGGCACATGTGAGGGTACGGGGGACCTCACCCCCCTTGTGTGTCGAGGTGAATAGCCACAGACACAAATTCAATTTAAGTCACTATGTTTGGTCTTTAGTAAATGATGTGGGACTAAAGTCCCACCCCTTCGTGCACAGTAAGCAAGACTCCTTCATTCAATTGCTGCAGCTCATGAGGTCAAGGCATTCGATTGCCCATCTGGGGCAGTGCCTGAGATGATTCCGCACAGCCTGGGACTTCCACCTGGGGCTTGCAGGTCCTGAAGAAGGCTTCAAGCGAACTTGAAGTTCGTCGCTAATGGCTGCCGCACCCTAGGTACCTGAAAACATAAGCACAACCTCGTGGCCACATCAGAAGCACTCAGGAGCTTCACTATAGGGCGTGGAGTGCGTTGGTAGTGGTTGTGTGGTGGATGGACGTGTGTGGTGGCCGAACGGAGTCAAGAATGGAGGTGGGAAGGTGGGTTGTTCGATGGAGGGTTTGGGTGGATGGGAAGGTGAATAGAGATAGGGGTGTTGTGCACAGAGGGATGACGGTGCTTGTTGGTGCGTCGGCGAGGCGGATGAAGTTGTGTAGCAATGAAAACACCTCGCCGAAGTGGTCGTCATACGTGGAGAAGACGTGGGTGGTCGCGTCAGTCGAGGAGATATTTTTGGGGTTTTTGGGGTGTAAAACTAACCTAAGGATCTAAACTAACTAAATTAACCCTAATCTAATAGAGGAAGGGGGGAGAACGACATCGGTGTTGGTAGGCTGGTGCCGGGGAAGAAAACACTTCGGTAGAGGAGGACGGTGATGATGACAGAGGTAGAGCGATGGCGGCTGGTATTGCACGATGTGGAGGAAGGTGAGGAGTAAGAATCAGCTTTCGGTATTACGGTCGAACGACAAGGATAGGTAGATGAAGTCACCAGAGCTTGAGGAGCCTTTCGGCCAGAATAGGAGGGATGAAGCAGAGGGTTTCTAGGCTGAAATCAAGCTTGGGGAACTCGGCGAGGTCTAGGGGTCCTTTTATAGGCCGTTAGAGGGTGATTAGAGCTTGGGAAGCAAACTTCTCAAGCTTCAAAGGTCATCGGAGTTGGAAACTTGAAGGATACCTGAATCTCTCATGCATTCACATGAGAGATTGGGAAGGTTGTTGGGCTTCGGATCTGATTCATTGGAAAGAGAATTTCTCAAGGAATCTCCCTTCCAATTTTGGAAGGGATTCATTGATCAGAGGAGGAGTGCTCTTCAATCAAAGGTCGTCAGAGTTGTAGGATTAGGATTCCTGGGTGGTAGGGACCTTTTTGTGAAGAATACAAAGAAGATATGGGGGTTTTTGTGAGGAATTCAAAAGCTGAGGGGCTATTGGAGATAAAGAAAGTCAGACTTGGACCAAATTGCAAACTAGGTTAAGATGATCTTAGATTGGGCCCAAATTTTGGTACAAACCTAATTTGGATCCAAGGAATCCAATGGTGAAGTTAGATTTAGGTTTTGACCAAGCTTAATGGGATAAATTGCATAATTACCTAAATTAAGGCAAAAGTCTGTTTGTGGCTCTGTCTTGGGTCAAGACGGGTTCCAATGGTCAAATCAATGATGCCAAACCCTAGAGAATATTTTTCTATGATTTTTAGAGGGTTTAGGTGAATTTTTTATTGACCAGAACCTCAGTTAATTAAGAGAGTCTATTTTTAGGGTTTCAGATGTCATTTAATTCTCAAAACACGCGAAAACCCTTTTCAGTCTGTACTAACCACTTGTTAGACTCTTAAGATCATTTGAACCTTAATTAACCCTAGAAGAAACCTGCAGTTATTCTGCATTCATGATATGATGGTAAAATTATAGTTTAACCCTGGTTTCTTGTATTTCTCTCAAAAAGGATTTGCAATAAATTACAGTCCTCTGGCGATTATGTAGGAGCATTTATTCTTTGATAATGACTAATTAAAGCTAGATATGGTTGATGATGACGTTATCATCATACCCCCATGCCTAACTTTTGCTAGTCCCTTAGCAAAATCTAATGGAATTAACTCAAACTCTAGACCATGTGTTCAGATCTCTGATGTGTGCTTTTTTGTGTAGATTAGGTCAGAATGCCAATAGTAGGCTTAGAGGTACTCAAGTACTTGCCAAGATCCAGACCTGACCAGCTTTAGCCTCAGTCCATCGCGAAGGTTTCTAAGGCCCACTGGAACTAACCTAAGGTTTGTTGAACTCCGTAGTTAAAGCACCCTTGCTTAAAACATTTTTAGTCTCGGTTCAGTTTGCAGTGCGTTTTTGTAAGAGAGAGATAGAAGAATTTTTTTTTTTATTTTTGGAGAGTTTTCTCGCTCTTTTCTTTATTTGTAGCTTTTGGATTGGCTTTACAACAGGGTCTATATTGAATTCCTCGCTCCCACCATCAATCCTCTTAGGGTCCATGGCTTTCGATGCTTCGAGATAGCACCGCCCATGGCAACCGCCAGAACCCTAGCTTTCAACACTTCGAGATAGTGCCGCCCATGGTGTTCTGTAGCTAAATTTAGGCCTTGGTAATTGACATTTCGGGATAATCCTGCCCATGGCACCTGAATCAGCACAAGGTGCTTATGTGCCCCCGATAGGATATTTAGAAATCCTAGGAGACAAGCACCGAGGAGACGGTATGTTATTGCACATCTTCAAGGGGAATTTCCTGCCTCTCCACGTCGGGAACTCTTCCAAATCAACTTATGTTGATAAGCTGCTCCTAATCTAGGTGGTTTTTTTAGAACAGAATTAACGCATTTGTGTGATTTTGATAATTAAGCACACTAAACCAGATTGTGTGTAGATTAGGGTTCTTAGGTTACCGAGCCCCACAAACTAGAGGTCAGTTAACGTGGTTGAATAATCCCTAAGCTTTTGACCTAATACTTAAGCTTCGCATTTTTCTCAAACTCTTGAGGACTATCCAAAACTTAATAGATGAATTTTTAAGCCTTAAACAAGCCTAAGAGGCCTAAGATCAGCGTTCATACTAATCTCTGTTGTCTCTTAGCACTTTTGTCTTTTATTTCTTCTTTTTTTTTATTTGGTCTAGAACTTAAGTAGATTCCTTAATCGTTTACTAATGACCATCTCTTTTTATTTCAAATTGTTACTTCTTTTTGACATTTAAAAATCACCTCCCCTTTTCCTCCTTAAGAATGATATGCAATTAATTCACTCAAAATTTCCTCCCTTCTCCATGTTTTTGTTCTTTTTTAATTTTTAATTTTTTTGGTTTTTTGTGAGAAACCTTCAGAACTGTGAATTTTTGTATGTTTGCACTTTAGCACCCCCCCATGCCTAAGCTTTGCAATGTCCTAATTGTAAATAGAGGGAATGAAACAATTTTGGGATCATGAATTAAAATAGGATTATCAGGTGGGCGAACGGGTCGGGAATGACTATTGCGGACGATTTCAAGCTCTGGTACAAGTACCAGAGGTGGAGTCAACTGTTCTAACACCAAAGTCAGAGTGTAATAGACGTGAAGTACAAAAAGGATAATTAGAAGGATCTTGGGTTTTTGGATTGATGGGTTGCCTCCCGTTAAGCGCTAAATTCAATGTCTTCAGCCGAGCAGAAAATGGTATGGAGCAGTGGTCAAATCAGACGAGTTTTGTAGAACAAGCTCCTTGATCAATAGCCTAGTTGGTCCAACCAGGTGCTTGTTCAGATCAGCAGGCTAATGATGTAGCCTATGTAGATTCCCTACCAGGAGGGGGTGACGTAATAATAGCGGAAATAAAAATAAACAATCTCACAAAATACAATCGCACAAAAGGCACAAAGATTTTTAGGTGGAAACCCAAACCGGGTGAAAACCACCACCTAACCCTCTCGAGTTAGGATTTTCCGATCAACCAAGTTGATCAAAATCCACTAAATAAATCACTTTAAACGAGGGTGATTCAACCTCAAATACAACCCCCCTACAAGTGCGAGGGTAGCGTTCCTCAACCCCTTCTCTCCACGAGAAGGATTTTGTCCCACGAAGGAGACAGGAATTCGCAAAGCGAATACCCAACCAAATAACAAAGATAAAATAACAATTAATCCTATAGAGCCAACAAAGTAATTTTAAACCTAAGCTTCTATAGGAATTAGGATGCTTCCCTTTGAAAGGAGTGCGTCGACGACGCGGATGCGTGAACCACGCGATGGCGCAATGTCGCTCTCGTGAACTACGGTGGGAGAGCGGGTGCGCAAAGCTTGATGCTCTCAAGATGAAGAATTAGAGCATGGAGAGCAAGAGAGTCTTTTTGGACATAAAAGAGTGTGAAAGTGTGTAGCTAGGTGTGTCTTGGTGTATATAGGTGTGTAAAGGCTCCCCTCTATTTATAGAGGCCTTAGGAAGGCTTTGGAAGGCTTAGGAAAGGTTCCATAGCCGTTGGGTACAAAGTCCAAGAGAATCAGCCCGAAATCAGGAACAATCATTGCACTGACAGGCTTATCAGACGTCTAATTCTAGCATCAGACGTCTGGAAGATCACTTTAAGACGTTTGAAAAAAAGGTCAAACGTCTGATTTTGGGCGGGTCTCTTCCTAACTTGGATCAGATCTAAACATGGTTCTTGTGCAAGTCCATCAAACGACATACACGATGTCTGGCACTATGTCTGGACGTCTGGAAACCTACTTTTTCGTGGGAATGGATTTGCAATGGCTAGAAAATCTCTGAGAAGAGATTTTCGGGTCAGTCGAGGCAAAATGGTCAATTATCAGAAGTCTGGAAGGGCTTAAGGACGTTTGATAAGGCTCTAACGGTCATATCCTCGAGTGTTTGCTAAGAGAGCCAATGGTCCACTAATTGGACGTCTGGCAAAGTCATCAGACGTCTCCTAAGACGTTTGGTCTATGGTCTGGACGTCTGATTTCATCAGACAGAACTAACTTGTCCAGCCTAACTGTTATCAGACGTCTGAATCAACAGTCAGACGTCTTAAAATACTTTATCAGACGTCTGATTTTGGAATTAGACGTCTGGAAACTCTGTTTGAACCCTATATTGGTTTTCTAAGTTCTCTACAGAAAACCTAAGTATCCTAGGGTTGTGCGGGTGTTCCTAGGAGTACTGTTAGGGTACTTTGAGGCTCTTTAACATAATTTTCTAAGGAAATAAAGAGCAAGAAAATAAAGACAAAAGTACATGAAAGGAATAAATAGAATTCTATCCTATTCTTCTTGTCCTTCCATCTTCAATCTATCGCTCCTCGTGAATTTCCCTGTTCTCCATCAAGCTCCTCCAATCCGTCCTGGATGCGAGCTCGAATTCCGTCTAATCACGTCTACATTTGCAATTGACCTGAAATCTAAGACTCCAAGTGCAAATGTTAAATAACACGTGTTTTGTTATCATCAAAACAAATGATTGTGGTGCTCTAGCACCAACAATCTCCCCCTTTTTGATGATGACAAAACCATAAATAATAATGCAAAAAATCCTCCCCCTTTTTGATATTATCAAATAGGTTTGATTAATTTTAATTTTTTTTATTTTTTTTATAACTCCCCCTTAAAACATGCTCTTCTATAAATTTCTTTTAACAAAGGTAATGTCCTCCCCCTTTTTTATAACAACAAGATAGCTATTATTTTTCTCCCCCTTTCTAAAGGAAATTTAGCTACCTTATATCTCCCCCTTAAAAATTGACAATTAGCTTATAATTTTTTGCTCCCCCTATCTAAATGCTTATGATAAAAAGATAGGGTAAATGGTTTTTACCTCACCTACCATGGCCAATAAAATGGCCCGAATGGTGGTGGTGGATGCCACATCGGATGGGGCTCCCATCCGTAGCTTGAAGGCCTGGGCATTGGCGCCGGTCTCCAGTCTGGCGGCCGACGTGCGACGGGTCCATCGTTTGTTCGCCGTCTCGTCGGTCTTCTTGTTTTCCTCCTCGGTCTACTCCTTGGTTCTCCCAACTTGAGTTGACTATCTTTGAGCTTGTAGGTCCAGTTCTTTGTGTTGTAGTCATCCCTGAAACCTACAAAACAAGATTCCAAATTTTTCTTCGGTATCCAAGTGAGCTTGGATCCGGATCTGTTAGCGGGTCTCCTTGACGGAGATCCTTTCTCAACCTTAGGGCTATAAAAATTATCTACTTTATTGATTAATTTGTTGGAGTTTTCCCTAAGACATGCGATTTCTTTTTCTATAATATCCATCTTAGTCTTTAAATCAAAAATTTCTATTTTTAGACTAACATTTTCCTCAATCAACTTATTATTTTTATTGATGAGGTTATGATTTTCTAATAATAGGTTATCATTTTTAGGACAAGCTTCTAGATCCTTAAGTTTTATTTCTAACCTATCATTTTCAGATTTAAGAAAGCTAAGATTCTTTTTCATGCTTTTATTTTCTATCTTAAGTGCTTTACTAACTTCAAAAAGTTCATTAAAAGCTTCTTGTAAGTCGTAACTTACCTCGTTGTCTGAGTCGCTTTCGCTTTTGCCGTCGCTTCCTCTGGCCATGAAACCGAAGCAAGCGGTTTCTTCTTCTACAGACTTTTCTTCTTCTTCCTCCGAGCTGGAATCGTCCCAAGTGGCTTGGAACACCTTCTTCTTAGATTTTTTCTCCTTTTCCTTCTTCTCCTTTTTGAGAAGAGGGCACTCTGGTCGCAGATGCCCTTTCTCGTTGAAATGGTAACAACGTCTCGGTCTCTCCTTCTTCTCCTTCTTCTTTGACTCCCTACACAACTTGGAAAACTTTTTAAGTAAAATTCTAAAGTCTTCGTCATCGGAACTTACCTCACTATCCGACGCAGCTTTGAAGGTGAGAGTCTTCTTCGATTTAGGCTCCGGTGTATCCTTCTTCTTTTGCTTCAACTTTGTCTCGTAGGCCATCAGATTGCCTAGGAGATCTTCCATGTTGAGCTCCTCCACTTCGTTCGCCTCCTCGATGGCGGTGACTT
Source organism: Thalassia testudinum (assembly GCA_037157565.1). Lineage (NCBI taxonomy): Eukaryota > Viridiplantae > Streptophyta > Magnoliopsida > Alismatales > Hydrocharitaceae > Thalassia > Thalassia testudinum. Next base: position 64,364,879 of record JAZHRO010000054.1, read on the forward strand.
TCTGTTCCCACTCCGGTCCGAGGGAACGAAGAAGCTTCCCTTGAAGCTCCCCCTTGATGAAAGTCTTCCCTAAAGCTTTCAAGTTATTTACAATGAGAGTGAACCTAGTGTTCATCTCACTTAAAGACTCGTTAGCTTTTATAGAAAAGCATTCAAATTCTTGAGAAAGTAAATTTATTTTAGAAGTTTTTACCTTAGAGGTACCTTCATGAGTTACCTCGAGTGTGTGCCAGATCTCGTATGTGGTGGCACATTGCGAGATTCTATTGAACTCCTCCGAGCTAAGCGCGCAGTAGAGGGCGTTCATGGTCTTCGCGTTCAAAGAGAGTTCGCGAATTTGTTGTTGCGAGTAGCCTCCTGCGGGTTTTTCTGGGATCTCAAATGGCGTCTCGCACCTGGCCCAAATCGTGAAGTCATTGGCTTGAAGCCAAGTCTTCATCCGCAGCTTCCAGTAGGGGTAGTTGCTCCCGTCGAAGAATGGCGGACGGGACGTGGACTGCCCCTCGGAGATTCGAATCGCTGATGTGCTTCCCTCCATTTGATCTCTTGCCGGGTGTTACTCCGATCTCGCAAGAACCTGCTCTGATACCAATTGTAGATTCCCTACCAAGAGGGGGTGACTTAATAATAGCAGAAATAAAAATAAACAATCTCACAAAATACAATCGCACAAAAGGCACAAAGATTTTTAGGTGGAAACCCAAACCGGGTGAAAACCACCACCTAACCCTCTCGAGTTAGGATTTTCCGATCAACCAGGTTGATCGAAATCCACTAAACAAATCACTTTAAACAAGGGTGATTCAACCTCAAATACAACTACCCTACAAGTGCGAGCGTAGCATTCCTCAACCCCTTCTCTCCACGAGAAGGATTTTGTCCCACGAAGGAGACGGGAATTCGTAAAGCGAATAGCCAACCAAATAACAAAGATAAAATAACAAATAATCCTATAGAGCCAACAAAGTAATTTTAAACCTAAGCTTCTACAGGAATTAGGATGCTTCCCTTTGAAAGGAGTGCGTTGACGACGCGGATGCGTGAACCACGCGATGGCGCAATGTCGCTCTCGTGAACTACGGCGGGAGAGTGGTGCACAAAGCTTGATGCTCTCAAGATGAAGAATTAGAGCTTGGAGAGCAAGAGAGTCTTTTTGGACACAAAAGAGTGTGAAAGTGTGTAGCTAGGTGTGTCTTGGTGTATATAGGTGTGTAAAGGCTCCCCTCTATTTATAGAGGCCTTAGGAAGGCTTTGGAAGGCTTAGGAAAGGTTCCATAGCCGTTGGGTACAAAGCACAAGAGAATCAGCCCGAAATCAGGAACAATCATTTCACTGACAGGCTTATCAGATGTCTAATTCTAGCATCAGACGTCTGGAAAATCACTTTAAGACGTCTGAAAAAAAGGTCAGACGTCTGATTTTGGGCGGGTCTCTTCCTGACTTGGATCAGATCTAAACAGGGTTCTTGCGCAAGTCCATCAGACGACATACAGGACGTCTGGCACTATGTCTGGACGTCTGGAAACCTACTTTTTCGTGGGAATGGATTTGCAATGGCTAGAAAATCTCTGAGAAGAGATTTCCGGGTCAGTCGAGGCAAAATGGTCAATTATCAGACGTCTGGAAGGGCTTAAGGACGTCTGATAAGGATCTAACGGTCATATCCTTGAGTGTTTGCTAAGAGAGCTAACGGTCCACTAATTGGACGTCTGGCAAAGTCATCAGATGTCTCCTAAGACGTTTGGTCTAAGGTCTGGACGTCTGATTTCATCAGACAGAACTAACTTGTCCAGCCTAACTGTTATCAGACGTCTGAATCAACAGTCAGACGTCTTAAAATACTTTATCAGACATCTGATTTTGGAATTAGACCTCTGGAAACTCTGTTTGAACCCTATATTGGTTTTCTAAGTTCTCCACAGAAAACCTAAGTATCCTAGGATTGTGTGGGTGTTCCTAGGACTACTGTTAGGGTACTTTGAGTCTCTTTAACATAATTTTCTAAGGAAATAAAGAACAAGAAAATAAAGACAAAAGTACATGAAAGGAATAAATAGAATTCTATCCTATTCTTCTTGTCCTTCCATCTTCAATCTATCGCTCCTTGTGGATCTCCTCTGTTCTCCATCAAGCTCCTCCAATCCATCCTGGATGCGAGCTCGAATTCCATCTAATCACGTCTACATTTGCAATTGACATGAAATCTAAGACTCCAAGTGCAAATGTTAAATAACATGTGTTTTGTTATCATCAAAATAAATGATCGTGGTGCTCTAGCACCAACAGCCTAAACCCAATCAATTTGGTGGGTTGATAAATGTGAATCAATAGATGTGGAACCCACCATATGCTCTGTGACTCAAAAGGATGTGGAAGTGAAAAATTAGGGTTTGGCTGATCGAATTAGCCTGGTCAGAGTAGGGATCCTCAAAAGAGAATGAATCAGTGGAGGATGTAAGGTCCCTACAGGAGTGATCAGAGAAGGATGGGGCATGATTTTTTGTCTGATCAAAGTCTGAAACCCGATTGAAATGTGGAGGAGAATCATGTGCAATCGGCTCGTTAAAAGGAGAATCAGAGTAAAAATTGAGTCCGATTGCGAGTCGGGGTTGAAAATGGGTTTTGGAAGACTCTGTATGTGTAGAAGAGGTGGCATCAATAAGAATTGTGTGTGAAGGCTCCTCTAGGAAGGATTCAAAGGTGGGTTCATCTAGAGATTCCTCATAATAGCCATCAAAATCAAAGGTAAATGACTAAAGAGTGTTTATAGGATCAAGAAAATCAGAGTCAAGAAAAGATTCGAACTCTAGATTGTAGACACTCTTGGCAATTACTATTTTTGATTCCTGAGGATAAAAAAAAAGTGATTCCATCTCAATGGAACCTGATTTTGAATCAATGATCTCGAGATCAGGGACCTCAAAGTCGACGAATGGATTATGTATGCTAAGGTCGTAGATTGGCTCGTAGTTGTCTGGAAACAATAGTTCTCCGAAATCAGAGTAAGATTCAAAATCGTCGGAGAACTTGCAAGAATCATGTTTTGAATTTGATTTGGGATCAAAGGTTCCAGCACAGAATAAATCAAGAGATGTAGAACCAGCAACCTGACTTGGATCTAACCTAGTTTCAAATTCTGAGCTCAAAAAGGTGTCCCTATTAGGCATGGGCTTGGGTTCTTGGCTTATAGGGAAGACCCAATCAAATCCTAATTCTTCCACCTCCTCTGTTTCTGTATCATAGATTAGCATGACTTCCAAAAAATCAATTTGTATCTCTGAGGAGGTTGGAGAGGTGCATTCATCAAATATAGGCTCAGAATCATAATCCAAATTTAAAATCTGATTTCCATCATACGGGGCCTTGTAATCATCCTAATAAGGCTCAGATCAAGATTCTAGGTTAAGGGTGTGGGTTGGATCACTAGAATTTAGGTTGGACTCTACAGGGATGTTAGAATTGCTCTCAAGAGTCACATTGTCAGAATAAGGGATGGAATTTACACCCTTGAGAGGTTCGGATTCAATCTTAGTATCACAGGTGTCTGGGAAATCTAAGCTTGGTGAACCAGGTTCTTGATTTTCTTGGGCTGGCTCACAATCATGAACACTTGCAATTGGATCTTCCCAACCCGTCTCAAGATTAGGTGTATCAATTTGTTCATAATTTGAATTAGATTCCATTTGGGTTGGGAGTCCACAACAACCTTGATACTTGTCCCTGGGATTTGGAAGATTTTGCTCCTCAATGTTCCAAGACGTCTCATCGTCTTCTGTAGGAATGTATGGGTATCTTTGAATAATTGTCTTTTGTAGTGTATTTATCATGTCCCCACATTTTTCTATGAGACTTTGATATGTTTCCCAAAATTGTGGATTCTAACAACATTGTAGGCACTTGGTACTGTGTAATCTCCATAATTCACTGAATTCTGATAAGAGATCCTCCCGGGTTGAACCATGTAAGACTCGTGTATAAAGTATTTCAACACAGTTCACAATGTGGGTTGTTGTTTCTACAAATTTATCCTGAATGTCCCTATCTAAGGCTCCATAATATTCTTTAAGGTATCCATAAGCAGCCTCAATCATTTTATCTTTGATGGTCATTTGGGACACAGGTTTCCTAATCACTTTTCCTAACATGTCAGGTTGCATTTTTTGAATCAAATGGTGGAATCAAGATGTAGAATCAAAACTCAGGTTAGATTTGATCAGATTTGAAAGAGATTCCAAAGAAGATCTAGTTAGGCTTCTTAGGTTAAAAACCTAATAGCCTTCCCGTGTATTTGCTCTAATAGAAGGGATGAGGGACTGGATGTGAGATTTGACCCAATCAAGGCACCTAAAGATTTTTGGATGACTAAGGCAGCTTCGAGGTGGATGATGCCTCTGAATCAAAAATTCGCACACCCGAGAATTACCTGGGCAGCCAGGAAGGGAGAGCCCTACAAAGACCCCTACACGATAGAGCATCCCCATGGGTTACAAGGTTTCCCCCACCTGACCCTCCTTGTCACTGAGGTTCCAAGTAGACCGGAATGTATGAACTTAAGACCTTAAGTCTACCAATTTTAAGCCCTAAATTATGCCTTTGATTTCACTCGATTAGAAGTTAATTCAACTTGTGACCTAATTTGGAGGTTGGTTGGCCTACAATGTAGACCAACTTCATCTGACCTTCCCTAAAGATGGCAGAATGAGATCTAGGTCAAGACCTAGAAATCACCTTGATTGACTTTCAGGTTATTAGGTCCAAGGATTTTAGGGTTCAAGTGAATTTAGAGCCCGATTTTAGGGTTTTTCTTGATTGGATCTTTTCAACCAAGGGCTTGGGTAGCACACAAATGTGAGTGAGTTTGTTTCCTTTTATGTAGGCAAGTGTGAACGAGCACTCCAAAACCCTAGAAATTGAAACCCTGATTGGCTCTATTTCCAAGTCCAATTGAGCTTGACATGTTCACCATGGACTTCAAGCAAGAAATGTGTTAACCCAAAGTGATTTAGAATGTAAGCATAGTCCCTAATAGGAACATGCAAATAAGGTCGGGAATTTCTAAACAGAATCGCTTCAACTCCAATCAGCTTTGAACAAATTTTCGCAAATAAGGAAACTTGCCTTTTAAATGATAATTACTTATGACAAATAAGGCAGGTGATTCCTAATTGATTGTTTTCTTTTTTTTCTTCCCAATATTAGGAGGTTGATTAGGGAAGAATAGAGAAGTTATCTGCCCTGGAGTGGTTGATTTGCGCGAAAGATCTCCTCGTGAAGTACCTTACAAAATTACAGTAAAGCAAACAGGGCAAGTCAGTGCTCAAATATAATCAAATAATGCAGAGAATAGCAGTGAATTGTGCGTTGCTCCCCAGCAATGATGCCAAAATGCTTGTCACTCTGAAATTGGTTTTTGTAGTACAGTTCGAATCAGTGCGAAAAATAGATAAAATTTATACTCAAATGAAAATCCGAGGTTGTTCGCTGGGAGCAACTAAGAATTCATGCACTAATCTCAATTTATAAGAAAATGAGCACAAGAATTAAATCAGATAATGGCAAGCAATGAGTGATATATACTCAAAATGGATTAATAATGTATACCATGACCATAATAAGAAATTAATGTGGCAGAAAGAAAGTTAAGGCAAAAGAATGGTGATTTGAATCACCAATTATTAGCCTCAATTAAGCATTTATCAACCAATCAAATGTTTGAATAGTACTGATCAATAAGAAATGCCACGTAGCTGCAATGCCAAATCAGATGTCAAGTATACACTTAGACATCTTAAATGTTGCTATAGTGCCTCAGGGAGGCCTTCTCTTCTCAACCTCTTCTTCTCTACTCTTCTTCATGGTCCTCTTCTTTCTTCTTCGACCCTTTTGATGCACAGGGGGAAACTCTACCCTGAAATCGACTAATTGTATCACAAGTGCTGGAGAGAGCAAAACCCCCCTGCCCCCACACTATCTTCTCTCTTTTCTCCTCTTCCTCTCTCAGGGTTCTCCTCTTTCATGCCCTCCTAGGGCCATGCATAGTACCGGGTAGTCGAGTTTTGGATCTAAGCGCACCTGGGACTAGGGTTGCTGGCGTGGGGTAGCAGCCGAGGTGTGGGCAGGTTAGGTGGGTTGGGTCGGAGCAAGGCTCGCATGCACAGTGTCACGGGCGAGGCTCGTGTGAGGGTGCGGGGGACCTCACCCCCTTGTGTGTTGAGGCGAATAGCCACAGACACAAATTCAATTTAAGTCATTGCGACTGGTCTTCAGTAAACGATGTGGGACTAAAGTCCCGCACCTCCTTCATGCACAACAGGTAGGACTCCTTCCTTCAATTTCTGCAGCTTACGAGGTCAAGGCATCCAATTGCCCATCTGGGGTAGTGCTTGAGATGATTCCGCATAGCCTGGGGCTTCCACCTGGGTTTTGCAGGTCCTGAAGAAGGCTTCAAGCGAGCTTGAAGTTCGTCACTAAAGGCTGCTGAACCCTAGGTACCTGAAAACATAAACACAGCCTCGAACCACATCAGAAGTGCTCAGGAGCTTCGCCGTAGGGCGTGGAGTGCATTGGTGGTGGTTGTGTCGTGGATGGACGTATGTGGTGGCCCGACGGAGTCAAGGATGGAGGCGGGAAGGTGGGTTGTTCGGCGGAGGGTTCAGGTGGATGGGAAGGAGAATAGAGATAGGGGTTTTGTGCGCAGAGGGACGGCAATGCTTGTGGGTACGTCGGCGAGGCAGATGAAGTTTGTAGTGGTGGAAAGGCCTCAGTGGAGTGGTTGCCGGACACGGAGAAGATGAGGGTGGTCGCTTGAGTCGAGGGGATATTTTTCGGGTGTAAAACTAACCTAAGGATCTAAACTAACTAAACTAACCCTAATCTAATAGACAAAGGGGGGAGAACAACACCGGTGTTGGTAGACCGACGCCAGGGAAGAAAACACTCCGGTAGAGGGGGATGGCGACTACGATGAAGGTAGAGCGACGGCGGCTGGTATTGCACGACGCGGAGGAAGGTGAGGAAGAAGAATCCGCCATCGGTATTGCAGTCAGACGATGAGGATATGCAAAGGAAGTTGCCAAAGCTTGAGGAGCCTTTTGACCGGAATAGGAGGGATGAAGTAGAGGGTTTGCAGGACAAAATCAAGCTTGGGGAACTTGGCAAGGTCTGGGGGTCCTTTTATAGGCCGTTAGAGGGTGATTAGAGCTTGGGAAGCAAGCTTCCCAAGCATGGAAGATCGTCGAAGTTGGAAACTTGAAGGATACCCAAATCTCTCATGCATTCGCATGAGAGATTGGGAAGGTTGGCCTTCAGATCTGATTCATTGGAAAGAGAACTCAAGGAATCTCTCTTCCAATTTTGGAAGGGATTCATTGATCAGAGGAGTTCTCTTCAATCAAAGGTCGTCAGAGTTGTAGGATTAGGATTATAGGATGGCAGGAACCTTTTTGTGAAGAATACAAAGAAGCTAAGGGGCTTTTTATGAGGAATTCAAAAGCTGAGGGGCTATTGGAGATAAAGAAAGTCAGACTTGGACCAAATTGCAAACTAAGTCAAGATGATCTCAGATTGGGCCCAAATTTTGGTAAAAACCTAATTTGGACCCAAGGAATCCAATAGTAAAGTTAGATTTAGGTTCAGACCAAGTTTGACATTAGAAATTGCATAATTACCCAAATTAGGGTAAAAGTCTGTCAGTGGCTCTGTTTTAGGTCAGGACGGATTCCAATGGTGAAATTAAGGATGCCAAACCTTGGAGAATATTTTTATATGATTTTTAGAGGATTTAGGTGAATTTTATCCTAACCAAAACCTCAATTAATTAAGCGGGTCTATTTTTAGGGTTTCAAATGTCATTTAATTCTCGAAACGCGTGAAAACCCTTTTCTGTCTGTACTAATGCGCTTGTTAGACTCTTAAGATCATTTAACCCTTAATTAACCCCTGGAGAAACCCAAAGTTATTTTGCATTCATGATATGATGGTAAAATTATAGTTTTAACCCTAATTTCTTGTATTTCTCTCATAAAGGATTTGCAATGAATTACAGTCCTTTGGTGGTTATGTGGGAGCATTTATTCTTTGATAATGACTAATTAAACCTAGATATGGTTGATGGTGATGTTATCATCAACGACCCTAGATACTCCATTATCTAGGTATTACAAATTTTGAAAGCAATTGCGATTTTGTGTGTTACAAAGACTAAAAATCGCATCTAGAAATCACACAATTTTTGCAATTAGGCATCTTTGTTCTTATTCGACTTCTTGGTGTTGTTCCAAAATTTTTATTTATTTATTTTTTTGAAACTGAAAGGAGAGCTACCGAATCACCGATAACTGTCCATGAGAGCTTTTACTTTCTATAAGTAAAGAACAAGATTACAGGGTCGATCCCCACATATGTATTGGAGACCAGCAATTACTTACAATATGCTCCACACACATCGGCCTCTCCTGAAATAACTGCTCATTTCTTGCTCTCCAAACACACCATAACACTGCCACCATAGACACATGTGGCTTATTACATAGTAAAAAAGAATCCCATAAATTTTCCTAGGTGGGGATCGATTCCCTGTTGACTACTCTCCACACATAATTTGTCACCATACACGAAGAAAAGATGTGTTAGCTACTATCGTTATGCAATCCACATAGCTAACAGAATTGGGCAGGTGTTCCCATCCTCCTATGGTGCAAGTCACCCGTTATCAATCCATCTCTTCTATATAACCACAAAAAAATTTGCACCTTCAGAGGGAATTTCAAGTTCCATAGTTTCCTCCCAATGCATCAATTTTTGTTGAATGGGATAAAATTGTGAGCTTTTCATGTGCTACTGCCAGCGTAAAAATCCCCTTCCACTTATATGTATCACGCTCCTCCGGTGTGGGTCTGAAGGCATTCAGCTCTTGCAATAGCTGTTCATTATCATCCCAAGTTCTTGTTCCATAGTCCTAAAAATCAACACTATTGATTTTCCATTGGTTGGACTCCACTTTCCAATAATCCTTCACCATCGCCTATTTATCAAGAGCAACCGAATATGCAAATGGGTGTTTGTCTTTTATAACCCCAAATGGTGCCCATTTTTCATGTCAAAATTGAAATCTCTTCCCATCTCCCAACATCAGTTTGAACATGTTCTAATTGTCAGACAACGCACGCACCACTGAAGCCCAAAATAGGGATGGTTTGATGGGGTTCAACTGATTCATCTCATCATTTGATGACCCATAGCTCTCATTAATTATCTCTGTCCATGACTTCTGCTCCTCCTATAACAACTTGATCACCCATTTTAATAGTAAGGCTTCATTGAACACTTTGAGTGACCGAATCCCCATGCCATCATGTTCCTTCGGCAAGCATAATATATCCCATTTGACAGGTTGAAAGAATTGACCTTGATGAGAGTCTCCCTTCCAGGAAAACCTCTTACACATTACATCGAGTCTCTTCCAAATCGACTTTGGAGCTTTGAAAATAGAAAAAAGAAGATCGGGATTGATGTAATCACCGAATTTAATAATATAAGTCTTCCCCCTTTTGATAAATATTGGATGCTCCAACCTTCTAACTATTTAACATGCTAAAACGGTGTTTTAGAAGTTGTTGCGTTGTAGTATGGGTCGTAATAGCGCAAAAGCAGATAAAATTTAGACTTGAATAAAATCCAAGGTCGTCACTGGGACCAAGTAGCAAAATAAATCCCAAGATTGCAATTCTATTACAAGATCTCAATATATGATGAAATTTACAAACTTAAATGATATGTATATAAGAGCAAATGTTGATAGTGCAAAAAGATTAAGGTAAAATGGTGATTTGAATCACCAATTACCCTAATTACAATAATAGCAAATATCTCAACAGTATCAATCAACCAAATGACACGTATGATAAGTGCACATGTCAATCAAAACCAGCAACAGAGGCAAAGGCCTCCCTTTCTCAAACCTCAGGGAGAGGCACAGCAGAGCTCAGCACCAACAACAATAGAGGCGAAAGGCCCTCAGAATTCCTTAAGTGTCGAGAGGTGGGCAGCGAAGCAAAACCCCCTTCCCTTCTCTCTCTTCTTCTTCCTTTCCCTTTCTTTCTCTTCTCTCAGAAATATACTAATTGAATCCAAGTATACGGGTGATCGGGGCATGTTTTGCGTGTTAAAATCGGGGTTCGGAGAACCCGTCGTCGTAGCTCGCAAAACGTGTCTATCAAATAAAATTTATAGCAGAAACTCGAAAAGTGAGTCCCGGGACAAACACGGGGAGGCGAACATTTGGTTTTATAAAAATCCACGCTTCGCTTTTATTTATTTTTGGTTGTTTTTGTATTTTTTAATTTTTTTTGGTATTTTTAATAGGGCAAGAGATCAGGTCGATGAAATCTAGCTAATCTACTTGCAAAATAAAAAGAAAAGAGAGAGAGAGGAACAATCACATATATTTCTGAATCCAATGTTTTCTACAACTAAGAAAGTGGGAAAAAACAACATTAGAAAGTAGTAAAGATAGATGGAGATGAGAAAATCCCCCTCGACGATTGCTCGGAGGATGACTCGCTCTGATGTCGCCTAGAGGAAGTGGTGAGGAGCGGGACGAAGGAGGACGGAGCCAGAGGATGGAGGGCGAGGCAGGACGGCGTTGTGGCGAGGATCTTCTTCCCGAAGGGCAGTGAGAGGACGGCCATGGGATGCTCCATGAATGGGGATGAGAGGCGGGAAAATATTTGTTTTTCTACTCTAGAGGAGCATCCCTAGCTTGGGACAAGCTCTCTCTAGAGCCTTGGATGTGGTGAGAGGAAGAAAGGAAGAGATGAAGAAAAATGGGAGGGGTAGGGGTCCTTTTTTAGTGGAGGAAAGAATAAAATTCGTATATAGGACATTTAGTGACGGTCATAAACGTCGCTAAAGATCCACTGCAAACGTCGCTAAAGACAGCCCACGCACCCACGTTGCCGCTGCGCTGGCGTGCACTCAGTGTGCTATGCTCCTGCGTGTGTTGCCGCTGAGCGCGCACGCGCACCCGCGCTGCTATGCACGTGCGGTGGCACGTGGGTAGCCTGGGTCATGCCATGTGGTGCGATCTAGGTCGTCCATCTTCTTTTCGTTGTAGGGGCTACTACAGAGGTTGAATTAAGTTGATTTTCACGCCGTTGAGCTGCGATCGTCGACCCAAATCCATCCATGTGGTCGGATTTGTCGTTTGAAACTCCAAATTATGTCACATAGTCCCTTGGCTGTTGATCTTCCTCAGACTGCATATGGTGCTATGGGACTCCGATCAAGGCAATTTCGGAGGCATTGGACTTCGATCGTCGTCCTGATCAGATCGTCAATCCGAGGCTCCGAAATAAATCTCCTCTCCTGACCAAAAAAAGGATGCAATTAACCTAAAATATACACTACTCAAAATGCAAAATGATGCATGCTATGCAATATTTATAATATGGAATGCAAATCTAAGCCTAAGAACATGCATAAATAGGCATTTTAACCTAAATAGATGTGTCTATATCATACCCTCATGCCTATCTTTTGCTAGTCCCTAGCAAAATTAAACTACATGCTATGTATAAAAATAGAATTAGGATTAGATTGCTTAGGCCTAAGTCATTTATTAATAATAGAAAATTTCAACTAAGGCCCTAAACTACAATGACTCAACAGTACCCGGGTGTCTGCCAGAATGCAGACCACCCAAGTCCTCGCCTTATTTGAAAAGGGAAGATACATTTTTTTTTCTTTTCTTCTTTTCTAATTTTTTTGCACTTTTGGAGTTTGAGAATTCTGGGATAACTTTTACGGCTACCCGACTCGCCCAAGACTCGAAAAGGACTCTAAGTGCTAAGCATCTAGTGAAAAGAGTGAAAGACTCACTAGGTGGCTGTTAAAGCGGACTTCAGGTTTCTACGACCCTAGGTGACCTTGCCTAGAGGTTTATCTTTTCGAAATGTAGCTTTCTCCCTACTTCTTTTATTTATGGGGTCAACACAAGGGCGAACTCAGTGTATATCTCCCTGGTTTATTCTACTTCCCTGCTTCTTCCCTAAGTGTTTTGGGAATTATTGTGCATTTTTGTGAGCTGGGCTCTATACAACCGGCCAATGGGCTATTACCCAAGGCAACTTGCCAGCCATACTTGACGGAGAGCCGTTTTCGCGCATTTGAAAGTCATCGAAAATCGTAGTATAGTCGCGCAAAAACGTTCGTTAAAGATTTGATTTTTAAAGATAACGAGACTTGAGTCCCGGTCGTTCGTCTCTGGGAGGTGTTGTTTTTATTTTTAAAATCGATCTTAGAGCCGCTCTACTTTATTTAAACAACATGCTTGTGCGTAATATATAGGCGGTTAAAAAGCAGGCACTTAAATCACTCAAATATGATAATCATTCAGCTCAAGTTGATTTCAAACACATAAGAGATATATATATATATATAAAATGAAATTTCATTCATCATGGGAGAGTTGTTGCACAAGGAAATCTAGAGGAAAGCTTATACATGAATGCTTAAAATTAAATCTAAAATTAAATCTAACTACCAGAAAACGATTGCATACAAGAATCAACGGGGGGATTTCGCATGCATCATTAGGGGAGAAGTAAGACTACTCTACTAAGCAGTAAATGAAAGTAATAAAAATTATGAAGAGCATGATCTAGAGCTAAAAGAATAGAGGGCATTCAGGGGTGGTCCCCGATGGCCTTGGAGTGGTTGAGAAGAGAATGAGGGGTGGCCAATGTAGCTTAGGCCAACCCTTGGAGAGAGGAAGGGTTGATCCAGCATCCCGGCATGGTGTCCTCAATGGTGGTGGTAGTGAGCTCGTGGAGGTGGAGTGAGTGGCTAAGTGGAGGTGGCGTGAATGGCACCAATGGAGAGTAATTGCCAAGGGAGTGAATGGGTGCAAATGGCCACCCAAGGGGTCTTTTTATAGACCTAAGGGAAGCTCTCTAGAGAATTATGGAATTCTCTAGAGAGGCCTATGGTGGGAGCTCGTGGGAGAGTGAGAGAGAGAGGGTGGATGGTGGTTTTTAGATCCACCAAATGTGGATCTAAAAATTGAATGGCTCTTGGTTGCTATTTTTGGCAACCAAGGCAACCAAACATGGTAGAGAGTTCTAGAGAACTCTAGGCTAGATATTTTCGTGTGGATGGTGTGTGTGGGTGTGTGTGGGTCGAAACTTAGGTGGCTAGGTTGATTAGGTTGGGTTCTAGTGGGTTTAGGTCAAGGTAGGTCTCAAATTAGGGTTATAAACCCTAATTCACTAAGGTAAAGTGCAATTAAACTTAATACAAGTTTAATTGGGTGTGTGGAAACTTAATTGAGAGTAAAACAACTCAATTAAGTCAGGTCTAGGTCAATTGGACTCTCACTGAGTCCAATTGGACAGTGTGTGCTGAGATCAGGGCTCAATTGGACTCAATGAGTCCAATTGAATAGGCTGATGGAATTGACTAAGATCCAAGTCAATTAGGTTTAGTGAGGACCTAATTAGGTCCTTAGGGAGGTCTAGAGGTGATGTACTAGGGTTAGGGCACCTTAATTTAGGTTCCTATGGGGTTGGAATTGGGTTTAGGGACCTAGAGATCCAAGATCAAGGCTTAAATCTCAAAATAGGAATTGGAGAGCAGTATCAGACGTCTAATTATAGAATAAGACGTCTTACACTCAAAAATTAGAAGTCCAGACTTGTTGTCTGGATGTCCAATCAGAGTCAAGAAGGATTTCGGGTTCTGTTTTGGGTATTCTGCAGAAATTAGACGTTTGACAAAGTGTCTAGATGTCCAATAACACTGCAGAAGTGGGTTTGAAGTGTGCGGGAGTTGCCTTAGGGTCTTGGATATCTTAAAACTTATCTGGACGTCCAGAGAAGGGTTGGAACTAGGGTTTTAGGGCTTCCTAGGGTGTTGTGACCTAATCTAAGGGTGGCTAAGGCTTGGGGAAGTCTCTAGGCTATCCTAGGGCTAAGATGGACCTAAGCTCTTCACATTTTACTGCTTTATTTCTACTTAATAGAATAGAAAATCTTTAACCCCCTTACATTATTATTCCTACATCTAAACTAGGCCTTCTGTTCCAACTCTGCTACAACTCCTGTTATTCCTGATCCAGCTTCAGATCTAGCTCCTAATCAGCTTATTCCCTGCAATCGACATAATGCACTTAATTAGCACATTATAACATTATTTTATGCATAGCTAAAGGAAAGCAGTAAAGATGCAGATAATGCATATGCTTGCATGAATAACCCTAACTTATGCTAAGTCTTAGCTTAATTTAAGTCAATTAAGACCTATGATTGCTGCGCAATCATACCCCCATGCCTAAATCTTGCTAGTCCCTAGCAAATGCAAGACTAAATTATTTACAGCAAGGGTCCCTAACTTATGCTAAGTCCTAGCTTAATCTAGGCCACTTAAGACCTATGATTGCTGCGCAGTCATACCCCCATGCCTAAATCTTGCTAGTCCCTAGCAAATGCAAGACTAAATTATTTACAGCAAGGGTCCCTAAGGGACTAGTTATTTTATCAAGTGTTTGCATAGAGATTTTTCTCCTTTTTGTTTTAATCCTATGCTCTAGAAATCCAGACAATCGTGAAGGTGCAGCTATGTAGCTTTTGCAACGGATTCGAGTGAAAACTAATACACCTCTAAAGCCTGTACTTGACCCCTAATAAAAATTCTAGCGGAATAGGCGGATTTCTTCCCTCGGGGTATTCAAAATATTCTATGAATTTCACCCCGGCTTTGGGATTAGGTAGAGAATCTCTGAGGGAAAGGATTATATATTTGGTGGCTCATTCTCATTTGGTACTACATAGAGACTAGTACTACAGAATCTAGATTCCCGGATTACTAAGTAACTCAACTCAGAGAAAGACGAGAGAAACTATGCTCCCTTTTGATTCCTTTGTATTCATTCTCTCTTACTCTTTTTCTTTCTTTTTCTTAAAGCTCACAACCTCACCAGATTCACACATATGTTCTGTATTTGGTGGTCTCACTAGGCATTAACACTTTAATTGAGTTCTCATAACCCTAACACTAAGTCGGGATTCCTCAACCAGTATTTGGGCAGTCAGAAACACAAGAAAAATAGGTTAAGGCCATATTTGGTGGAGCTCAATTTTATTTGGTAGTATTGCCTCGATGAAATAAATACTAAATATTCGTTCTTTTCTTTGCTTTTTCTTCTTTTTCTAATAATTTTTTTTTCAATTTTTTTTTTCAGTTTTTCTTTCTTTTCATCATTCTTTTTCTTTTTCTTTTTCTCATTTTTTTTTTAATTTTTTTTTTCAGCATGACACAACTGGCATACATCCATGAACTTTATTAAGGAGGCATTATTGGGGATTGGTGGTACTCAAGAGACATTGGGTGGCTTATTTGGTGGAAGTGCCTACTCACGGCACCGGGAGAGACGGATAGGACGGTGTATTTCTGACCTTGACATCAATACCCTCCTTCAGCTGAGGATTCCGTAAAGAATGGTCGTAACCATCCACCTTAGCCCTAGTTTTATGAAAACTCGCTCTCCGCATATTTGCCTTATCGGTGGCTCTCACAATTTCGCACAAAAATGTATACGCGGGAACCGAGAGCGAAAACTATGTCTAATCTCAGAGTATCATCACCTAATTATCTAGGATTTCAGATTCCTTGCACTAATCTTAGAGCACCAGTATACTCTACTCTCTCACACTATTTGGTGGATTTTTGGAGGAAAATCTGCCTGACTCCCAAAACATTGTCCAAGGGTTCAGGAAAAGAAGCACTGCTTCTTCTCGACAGACTGAAGACGTTTATCAGCCTTCACCGTGAGTCCATTGCAAATTCTACGTGTGTGTGAAAAGTTGTACTGGATTCCAGATTACAGGAATCAACTAAAGGATAAAAATCCCTAATGCATTCTCTTAATAAAATAATCTTATTCATGAATGCAATATGTATATATGTTATAGACATGTAACCTCGTATAATTTGTACTTCGTGAATTTCCCGTATCGGGTTACAATCAGCTTGACCCTAAATTTAGAACAAAAGGTGAGTGGGTGAGTCAGAATTGGTTGTTGCGAACAATTTCTAGCTCCAATGCGAGCATTAGAGGTGGAGTCGATTGTTCTTTTATTTAAGGTCCTAAAGTACGTTTTGCATGCAGCTTCGAGGTTTTCCTAAGTGTTGGCACAAAAAATTTTTTTTAGTTTTTCTGTATCTACCCCCCCATGCCTAAGTTCTTGCATGTCCTCATGCATGAATATAAAAGAAAATAAATTCGACAGAGGATGAGTGGGTAGAAGTCACCTGGAATTGCTCCTGAAATTATATTCAGCACCGGCCAACCCGTTAACATGCAATATACAAAGGAAATATGCTAAAGGAAAAATATGCTATGTATAAAAATGGTTATGTATTGATGATGGTGGAGTGGTATTTATATGTGCTGAGTTTAACGCCTCCAGCTGGGCGAGCACTCAATCAAATGTATCAATTCTTGCATAGGAGCCGGTCAAAATTAAGAGAAAGATGTGCTCGTATGCTCCTAGAATCAGTGGTCCAGAGATGCGGACCAGCTGATTGTGCACCCCTACTCCAAAAAGTCTAGCTATAAGAAAGTGTGGAGTGGTGGTGGAAAATAGAGGATAAACAGAGGGGGGATCATGATGTTGATTTAGCTGATTTATCATGTCCCACAATTCAGCAGGAAGTTGCTGAGGGAGTAGATCAAAATGTATCTCAGAGCCAGAATCTGAGTCATAGGGATCCTCATAATGATAATTGACATCAAAGATCATGCCCTCTCCAGGCTCTGGGTCATATGGGGGTATCCATGAAAGTAGAAGATCTGTGGGGAGGTCACTAAAATCCTCGTCAGAAATTACTTCATCCTCATTAGTACCCATCTCTGATTCATCGGAGGCTGACTCTTCAGGCTCGGGGTCAAGCCATCTATTAGATTGGCTAGGATGATAGGTGCGTCCCCAGCTCATTCTGCTCGAAGCTTCACCCTCATATGCATTGGGCTCCTCAGTAATTCCTACCTTAGGTAGCATATTTATTTCTTTGTTCGAGTTATCCATAGCTACTTCTGGTTTTCGAATGTCAGGATCAGGGATAGGAAGTGTCATCTCAAAATCTCTAGCATCTGAATTAGGGACGTAGGTGAAAGAAGAAGAGTGCAGATCAAAAGATGTTGGCTCTAGTACAGGTTCACCTACAATGGGAAGTGGTCTAGATTGATCAGTAGTGTCGCATGTAATGTCTGCCTTAGGATCCATATCCTCAATTGGATCTACTTCCCTTGTCTCAATTGGGTCATCTGACCCACATGGTGTCTCCCAGGATTCAGGATAATCTGATTGTGGCTCAGTCCTGGAGATATCAGTCCTTTCCTCCTCAATTTCAGATGAACCCATTCGGCATACTTCCTGCTCCTGTCTCATATCCATGCTAGATTCTTTTTCCCCTGAGTGATCTTCGAGTATCTGCTCCCAAGAGTCTTCTGTGTGTTCTTCCGACGTAGTTGTTTCAAATTCTTCGAGGTCTTCAATGCTATTTTCCACTTGATATCTCAAAAGCAATAGTTCTTGAGTTTCCCGATTTTGTCCAATTCGCCTTGTTATCTCTACTGTTTCCTGAAGGAGCTCCATCACAGCTTGTTGATGCGGAATCCGGCTTTATCTTTGGTTCGGCTCAATGATAGCCTAGATTTCGCGTAGATAGGATGCGGCATTTTCCTTAGTGCTCACTATAGCTCTCTGTAGTCTATAATGTGGCCGTATATGCACCGGTAGCTCTTCAGGGGTTCCAGGGGGTGAATCAGGTCTACCCATGTTCCATGGGTGAGAAGCAGGAGTATGAAATCCATATCCTGGGTTATAAGATGCGATCCTTTGAGGGACCGACTGGTATGGGTCATAATATCCAGGGTTAGGATATGGGTTAACCATTTTGGTAACCCGAGGAGAAGGATCAAGCGAAGCGAAAAGTCATCTTCGCCACCTTGGATTCTGATCCCAAGGTTGAGCTAATTCAGTGACCCGAGCTCTTAGATAAGCTCGTGGGTCCAGCTCTTCTGGATCCTGATTAGGTCCAGATCCAATGTTAGCCATTGCGGCTCAGCAGATAGAAGAAATGGGGCGAGAAGATGGTCTGGGCGAGGTGACTCGCCTCCTTGGGAGTGGCTCCCAAGGTCAAACCAAGTGAGGTCGAAGTGACCTCCTTCCGTGCATACACCGCCCAACCCCTGGGTTGGTGTGGCCACGCAGAACAAGGCTAAGGCCCTGTCAATCAAATGGTCCTTATAAATTAGGTGACCAGATTTTTCGTTATGGATTCAAATTCCTGAAGATAAGTTCGTCGTACAACCAACATAACGTGAATCCCGCCTCTCAAGCTAACCCAGCCAGTCTGGTTACGAGGGGACTAAGGGGAAGGTTCTTCCTTTGGCTTACGCCTCCGATTCTGTTAACCCTCGAGCCGCGGTCGTTTGACACTACCCCGCAGACTTA
Organism: Thalassia testudinum; assembly: GCA_037157565.1. Classification (NCBI taxonomy): domain Eukaryota; kingdom Viridiplantae; phylum Streptophyta; class Magnoliopsida; order Alismatales; family Hydrocharitaceae; genus Thalassia; species Thalassia testudinum. The sequence goes on from JAZHRO010000054.1 coordinate 64,383,391, forward strand.
GTCACCAGGTTTGGCAAGAGAGATTAAACTCATTCAGTAGTACGACAACGAACTCGGGTTGATTTTGTGTTTTAACATTAGTTTTTAACCCGTTTTCTTCAGTGGGGTTTGTGGTGAGTGGCCCACAAGGTGACCAAGCTCACTGGCTAACTAGACTTGATTAAGTCTAGGTTAGCCAAAAGTGTGGTCTCTAGTTGTGACCCTAAAGGTTCAACCTAAGTTGCATGCACTTCTAGTGTTTTTTTTTTTATTTCAATAGACCACAAAAATAATGTAGATTCTCTGATAATAATTGGAATCCAATTAATTTGAAATTTTGCGAGTAGGTTCCTATTTCAATTAGTTTTTCAGAGAATATTTTTTTGGAATTTTTACTGTTTCAATCGAATTTTTAGGGAATTTTAAATATCAGGGGGTCAGATTTGGAACTTTGACCCCTGGATGATTTTTTGCCTTGAAATAATATCAAATGATCTTCAAAAATTTGGGAAAAATATGAAAAATAAATCCAATTAGATCATATTTCAAACCCCACCATTTTTAGTCAAAACAGATTCACGGATTTCTCGGAATAGCTTTTTGAAATTTGAAAATTTTTGAATCTGGGTCAATCTGACCCCCGTGCACTTTGCGAATTTTAAAAAATTTTATATTTGGATTTTTTTCAAAGTAACGGTGGCACTTGAAATATGGTTTGAAATTGAAGGTTTTGCACGAATTTTCAAATTTTTCGCTAATAGAGTTTTCGACAATCGAATTTTCAATTGAGATTTGAAATATGGCCGAAAATCAAAAGGTGGTTGAAAAGCTTTTAAAGAGGTTTGAAATTCAAGCCTTCCACCAAAAATGCTTTTTTTTTATTTTTAATCTTTTGCACCTTTTTTGTTTTCAAAAAGATTTTTTTTCAAAAGATTCAAAGAAAATCTCTTTTTTTTTCAAAACAACCTAGATTCGAAAGAAAACCTAATCTAGATTATTTTTTTCAAAATTTTTATTTTTTTTTTCTTTTTCACGAAAATGAGAAATTTTTTTTTTATTTATTTATTTTCAAAAGAAATTGCATGAAGTAGATCTAGTCCTAGGGCTCAGAAAATAAACCTAATCTAAAAGATTGTGATGTGCACCTGATTTTTTTTTCCGTGCTCATTGTGTGCGCAGATCCCGTTTTTCTTCCCTGTTGTCCTGCACATCAAGAAAAATGGAGTAGAGGCAGATTTGTCAATGATAAGTAAAAGATCGAAATCAAGAAAAATGACGTTGCCTCCCCAGCAATGGCGCCATTTTGTTAGAAGAATCGTAGATCGCATTTTTGATAAAAGCGTCGTAGTATAGTTGCGAAAAATGATCCAACAAAGATATTGTTTTGAAAAATAACGAGACTTGAGTCCTGGTCGTTCGTCTCTGGGAGGCGTGTTTCTATTTTTGAAATCGATCTTAATGCCGCTCTACTTAGTATTCTGGTGTGCAATATATAGGCGGTTAAAGAGCAGGCACTTAAATCACTCAAATATGATAATCATTCAGCTCAAGTTGATTTCAAACACATAAGAGATATATATATATATAAAATGAAATTTCATTCATCATGGGAGAGTTGTTGCACAAGGAAATCTAGAGGAAAGCTTATACATGAATGCTTAAAATTAAATCTAAAATTAAATCTAACTATCAGAAAATGATTACATACAAGAATCAACGGGGGGATTTCGCATGCATCATTGGGGGAGAAGTAAGACTACTCTACTAAGCAGTAAATGAAAGCAATAAAAATTATGAAGAGCATGATCTAGAGCTAAAAGAACAGAGGGCATTCAGGGGTGGTCCCCGATGGCCTTGGAGTGGTTGAGAAGAGAATGAGGGGCGGCCAATGTAGCTTAGGCCGACCCTTGGAGAAAGGAAGGGTTGATCCAGCATCCCGGCTTGGTGTCCTCAATGGTGGTGGTAGTGAGCTCGTGGAGGTGGAGTGAGTGGCTAAGTGGAGGTGGCGTGAATGGCACCAATGGAGAGTAATTGCCAAGGGAGTGAATGGGTGCAAATGGCCACCCAAGGGGTCTTTTTATAGACCTAAGGGAAGCTCTCTAGAGAATTATGGAATTCTCTAGAGAGGCCTATGGTGGGAGCTCGTGGGAGAATGAGAGAGAGAGGGTGGATGGTGGTTTTTAGATCCACCAAATGTGGATCTAAAAATTGAATGGCTCTCGGTTGCTATTTTTGGCAACCAAGGCAACCACACATGGTAGAGAGTTCTAGAGAACTCTAGGCTAGATATTTTCATGTGGATGGTGTGTGTGGGTGTGTGTGGGTCGAAACTTAGGTGGCTAGGTTGATTAGGTTGGGTTCTAGTGGGTTTAGGTCAAGGTAGGTCTCAAATTAGGGTTATAAACCCTAATTCACTAAGGTAAAGTGCAATTAAACTTAATACAAGTTTAATTGGGTGTGTGGAAACTTAATTGAGAGTAAAACAACTCAATTAAGTCAGGTCTAGGTCAATTGGACTCTCACTGAGTCCAATTGGACAGTGTGTGCTGAGATCAGGGCTCAATTGGACTCAATGAGTCCAATTGAATAGGCTGATGGAATTGACTAAGATCCAAGTCAATTAGGTTTAGTGAGGACCTAATTAGGTCCTTAGGGAGGTCTAGAGGTGATGTACTAGGGTTAGGGCACCTTAATTTAGGTTCCTATGGGGTTGGAATTGGGTTTAGGGACCTAGAGATCCAAGATCAAGGCTTAAATCTCAAAACAGGAATTGGAGAGCAGTATCAGACGTCTAATTATAGAATCAGACGTCTTATACTCAAAAATCAGAAGTCCAGACTTGTTTTCTGGACTTCCAATCAGAGTCAGGAAGGATTTTGGGTTCTGTTTTTCGTATTCTACAGAAATTGGACGTCTGACAAAGTGTCTGGACGTCCGATAACACTGCAGAAGTGGGTTTGAAGTGTGCGGGAGTTGGCTAAGGGTCCTGGACATCTTGAAACTTATATGGACGTCCAGAGAAGGGTTGGAACTAGGGTTTTAGGGCTTCCTAGGGTGTTGTGACCTAATCTAAGGGTGGCTAAGGCTTGGGGAAGTCTCTAGGCTATCCTAGGGCTAGGATGGACCTAAGCTCTTCACATTTTATTGCTTTATTTCTATTTAATAGAATAGAAAACCTTTAACCCCCTTACATTATTATTCCTACATCTAAACTAGGCCTTCTGTTCCAGCTCTGCTACAACTCCTGTTATTCTTGATCCAACTTCAGATCCAGCTCCTGATCAGCTTATTCCCTGCAATCGACATAATGCACTTAATCAGCACATTATTACATTATTTTATGCATAGCTAAAGGAAATCAATAAAGATGCAGATAATGCGTATGCTTGCATGAATAACCCTAACTTATGCTAAGTCTTAGCTTAATTTAAGTCAATTAAGACCTATGATTGCTGCGCAATCAATACTCGTGTGGTGAAGTGTGGTTTTATTTGTTAATTTTTTTATTTTATCCTTTTTCTATTTCTTTTTCTTTTTTTTTCCTAAGTAGGTGGCTTCCCTGATCTAAGATTTACCTAAAGACAGTACGATGAAAATGGTTTTGTGGCTGGGCTCTAGACAACTGGCTGATGAGCTGTTACCACCAACAACTTGCCAGCCATACCACCCTAGATAGTTCATTAGCTACCCAATTTCTGAAGAAACCGCCGAAAAGTGAGTCAGTACAAAAAGTGCATAGATGCTTAGGCTTAAAGTCCCCTCAAATCAGAGGGCAGGTTGATAAGTCGCATACTTATCATCCCAATTTATTAGCCATATTAAAATAAGATTGACTTGGTGAGGACTTGAGACTAAGTCCACATTCGAGTGAACACCTGGGCTAATTAAGCCTGAAGACCTGAAAAGTCTAAGTGTTTAGGTCCTCTCATATTATTTTCTAAAGTTAATAATGCCTACAAGCCTAAGTTCTCTTCCCTTAATTCTATTTTCTTTTCTTTATCTTTTTGAAACTGCATTTTTTTTTCTTTTGTTTTTTTAAAAAGAAACTAAAAGAAATTCTACGGAGTTAACAAAATGATTTCAGGATAAAGTATCTACCCCCCATGCCTAAATAATGCAATGTCCTCATTGTAAAAATAAAGACATGAAAAGGGCAGAGTAAATAGAATATCACCTGAATTTCGTGACAACCAGGTTAGCTCTGCAGAGAGAAGAGTATACACACACGCTAAGTTTAATGCCTTCAGCTAAGCATAATATACATACAAAGAAGAAATTGAGAATTCACAAGTATGGGTCAGAATCAAAATCAAAAGATTAATCCTCCGACCCACCAGTAGATGTCCACAGACGTGGACCAAATTATGATACAGGCCCATGCCCTAGGGTCGAGTGGTTCTAAGGTTCTAGATGAAAATCACCCAGAACCTAAGATTATTGTGTTTACGGGGCCGGGCCTGTGGTTTGGTGGTGTGCAACCCAAGACCAAACTGTCGGACAACGAGTAAAGATGGTTCAATAGGTTCAGATGTCCTCTTGACATTCAACTCAAAAGAATAATCAATTATTTCGAGCATAGGTTGCACATGAAAGATATTGTAAGGGTCCTGGTAGAAAGTAGGTGGTTTCAGGTCAACAGGAACCCTTAGATCCAAAATCGTAGTTCCCTCAAAATTAACTTCCCAGATTTTCATTTCCACATTTCTACCCTCCAACATCAAGTGTTCAGGATCCGAGACCGCTAGCATATCATTCACCCCATATGATTTACCCAAGTCCAGAAATTGTGGCTGACTCAGAATTGACTTGGGTACAATGATTTCCAAATCAAAATCAATCCCTTTGGGGTGTGGTTGAGGAATGGGGCTACTTATTGAATCTTCTAGTAAATGAGGATTCGAATCCTCCAAGTTAGCCCCAACCAAATCCGAATCTTCAATGAACGGGCTATCGAATGGTTCATCAGATTCCTCAAGACTGTTTGTCTCACTAAAATCATTTTCCTTACGCTCAAGTGAGACTTCACTAAGAGATTCTTCACCCTCAGTGTCTAAAAATTCATGATCCTCATTTATATATGTCTCAAAATCGATTGTCATTTCCTGGTTCAAAGAGACATATTTTTCCTCGCTCCTTGGCTCGGGGATCTCGGGTGAATCAATTGGTTCATCCTCAATGGGTTGCTCTAGCCCAACCGGTGTTTAACACACTTGATCGATTTTTAAAAAGGTGGTGTTGCAGTATAGTCAAAAAAGCGTTGTAAATAAATAAGAATTTTATTACTCAAATGTTAAGTCCGAGGTCGAACACAGAGAGCAAATGGAATTTAGTCACTAATCTCAATAGATGTAATTTTGACACTTAAAGTTACTCAAAATCTAATTCAAAATATAAAGCAGGAGTTTATGAATTATAAAATGTAGCAAAGGAGAAATTGGACAAAATTGGACGTCTATATAAGGAATTGAGACGTCTTAAAAAGGTTTGGTTTTTCTCTTCTCTTGCTTTTTCTCTTTCTCTTCTTTTCTTCTTTGTTCTTCTTCTTTGGATCTTCTCTGCCTTAGCTTTCTGATCTCCTTGACTTTTTGCCTTTAGCCTTAGTCCTTTCTTCTTTCTCTGATGTCTCTTGCAACAATGCCTTTCTCCTTCTTTGTCTTTTTCTTCTTCTTTGATTTCTCCTTCCTTCTTCTTCCTTCCTTAGCTTCCTCTTTCTTCTTCTTTATCTTCTTCTTCCTTTTTGCTACAGTGCCTTCTCTTTCCTTCCTTAGCGTCTGATCATTCCTACCTTCTCCTTCCTTCTTCTTTCCTTTAGCTTCCTCAGCTTCTTCCTTCAGCCCTTTGCTTTTCCTTCTTCTCTGCGGCTGCAGCTTCCTCTTCCTTCTTTCTTTCCTTGCACACACAAGTGCAAAACCTACCCCTACCCTACCCTGCGTACACTCTCTCTCTTTTCTCTCTTAGGTTCACTCTCCCAGAGCCAATCAGGTATTCGGGTTGGGTCAAGCGCACCCGGGTCCAGGCGCACCGGTGTGGGTGGTGTGTGAGGAGTGCATGGTAAATGGGTTAAGCAAGCCAGGTCCGCGTAGCGTGGGTCGCGGACGAGGTGGGCATATGGGCGAGGGGACCTCACCTCGTGTTTGGAGGCGAATAGCCTTTGACATAAAAATAATTTAAATCACCGTGCTCAAAGATTTATGAGGTGGGACTAAAAGTCTCACCTGCTTCTGCATGCACGGCCGCAGGAGGATGCCTACTCAATCATTGCGGCTGCAGTGCCCTCTCAAAATCGCTCTCTGGTTGGATGTGTGCGCGAGACAACTCCGCGCCTCCTGGACCTAGAAACTTGGAGCGCAGCAGCCTGGAGCGAAGGATGCAAGCTTCTTTGAGCCGGTGCTAACGGAGGCGGAGGTCGGACCTACGTTTCAAGCAATACGGCCTTGCAGCCTCATTAGAACACACAGGTAGCTTCGCCGTGGCACAGCGTAGGTGTCTAGGTGGGTGGCTGGCCGCGAGGTGGCCTAGGCGTGCGTACCTAGGTTGTTCTATGGCCATGATGATGGGTGTTGTCAGGGGCAGCTTGTGGAAGGTATGGCGGTCAATGGAGATGGGGATAATGGTCAGTGGATGGTGGCGGAGGTTCTGAGGGGTCTAGCGAGGTGGATGGGTGTGTGGAGGTGATGGAGACACCTCACTGGTGGTCTGTCAGAGATGAGGAAGATGGTGGTGGTCTGCGGCGTCGAGGGGTTGAAAATAGAAATAAAGAAGGGGAAATGAGGAGAGTAGAGAGGGGAAGAGGTTTAACCTACTTAAGGGATGAAGGGATAAGGAGAGTGACTGGCACGTACCTACCGCCGCTGGAGACAAAGGTTCCAGTGAAGAGGGAACGACGACGACGAAGGGGTGGTTGATGCCAGCGCTGGTACAGCACGATGCGGAGGAAGGAGGTGAAGACAGCTCTACCACTGGTATTGTGGCAGAGCGACGAGAAGAAGGAGGAGATGTCACCGGAGCTCGCTGGACGCTTGGTCGGAGGAGAAGAGAAGAAATTGGAGGTTGTTCTTCGGCCAAACCAAGCTGAAATTGAGCAGCCGGATCTAGGGCTTCTTTTATAAGCATTGGCAGAGGTCCTTGTGCTTGGAAGGAAGCTTCCAAGCGTAAGAATCCTTGCCAGAGTAGGAATGTGTGAGAGACCCAAATCTCTTGAGCGTTCGCATGAGAGATTGGGTGATAATTAGGGCTTGTGATTGCGTTCAGATGATAGGGAATTCCTCAGAGAATCTCCCTTTCAAATTTGAGAGGGAGTCTCTGAGGGATTTGGGAGAAATCCTTCTCGAATCCTTGCCAGAGTAGGACTCCTCCGTTTTAATGGTGGAGGGACCTAATTGCAAAGAGTGGCGAGGAAGATGGGGGGTCTTCGCAATGGTTTTCAAAAGCTAGGGGTCTGAATGTAATTGGATGGACTGTTTCGCAAAATAGGTCAAGGTGACATCCTCTTACGTCCAAATTTTGGTATAATTTTAATTTGGATCTAAAGAATCGAATGGTGAAGTTATATTTTAGGTTTGACCACGTTTGGCTGGGCATTTTACATAAAAACTCAAATTAGGGCAAATAATTAGCTTGGACCCCTATTTAGGTCAAAATAGGTTCCAAAAGCCAAATTGAAGGTTCTAAACCCTAGGGGATATTTTTCCATGAATTTTAGAGGGTTTAGTTAACTTTTATCCTGACCAGAACCTTGTTGAATTAAGTGAGTCTATTGTAGGGTTACAAGAAGTCATTTAATTCTTAGATTACACATGAACCCATTTCTCATTGAACCAATTCACTTTTTATCTTGTTTAGACCATTTGACCTATGTTTAGTCCCTGAGAAATCCCGTTGATGTACTAAAATGGTAAAATTACAGTTTTACCCTTTGTTTCTTTTTTTCTTCTCAAAACAGTTATTCCTTGAATTAGGCCCTTCTCTAGGTTATGTAGGAGCTTTTGTTCTCTTTTCTAGGTCAAAATGAACTAGTTAGGGCTCATGATGGTGTTCCCATCATACCCCCTGTTGAACATCGGGTTGCTATGCTAACGTGTTTGGTTTTGAAAAAACCTGTCATTGTAGTTTGAAAGCGAAGAACTCGTGTTCAACAAATAAAATTTATACCGGAATAGAAATCCTAGGTTGAACACAGGGAGGCTACGTCGATCTATATTCACAATTATATTTTTTTATAATTTTTCTTGAAAAGTGAGGTGATGTAATTACAATGAAGCCATAACAACAATCAGACCAAACAAAAGGGAGAGAGAGAAAACATGCATTCAATAATTCAAAATGTTTATACAATAAAACCAAATAAGAATTACACTAAAAAGTGAGAAATCAGCTACACTAGAAAGTAGGAAAATTCTACACTAAAAAGCTGTAAAGAAGAATGGGAGAGAGAAGTTATCCTCCTCGACGGTCGCTTGGAGGACGAGCCGAACAGAACGACACCTGGATGATGGAGGATGGAGCAGGACGAAGGAGGGAGAAGCAGGAGGAACGAGAACAGAGCAGCACATCGTTGTCATCGCAGGATCCGCTTCCGAAAGGGGGATGAAAATTTGACTTTATCTCGCGAGGAGCATCCCGGGTGTGGGACAATCTTCTCTTGAGCTTTGGAGAGGTAGAGAAGAGAAGGAAGGGATGCGAATTTTGTATGGAGGGGGTCGCCTTTTATAGTTGCAAGGAGTGGGGGCAATTTAGTCATTACAACTCTTAAAACATTAATTCAGGACCTTTAGTGACGGATAAAACTGTCGCTAAAGGTCTGAACGTGGGCGTAGTGGGCGACTGATGTATACACATTCATTTAGGTTAAAATGCCTATTTATGCATGTTCTTAAGCTTAGAGATGCATTCCATATTATAAATATTGCATAGCATGCATCATTCTGTAATTAGAATAGTTTGCATAAAGTTTAGGTTAATTTGCATCCTTTTATGGCCAAGAAAGGAGATTTATTTTGGAGCCTCGGATTGATGATCTGACCGTACGGATCTGATCAAGACGATGATCGGAGTACGACTTCTCTTGATTAGAGTCTCGTAGCACATTATGCAGTCCAAGGAAGATCAACGACCAAGGAGTTAGGCGATGCAATTTGGAGCTTTAAATGACAAATCTAACTGCATTGATGGATTCAGATCGGCGATCGCAGCCAAATGGTGTGAAAATCAATTCAATCCGACACCCATGGCATCATCTACAAAGCAAAGAAGATGGACAGCTAGAATGGCGCCATGTGGCACCATCCCAGCCGCCCAAATTTGCCCTCAGCAGCCACCCCTCCTCACAGGCACTTCTCTCACGAGATTTGGGTTATTGTATTTCCATCCAACGACTTTTGTGAAGCCACGTCGCGTCTCTAATAACAGCGTAAGCTCTACAAGAGCTTACAGCCGTTAGATCTTCATCCAACAGCTATGAGCGATCATGCTTCTGTTGATCCTAATGACAAACCACAGATAGCGCGTTGGTGATGAGTGGCACTCTCAAAGAGAGGGCACGAGTTTGAAACTCGCTGCGCCCCCTCTCAGCACAACAGGCACGAGCGGCCAATTAGAGCCACGCGATCTTCATCGAACAGTGCAAAACTGACCATGCGACACAATGGATGAGCATGGATGTGGTCATGTAGGAACATGTGATCGCACGTGTGGACCAATGCTCTATCTAACGTGTGATCTGAGCACGTGATTCTCGCACGATCGTGGTCGTTCATCAATGATCGAACGGCCGGGCACGCACAACAACTGTGAGCGTTAGCGAGCACATGCGCGTGCGTGAGTTGGAGGCTATAGAGACGTTTAGGGAGGATCTTCAGCAACGTCTTTGATGTCACTAAATGTCCTTTACACGAAATGCCTCTTCTCCTCCACTATAAAAGGAACCCTACCCCTCCCATTTCTCTTCATCTCTTCCTTTCTCTCCCTCACCACCTCCAAGGCACTAAAGAGAGCTTGTCCCAAGCCTGGGATGCTCCTCTAGAGTAGAAAAGAAATATTTTTTCCCTCTTCTCACCCCTGTTCATGGAGCATCCTATAACCATCCTCTCACCACCTTTCAAAAGAAGATCCTCACCGTGACGTCGTCCCGCCCCATCCTCCTTCCTTTGATGCCATTCTTCTTCATCTATCTCCTCTTGCCACCTTTGTCTAGGGTGCCGTCAAAGCCAGTCGTCCTCCAAGCAAACATCGAGGGGGATTCTTCTCATCTCTATCTTTTATTACTTTCTAGTATAGTTGTAATTTCTTGATTATCTGTAGAAAACTCTGTTTAGATATATATATTGATGTTCTCTTCCTCCTTTCTCTTTCTCTCTCTCTCTCTTATCCTGTTAGAGGATATTAGATAATAACTATCCCACTTGATATTGTATCTTATAAAAATATCAAAAAAATCTCAAAAGATAAAAACAACAAAAACAAATAAAGTTGAAGCGCGATTTTCAAACCAAACGTTTGCCTCCCTATGTTCGACCCGGAACTCACTTCGAGTTTGGTTATAAATTTATTTGATAGCGATATTTTGCAACTACGAGGATGGGTTCTCCAAAACCTTGATTTTACTCGCAAAAAATATGCTCATCAACAACCTAGAGCTCCACTAGTGGGCCTTTCTCCTCCACTGGAGTCCTCTTCCTCTGTTCCTCCTCTCCATCTACTGGGTGGAGATCCTCAGGTCTCGTTCTTCCTTTTAGTGTAGGATTTCCTAATTTCTAGAGTAGTCTAGAGTAGTAATTGGTGCACTGTAGATCATGTAGGAGTAGATTAGATGATGAATTAGTTGATGTGTTAGTTTATATTAGAGTAGTTTAGTTAGATTAGATCTCTCCCTCTTTGATCAATTCAAATCAGAGAGGTGTTTCTCCACCTGCATTTTGATCCATTGTTCTCCCCCTACACTACACAATTCACTTTTGATTGTTTCCCTCATTTTCTTTTATTCACAGTTCACCTCCTCCATTGTAGTGGCCATTAGATCTAAAGTTCATTAAATATCAGATCTAATGGCATGCTAAGATCAAATGAGGGCCTCCTTATACATTCAATAGATCACGAAGGTCCTCTTGATGTGTGGAATTGAATTTGATTTGATTGGTTAAGATCAATTTGGTTTTTGCAGTCGATTGAAGAATTTTGCAAGTAATTTGGGTTAATCAATTTTAACCGATCAAATTGAGTTTATATGGGTGTAATTGAGTTGTATATGATGGGTGTGAGCTATTTTTGGTTGGAGTTTGAATGAGCACTGTGTTTACACCCAATTCTCAGATATGATACTATTTTTGGGTAGTTTAGACCTATGAAAATCAATTGCACTGATTTGCGGTTTAAACCATGACCTAATGAGATTCTCAGCATTGCATTAGATACCTGAACAACAATTAATGGTGTGCAGGTATCCTAGATGATCAAATCATCTTGGCAAGCTTAAATTAAAAAATTCCAAATAGATGACATTTGGTATGAATCTAAATGCATTTCATCTGTTGATCAGTGTTTTGACTAGGTTTGGTTTGTCTCAATAAAAGCCTAGAAATGGTCTGATTTGATTTTCAAGTTTAGTATGGCTCTTTACTTCCACATTGTCTATGGTGTGAGGCAAGGACCATATTGGAGATCTTAGGGCTTGAAATCAACTAATGGGATTTTCAGGGGGTGTGAGACTTTTGAGAAGGATTTTATAACATCTGGGATTTAGATTTGCAATATTGAAAGCTGCTCTGGACTAGTGTTTGATTTGATCGGATTTGCAGTAGGAGCTGAGTATTTTTCATGATTCTAAATTGATTTTCAGTAAGATTGGATTTAACATTTGATCTATGTTGAGATGGCACTTAGATCCTTGCTTCCAGATCTTATGGGGTTTTATGGAGCCTTAAATAAAATCTACTTGGTCTGGTCAGAGTAGAACAACAACATCAACAGTAGCTAATTGTTGTTGAAATGTGAGCAGTAGAAGCAATGTTTCTATAGCAGCAGATTAGCCCTTGTTTGCTGATTTTGAGATGGGAATTTGAGTTATAATGGGAGGTTGATTTGTGTACATTGTAAGAATTTTATGTCACAAGCATCTACGTACCTGGATTGAATTTTATTTGCATGTAAATCTTGTTTAAGATCATTGTCAACTACATGTTTAAGGCATAAATTAACCAAAATGAAAATTTGAATGAGATGGAGTTATAAATCATGTTTAAATGTTCATTTACCTTTCATGTGATGTGCTGAATGTATTGAACTACTTAAACCACTGTTTCAGCTATTAGAAATCACTTTACGGCCTTAGGTTCTATTGTTCAATACCCATTTAGGCCTAGTTTGAGTGAACTTTGTAAATAAATAAAATTCATAAAAAAAATAATAGAAAAGATAAAATAAACCTGTCTTGAGTAAGATCAGATATTTTTCTAGGTGTATACCAAGTTTTAAAGTATTCTAAACCCTCGGCCTGGTAGAACATATTAGTCGACCGTTCAGTTTACTTTATAATTTAAGAAAATAACCAAAGTTTAAAATACCAAAAGGAGCTCTTCTCTCTCTCATCTCCCTCTTTCTCTCTCATCCCCTACCTCTATTATATATATAAAAATCATAAAAATCAAAAAATGTCCAAAAATACCTAAAAATACCTTATATAGTATATTTATATTTGCAAATATGAGTTAATACTTAGCTATGTGTATATATTGTAAAATATGTAAATAATGTGCATAAATAACTTATAAATGTATTCTATATATTAAATTAAGTATTTAGGATGATTTATTGTATATATAACTCTATTGTATAATTATATATTAATTTATATTAACTTAAATGTATATAATCCCAAGTAATTATAAAAACCTATCTATATGTCTATAATCATATTTAATATTGTACATATGTATTTAACCAATTAATATATACTGTATCATACCTGTAAATTAATTTAATTATGTAATTATTGTAGATAATTAAGTTAGTATGTTAATTAGGTAAGTTATTAACTTAAAATAAAATAAATTAGTACATTAAGTTATCAGGAAGTAATTTATATTGTACATGTATATATATTAATTTACATATTTTCAACCTATTTATACTGTATTTATATTATATTATAGTATTTATAACTTAAATATGTACATATCTATTTACAACATGTATTTAAATGTCAATAAATTAAAATAAAGACTCTAAAATAAATTAAAAATGTTTAATAAACACTTTAATATATAAATTAACTCTGTGCAAAGTCAATTTCATAATTAATTTATCAATTTGTACTTTAATTAACAATTTTAACCTTAAATTAACTTTAAATAACTTACTTTTGTAAATAAATTATACAATCATGTAGCCCTATATAAGGGCTATCCAAAAATATAAATTAATTGAAAATTGGATTTAATTTTGGCCTTCAAATCGAGGGCCAAATTCACGCAATTGGAATTGAGTGCGGCACTATGCATCGTCAATTAAGCACTGTTTTAAAGTGCTACATCGTGAGTACACGATCGCGTGATGCGGTATTAGTGGATTTCACGCCGATGACCGCTCAGTCGTCAACACTCGGTGCACCTATTACCCATCATCGCTCACTCTCTAATCCCAGCATGAATGAGCATTATGATGAATTGATATTGTGGGCTGGAAGCCCAGTAGACTTGTGTGGTTTGGTTAAGCTTGAATGGGCAAGAGACAATGCACTTTAAAATACCAAAAAATAGATTAGGGTCGGTTCATAATAGTGGTTTGGTCCCACCACAATAGGGTGCTGTGATCCCACTATTGCTTAGCTCTCATCGAGTTTCAAATACGTGTCATAGTATAGTCAATAAAAGCAAATCAACATTTAAATTTGTAATCTTGAAAACAAAAGTGAGTCGAGGTCATTTGCAAATTAATTCACTAATCACAATAATCAGAAACAGTATCAGATAACCAAATAGATATGCAACATATGTTAGAAAATGTATCTCAAAATGTAGATATCAAACTGCAAAAATAATGAGATAAAAATGGTGGTTTGAACTACCAAATTTAACCCTACAATTAAGCTCTTAATCAACTCAAATATTTAACTAGTAACTTCAACCACTAATGTCGATTTCCACGTCAGTAGATGCGTCCATAGTAACCAAGGAACCTGATGGGAACATCATCATAGGCCCTAACTGACCACTTTTAATTAGGCTTTAAAGATAAATGCTCGTACATAACCATCTGAGGGTTATAACTCCACTTCATTTTGTTTTGAGAAGATAATTGGAAACTAGGGTTGATTCTATAATTTTAACAGCATATCATGAACATAGAATAATTAAGGGGCTTGTCAGGGGCAAATTGAAGGTCAAATGAGAATTAAAAACAAATAAATGGATCCATGCTGACAGAAATGAGGTTTCATGCATTTCAAGAATCAATACAGTACCTAAAACCCTAATTTCAGACCCGCTTAAATTACAGAGGTTCTAGTCAAGATAAAAAATCTCCTAAAATTCATAGAAAAATATTTCTTGAGGTTTGATATCCTTGATTTGACCATTTGAACGTATTTTGACCTTAAATAGAGTCACAAATAGATTTCTACCCTAATTTGGGTTTCTGTGCAAAGTGCCTAGTCAAACTTGCTCAAAATTGAAATCCGACTTCACCACCAAGTTTTTTGGGTCTAAATTAGTTTTGTACCAAAATTTGGACCCAATCAGAGTCCATCTTGACCTAGTTTGCATTTTAGTCCATTTAAACTGTGTTCCTCTCAATTAAACCCTTCAAAATATTTATGATCAAGTCCCTAACTTTATCGTCATTTTTAAAAAAGGGTCCCTGTTGCCATTGGTATCAATGAAGCTCATCCACCGAGATTCGAGCAAGGTTTTCTCTCTTGATTCTCAATCAAATCCTCCAAAAATTGGAAGGAAGATTCTTTGAGAGCTCTATCATCTGAACCATAGATTGGCCCTTGATTTGCACCGAGAAGCCCATGTGAAAGATCGCAATCTTAGGGATCTTCTTCCCTGAGTTTTCGAGCTCACAAAGCTTCATACCTTGTTTGGACACACCTTAAGACCTTTAAAAGGAGTCTTCGCACGAAACTAAGCTCCTTAGTGAAGTTTGGAGTTGGAAAAACCCTCTCTTCCTCAACTCTGGCCGTCCGCACCTTCATCTCCTGCGAGCCTCTCCATCCACTTCGTCTAGCCTGCCAACGGTCAAATTTACTAGCTCAACATCCTCCCCTTGTCCTCGCTACCGTCGCCAGCCAAAGCACAGCCACCATCTCCCTTTCCTTCCTTGCCGTCGTATCGTTGTTGACTCCTCCGGTGCTGACCCATCATAGTCGGTTGCCCTCGCTCACTCTCTCCCTCTCTAAATCTCCCTTCATCTTCCTCTCGCCCTCCTGATCATCTCCAACCCCTTAGATTTTAGGTTTCACCCAAACCATCACCGCACGACCTTCGTCTTCCTTGCCTCCGATAAGGGATCCAGTGAGCCCGTGCCAACTCCACAGACCACCAAATCACCTGCCACTGGTCCCAAAACCTTCACCGTTCCATGCCCAGCAAAACCCCTCAAGAAATTGAGGGGATTGGTGATGTAGACACATCTATTTAGGTTAAAATGCTTATTTATAAATGTCTCTAAGCTTAGATATGCATTCCATACTATAAATATTGCATAGCATGCATCATTCTGCATTTAAAGTAGTTTGTGTATATTTTAGGTTAGTTGCATCCTTTTATGGCCAGGAGAGAAGGAGATTTAATTTGGAGCCTTGGATTGACGATTCGACCGTACGGATTTGATCAGGATGATGATCGGAGTCTAACGCCTCCGAAATCGCCTTGATCGGAGTCCTGCATCACCATATCTGAGGAAGATCAACAGTTGAGGGACTAGGTGATGCAATCAGAAGCTTCAAACAAACAATCCAACCGCACGGATGGATTCGGGTCAACGATCGTAGCCTAATGTCATGAAAATCGACTGAATCAAACCTCTATAGCAACCCCTACAAAGGAAAGAAGATGGACAGCCTAGATCATGCCACGTGGCGCAACCCAGGCTGCCCATGTGCACACACGTGCCACCACACGTGCACAGCAGTGTGGGCGCATGCACGTGAGTGGAGGCATGCATGCACAACAACGTAGCGTAAGGCACCGCGCACAAGGTAGTGAGCACGTAGCGTGCATGTGCTCGTGACAAGGGCACGTGGAGCGCGTGCTAGCGCAGCGGCAGCGTGGGTGTAAGGCTGTCTTCAGTGACAATTGTGGCGGATCTTCAGCAACATTTATGACCATTACTAAATGTCCTGTATACAAAATTGATCATTTCCTCCACTATAAAAGTACCCCTACCCCTCGCATTCTTCTTCATCTCTTCCTTTCTTCTCCTCACCACCTTCAAGGCTTTAGAGAGAGCTTGTCCAAAGCCCAGGATGCTCCTCTAGAGTGGAAAAGAAACATTTTTTCCCGCCTCTCATCCTCATTCGTGGAGCATCCCATGGCCGTCCTTTCACCTCCTTCTGGAAGAAGATCCTCGCCGCGACAACGTCCTGCCCCATCCTCCTTCCTCCACCGTCGTTCTCCCTCGTCCCACTCCTCACCACCTTCTTCGGGGCGCCGTCAGAGCGAGTCGTCCTCCAAGCGACCGTCGAGGGGAATCTTCTCACCTATCTTTATCTTTTTGCTTTTGTAGTGTAGTTTTCCCGCTTTCATAGATGTAGAAACATTTGTTCAAAAATATATGCTCTCTCTCTTTGTGTTATTTTTGCAAGCAGATAAAGTTTTCATTGACCTAATCTCTTGCTTAATAAAAATACCAAAAAAATAAGTAAAGATAAAAAACTACAAAAAGAAATAAAAAAGTGAAATGTTTATTTTTAAAACCAAACGTTTGCCTCCCCGTGTTTGACGTGGGACTCATCTCAAGTTTCGGTTATAAATATTATCTGATCGACGGATTTTCTTGCGAGCTGAACTACGACGACAAGTTTTCTAAACTCAAACCATTTTCGCGACGAATCTCCGCCCCATCAATTGGCCACTTGACACCTCCACCGAACTCAACCTCCTCCGCACCAGCTCTTCGACCTCACCAGAACACCACACACACCTTCAGAACATGCCACGACCACCACTGCACTCGCCATCCTCCGATGATCCTCCTGAGCATATTTGTTACGAACGCGTGCCCCGGACGTATTTTAAGACGTCAGGGAGGTGGCCAAGACGTCTGACCAGACGTCTGGGATTACATCCAGACGTCTTACCAGACGTCTGGGATGGGTTACAGACGTCTGAAAAACCGTTATCTTCCACACACGCGAGTCGTCTACGCGCCTGCGTGCGCAGACCGCATATTCGCCTTTCCTCCCTCCGCGGCTGCAGATTCCCCTGCCGCGAATCCTTCTCTCTCCTCTCCCAGCGGCCTTAAAAAGGGCACGCCTCCCCTCCCGTCTCCACCGTCTCCTTCCTCTTCTCCTTCCTGTGCGCGAGGGCTGCAGCGGCGGCCGCAGTGAGCACGGAGGAGGTGCAGCGTGCGAGGGCGAAGCTCTGCCGGGAGGGCGAGCTCGCCGGAGCGGCTTGGCCGGCCGGCGGAGGGCGCAGGGGACGCGGAACGACGCGGAGAGGGACCTGCTGCAGTCTGAGCAGCAGACGTGCGAGGTACGACGCGGGCGGCGTTGCGAGCAGAGTCCGGGTCGCGCCCTGATTCTGGAAAAATTTCTAGAATCAGACGTCTGGGTTGATAGGCAGACGGCGAGGACGACGTCTGGTAGCTCATACAGACGTCTGAAAGGTTAGTATTCCGCTTTCTTCTTCCTTCCTGACGACTGACCGTACTGAGGGAGGGAGTTGGCTGTGCGCAGGCTCGCTGATTCGCCATCCTTTGTGAATCAAATGTCTGAAAGTTGTACCAGACAGCTTGAGTGACCTCCAAACGTCCGGGGTGACCATCGGACGTCTGGGAGATAGGCCAGACGTTCCCGCAGACTTCTGGACGTCTGGGAAACCACGCTGAATAGATAATTCTCTGATCCACTTTTTAAGACGTCTGATTTTGCACAGTATCGTCTTTTTTGACCCGTTTAGGGCCCGTTCGGGCTTCGTTTTCCGCGATTTGAGTTGTGTTCTTTTCAGAATTAATTCCTCTACCCGTCTACAGTAGCTATACACTATTTTGAGACACTCCTTGTGTTTGATCCTTGTGATAGTACCTCGTTCAGTTGCAGTCTTGGGAGTCGCGGAGGCACGTGGGATTCCCGATCACGCCCCCATTACTCCCGTTGTACCTGGTAGAGTGGCTTAAGTTTATTATTAAAATCTGTTAAAGTATGGAACCATAACTAGAATCTAGGACATTGCATGAATCCTAGGAATGGGAAATGCATGGAATGATAGCTCCTAGGTGATGCATGAATCCTAGGGCTAGAAAACTAGTTGTATGCTAGATCCTAGGATGTGGCATGAATCCTAGGATGGAAAAACTAGTGGAATGTATAATACTGCAGTCTTGGAAAAATGGAAAGGAACATAAAGCTGCCTGTAAATTGAATTAACAGCTGCCTGTTGTGAATAGATAACGTGGTTGAGAACATGGATTGTAAGAATGTGAAACTGGAAAGTGAAACCTGGATGTTTGAGTAAAAAGGATGGAACCCTATGGGGAAGTAGGAGTAGAACTCCTGGAAGGTGAATGGAATAGTTTTGGGGAAGTGAGCTGGCCCTTGAGTACGGAGTACCAAGGAGAGCGACTGTCCCCCTGTTTAGTGCAGAGCGGAGCTAGCCGCCCCAGGGACCTGGGGTTAGGACTGGCCACTCTGTACCGACTTGTTGGCCCTCGTGTACGTAGTACCAAGGAGAGCTAGTAGTGTTAGGAGAGTACTAGCTACCCCACGGGCCCCGGGGTTCTGCTAGCCTCCTTCACCGACTTGTTAGGCCCACTAGGGCAAACCAGGGTAGTCAGGCGAGGGTGCGCGGACTGTGGAGGGGCAAGGCCCCGGTTTGGTTACTGTGGAGGGGTTGGACCCCTGTTACTGAGAGGGCTCTGCCCTGGTTCCGTGCTGTGCTTTGGGCGCACCCGTTAACGGAAACGACTGACCGCGTGCCAGTGCAGGCTAGCTACCTGTGCATTTATCGCGCGTGCCGTAGTCACCGTTACGTCTGTCAGTGACCTTGGGGTGGTTGACTGAGGGTAGGATCACCACGGGGGACTCTCCCGGCCAGGAGAGCACCACGTGCTACTTCTACTTTTGGAAAAGACTGCAATCAAGATCGTTCCCACGAGGACATTCGAGATCAAGTAAAGGATCTGAGAAATAAATGAAATAGTGAGAATATTGAAAGATGTGAATAAAGGAAGTAATAGAACATAACAGCTACTGTACACTCTACTGTTGTCTTTTGTTAGTTTGCCACTCTACTCAGCGTTTTACTGACGTGTTACACTCGTTACCTTTTTCAGGACCAGGTGTTGAGCAGCCAGGGTCAGCGGCTGCAGAGGACGCTGGGTCAAGTAGGGTCCAGTAGAGTTTACCACAGTGTTTTGTACCTCTTTTGTTTCTGTTATAGTGAGTAGTTCTTGTTTCCGCTGTACTTTCTTTACCTGCAGTTCTTGTTATATGATAAATGTTGTTCTACTGTTGTGGTGGTATCTACTGTAGTAGTTTCTTTCCTTACTGCTGTACTTCCTTACTGTTAGTTATATTCATGTTGAATGTGGTTTATTTTACTGCTCTTTTGGTTACTTTCTCGTTGGACGACTAGGTCTTGGGATTAGTCGAGTCGGTCCGGTTCTCGTGTCTCGTAGGGACTCGGGAACCGGGTCGTTACAATATTGATTAGGGTGTTTAGCCCGTATTTTTCATTTCAAGTACGTGCCAAATAGCCACCACCGCCTTCGTCTTCTCTGAGCATGGCAGCGCTTCATCGACCTTCCTACAAACTGTTGTTGCCCTCTACGTGTGTGGCTCTAGGTCTTGACGCACGTCCAGGTGCTACTCAAGGCAAGGTAAGCTCCACCTGCCTTGATTTGGCACCTAATCCCATGGCATTTGCACACAACTGTGCGAGTGGAAGAAGAGTGGGATTAGTCCCACATTGTGAGGGAACGAAGCCCTAAAGGCATATAATACAACAAAGTCACAGAGTCGTATCACCTTCGTAACACTTAGCCTCTGCGGGCTTTGTGTGAGGCCCTTGAGTCTCTGTTGGTGCTGCTGTTGTGTTCTTCTGAGGCTTGAAGGAGAGGAGCCTTATGCTTCTGTTGTAAGGCCCTTAAGCCCCTTCTGATAAGGCATTTGAAGCCTGTGGTTGTCGTCTAAGGCACTCTGCTGGTTACTGTTGGATTATATGAACAACTTGATTGACATGGATTAATGGTTGTGGTTTACTGCTAAAATATTTAAGTAGTTGTGAGCTTAAACTAAAAGGGTTAATTTGGTGATTCAAATCACCATTTTAACCCAATCTTTTGCACTATTCTTCTGATTTTATTGAAATATCATTCTGAGTATTATTGATTTCAATTGCATATATAATTCTTGTGATTAGTGAATTAAATTGCACAATTGCTCCCAGCGAACAATCTTAGACTCTTTTCTGAATCTAAGTTTATAAATTTAAATGTTTTGAGCGATTTTGTCCTATTCTACAACGCATTTCCTAAACAACGACGATTTCACACAAATAGAACCAAGGCAAGTAACTAATCAGACATCAAGACCAAGCTCAGATGCCTTATGTTCAAGGGCTCAGAAGAACCCCACAAGGCACAACACAACAACTGTAGCTCAAAGGAGAGACAAGGCTAAGCTAGGTACGGAGTGAGGGAGGGGCACGAATCTTGAGGCCATAGTGCAAAATCCCCCTTCCTCCTCAGATTTCTCTCTCAGACCCGAGTGAACATAAATCGGGTAATCAGATCTGGCCCACACCCACGTGGCGTGAACTACGAGCAAGGGCATGCGCAAGCGTGTGCGTGGGGGTGTGTATGGGGACCTCACTCTCGATGCGTGCTGAGATGAAGAGCTGAGGTAGCAAAATTCTTTTATGCATCTTCACACGCTGCTAAATCCACGATGTAGGACTAAACCCACTTCTTTCCTTCACGCACAACTTCACTTGCCTACAGCAGATGGCTTTGTCAAATCGAGGCTACAGCTGCTGATGGTTCCTTAGTGTGAAGGCCTGGAAGGCTTCAGGAGTCAAGTTCGCTTCGATTGAGGGCAATAGCAGGTCAGTTGATAGTCGGAGATGGGCGAACATGGTCAGAGAAGACGGTGGTGGCGACGGTTCTCTGATCAGACTTGAAAAGCAAGAAAATGGCCTCACATCCCAATCAAAACAACTCAAAGGCCTCTCTGTGAGATGAAGGAAGTGATGGCGGTAGTGGCGAGGTGATTTGAGTGGTGTAGAGGATCAATTTGGAACAATCTCTCCAAATTTGGAGAGATTTGAGCGAGAAATGAGTGAGAAATCTTTACTCAAAGTTGGTTGTAGAGATCGCATTCACATTCATGGTGGTAGGTTTATTCTTGTAAGAATGAAGACAAAGTTAGGGACCTTATTGCAAAAATCTTGAAAGTTAGGGGTTGAATGTGAGAAAGAGTTTTTAAGGGCTAAAATGCAAACTAGGACAAGATGGACTCTGATTAGGCCTAAATTTTGGTGCTAACCTAATTTGGGCCCAAAGAATCTAATAATGAACTTTTATTCAAGTTTTGGCCACATTTAACTGGATAATTTGCATAGAAGCTCCAATCATGGTAAATTTCTGTCTAAAACTCTATTCTAGGTCAAAAAAAGGTTCAAATGGTCAAACTAAAGGTACCAAACCTCTTAGAATATTTTTTTATGAATTTTAGGGTGTTTGGATTAATTTTACCCTAACCAGAATCTCTTTAACTCAAGTGGGTTGATAATTAGGATTTTGGTGCTATTTTTGAGCTCGAAATGCGTAAAACCTCATTTCTGTCAATGTTGATCCACCTTTAAGAATTTTGTGCTCAGTTAACCTTCAATTAACCCCTAAATGACCCTGTCGTTAATCCGTGTTTGTGATGCACTATTAAAATTACAGAATTAACCTTAATTCCCTGTCTTCTTCTCAAATCAGAATGATGTGGAGTTGTGACCCTCAAATGATTAGGTAGGAGCTTTAATCATTCAAACTTGACTAAATGTGGCTAGTTAGGGCCCATGATAGTGTTACCATCACCAATGAACTGAACCGATCCGCCAATAAAAAAACCTATTTTTGTACTTATACTTAGGCATTTGTTGGGAAATGCGTAAATCGTGTTTTTGGTAGAAAAAAAAGTGTTGTAGTATAGTCACGAAGTATGATCCAACAAAGATATTGTTTTACAAAAATTACGAGACTTGAGTCCCGGTCGTTCATCTCTGGGAGGCGTTGCTTTCACTTTTAAAATCGATCTTTTTACTACTCTACTTTGTTTAAAGACGCACGCCGGTTTCCAATCTCCTAACTAAAACTTCACCACTTCTGTTATTAACTCGGATCACATGCGCATGCGTCAAATAAATTACAAAGGTGAACGTGTGAGTTTCTGTGCGCACGATTCTAGTGAGGTGGTGACTATTTATGGAGAAAGCATCTATCGTTAGATTTTCAATATCCGCGGGAAACGACATGCTGGTGTGTAATGGATAGACAGTTAAAGAGCAGGCACTTAAATCACGCAAATACGATAATTATTAAGCTCTTGGTGATTTCAAACACATAAAGATATATATATATATATATATATATATATATATATATATATATATATATATAAATGCATTTTCATTCATTCATTGGGAAGTTGTTTGCATAAGGAGTCTAGAGGAAAGCTTGTACATAAATGCTTGAAAATTAAACCCAGCTACCAGAAAATGATTGCATACAAGAATCGATGGGGGGGATTTCGCATGCATTATTGGGGGAGAAGTAAGATTACGCTATTAAGCAGTAATAAAAGCAATAAAATTATGAAGATCATGAATTAAATCTAGAAGAATAGAGGGCATTCAGGGGTGGCCCCCGATGGCCTTAGAGTGGTCGGGAGGAGAATGAGGGGCAGCCAATGTAGCTTAGGCCGACCCTTGGAGAGAGGGAGGAGTGATCTAGCATCCCGGCATGATGTCCTCCATGGTGGTGGTAGTGAGCTTGTGGAGGTGGAGTGGCTAGCTAAGTGGAGGTAGCGTGAATGGCACCAATGGAGTGAGTTTGCCAAGTAAGTGAATGGGTGCACTTGGCCTCCCATGGGGTCTTTTTATAGACCCAATGGCTTCTCTCTAGAGAGGTGTGGAACTCTCTATAGCGAGTCCAAGAGTGGCCGGCCACATGATGGTGGAGGTGGTCATTGAGATCCAAAAATTGTGGATCTCAATTTGAATGCCTCTTGGTTGCTAAATTTGGCAACCAAGAGGTGGCGCCATCTCAAGAGAGCTCTAGAGAACTATAGAGAAGTGTGTGCGTGAATGGGAGTGTGTGTGTGTGTGTGTTTGGTCTTTCTCTATATGGTTAGGTGGCTTAGGATAGGTCCTAAGGGGTTTGTGTAGGTGTAGGTCTTGATTTTAGGGTTACAAACCCTAATTGCTAAGGTGAAAATGCAATTAAACTTAACCTAAGTTTAATTGAATGAGTGTGAGCCTAATTGAGGGTGACATAACTCAATCAGGTTGGGTTTAGGTCAATTGGACTCTCACTATTCCAATTGAACTTGTGTGGGTTGAGATCTAAGCTCAATTGGACTCAATGAGTCCAATTGACTTAGGTGAAGGTAATTGACTTTGATCTAAGTCAATTGGGTTTGGTGAGGACCTAATTAGGTCCTTAGGTAGGTCTAGAGGTGATGTACTAGGGTTAGGACACCTTAATTTAGGTTCCTATGGGGTTGGGATTAGGTCTAGGGAGCTAAAGATCCAAGATCAAGACTTGAATATGAAAATAGGGACTGGAGACTAGTATCAGACGTCCAATAATATGATCAGACGAATTATACTCAAAAATCAGAAGTCCAAACTTCAGTTTTGGACGTCTAATTTGAGTCAAGGGGAAATCAAGGTTCTATTTTGGCTACTCTACAGAAATTGGACGTCTGACAAAGTGTTTGGACGTCCAATAACACTTTGTCAGACGTCCAATTTCTGTAGAGTAGCCAAAATAGAACCTTGATTTCCCCTTGACTCAAATTAGACGTCCAAAACTGAAGTTTGGACTTCTGATTTTTGAGTATAATTCGTCTGATCATATTATTGGACGTCTGATACTAGTCTCCAGTCCCTATTTTCATATTCAAGTCTTGATCTTGGATCTTTAGAAGTGGGTTTAAGGTGTGCGGGAGATGGCTAAGGGTCCTGGACATCCTATAACTTATCTGGACGTCCAGATAAAGGTTGGGACTAGGGTTTTAGGGCTTCCTAGGGTGTTGTGACCTAATCTAAGGGTGGCTAAGGCTTGGGGAAGTCTCTAGGCTATCTTAGGGTTAAGATGGACCTAAGCTCTTCACATTTTACTGCTTTATTCCTACTTAATAGAATAACATACTTTTAACCCCCTTACATTATTGTTCCTATATCTAAACTAAGCCTTCTGCTCCAGCTCTGCTACAACTCTCGTTATTCTTGATCCAACTTCAGATCCTGCTCCAGATCCAACTCCAGATCTGCTTATTGCCTGCAATCGACATAATGCACTTAATCAGCACATTGTAACATTATTTTATGCATACCTAAAAAAAAACAATAAAGATGCAGATAATGCATATGCGTGTATGAATTTCCCTAACTTATGCTAAGTTCTTGCCTAATCTAGGTCAATTAAGACCTATGATTGCTACGCAATCAGTATTATTTAGAATAGCTGTATATAACTAACATAGAGTAATTATTCATGGTTTTAATACCTATTTAGTTATAAATTTGTTTAAGGCATTGCAGTGCTTAATAATTGATTCTTTTGTATATAATTGACAAATTCATTCATTATTTGACTCATTGATTCTTTTTGTAAATAAAATTGACATTTTTGGAATATAGAAAGTGACGTATATCAATAACTACCTCCTAGTGAATGACCTAGAATAAACCAGTAAAAATTAAATATATATAACAATGACAATGATATTTAAAACATTATTTTTAACATGTAGACGATTTGTGCTCATCAGATAGGGTTACCTACCATGTGCTCAACATACTTATTCTTTTTTTGACCAATAAGCTTGCCTATATTCAATCACATTGATATTACCATATAAAATTGACCAATGCATGCATGCATGATCTAGCAATATGTAGCACTAATCCTGCCATACATGAAGTGATTAGGTCTACTCGCATGTCCATTTAGCTTTTATCATTGGAGTTATCAAAGAAATTAAAGAAGAGATCGAAAGATCCCCTACATTTTTTTAACTATATTTCACATAAACAATGGTGCTCAAGACCCACGTTGCTTCAGGTCCCTCTTTTGGAGATTCTTGGATTACCCTTCTTCAGCTTCTATGTAGCAGTAAGTTTCTAGTTAATCACAAGTCAAAGCCTCCTTTTCTTGTTTCCTCTTCTACTATCTAACTTCTTGAATAGTAATGATAAAATATGTTTTTACATAACTCCTTCCACAATCCCCTATTTATACTTGCTTTCATCATCAGATAAAATATGTTTTTGAATAACACCTTCCACAATCCTCTATTTATATACTTGCTTTCATCTTCATCCATTCTTCGTTCTTATTCGTATCCATTCTCATTCTCATCTAACTCTTGTCTTTATCCATCCTTAACCTTATTCTTATCTTCATCATCACCCTTATCCTCATTCTCATACTTGTGTCTAGCTTAACTAGATCTCTATGCCAAATGTAACCGTCAGGATTCCATACTAAGTCGCATCTCTAGAAATTAGATCAAAATACCAACAATAGGCCTAGAGGTACTCAAGTACCAGCCAAGATCCATACCTGAGCAGCTTTAGCCTTGGGTCTACCGTGAAGGTTTTTAAGGCCTGCAAAAACTACCCAAAGGGTCATTGACCCCAGCAATTAAAGCACCGGTGTGTATTTGAAGTGAGTCCAAGTTTAGTTTGCCAGTGCATTTCTGGTAAGAGAGATAGAGAGGGATTTTTCATTTTGAGAGTTTTCTCTCTTTTCTTTTTATATTTCCCTAGATCCAGCATCGGATTGGTCCTAAACATGGTCTGTATTGGATTCCTTGTCCCCACCATCAATCCTCGAAGGGTCTCTAGCTGTCGATGATTTGGGATAGCACCGTCCATGGCAACCCCTAGAACCCTAGCTTTCGATACTTCGGGATAGTGACACCTATGGCATTCTGTAGCTAAATTTAGGCCTTGGTAATCGACATTTCAGGATAATCCCACCCACAGCACTTGAATCAGCACAAGGTACTTTCATGCCCCTGGTAGGATATTTAGATTTCCTAGGAGACAAGCACTGAAGAGACGATGTGTTATTACGTATCTTCGATGGGAGTATTTTTCATTCTAACTCTCCACGTTGGGAACTCGTCCAATCAACTTTTGTCTTTGAGCTACTTCTAAGCTAGATTCTTGAGATGACTTTTTCAAAACAGGATACTTTTAGCATTATTTCTTTATTAAGCGCACTGAACCAAACTGGTGTGTGAATTTTGGGTGCATAGGTTACTGTTGAAACGACCAGTTACTACGCTAACGTATTTGGTTTTGAAAAACTTGTCGTCGTAGTTTGAAAGCGAAAAACTAGTGTTCAACAAATAAAATTTGTACCAGAATAGAAATCCCAGGTCGAACTCAGGGAGGCTACGTCGATCTATATTTGCAATTATATTTTTTTAGAGTTTTTTGTTGAAAAGCGAAGCGATGTAATTACAATGAAGCAATATTAACAATCAGAATAAATGAGAGAGAGAGAGAAAACATGCACTCAATATTTCAAAATGTTTATACAATAAAACCAGAGAAGAATTACACTAGAAAGCAGGAAAATTCTACTCTAGAAAGTTGTAAAGAAGAATAGGAGAGAGAAGTTATCCTCCTCGACGATTGCTTGGAGGACGAGTCGGACGAGACGCTACCTGGATGAATGAGGACGGAGCAGGAAGAAGGAGGTCGAGGCAGGAGGAACAAGAATGGGGTAGCACTTCCGAAATGAGAGCAAAAATTTGACTTTATCTCTCGAGGAGCATCCCGGGTGTGGGACAAGCTTCTCTTGAGTTTTAGAGAGGTAGAGGAGAGAAGGAAGGGATGAAAATTTCATATGGAGGGGGTCGCCTTTTATAGTTGCGAGTGTGGGCAATTTGGTCTTTTTAATCTCAAAATATTAAATAAGGGGTCATTAGTGACAGATAAAACCATCGTTAAAGCCCCATTGTGGGTGACGTGTGCCACCCGCTCGCCTCCCGTGCATGAAACGCGTGCTCCACGTTCTTCAGATCTTAGCCGTCCGATCGTGAGATCGGATGGCTTAACTCGCCCCTCGCCGCACCTTCTCATCCGCACCTAGTGCGTCCAATCCCACGTTACGCGCGGGCGTGCGTGGGCACGTCATTTGGCTTAAGCGCACGTGGCCGTTGGATCGCGATCGTGTAGTCGATCGGGTGCGCGCCTCCGCTCCAATTGATGCGTGGAGAGGCTCGAACGTGCACCTGTGCTTTACTTAAGCACTCTCGCCCACTGCGCTACGTGCACGGATGGGCGGGCGCTTAACTTAAGCGCGGGTGCGTCCCAACCGTTGGATCTTGATCCAACGACTGGGAAACGTTGATGCGGAAGCCTTCAGTGGATGCGTGCCGATGGTTGGGTGGCCAAGAGGGCACCAGTGGCGCCATCTTGGCCGTCCATATTCTGGATGATGTAGATGGTGCCATGGATGTCTGATTGAGTTGATTTTCATGCCGTTAGGCTACGATCGTCGATCCGAATCCATCCGTGTGGTCGGATTTATTGTTTGAAGTGCAGATTTACACCATCTTGGCCCTTGATCTTCTAGGATTCCTCGATCTCTATCTGATGCTATAGATGTCTGATTAGGGTGATCTTGGAGTCGTTGAACTCCAATCATCACCCTGATCAAATCTATACGGTTGGATCTTTGATCTGAGGTCCCGATAAAAATTTACCCTATCCCTAAACACAAAAGGAGACAATTAACCTCCATTTTATTCAAACAAATCTAAATGCAAGGTGATGTATGCTATGCAATATTTATAGTATGCAATGTAGTTCTATACTTAAGAACATGCATAAATAGATATCTTATGTAGTGTAAACATGTTTACATCACACCCCCATGCCTATCCTTTCCTAGTCCCTAGCAAAAACTATGTGCTATTTATAAAAGAATTAGGTTGGATTATTTGGACATGAATTATTTTCAATCATTAAGAAAATGTTCACTTAGGATCTGAACTTTAAAAGACACAACAGTGCCCGGGTATCTGCCAAAATGCAGACCATCTTAAGCCCTCGCCTTATTCAAAGAAAATTTTCTTTTTCTTTTTTTCTTCTTTTCTTATTTTTTTTTTGGATTTTTGAGTCTTAGGGTTTAAGAGTGGCTTTCTACGGCCATTCAATTCACCCAAGATTTGATGAGAACCCTAAGTTTTAAGCATCTTATTGTGAATGTGATAGACTTGTTGATAAACAGTTAAAACAGACTTCAGATTTCTACGCCTCTAGGTGACCTTAAAAAGAGAATTCTGCCTAAAGGTGTATCTTTACAACCGGTAGCTTTCTCCCTACTTTTATTTTTATGGGGTCAATATAAGGGTGAATCCAGTGTATATCTCCCTGGTTTATTCTACTTCTCCGCTTCTTCCAAAGTATTTTGGAATTTTTCAGTGCATTTATTGAGCTGGGTTCTAGACAACCGGTCGATGAGCTGTTACCACCGACAACTTTCCAGCCATACTCGTGCGGCGAAGTGTGGCTTATTTCTTTTGTTTTCTTTTTTTTTTCTTTTCTCCTTTTCTTCTTTTTTTTTCTTTTTGCTTTCTTTTTCACTCTTTTTTTTTAAGTAGGTGGCTTCCCTAGTCTAAGATTTACCTAAAGGCAGCAAAAAGAGAATGGTCCAGTGACTGGGCTCTGGACAACCTACCTATGGGCTATTACCCATGATAACTTGCCAACCATATCACCCTAGAAGGTTCATTAGCTACCCAATTTCTTTTAAAATCGTCGAACAACGAGTCAATGCAAAGAAAGTGTGTATATCTCCCTCAAATTTCCATTAAAACTCAAAGTTCCCTCAAATCAGAGGGTGGATTGATAAATCGTGTACTTATCACCCAAACTTATTTACTCCAATTACAATAGAATTAAGATGGTGAGGACTTAAAAAACAAATCCACATTTTAGTGGATACACGGGCCGATTAAGTCCAAAGACCTGAAGGGTCTTTGTGTTCAGATCCTAATGTAATATTTCCTAAGATTGAAAAGTCCTAATGTCCAACTATTCCTTCCTAATTCAACATTTTTTTTATGTATAAATAAGTAGAGAAAAATAATTTACATGAATTTCACAAAGCTGACCAAATGATTCAAAAATAAATCCACCCCCTCATGCCTAGCTGATGCAATGTCCACATTGAGAAAGAGACATGAAAGAAAGGGTAGAGTATGAAAGATGTCACCTGAATATGAAGCTCCTGTCAGCTTTGTGTCATATGTACAACTGTTGAGTTTAATGCTGTTAGCTAGGTGAAGTCCAGCCAAACAAGTCACAGAATGGTTAGAGCAACCGTGTCTGAGACGGGTTTTGGAAGAGTACGGTCAATAACAGGCTTCAGACGTTGACCGTTGACTTTGAATGAATTACCTGTCTTCGAGTTAGAGATCTGAATAGCTCTGTTTGGAAAAATCTGGTCGATAATGAATGGGCCATTCCATTTAGATCTAAGTTTGCCAGGAATGAGCTTAAGTCTAGAATCGAATAACCAGACCTTCTGGTTCGGCTCAAAGCTCTTGCGGGAAATCAATTGATCATGTAGAGCTTTGGTCCGAGCCTTGTAGATCTTGGCATTCTCGTATGCATCATTTCTAAGCTCTTCCAACTCAGATAGTTGGAGTTTCCTGGTCTTCTTAGCTAGATTTAGATCTAAATTGCATTGTTTGATTGCCCAGAATGCCCTGTGTTCAATCTCTACGGGTAGATGGCATGCCTTTCCATACACCAAACGGAATGAAGACATACTGATGGGCATTTTATATGCCGTGCGGTAGGCCCAAAGAGCGTCCTCAAGCTTTTGAGTCCAGTTCTTGCGATCAGGCCTAACCATTTTCTGTAGAATGTTCTTGATCTCCCGATTGGAGATCTCGGCTTGTCCATTCGTCTGGGGATGGTAAGGTGTGGAAATTCAGTGATTAACCCTGTATTTAGCCAAAAAATTTTGAAATTGGGCATTAGTAAAATGAGTGCCACCATCACTGATGATGGCCCTCGGAATCCCGAACCTACTAAAGATATTTTTCTTGACAAAATTGATGACCACCTTGTTGTCATTGGTTCGAGTGGGAATCACCTCAATCCATTTGGACACATAATCAACAGCAACAAGAATGTACTGATGTCCAAATGAAGGGAGAAAGGGTCCCATGAAATCGATGCCCCAAACATCGAAAATTTCGATAGGAAGAATTGGGTTTAGGGGCATCATATCTCTCTTAGTTATGCTCCCGAGTGCCTGACATCGAGAACATGACCTTGATAAATCCTGGGCATCCTTAAATAAAGACGGCCAATAGAAGCTAGATTGCAAGATTTTTGCAGCCATCTTTTTCATGGAGAAATGTCCACCACACGCAGATGCGTGGCAGAACTCGAGTATATTGTTGAATTCATTGTTCGATACACATCGGCAAATAATCTGATCAGAGCTGTTGAACGTTACGAATGGCTACGCTAACGTGTTTAGTTTTGGAAAATCTGTCGTTGTAGCTTGAAAGCGAAGAATTCGTGTTCAACAAATAGAATTTATACCGAAATGAAAATTTCGGGTCGAACACAGGGAGGCGAATGTTTGATTTAACAACTACATGTTTATTTTTATTTGTCATGAAGTAATTCAATTTAAAACTATCTAATTAGTTAAAATAAATAGAAGAGAGAGAGGGTAAGAGAGAGAGAGAGAATATTACACATAGAAATCAAAATGAGATGTAGAATAAACAGAGAATTTATCATTAAGGGGATTTGTTCATTACAACAAGAAAGCATAAAATAATTGCACTACAAAGCGATAAATTTACTCTAAAAAGCATTAAAAGAATGGAGGGAGAAATGTCCTCCTCGACGATTGCTTGGAGGACGAGCAAAACTACATTAGAAAGCAGTAAATCTATACTATAAAGAAGTAAAAAGAATAGGGAGAGAGAAATCCTCCTCGACGGTCGCTTGGAGGACGAGCCGGATGGTACGACGCCTGGACGAGGGAGGATGAAGGAGGACGAAGCAGAAGAACGGGAGCGGAGCAGCACGCCGTCGTCATCGCAGGATCCACTTCCGAAGGGGGACGAAAATTTAGACTTTATCTCACGAGAAGCATCCCGGGTGTGGGACAAGCTTCTCTTGAGCTTTGGAGGGGTAGAGAAGAAAAGGAAGGGATGAGAATTTCGTATGGAGGAGGTCTCCTTTAATAGTTGCAAGGAGTGGGGGCAAAATGGTCATTACATCTTCAAAATAATAAATGAGGGGTCTTTAGTGACAGATAATCCGTCACTAAAGCCCCC
Source organism: Thalassia testudinum (assembly GCA_037157565.1). Classification (NCBI taxonomy): domain Eukaryota; kingdom Viridiplantae; phylum Streptophyta; class Magnoliopsida; order Alismatales; family Hydrocharitaceae; genus Thalassia; species Thalassia testudinum. The sequence goes on from JAZHRO010000054.1 coordinate 64,415,132, forward strand.
ACGTGGGCGTAGCTCCCGAACCCATGCGCGCCTCCTCAGCTGCCCGCACACAACGCTCACGCACGTACTTTGATTCTCAGTCGTCCGATCGCAAGATCGGACGGCTTAAGACGCATCTCCGCCCGCTGCTGCGCCCGCCTGGCGCGTGCTATCGGGCGTGACGCAGCGCGTTCAATTGCTCGTAAACTCGATTGAGCGCTGACGGCCGTCCGATCGCGATCCAATGCCCGCCATCGCCCGTACGCCCACGCCTTCCTCACCTTCGCTGCGGCTCGAACTGGCGCCCGCAGCTCGGGTAAGCACGCTTGACCGTTGCGCTACGAGGCGCGGATGGTCAAGCGGACGCTTTTAAGCGCGGCTGACCACAGCCGTTGGATCGAGATCCAATGGCGGAGAGCGAGCGGGTGCGGGGTCTTCAGAGGTTGCATGCGGCCGTTTGGGCGACCGAGATGGCACCACGTGGCCCCATCTTGGCCGTCCATCTTCTGGAAGTTGTAGATGGTGCCAAAGATGTCGGATTGACTCGATTTTTGTGTCGTTGGCCTGCGATCGTCGATCCGAATTCATTCGTGTGGTCGGATTTGTCATTTGAAGTGTGGATTTACACCATCCTGGCCCTTGATCTTCTAGGGTTTCCCGGTCACTATCTGATGCTACAAATGCCCGATTAGGGCGATCTTGGAGTCGTTGAACTCCAATCGTCGCCCTGATCACATCCATACGGTTGGATCTTTGATCCGAGGCCCTGATAAAATGTTTTCCCTATCCAAGCACATAAAAGGAGACAATTAACCTCGATTTTATTCAAACTAATCTAAATGCAAGATGATGCATGTTATGCAATATTTATATAATGAAATGCAATCCTATGCTTAAGAACATGCATAAATAGACATTTTAAGTAGTGTAAATTTATTTACATCATACCCCCATGCCTATCTTTTGCTAGTCCCTAGCAAAAACTATATGCTATTTATAAAAGAATTATGTTGGATTATTTGGACCTGAGTTATTTTCAATCATTAAGAAATTGTCTACTTAGGAATTGAACTTTCAAAGACACAACAGTGCCCGGGTATCAGCCGAAATGCAGACCGCCTCAAGCCCTCGCCTTATTAAAAGAAAAATTTCTTTTTCTCTTTTTCTCTTTTCTAATTTTTTTGGATTTTCAAATTTTAAGGTTTTAGAGTGGCTTTCTACGGCCATTCAACTCACCCAAGATTTGATAAGAACCCTAAGTTTTAAGCATCTTATTGTGATTGTGATAGACTCGTTGATTGGTAATTAAAACGGACTTCGGATTTCTACGCCTCTAGGTGACCTCAAAAAGACTTCTGCCTAAAGGTGTATCTTTACAACCGGTAGCTTTCTCCCTACTTTTATTTTTTACGGGGTCAACACAAGGGTGAATCTAGTGTATATCTCCCTGGTTTATTCTACTTCTCCTCTTCTTCCTTAGTGTTTTAGAAATTTTTAGTGCATTTACTGAGGTGGGTTCTGGACAACCAGTCGATGAGCTGTTACCACCGACAACTTGCTAGCCATACTCGTGCGGCGAAGTGTGGCTTATTTCTTTTTGTTCTTTTCTCCTTTTCTTTTTGATTTTTTTTTTCTTCTTTTTTTTCTTTTAAGTAGGTGGCTTCCCTGGTTTAAGATTTACTTAAGTGCAGGAAAAAGAGAAAGGTCCAGTGACTGGGCTTTGGACAACCTACCTATGGGCTGTTACCCACGATAACTTGCTAGCCATATCACCCTAGAAGGTTCATTGGCTACCCAAATTTCGTTAGAATCGTTGAACAACGAGTCAGTGCAAAGAAAATGTGTAGATGCTTAAAACTCAGAAATTCCCTCAAATCAGAGGGTGGGTTGATAAGTCGTGTACTTATCACCCAACCTTATTTATTCCAATTATAATAGAATTAAGATGGCGAGGACTCAAAGACAAATCCACATTTTAGTGGATACACAGGCTAATTAAGTCCAAAGACCTGAAGGGTCTTTGTGTTCAGATCTTAATGTAATATTTCCTAAGATTGAAAATTTTCTTAAACCCAAATTCTCTTTCCTAATTCTGAAATTTTTTTTTTAATAAAAGAAAATAAAACAAATCTACGGAGCTGACGAATGAATTCAGAGATAAATATCCACCCCCCCATGCCTATCTAATGCAATGTCCTCATTGTATTAAAAAGACATAAAACAGAGTGGAAAAGCGTAGAAAGCACCTGAATTGCGTGAATGTTAGGTCCGCTCCGAGATGAAAACTAAGAAAAACTGTATATGTGCTGAGTTTAGTGCCTTCAGCTAGGCACACAATACAAGGAAAGAAATGAAAAATTCGCAAGTGCAGTTCAGAATTAGAATAAACAGAAGAATCCTCCGACCTGTCAACAGAGGTCCACAGATGTGGACCAGATTGTGGTGCAGATCCACACCCCATAATCGAGAATATCTTATGTTCTGGGTAAAATTTACCCAAAACCTAAAATCAGAATGCAAGCGGGGTCGGGCCTGCGATTTATGAGGATGCAACCCAAGACCAAAAAGTCGGGTTACAGAGAATTGAAGTTCAAACGGATAATCGTTGAATGTGTGCTTGAGTTGAACATCCTCGAAACAAATGTCGTAAGGGTTCTGATTTGATGGTTTCAGCTTAAAAGGAACCCTTCGACTTAATCTACCATTTCCTCCAAAACTAACTTCCTAAATCAGAACTTCCTAGCTCCTATCCTCCTCATTCAGCATATCAAATTCCAGGACCTCTTGTATATTTATCACCCCGTCTGAAATCTCCAAGTCTAAATGATGTGGAAGAATCAGAATTGACTTGGGTCTAATTATCTTGGAAACATAATTATCCATAAGCTCAACAGGGTGTAACTGATAATCAGGGCATTGAATTGATTCCTCCAGAAAATGCGATTTTGGATTCGTAATGTGTGCCCTAATAAGATCAGTTTCCTCAGTTATTGGGCTATTAAATGATCTATCAGATTCCTCAGGCCCAATCATCTCACTGAAATCATGTTCAGAAAACTCTCATGAGACTTTGCAGCTTGAATCTTCACCAAAGAAATCAGGATCTGTATCAATGTATGTCCCAAAATCAGTTGGCACTTTCTGTTCCGAGGAGACATACGTTTCCTCGTAACCTGGCTCAGGGATCTTAGGTGAAGAAATCAGATCTTCCTTAATTGATTGCTTTAATTCAATCTGGTCAGCCTTGTAACACATGTTCCCCCCAACAGGTGCCTGAGCGGGTTCTATCATTAGCTTTCCTGAAGAGGGTTCATCCTGGGAATCATCCCAAGATTGAATCAAAGCAACCACGAATCTCATCCTCAATTTCGCTAATTTCCCAAGTAGAAACTCACCTGGGTTCTTATCCTTAACATCCTGAAGAAAATCCAACAATGACTTATTTAAATCGTCAATCATTTCAATCAGGGGCTCCAATATCTCAATGCAAGATATTGGCTGAACTTCTAAAGATTGAATGATATTCCTCAAGTTAGCCAGAACCTTATCTTGAACCTGGTTAACCTGAACCAAATGAGTTGGTTCAGGGTTGGGCGGGTTTGGGCTCAATGCAGGGGAATTAACGAATTGAGATTTGTTATACCCTTCCTGATAATAGGTCATTTTAGATTGTTGAAAAGATGGTGATGACCTAAAGGCAGTGAAATCAGAGGATGGGTAAGGATTGGTGTATCCTTCTTGATTGTAGATCGTATTAGGTTGTGCATGAAAGGAAGACGATCTATAATCGATGTAGCTCTGAGAAGGATAGAAATCAGAATCAAAGTGTTCAGGGTTAGACCCTAAACATGGGCGTCTGGAATTGTATCCTCAATCCGAATTATCCCAACTAACTGATGGTCGATTACAATACGAGTTGGGATAATCGTCATGTTGAGGATAATTCACAACAGGAGGGAAAGAGCGGGAATGCGTGAAATATGTGGAATGATTCATGAGACACGGGAGGAAGAAAGGTGCCCTGCAATACAAATAATCAAATCATCCTTAAGTGGGTTAGCCTACAGACCTACAGACTCTCAAAACCTGTCTTGAGATAAAGGAACGATTTGATCTACTTCTGTCTGTTCAATCCAACCAGTTAAAAGGAGGGACTGGGGAGAAGGTTCTTCCTTCGGCTTGCGCCTCCGGTTCCTAGTGTACCCCCTAGCCGCGATCGTTTGACTCTGCTCCCCTAGCTAGACATCAGATTGAACAGTAGAAACAGACTAATAAAAAATAATCTCGTTCTGAGTTCTGAAGAGCGAGTCCAATCCTTAAGGCCAACGTCTACTCTGTTTTATTTAGGGCTAGGTTTGAATGTGCTTTGGAATGTGATGGGCCCTTTAAATGGGTTGTGCCCTTAATGATTGATTGATTCTTGTGTGTGTGCACAACCAGTGGTTTTCAAGCAAGATTATTTTTGATGCGATGAATTTTAAGGTTCAAATCTTGCTTAGTAGCTTTTAGAATTCAACTTTAAGTGTTTTCAAACAAGTTCCGTTGGCACACCAGGTTTTGCAAGCACAGGTGAAGATGTTTTCCTTTAAAGCTTAAAAAGAATGTGGAGTGCCTGGTAAATTCCTAAAAGTTGAACCTAATTGGCAGCTACTTGATGAGTTGATTTTAATTGAAGTGGTGCGGCCCAAAAAGTTCAAACAACTGGCCACAAATGCACCACTAAGTTAGGCACACAAAGACGGTTAACCTAGAATGATTTCTACTCTTTTATGTGTTGCTTTATGTGTACCGGTTCCACAAATCAGAACTCGGTTGAGTAGAAACAAATCAATTTGGTTAAGTGCCTTTGAATGTGGGTGTACGTTGTGTGTTTGTTGAAAAATTGACCCACAAAATTATCTTTTTATTTTTTTTATATAAATGAAGGTGGAATGAATATGAGTGAGAATCCAAACAACCAAACTATTCCTATGATTTATGCAGATACCTAGGTTAATTAGAACTTGGATTCAATGTGGCGAATGAAATCTATGGAGGGGGAAAGAATGGGGGATAACTTACAAAACCTTCCACAACACTTTACTCCAATCTACCGCTTTTGCTCATCTCAAAAGAGTACCTGCAATTACAATAGGAAAGGAGAAAAGTGAGGTAAATGATTTGTAAGTTACAAAATGCGAAGAGAAATCAAAGATCGTCGCCTCCTCGACAACGACGCCAAAATGTTGAACATTACGAATGGCTATGCTAACGTGTTCGATTTTGGAAAACCTGTCGTTGTAGCTTGAAAGCGAAAAATTCGTGTTCAATAAATAAAATTTATACCGAAATGAAAATTCCGGGTCGAACACAGGGAGGCGGATGTTTGATTTAAAAACTACGCATTTGTTTTTATTTGTCACGAAGTAATTCAATTTAAAACTATCTAATTAGTTACAATAAATAGAAGAGAGAGAGAGGGTAAGAGAGAGAGAGAATATTACACATAGAAATCAAAATGAGATGTAGAATAAACAGAGAATTTATCATTAAGGGGATTTGTTCATTACAACTAGAAGGCATAAAATAATTGCACTAGAAAGCGATAAATTTACTCTAGAAAGCATTAAAAGAATGGAGGGAGAAATGTCCTCCTCAACGATTACTTGGAAGACGAGCAGAACTACACTAGAAAGCAGTAAACCTATACTAGAAAGCAGCAAAAAGAGTAGGGAGAGAGAAATCCTCCTCGACGGTCGCTTGGAGGATGAGCCAGGCGGGACGACGCCTGGACGAAGGAGGATGAAGCAGGATGAAGGAGGACGAAGCAGAAGAACGGGAACGGAGCAGCACACCGTCGTCGTCGCGGGATCCACTTCCTAAGGGGGACGAAAATTTGGACTTTATTTCACGAGAAGCATCCCGGGTGTGGAACAAGCTTCTCTTGAGCTTTGGAGGGGTAGAGAAGAGAAGGAAGGGATGAGAATTTCGTATGGAGAGGGTCTCCTTTTATAGTTGCAAGGAGTGGGGGCAAAATGGTCATTACATCTTCAAAATAATAAATGAGGGCTCTTTAGTGACGGATAAATCCGTCACTAAAGCCCCCAACGTGGGCGTAGCTCTCGCGCCCACGCGCGCCTCCTCAGCTGCCCACGCACAATGCTTACACACGTACTTTGATTCTTAGCCGTCCGATCACGAGATCGGACGGCTTAAGACGCATCTCCGCCCGCTGCTGTGCCCGCCTGGTGCGTGCGATCGCGCGTGATGCAGCGCGTTCAATAGCGCATAAACTCGATTGAGCGCTGACGGCCGTCTGATCGCGATCCAACACCCGCCATTGCCCGCACGCCCGCGCCTTCCTCACCTTCGCTGCAGCTCGAACCGGCGCTTGCAGCTCACGTAAGCGCGCTCTACCGCTGCGTTACGAGGCGCAGATGGTCGAGTAGACGCTTTTAAGCGCGGCTGACCACAGCCGTTGGATCGAGATCCAACGGCGGAGAGCGAGCGGGTGCGGGGTCTTCAGAGGTTTCATGTGGCCATTTGGGCAATCGAGATGGCACCACGTGGCACCATCTTGGCCGTCCATCTTCTGGAAGTTGTAGATGGTGCCACAAATGTCGAATTGACTCGATTTTTGTGTCGTTGGCCTGCGATCGTCGATCCGAATTCATCCGTGCGGTCGGATTTGCCATCTGAAGTGCGAATTTACACCATCCTGGCCCTTGATCTTCTAGGGTTCCCCGATCACTAAATGATGCTACAGATGCCCGATTAGGGTGATCTTAGAGTCGTTGAACTCCAATCGTCGCCCTGATCACATCCATACAGTTGGATCTTTGATCCGAGGCCCTGATAAAATGTTTGCCCTGTCCAAGCACATAAAAGGAGATAATTAACCTCCATTCTATTCAAACTACTCTAAATGCAAGATGATGCATGTTATGCAATATTTATATCATGAAATGCAATCCTATGCTTAAGAACATGCATAAATAGACATTTTAAGTAGTGTAAATGTGTTTACATCAAGAGCCGATGTGGTACAGTTCAGGATCCTTCCATCAGTAGTATTTGGCCTCAGATTTGAGTCTATCCCGTTGTTGCTTGGTCCAATCCTAGGGGATTTAACCAACGGCCAAATAGTTAACACTGTTAGCAAACCACGAGGTGTGGACACCTGAAACTGTAAGAATAGCTTCGTCCAGAAAAGTGTCAACAATCAGGATGTCCAGACGAGAAGAATCACCTAGGAGTCTCGACAAATGATCCGCCACCACATTTTGTACCCTGATTTTATCCTTGATTTCAAGATCAAATTCTTGGAGCAAAATAATCCAATGAATAAGCCAGGGTTTGGCATCCTTTTTGGCCAAGAGATGTCTTAAGGCCGAGTGGCTGATATAGATGATAACATGAGACCTTAAGAGATAAGCCCTGAATTTTTCCAAAGCAGACAGTACAGCTAGTAATTCCTTTTTAGTAACAGTGTAATTCCTCTGGGCCTCATCCAGAGTTTTACTAGCGTAGTAGATGACAGAGGGCTTTCTATCAATTTTCTGACCCAAGACAACCCCGACCACGTAATCAGAAGCGTCGTTCATGATCTCAAAAGGGGCTGTCCAAATTGGTGGTTGCAAAACTGGAGCACAAGTGACTGCCATTTTTAGGAAATCAAATGCCTTTCGGCATGATTTGTCTAAAACAAACGGCATTTCTTTGGCAAGAAGATTGCTCAGGGGATGAGCAACCTTCGAGAAATCCTTGATGAATCTTCGATAGAATCCCACATGGCCAAGAAATGATCGGATTTGTTTAACAGATGTGGGAGGAGGAAGTTTAGCGATAGCATCAACCTTAGCTTTATCCACTTCAATTCCCTGTTCAGAGATTACATGACCCAAGACGATGCCTTCTTGAGTCATGAAATGACTCTTTTCCCAGTTAAGGACCAATCGTGTTTTGATACATCGCTTAAGAATCATTTCCAGATTAGCCAAACAAGAGTCAAATGATTCTCTGAAAATAGAGAAATCATCCATGAAGACTTCCATAAACTCTCCCACCATGTCAGAGAATATGGCTAACATACACCTTTGAAAAGTCGTAGGTGCATTGCATAAACCAAAAGGCATCCTACGAAAAGCAAATGTTTCGTAGGGACAAGTGAAAGTAGTTTTTTCCTGATCCTCGGGATGGATAGGAACTTGGTTGTATCCCGAGTAGCCATCAAGAAAACAGAAGTACTGCTCGACTAGTCTTTCCAGGATTTGATCGATGAAAGGCAGGGGAAAATGATCCTTTTTAGTGGCTGTGTTCAGCTTCCTGTAATCAATACAAATCCTCCAAGAGAAAGCTAAATGAGTTGTAACAGATTCTCCTCTCTCGTTAGTCACAACAGTAATCCCGGCTTTCTTCGGAATAATCTACACGGGACTTACCCAGGGACTATCAGAGATTGGATAAATAATTCCTGCATCGATCCACTTGATGATTTCCTTTTTTACCACTTTTTGCATATTTGGATTTAATCTCCTCTGCATCTGGCGAGAAGGGCGGGATCCATCTTCCAAGAATATTCTATAATTGCAGTAAGATGGCTTGATCCCCCTGAGGTCATGAATGGTCCAACTAATTGCCTCCTTGTGTTCCTTCAGGACCTTGATCAATTTAATCTCTTGCTCCTTTGTCAATTTAGCATTGATAATCACAGGGAGCATCTTCTGAGGTCCTAAAAATTGATATTTCAAATTCTTAGGCAATGGTTTCAGTTCAAGCTGGGGTGGGTTGATGATTGATGGTAAGGAAAATGTTGAAGACTCAACAAGAGGAAGAGGTTGTGAGTGAACAAAATCAATAACCTCTTCACAAGATGGCAGGTCTACCATAGAGGGTTGCAGGTCGAATTCATCATCAAAAGAGGAACTTTCAATTGAAGAAACCATCAAACAAGTTTCAATGTTTTCATTATCCTTCTTAAGTTCCTCAATAAATCCACAATCCTCAAATTTATTGATCACCTTAAAAATATCCAATTTCATTCGTTGATCCCCAAAGGCGATTTCCATGCTATCGCTTTCACAATTAATGTTGGCCTTAGCAGTAGCCAGGAACGGATGTCCCAGAATGATAGGTGTGTTCCTCAAATTTTCAGGTACATCCATGTCAAGGACAAGGAAATCTACAGGAAAATAGAAATCCTTGACCTTAACTATAACATCTTCAATAACGCCTTACGGATTTGTGATCGAGCGGTCCGCTAACTGTAGCGTTACTGAAGTTGGCCGAAGTTCACCTAATCCAAACTTCTCATAAAGAGAAGTTGGAATTAGGTTGATGGATGCACCTAGATCCAAAAGTGCTCTATCAAATGTGTAATCTCTGATGACACAAGAAATCAACGGAGCACCTGGATCTCTCTTTTTCTGAGGGAGGTGGTGCAGGATAACAGAACTAGCCTGCTCGGAGAGTACCACCTTCCTTGGAATAGATTCTCTCGACTTACGCTTTTGTGTACATAAATCCTTTAAAAATCTTACGTAAGCTAGTATATGCTTGATAGCATCGAGGAGCGGGATATTGATCTCAACATTCTTAAATAAATTCAGATGTTCCTCATTGCTATCAACAGACTTCTTCTTCTTTGATTTCATCAAGGCTTCAGGAAAAGGAACATGAGTTAGATCTTTGGAATCAGGTTCCTGAGCCTTGATTTCTTCTCCAGAATTCTCGTCTCTCTCCTCAGGTTCTTCAGGTTCAGTAGATCAGAAAAGTGTGGTTGTGGATCCTGAGTCTGCTTACCACTCCTCAAGGTGACAGAATTTGCAGATGCATAAGAGTTTGGGTCTTGGGGAGGGTTAGGAAAGATTGGAGGGGCTTGATTAGCCAGGAATTGTTGATATGCAGAAGAAGAGGAAGAGGAGGGACCCGGCTCAACCACCTGAGCATGTGCGTGTGGGTCCCTCTAATTTCCGTACCCATGGGCTTGGTTGCCTGGATTCAGAATATTTTGCGGGTTGGGTACGGGTTGGGATGGTAGAGATCCGGGTTGACGAGAGTTAGTAATGAGCCCGGTCTGCACATTGTCCAACGAGGTTTCCATTTGCTGCATGAGCTAGAGTATGGATCCTTGCATCTCTACCATTTGCCGGTTCATATCAGCCTGCCCTACAGGTTGACGGGCATTCCAAGTTGGCTAATTGACCTGATTTGGGGCCAACTGAGTATATACATGACCCTGACCCATTGGTTGTTGTGGAGCATAGTTGCCGGGTCGAAATTGGGTTTGTTGCCCTCAGTTTTTCCAAGAGAGGTTAGGGTGGTTTCTCCAACCCGGATTATAAGCATTAGAGTAAGGGTTGGATCTGACATTCTCTTGTACAGCACAGACATCCTCATAGGGTGAGGATGGAGAGAAAGAAAGGGAAGGATCAAAAAAACTAGGATCAAAGGCCCCAGTTTGAAACCCGTGGGTTTCCAAAAAATGCTAACTCACAGGTTGAGCCCATTGAGTTGATTCACGAACTCCCGTCCAGAAGGAGCTCATGAAGAATGGAATCCTGAATTTTAGGATTGAGTGGATCGAGAGTTGTTTATAGAATTTCCAGCCATCCACTCTTCCATTCTCTTAGCAACCAAGTCCACCTTGTCTAGTTTGTTACAAATCAATTCCATATCAAATGAATGAGAGTCATGGACTTAATTGACATTTGATCTGGGCTACTGGGACCGGTTAAATGTATCCATGGAGGCATGATTGATTGAATTCTCTCTCATTTCCTCAAATAAATCGTGTGCACTATCTGCGTCTTTATTGAGGAAATTGCCTCTGCAAGAAGCATCCACATGATTTCTGAGTTACTCAGTCAGCCCATGATAGAAGATCTACACGAGTTGCCATTTCAGCACCTTGTGGTGTGGACACCTCCGTAATAAGTCCTAGAATCGCTCCCAGGCCACATGAAACTGCTCCCCCGGCCGCTGGGTAAAGGTAGTGATTGCCCGTCTTAAGGCATTGGTACGTCCGACTGGGAAGAATTTTTTCAGAAAGGCCGATTTCAACTCATTCCAAGTTGTAATTGGTCTTCCTATTATCCTCTACCAATGCGTGGCCTTATCCCTAAGAGAGTAGGGGAAGAACCTCATGATCATTTGCTCCTCGTTTACATTTCGTGCCTTGGTGGTCTGGACCAAAGTGGTCAAGTCCTCCAAGTGCTGAAACGGATCTTCAGAGCCAAGCCCATGATAATGTTTGATCGGGCTTAACACCTGGGGCTTGATTTCTACGTCACCGGCTGGAATCTGGACATTGAGACGTTCCCCGTAATTTGAAGGATCATAAAAATCCTTCAAGAGCTAAGTGCCCTGCACTCTTTGAAATGATTCCTGCATTCTCTGCATTTGTTCCAGCTGCCTTCGGAATTCTTCGTGTGGATCTCCAGGCATAGGAGGCTGTTGGTCGGCCATGGGACCAATACGACCAAAATCCAATTTGCACCTCCTAGAATACTCTAGTGGTCCTTCTAATCGGGGATTCAATGACCGTCTTCCCAGCATAAAATAGGAGAAGGTAGGAAGGACTAGGGATAGGGACCCTGCAGTTGTTTGTACGCTTTTGTGGGGTTTTAAAAGATAACACGTTGTAATATAGCCGACAAAATGTTCAAACAAATATAGAGAATTTTATTACTAAAAACTAGAGTATCCGAGGTCGAACACAGGGTGCAATCTCAGTACTTTTAAAATCGAAGAATACAACTTTTAAATGGAAACAATTGATTCAAAGAGAGAGAGTTATAAAAATAATTTCTAAAAGAAAATAGAATTGGACATCTGCTTTCTTTATCAGACGCCTTAAAAGTAAGTCTTCTTTCTCTCTTCTGCCTTCTTCTTCTTCATTGGCTCTTCTTCTTCTTTTCTTCTGATCCACAGGTCTTTTTCTTCCTTGAACTTCTTTCTCTTCTCTTCTCTTGTCTTCTCTGCGAAGGCTTCTTCTTCCTGCCTTTGTTTCTCTTCTGTCTTCTTCTTCCTTTTTGTCTGCAGTCCTTCTTTCTTCCTTGTCTTCTGCTTCTTCTTCCTTCTTCTCCTTGCAGCTAAGTCTCCTCTCTTCACTGGCCGGCCTGCCTGCACACAGGGAAGCAAAACGTAACCCTTCCCCCCTACCCGAATGTCTCTCTCTCTCTGTAATTCGCTCAAGGATGCTCTCCCAGAGCCACGGGTAATCGGGTCGGATCTCGCTCCCGGGACCAGGCGCACCGGCAGGTGAGTGATGCGTGAGGAGTGCTCAGGTTAGGGTCGGGTCGGATCCTGCCAGATCCGCGAGGTGAAACTGCGGACGAGGCAGGCGTGGGTCAGGTGAGGGACCTCACCCCTGTGCATTCGGAGGCGATAAGCAGATAACACAAAAACACTTTAAACCATACCTGCGCGTTGTGTTTCGCCAATGTGGGACTATCTGGCCCGCCCCAATTTCGCGCGCCCGCAGAGCTTTCTTCGTGCAATTGCCCAAGGCTGCGGGCCTCTCAGCGCTACCAACTGGACCCGAGGGCTTCGCACTGCTCACGCGAGTCTGCTGCGCCTGAAGCCTCAAAGACCTGACGCCTGGAGCTGCTGCGAAGCTGCTTGTTGCTTCAACTGTCAATGGCGGCAGGGCTGAAAACCTGTTAAACACAAGCACGGCCTATTGTCCTAATCAGACCAGCTGGGCACGTTTGCCGTGACACGGCGAAGGTGGTGAACGGTGCTGCAGGCCGTGGGATGGCCTAGGCATGCGTGCCTAGGTCAACCTGTGGCCGGAAGTGTGGGTGAGTTCGAGGGGCTATTGTGGAGGTGTGGAGTGGTAGTGGAGGGGCGGAGATTGTTCCTGGTGGTGGGGCGGAGCTTCTGAGATGGTTGGCAAGCCGTGTGGAGGGGCGGAATGGTGGATGCGGCTTGCCGGAGGTCGGTCGGAGGCGAGGAGGATGGAGGTGGTCAGGCACTGTCGGGGGGGCAATTAACTAAAATAACAGGGGGAAAAGAGAGAGGGAAAGATAGAGAAGGTATCTGGAGTGTTCTGGAAGGGAGGGAGGTAGCGGAGCGGACAACGCGTAGCTGCCGTCGTCGGAGAAGAAGAACCCTGAGGGAGGGAGCGGCGACGAGGACAAGGTCAGGGGCACGCGCGCTTGGTACTGCGCGACGCGGGAGGAAGAGGCGAAGTTGACTTTACTGCTGGTATGGCAGCAGAGCGACGAGAAGGAGGGGAGGAGGTCGTCAGAGCTTGTGGGTCTCTTGGCCGGAGATGGAAGAGAGGAAAGTTTAGGGGAATCTCCGCCAATTCAAGTCTGAAGATCTGCGGCCGAGTCTGAAGATCCTTTTATAGGTGTTGGCCGAACCTTCTAGTGCGTGGAGGGCGCGCAATCACCTCCGCCGGCTCGCCGGAGAAGGAAAGAAGGTGGATACCCAAATCCCTCGTGCGTTCGCACGAGAGATTGGGTTCACACCAGAGATCGTGATTGGCTTTAGATGGAAGGGAATTCCTCAGAGAATCTCCCTTCCATTTCTAGGAGGGAATCTCTGAGGAATCAGAGAGTAATCCCTCTCTAAACCTTGTCGGAGATCGGTTCTGCCCTAACAATGGCGGCAGGACCTGATTGCAAAGGTGGTGAGGAACTTAGGGGGCTCTCTGCAATGATTTTCAAAAGATAGGGACCAAGTTTTGATTTGGGTGTACTAAATTGCAAAGTAGGTCAAGATGACCTCCACTTAGGTCCAAATTTTGGTATAAACCTAATTTGGACCTAAGGAATCCAATGGTAAAGTTGGATTTTAGGTTTGACCTAGTTTGACTGGACATTTTACGTAGAAACCCAAATTAGGTTAATTAAATGGCTAGGACCCTAATCTAGGTCAAACTAGGTTCCAAAGGCCACATTAAGTGTTCTAAACCCTAAGGAGTATTTTTCCATGATTTTTAGAGGGTTTACTTGATTTTTATCCTGACCGGAACCTTGTTAATTTAAGCGGGTCTGTTTTAGGGTTACCAAATGTGAGTTAATTCCTAGATTGCACAAAACCCATTTCTGATTGACTCAACCTACTTTTTATCTCATTTAGACCATTTGACCTATGTTTTGCTCCTGAGAAATCCCGTTTATGTATTGCAATGGTAAAATTACAGTTTTACCCTTTAATTCATGTTTTCTTCTCAAAGCACTTATTCCTTTATTTAGGCCCTCTTCTAGGTTATGTAGGAGCTTTTATATTCTTTATTGGGTCAAAATGAGCTAGTTATGGCTCATGATGAGGCTCTCATCATACCCCCATGCCTAGCTTTTGCTAGTCCCTTAGCAAAATTCCAAGGTTTTAACTTCCGTTCTAGACCCAGAGTGTCTGTCAACAATCATGATAAGTGCTTCTCCTTTTCTTTTGTGATTAGGTAGGAATGCCGACAATAGGCCTAGAGGTACTCAAGTACCAACCAAAATTTGGACCTGACCCGCTTCAGCCTCAGTCCTCCGCAAAGGTTTCTACGGCCCACAAAAACTAACCTAGGGTTTGTTGGACTCCGCTGTTAAAGCACCCGTGCTTGAGACATTTTTAGCCTAAGTTCAGTTTGTAGTGCATTTTTGTAAGAGAGAGATAGAAGATTTATTTGTTTGGAGAGCTTTTCTCTCTCTTTTCTTTTTATTTCTATCTTCGGATTAGCTTCTCAACACGGTCTGTATCGGATTCCTCGTCCCCATCATCAATCCTCAAGGGTCCTTGGCTTTCGAGATTTCGAGATAATCCCGCCCATGGTAACCCCTAGAACCCTGGCTTTCGAGATTTCGAGATAATCCCGCCCATGGCGTTCGGTGGCCGAATTCAGACCCTGGCAATCGACATTTCGTGATAATGCCGCCCATGATATCTGAACCAGCAGAGTGCTTACATGCCCCCAGTAGGATATTTAAATATCCTAAGAGACAAGCACCGAGGAGACAATATGTTGTTACGCATCTTCGAGGGGAATTTCCCGCCTCTCCACATTGGGAACTCGTCCAAATCAATTTGTGTTGATTGGCCGCTCCTAATCTAGGTGACTTTTTTAGAACATTAAACACTTTTTGAGTGATTTGGATGTTTATGCACACTGAACCCGACTGTGTGTGAACTTGGGGTGCTTAGGTTACCGAATCCCACAAATCGGAGATCAGTTAACGAGGCCGAATACTTCCTAAGCCTTAGACCTAATACTTAAGCTTCGCATTTTCCCCAACCTCTTGAGGATTATCTAGATTTTAACGGATACGTGAATTTTTAAGCTAACAAATCTAGCCCAAGAGGCCTAAGACCAGCGTTCCCGTTAATCTCTTGTTATGTCTCCTTAGCATTTTTTTTCTTTTTCTTGCTTTGGTCTAGAACTTCAGTTATCCCCTTAATCTTTTACTAATGAATATTTCTTTTCAATTTCCTTTTGTGCTCCTTTTTGTCATTTTTCTTTCTTTTCCTCCTCTCATTTGTATGACCCTGAATTGTT
Organism: Thalassia testudinum; assembly: GCA_037157565.1. Classification (NCBI taxonomy): domain Eukaryota; kingdom Viridiplantae; phylum Streptophyta; class Magnoliopsida; order Alismatales; family Hydrocharitaceae; genus Thalassia; species Thalassia testudinum. The sequence goes on from JAZHRO010000054.1 coordinate 64,430,586, forward strand.
CCTCCCCTCCATCAAGTCTTTTTTTTTTATGAAACCCTTTCTTGATATGAATTTTCCTGACATTTTGCACTTTCATACCCCCCATGCCTAAGATTTGCAATTCCCCATTGTAAATTAGGTGGGTTCGATTTCAGCTTAGTTCACGCATTAGGACAGGTGTGTGGTGAGTGAATGGGTCGAAGTGACTTGTTGCGTACGATTTCTAATCTCGGGTAGGGATACCTGAGGTGAAGTTGGCTGTTCTAATGGATGAACCCTAAAGTGCAATATGAATTCCGCATAGAGATGTTAGAAAAGGTTTCGGACTTTTCAAAGAATGACGGGTTGCCTCCCGTTAAGCGCTGAGTTTTATGCCATCGGCTGGGCGCAATGAGCTCAAGAGGAATGGAGGGTAAAGGATGACTCAGCCAAATCTATATCGGTCATGTCAATGAACGGCTTGAGTCTCTGACCGTTCACGACAAAGGGTTCAGAATCGTGGCTGAGTGGGCTGATTTCAATGGCTCCATTTCCGAAGATTTGTCGGACTAGGTAGGGTCCGACCCACTTGGATCTTAGCTTTCCTGGGAATAATTTGAATCGGGCATCAAAGAGTAAAACTTTTTGACCAGGATGAAAGACCTTTCTAGAAATGTGTTTGTCGTGAAAAGCTTTAACCCGTTCTTTATAAATTCGCGAGTTCTCATACGCATCATGGCGTAATTCATAGATCTCGCTCATTTGAAGTCTTCTGTGGGTTCCAGCCTTAGAAAGATCCAGATTACAGGTCCGTACTGCCCAATAGGCTTTATGCTCCAACTCGACGGGGAGGTGACATGCCTTCCCGTACACTAGTATGAAGGGAGACATTCCTAATTGGGTCTTGTGGGCTGTCCTATAGGCCCACAATGCTTCCGGAAGTCGAGAAGACCAATCTTTTCTATCAGGTCGAACAGTAACCTGAAGAATCTTCTTGATCTCTCAGTTAGATAGCTCAGCTAGACCATTAGTTTGGGGGTGGTAAGGAGTAGAGATTCGGTGTGACACCCTGTATTTGGTCATCAGTGACCTGAACTGAGCGTTTGTAAAATGGGTCCCTCCGTCGAAAATTATAGCATGTGGAATCCCGAACCTTGAGAAAATGTTTTGATGAAGGAATTTTATAACGACTTTATGATTGTTGGTTCGGGTCGGAATGGCTTCTATCCACTTGGAAACATAGTCAACTGCGAGTAAGATGTATTCGAAGCCATCCGAGATCGGGAAGGGTCCCATGAAATCAATCCCCCAAATATCAAAAATTTCGCATACCAAGATCGGCTGTAGAGGCATCATGTCTCGATGGCTCATGTTGCCCAGAGTCTGGCAATGGGAACATGCCTTACAGTGATCGTATGCATCCTTTAAAATTGTGGGCCAGTAAAAGCTACACTGGAGGACTTTTGATGCGATTTTATGTCCTGAAAAATGTCCACCGCATGCCTGGTCATGGCAAAATGAGAGTATGTCTTTGATTTCCACTTCCGTGACGCATCGTCGAATTATCTGATCAGCACCAATGCGGAATAGATACGGGTCTTCCCATAGGTAATACTTGGCATTGGAACGCAATTTGTCCTTTTTGGCCTTCGGCCAATCGGGTGGAATCTGATGTGATGCCAGGTAATTAACTATATCAGCGAACCATGGAAGACTTGTACTGATAGTCAGGAGGTGCTCATCAGGAAAATGTTCTGTGATAGGTCCGGAAGGGTCAATTATTTCAGAAGGAAGGCAGGACAAGTGATCAGCTACCACATTTTGCTTTCCCGCCTTGTAGCGAATCTCAAGGTCAAATTCTTGCAACAGCAAGATCCATCGGATTAATCGAGGTTTCGCGTCCTTCTTTGCAAGGAGATGCCTCACCGTTGTGTGATCCGAGTATATGATAACACGGGAACCCAAAAGGTATGATCTGAATTTTTCCAGGGCAAATACTACGGCCAGCAGCTCTTTCTCAGTAACCGTATAGTTACGTTGAGCCTCATCCAGTGTTTTGCTGGTGTAGTAAATGACCACAGGTTTCCCATCACTTTTCTGCCCCAAAACCGCTCCTACAGCGAAGTCAGATGCATCGCACATGATCTCAAAGGGTTGAGACCAATCAGGGGACTGTAGGATCAGGGCTTGGGTGACTCGATCACATAGGATCTCAAATGCTTGAGTGCATTCCTTGGAAATTTTGAAAGGCACATCCTTGGAGAGAAGATTGGTTAGGGGGCGCGCGATTTTGGAGAAATTAGGGATAAATCGACGGTAAAAACCGACGTGCCCCAAAAAAGATCGAATGTCCTTAATCGAGCTAGGAATAGGGAGCTTGGAAATCAGGTTAACCTTAGCTCGATCCACTTGGATGCCTTTCTCCGAGATTAAATGTCCCAGGACAATTCCCTCAGGCATCATGAAATGGCTCTTTTCCCAGGAAAGAACCAAATTCACCTCGATGCATCGCCTGAGTATTTGGACCAAGTGTTGGAGGCAATCGTCAAATGATTCTCCAAAAACTGAAAAGTCATCCATGAAGACTTCCAGATAATCACCTACCATATCTAAGAATATGGCAAGCATGCACCGCTGAAAAGTTGTAGGTGCATTGCAAAGACCGAATGGCATCCTTCGAAACGCGTACGTCCCGAAGGGGCAGGTGAATGTGGTCTTTTCTTGGTCCTCTGGATGGATTGCCACCTGGTTGTAACCAGAGTACCCGTCAAGAAAGCAGAAGAACCTATTTCCTGCTAGTTTTTCGAGGATTTGATCAATAAACGGTAGTGGAAAATGATCCTTCTTCGTGGAGGAATTGAGTCTTCTGTAATCAATGCAGACTCTCCACGAGTTAGCTATTCGGGTTGGAATGACTTCTCCGGTTTCAGTCGTGATAATGGTAAGTCCCGCCTTTTTAGGCACCACTTGTATTGGACTCACCCAACTACTGTCGGAGATCGGGTAGATGATCCCTACATCTAACCACTTTATGATCTCCTTTTTCACGACCTCTTGTAGGTTAGGGTTTAGACGTCTTTGCATTTCTCTTGAAGGTCGTGCGCCTTCTTCTGTGTAGATTCGATGTGTGTAGTATGAAGGGCTTATGCCAGTCAAATCATCGAGAGTCCATCCAATGGCTCTACGATGTTGCTGGAGAACAGAAATCAAACGGAGTTCCTGGTCAGGTGTGAGTCGAGAGTTGATAATCATTGGAAACGTCTGATTTGAATCCAAAAACACGTACTTCAGATGTTCGGGAAGGGGCTTGAGTTCCATGACAGGATTTTCAGCAGCAGCGGGTGGTTTGGGGTTTGTATCAGGAGCAATGGTAGGAGTCATAGGTGTGTCTAGATCATGTTCGCACTCCTCTGTTAGCGGGTTTGATTCTCTAGTGGTTGATCAGGGATAATCAGGTTATCTTCTATATGCAATTCATCAACCACGACTCTGACATCACATATTTCCTCTATAACCCTACAATTAATCCCTTGTTGGGCCTTAAAAATGTCAATCTTCAGGTTTTGGTTCCCAAATTTTAATTCTATCTGGCCCTCTTCGCAATTTATGTTGGCCCTAGCAGTGGCCAAAAAGGGTCTCCCTAATATGATTGGTGTATCCCTTGGGTTCTTAGGTGCATCCATGTCTAGTACTATGAAGTCCACCGGGAAATAGAAATCTCGTACCCTAACAATGACATCCTCGAGTATTCCTTTAGGTGACTTGATGGATCGATCGGCTAACTGCAATGTCACCTCAGTGGGTTTAAGTTCAGATTCTTCAAGGTGGTCAACGAGGGATGTAGGTATTAAATTTATAGAGGCACCTAGGTCTAGTAAGGCTCTATCAAATTGGGTTTCACCAATTTTACAGGAAATCAAGGGAGTTCCTAGGTCTTTAGCCTTGGGTGGGAGTTTGCTCAAGATGATAGAGCTGGCTTGCTCTGACAGTATGATTGGATTCCCATCCTTGGTTCGCAGCTTACGTTTAGGGGTACATATGTCTTTCAAGAATCTTGCGTAAGCCGGTATGTGGCGAATTGCATCCATCAATGGGATGTTTATCTGGACCTGTTCAAAGAGCTTGATCAGATCCTCCTCGGGAGCCACGGGTTTAGTTATCCTTTTTCCTTTGGTCAAGGCCTCAGGAAATGGGATCCTAGTTAGTTCCTCTAGGATAGGTCCGGGTTCTTGATCTGGGACAATGGTATCTTGGATAACTATCCTAGGGTCTTGGCTATTATCAGGCTTGGAGTGGGTCGGATAATGTGGGTCTTGGGTTATTCTACCACTACGTGTTGTTACAGAGTTTAATCCGGCCTGATTCTGGTTTGGGTTAGGTAGGAGGGGTGGCTGCTGCTAAAATCCGGCATAAGATGTTGAAGCTTCCATCCCGTCTGGCGATGGAGCAGTAGGGACTTGATAAATCACATGTGTTTGGCCTGAATTTGGATTCATAACGCGCTTCTGGGTTAGCACGTTATTTGGGTTGGGCAGAGGTTGCGAGGGAAGGGTACTAGGTTGGCGGGAATTTGCCATCTGGGCTAGTTTGTTGCGAACCTCTGTGATCTCGTCCTTGTGCTGTTTTTGCATTGCCGCATTCGTCTTTTGAATGTCAGCCAGTGCTTGAAGGATAAGAGTCATTTGATCCTGGTTTTGCCCGAATTGGTAGGTGGGATTGGGCTGAGGCTGAGGTGGCTGATATGGACGAGGGGCTTGTGGACGGGGTTGATATGGTGGTCTTTGAGAATTTCCCGCCCACTGAAAGTTAGGATGATTTCACCATCCAGGGTTGTAGGTATTGGAGAATGGGTCATTCTAGATGGCGTTGAGGTCCTCGTAGTTCTGAGGAACCTTAGGAAGGTTAGGATACGAGGGTTCAAAGTTCCCCCAACTTGAGTAGAATGGATCGGAGGTCACTCCTGTCCGAGAGGTAGATGGGGGTGGATATGGGTCCATCCCCTTGGCAGATTGGTGGTAGATGTTTTGCACAGTTTCCCTTGCCAGAGGAGGTTGTGCAAAAGAGTTTTGAGCAGAGGTGGCTTGCTGCAAATGTTGAGTTAGCTCGTCCACCTTCTTTTCTATGATAGAAACCTTGTCCAACCGACTGGCCATCAGTTCCAAGTCGACAGAATTGGACAGGTCCTGCATCTCATGTGTCCCTCTCAGATTCGTTGATGCGCGGGCATTCGTCCTATCGAATAAGCCCATGGAGTCATTATTTATGGAGTTCTCACACATGTTTTCGAGAATCTCCCACACCGTGTCCTCATGTTGACCCATGATTTTTCCTCCGCACGTTGCATTGACGAATAAACGAATGTCTTCACGGAGTCCCTGGTAAAAAGACTGGACTTGTTCCCACTTAAGAACTCTGTGATGGGGACACTTTCGCATGAGATCTAAGAATCGATCCCATGCTTCGTGAAGAGGTTCTCCCGGTTGTTGAGTGAAATGAGTGATTTGGTGGGGCAAGGCATTCGTCCGGCCAACGGGGAAGAATTTTTTCAAAAATTCGAACTGCAGTTCCTCCCATGTGTTGATCTGACGGGTCTGAGTTTGATACTAGTGTGCGGCCTTGTCCATGAGGGAGAACGAAAACATTTTCATGAGTAGGATATCCCGATTTTGTACATCTGACCCGAAGGTCTGGGCCAGATGCTTGAGTTGTTTAATGTGTTGGAATGGATCCTCAGAGTTAAGCCCATGGAACTTTGGTATGGCATGAATCATATTGGGCTTCAGTTCAGAATCAAGTCCTCCAATCGGGATTCGTACTCGAGGTTCGATCGCCACCGCAGTGGGATTATAGTGATCTCGCATCATAGGTCGCTGCAGTGGGTTTACAAAGTTCTGAAAGAGATCATTAAGGCGTTGAAGTTGGTGTTCAAGGTTATTCTCCTCTTCAATGGGTTGTTCCATGATGGAAGAAGAAGGAGAACCAGGGTCTGAATCAGATGAAAGATTTATGTAGTGGGGTTGCTGCACAAATAAGGGCGTCGAGGCTTGGCCTCGACGAGAGTGAATTTCTAAAGGAGGTCTTAAGGGTGGCCTTAAGGACCTCCTACCGAACATGCACCGAAGGATGTGATGAGATTTAGAAGGTGCTGGACCCAATCAAGACACCCAAAAATTGTTGGGTGACTATAGAGGTTCAGGGTGGATGGACCCCTTAGTCAGAAAGGTCGTCCACTTGAGAAATACCTGGGCAGCCAGAGGGAGAGAGTCCCGCAAAGACCCCTACATGGTAGAGCGTCCCCACGAGTTACAGGGTTTCCCCCACCCGACCTCTCTTGTCACTGCGGTTCCAGGTAGACCAGAATGGGGACCTTGACCTCTTAAGTCTACCTTGTTTACTTTAAGATCAAGGTGCTTAATGTTCCACTTGAAGTTTTAGGTATTTTCAGTGAAAAAGTGACCTAATTTTAAGGTTGGTTGATCCAAGGGATCAACTTCACCTTTTGTTCCTTTAAGAGCCTTTAGGTCCTTTTCTTTTAAGGTTCAAATGGATTAAAAGCCTGATTTGCTTAGGGTTCTTCTTGTGTAGATCTTTTCAAACAAGGTTTAGGCACACCTCTTTTTGGAAAAATTTATTTCTTTGTTTAAGATAAGGTGTGTCTCTAAAAACCCTAGCTTTTTAATCCTTAAATTGGCTCTAGTGGGTCCAATTTAGTTGCCTCAGAATTTAGTACCTAGGGCTCAATCAAGAAAGTTTTAGCCCTAGTTACCTTAGTTGGATGAGTAGATAAAAATGTGTTGAAAAGAAAATCAGGCAACTTGATGAGTTACCAAATATGAAACAGGTAGCCCTAAGTTGATCGTTCTTTCTTTTTTTTCCTTTCAGATTTTGAGAGAGTTAAGAGGGAGGGCTTATGGAAATTACCTGTTCCTTGGAGTGTCTGTTGTACAGCTGCTCTTCTTTCCTTTTTGCTTTCCCTATTTTGAGTACAACAAAAGAGAGGAGTTAGGTCAGATATTGGATCAAAAAGTTGTAATCAAAAGCTTTAAAAGTGCCCGTTGCTCCTCGGCAACGGCGCCAAAATGTTTGTACGCTTTTGTGGGGTTTTAAAAGATAACACATTGTAATATAGCCGACAAAACGTTCAAACAAATATAGAGAATTTTATTACTCGAAAAGCTAGAGTATCCAAGGTTGAACACAGGGAGCAATCTCAGTACTTTTAAAATCGAAGAATACAACTTTTAAATGGAAACAATTGATTCAAAGAGAGAGAGTTATAAAAAGAATTTCTAAAAGAAAACAGAATTGGACGTCTGATTTCTTTATCAGACGTCTTAAAAGTAGGTCTTCTTTCTCTCTTCTGCCTTCTTCTTCTTCGTTGGCTCTTCTTCTTCTTTTCTTCTGATCCACAGGTCTTTTTCTTCCTTGAACTTCTTTCTCTTCTCTTCTCTTGTCTTCTCTGTGAAGGCTTCTTCTTCCTGCCTTTGTTTCTCTTCTGTCTTCTTCCTTTTTGTTTGCAGTCCTTCTTTCTTTCTTGTCTTCTGCTTCTTCTTCCTTCTTCTCCTTGCGGCTAAGTCTCCTCTCTTCACCGACCGGCCTGCCTGCACACAGGGAAGCAAAACCTAACCCTTCCCCTCTACCTGAACGTCTCTCTCTCTCTGCAATTCGCTCAAGGACTCTCTCCCAGAGCCACGGGTATTCGGGTCGGATCTCGCTCCCGGGACCAGGCGCACCGGTAGGTGGGTGACGCGCGAGGAGTGCTCAGGTTAGGGTCGGGTCGGATCTCGCCAGATCCGCGAGGTGAAACCGTGGACGAGGCAGGCGTGGGTCAGGTAAGGGACCTCACCCCTGTGCATTCAGAGGCGATAAGCAGATAACACAAAAATACTTTAAGCCATACCTGCGCGTTGCGTTTCGCCGATGTGGGACTATCTGGCCCGCCCCAATTTCGCGTTCTCGCAAAGCTTTCTTCGTGCAATTGCCCAAGGCTGCGGGCCTCTTAGCGCTACCAACTGGACCCGAGGGCTTCGCACTGCTCGCGCAAGTCTGCTGCGCCTGAAGCCTAGAAGACCTGACGCCTGGAGCTACTGCGAAGTTGCTTGCTGCTTCAACCGTCAATGGCGGCAGGGCTGAAAACATGTCAAACACAAGCACGGCCTATTGGCCTAATCAGATCAGTGATAAACGCCAGTTTATCATCATTCTTATGCATTAAAACAAACCTAGCTCTTAATATTTTACTCTGCAAACGGGTTTTTGGGCTGCATTTAGGCATAAATTAGGTTAGGCATGCATTGCATTTTTTTATTGTCTTTTTATTACATTTTTGTGAGTGTTAGGGATGTACAGATATATAGATCCCTAAAATCCTAGCACTCAAGAAGGCAAATGGTGAAGGAAAAGCCCAGACTAGCTGGAACTTAGCTTGATCCAGCTCACCACAGCTGGAACCTAGCTCACTTGAACTAGGGTTAGCTCATCCCAACTCCATTCAGCTAATTTCAGCTGAATGGTAGCTCAAGAGAGTTCATCTTAGCTCACCCTAGCTCAAGTCAGCTCAGATCCAGCTCAACTTAGCTGAGTCTAGCTCATCTCAGCTCCCACTAGTCCACAGGGAGCTCTAGCTAGCTCAGCTGAGTTGACAGGAGTTCACCCCAGCTCAGATCCAGCTACATCCAGCTCCACTCAACTCCAGCCAGCTGAAGAAGAACTCATCCCAGCTCAAGAAGCTCAAGTCCGGCTCCCGGGGACTCAGCTTAGCTCAACTCAGTTGAGCTAAGCTACCTTAGCTGCCTCACCCAGCTTGATCCTCCCCGGGAGCATTAGACCCAGCTCACCTCAGCTCCTTTCAGCAGAAGCTAGCTTGCTTTAGCTTGGCTTAGTAGCTAGCAAGGAACTAGCAAGCCAAGCCAGCTAAGGTAGCTCCTTGCAGCTCTCTTCAGTAACCACCAGCTCTAGTGCAGCTCAAGATGACTACCTCCAGCTCTTCTCCCTGAAAACCCTAGCTCCAAATGCCTCCAACTCTACTCCCTACTAGCTAAGCTAGCTAAGCTGCTTAACTTAGCTAGTCCACCTCCATGGCACCAAAACCTACTACCCTACTACCTAAGCTCCAGCAAAAAGACCACCTACTCCTACTTTATTTTGGTGCCAACTATCCCTTCCATCACCACCATACATCCACCATCAAAACCCATCTCCACCCTCCATTTTTTCCCTCCAAAATTGCCTTCTAGAAGGCATTTTTGGAGGGAAAACCAAGACACCTCTTCATTTCCCTCCCATTTTTCCCTCCAAAAATATCCAAGCACCCCTTCATTTCCCTCCAAAAAAACACCATAACCACCCCCCTTCCCATCCTATAAATACCCTACCCTACCACCACATAATTCCCATCCTCCCTTAGTATATTTTGCTACGTAAACCACCTATACCTACGGCCAAGAAGGAGTAGAGGAGATTAAAAGGGCACATCACCAGCCCTTTTGGTGCCTTCTTCTCCCCACTCTCTTCAACTTGGGCCACGCCAAGGAGGAGGACTCTTCCACTTCAAGGAGGACGGCAAGGCAAGGGAGAAGGACCTAGGGTGGACATCCACCCTTGGAGAGAAGCTTAGGGCACGCCCCCTTAGGGCTTGCCTTGGAGGACATCACCTTGGCGGAGCATAGCAAGGAAGGAGCTTGAGGATTCTTTTCAAGATTGGGAGCCACCAACCTTGGAGCAAGAAGCCCTCTTCTTCACCATCTATCTAGAGGATTTGTGTTTGCTTTTCTTTATTTTTATTTTTCTAGTAGTAGAAGCATTCCTCTACTAGGCTTTTTTTTGTAAAACACTTTTCATTATCTAGTTGCCTTCTTTGCAATTTTCTATTTTGCATTTCTACTTGCTTGTTTTTAGCATTCTTCACTCCCTCTCCCTAATTACTCTAGGCCTCCACTTGCCTAGAGTGAGCTTAGGGAGAGGTTCTACTTGCCACTTTAGAAGTAGTTTATTAAATTTGAAGTGTAAATCACCTTCCCACCACCATTTCGCGTGTTGTCTTAATTCAAAAAACAAAAAAACTGATATATTGAAAAATACCAAAAAGAAAGTTGAGATTTGTATTTCAAGCAAGAGAATCAATTTTGTAAACATTTGGCCTCCTTAGACGACCCTAGATACTCCCCTATCTAGGAATATAAATTTAAGAGTTGATCAGTTTTGCGCGTTACAACGACGTATTTAACAAACCGCGTGAAATCGCTATCAACCAGCTGGGCACCTTTGCCGTGACACGGCGAAGGTGGTGAACGGTGCTGCAGGCCGTGGGATGGCCTAGGAGTGCATTCCTAGGTCAACCTGTGGCCGGAAGTGTGGGTGAGTTCGGGGGGCTATTGTGGAGGTGTGGAGTGGCAGTGGAGGGACGGAGATTGTTCCTGTTGGTGGGGCGGAGCTTCTGAGATGGTTGGCGAGCCGTGTGGAGGGGCGGAATGGTGGATGCGGCTCGTCGGAGGTCGATCGGAGGCGAGGAGGATGGAGGTGGTCAGGCATTGTCGGGGGGGCAATTAACTAAAATAACAGGGGGAAATAAGAGAGGGAAAGATAGAGAAGGTATCTGGAGTGTTCTGGAAGGGAGGGAGGCAGCGGAGTGGACGGCGCATAGCTGCCGTCGTCGGAGAAGAAGAACCCTGAGGGAGGGAGCGGCGACGAGGACGAGGTCAGGGGCGCGTGCACTTGGTACGGCGCGACGCGGGAGGAAGAGACGAAGTTGACTCTGCTGCTAGTATGGCAGCAGAGCGACAAGGAGGGGAGGAGGTCGCCGGAGCTTGCGGGTCTCTTGGCCGGAGATGGAAGAGAGGAAAGTTTGGGGGAATCTCCGCCAATTCAAGTATGAAGATCTGCGGCCGGGTCTGAAGATCCTTTTATAGGTGTTGACCGAACCTTCTAGTGCGTGGAGGGCACGCAATCACCTCCGCCGGATCGCTGGAGAAGGAAAGAAGGTGGATACCCAAATCCCTTGTGCGTTCGCACGAGAGATTGGGTTCACACCAGAGATCGTGATTGGCTTTAGATGGAAGGGAATTCCTCAGAGAATCTCCCTTCAATTTCTGGGCGGGAATCTCTGAGGAATCAGAGAGTAATCCCTCTCTAAACCTCGCCGAAGATCGGTTCTGCCCTAACAATGGCGGCAGGACCTGATTGCAAAGGTGGCAAGGAACTTAGGCGGCTCTCTGCAATGATTTTCAAAAGATAGGGACCAAGTTGTGATTTGGGTGTACTAAATTGCAAAGTAGGTCAAGATGACCTCCACTTAGGTCCAAATTTTGGTATAAACCTAATTTTGACCAAAGGAATCTAATGGTGAAGTTGTATTTTAGGTTTGACCTTGTTTGACTAGACATTTTTCGTAGAAACCCAAATTAGGTTAATTGAATGGCTAGGACCCTAATTTAGGTCAAACTAGGTTCCAAAGGCCACATTAAGTGTTCTAAACCCTAAGGAGTATTTTTCCATGATTTTTAGAGGGTTTACTTGATTTTTATCCTGATCGGAACCTTGTTAATTTGAGCGGGTCTGTTTTAGGGTTACCAAATGTCATTTAATTCCTAGATTGCACATAAACCCATTTTTTATTGACTCAACCCCCTTTTTATCTCATTTAGGCCATTTGACCTATGTTTTGCTTCTGAGAAATCCCATTTATGTACTGCAATGGTAAAATTGCAGTTTTACCCTTTAATTCATGTTTTCTTCTCAGAGCACTTATTCCTTTATTTAGGCCCTCTTCTAGGTTATGTAGGAGCTTTTATCTTCTTTATTGGGTCAAAATGAGCTAGTTATGGCTCATGATGAGGCTCTCATCAGTAGCACAACAAAATAAGGCTGTCCTTAAGTGGGTTAGCCTAAGGATCTACTGACTCCCAAAACCCGCATTAAGATTGTAAATGATTTACTCTACTTGCATCTTCTCAATCCAACCAATTAGAAGGAGGGACTGGGGAGAAGGTTCTTCCTTCGACTTTCGCCTCCGGTTCCTAGTGTACCCCCCAGCCGCGGTCATTTGATGCTACTCCCCTAGGTAGACATCAGATTAATCAGTATAAGTAGGTTAATCAAAGACAATCTCAGACTAGGCCCTGAAGAGCGAATCAGACCTTAAGGCCAACGTGTACTCAATTTTATTAAGGCCTGGGATTGTGGTGCTTATGGAATGTGATGGGCCCTTATGGGTTGTGCCCTTAATGATTGATTGAGAATTGTGTAAGTGCATGCACAACCAGGGTTTTCAAGCAAGATTATTTGTGATGCGTGGATTTTAATGTTAAAATCTTGCTTTAGTAGCTTTTAGGGTTTAAAATTAGGTTGATTGGAATCAAGTTTCGAGGCAAACCAAGTTGTCAAACATGGGTGAAGATTACTTTCCTTTAAAACCAGAAAGAAAGTGGAGTGCTTAGAATAGACCTAGATGGAAAACCCTAAGGAGGAGCTACTTGATGAGTTGATTTTAAGTAGAGTGGTGCAGCCCAAACAACTCAAACAACTGGCCACAAATGCACCACTAAGTTAGGGACACAAAGATGGTTAACCTAGAATGATTTCTACTCTTTTACGTGTTGCTTTGTGTGTACCGGTTCCACATATTAGAACCCAGTTGAGTAGAAACAAATCAATTAGGTTAAGTGCCTTGAATGTGGGTGTACGTTGTGTTTGTTGAAAATTACCCCACAAGATTATCTTTTTGTTGTTTTCTATAAATAAGGGTGGAATGAATGTGAGTGAGAATCAAACAACCAAACTATTCCTAGGATTTATGCAAATACCTAGGTTAATTGGAATTTGGATTTAATGTGGCAAATGAAATCTTTGGAGGGGGAAAGAATGGGGAGCAGTTACAGTTGTCTTCAACTACACTTTACTCTGGTCTACCACTTGATGATTCCCAGATGGAGGTCTCTGCAAAATAATAGACACAAGAGAAAGCAAGATAGAGAATAATAAAGTGCGTGAAATGCGGAAAGAAAATTGGAAATCGTTGCCTCCCTGGCAACGTCATCAAAGTGTTGGAACGATGGGTTACTATGCTAATGTATTTGGTTTTGAAAAACCAGTCGTCGTAGTTTGAAAGCGAAGAACTCGTGTTCAACAAATAAAATTTGTACCGGAATAGAAATCCCAGGTCGAACTTAGGGAGGCTACGTCAATTTATATTCACAATTATATTTTTTTAGAGTTTTTTGTTGAAAAGCAAAGCGATATAATTACAATGAAGCAATATTAACAATCAGAATAAACGAGAGAGAGAGAGAGAGAGAAAACATGCACTCAATATTTCAAAATGTTTATACAATAAAACTAGAGAAGAATTACACTAAGCAATAAATCAGCTACACTAGAAAGTAGGAAAATTCTACTCTAGAAAGCTGTAAAGAAGAATGGGAGAGAGAAGTTATCCTCCTCGACGATTGCTTGGAGGACGTGCCGGACGAGACGCCTCCCAGACGAAGGAGGATGAAGTAGGAAGAAGGAGGTCGAGGCAGGAGGAACGAGAACGGGGCAGCATGTCGTCGCCATCATGGGATCCGCTTCCAAAATGAGAGCGAAAATTTGACTTTATCTCTCGAGGAGCATCCCAAGTGTGGGATAAGCTTCTCTTGAGGTTTGGAGAGGTAGAGGAGAGAAGGAAGGGATGAAAATTTTGTATGGAGGGGGTCTCCTTTTATAGTTGCAATGAGTGAGGGCAATTTGGTCTTTTTAATCTCAAATATTAAATAAGGGGTCTTTAGTGATGGGTAAAATCGTCGCTAAAGCCTCATCATGGGCGACGTGCACTACCCGCTAGCCTCCCGTGCATGAAACACGTGCTCCATGTTCTTCAGATCTTAGCCGTCTAATCATGAGATCGGACGGCTTAACTTGCCCCTCGCCGTGCCTTCTCATCACGCGCCTAGAGCATGCTATCCCGCATTACGTGCGAGAGTGCATGGGCACATCATCTGGATTGAGAGCACGTGGCCGTTGGATCACGATCATGTGGTCGATCAGGCACGTGCCTCCACTCCAATTGATGCGCTGCGAGGCTCGGATGCGCGCCTGCGCTTTGCATAAGTGCTCTCGCCCACTACGCTACGCACACGGATGGGCGGGCGCTTAACTTAAGTGTGGGTGCGTCCCAGCCATTGGATCTTTATCCAACGGTAGGGAAACGTTGATGTGAAAGCCTTCAGCGGATGCGTGCGGATGGTTGGGTGGCCAAGCTGGCGCCAACTTGGCTGTCCATCTTCTGGATGATGTAGATGGTGCCACCGATGTCTGATTAGGTTGATTTTTGCGCCGTTAGGTTGCAATCGTCGATCCGAATCCATCCGTGCGGTCGGATTTGTTGTTTGAAGTGCAGATTTACACCATCTTGGCCCTTGATCTTCTAGGATTCCCCGATCTCTATCTGATGCTATAGATGTCTGATCAGGGCGATCTTGGAGTCGTTGAACTCCAATCGCCCTGATCAAATCTGTACGGTTGGATCTTTGATCCGAGGCCCTGATAAAAATTTGCTCTGTCCCTGAACATAAAAGGAGACAATTAACCTCCATTTTATTCAAACTAATCTAAATGCAAGATGATGCATGCTATGTAATATTTATAGTATGCAATGCAGTTCTATGCTTAAGAACATGCATAAATAGACATCTTATGTAGTGTAAACATGTTTACATCAGTTACCAAGTCCAGCAAACTAAAGGGTAGGCAACAAGGCCAAATACTCCTTAAGCCTTAGACTTAATATATCAGCCTCACAGTTTCCTCAACCTCTTGAGGACTAATCTAGATCTTAATGAATATGTGAGTGTTTAAGCCTTAAAATAGGCCCACGAGGCCTAAGGTTGGTACTCGTCACTAATCTCCTAAATTTTAGCCTTCCAGGTCTTAATTCATCATTCAATCCAGCCTAGAAATTAGGTGAGTTCCATACTCAATTACAAGGGACTATTTCATTTCTTTCTTTTTGATTTCTCCTTTTTCCTTTTCTTTCTTTTCTCCTTCTCAATTGCTTTCAATTCAGCTCAAAATTTGACCTCTCCTTTCTCCTTTCTCCATATTTTTTAATGAAATCCCTCCATGAATTGAATTTCGCAGCGTTTTGCACTTTAATACCCCCTATACCTAAGATTTGCAATGTCCTCATGGTAAATTAGGTGGATTCAAGTTTAGTTAAGATCATACATTATAACAGATGGGCGATGAACGGGTCGGGATGACTGTTGCAGATGATTTCTAGCTCTGATACAAGTATCAAAGGTGGAGACCACTGTTCTAATGGACGCCCTAAAGTGAAATGTGATTTCAATGAAAAGATAGGTCAGAAGGGTCTCAAGTTTTTTTCTTTTTGCAAATGATGGGTTGCCTCCCATTTAGCGCTAAGTTTAATGCCATCAGCTGGGTGTAATGTAGCTCTGGGAGAATGGAGATCAAAAGATACTGCATCTAGATTCGAATTTGTGAGTTCACGGAATGGTTTGAGTCTTTGACCGTTCACAACAAATGGTTCTGAGTCGAGGCTGAGTTCACTAATTTTGACAGCTCCATTTTCAAAGACTTGGCGAACAAGGAATGGTCCAATCCACTTCGATCTTAGTTTTCTTGGGAAGAGCTTGAGCTTGGCATCAAAGAGTAACACTTTCTAACTAGGATGGAAAGATTTTTGAGAAATGTGCCTGTTATGGAAGGCTTTGACCCACTCTTTGTAGATACACGAGTTCTTGCACACATCATTACCTAGTTGATAGAAGGCGTTTCTCGCGCGTGTTTTGAAAATAGAGATTTCGTCGTAGTATAGTGCGCGAAAATGCTCGTCAAAGATGATTTGTAAAGATAACAAGACTTGAGTCCCGGTTGTTCATCACTGGGAGGCGTTTATGTAAATTTGAAATCTATCTCTTTCTCTCTAATTGCTTAAAATCGCATGTCAGTTTGTGGTTATTACGTATTTATGCACGACATGCTTAGTTGCTAGAATATCAGAAATTAAAAGTAGGAAACTTTAATCATACAAAATATATTGCAATAAGCTCATGGTGATTCTCAACACAGATATATATATATAGAAAAAGATCTTTCATTAATTCATCATGGTGTTTGCAACATGGAACTCGTGGAAAGCTTATAGAGGAAAGCTTGAAAACGTAAATATAACAAACAGAAAATGATCGCATACATGAATCTAAAGGGGGATTATGCATGCATCATTGGGGGAGAATATAGAGCTACACTACTAAGCAGTAATAAAAGCATGTAAACTATGAAGAACTAAGCTATTAATCTCGTAGAAATAAGGGCATTCGGAGGTGGGCTCTGATGGCCTTTGAGTTGGTTGAGAGGAGGAGGGGCAGCCAATGGTGCTTAGGCTGACCCTTGGAGAGAGGTTGAGGACATGATCCAACATCTTGGCATGGAGATGGAGTGAAGGTGGATGTAGCTAAACTAAATGGAAGCCAAGAGTGAATGGGTGCAAATGACCACCCCTTGGGTCTTTTTATAGACCTAAGGGAAGCTCTCTGAGAATTATGGAATTCTCTAGAGAGGCCTATGGTGGGAGCTCATGAGAGAGTGAGAGAGAGAGGATGGATGGTGGATTTTAGATCCACCAAATGTGGATCTAAAAATTAAATGGCTCTTGGTTGCTAATTTTAGCAACCAAGGCAACAACACATGGTAGAGAGTTCTAGAGAACTCTAGGCTAGGTATTTTCATGTGGATGGTGTGTGTGGGTCAAAACTTAGGTGGCTAGGTTGATTAGGTTAGGTTTTAGAGGGTTTAGGTCAAGGTATGTCTCAAATTGGGGTTGTAAACCCTAATTCACTAAGGTAAAGTGCAATTAAACTTAATACAAGTTTAATTGGGTGTGTGAAAACTTAGTTGAGAGTAAAATAACTCAATTAAGTTAGGTCTAGGTCAATTAGACTCTCACTGAGTCCAATTGGATAGTGTATGCTGAGATCAGGGCTCAATTGAACTTAATGAGTCCAATTGAATAGGCTGATGGAATTGACTAAGATCTAAGTCAATTAGGTTTAGTGAGGACCTAATTAGGTCCTTAGGGAGGTCTAGAGGTGATGTACTAGGGTTAGAGCACCTTAATTTAGGTTCCTATGGGGTTGGAATTGGGTTTAGGGACTTAAAGATCCTAGATCAAGACTTGAATTCCAAAACAAGAATTGGAGGACAGTATCAGATGTCTAATAAAGTTGTCAGATGTCTTATAGTGAAAAATCAAAGGTCCAGACTTCAAGTTTGGATGTCTAATCAGAGTCAGGAAGGTTTCTAGGTTCTGTCTTGGATATTCTGCAGAAATTGAACGTCTGACCAAGTGTCTGGACATCCAATAACACTACAGAAGTGGGTTTAAGGTGTGCGGGAGTTGGCTAAGGGTTCTGGATGTCCTATAACTTATCTAGACGTCCAGATAGAGGCTAAAATTAGGGTTTTAAGGTTTCCTAGGGTGTGGTGACCTAATCTAAGGGTGGCTAAAGCTTCGGGAAGCTTCTAGGCTATGCTAGGGCTAGGATGGTCCTAAGTTCTTCATAATTTTCTGCTTTATTCTTATTTAAATAGAATAGCATACCTCAAACCCTTACATTATTGTCTACTACATCTTATTCTAGGTCTTCTGCTCCAGCTCTGCTGCAACTCCAGTTATTCTTTATTCCTCAGATTCAGCTTCAGATCTACCTTCTGGTCAGCTTATTACCTGTAGTTGACATAATGCACCTAATCAGCACATTATAGCATTATTTTATGTATATCTAAAAGAAAGCAGTAAAGATGTAAGTAATGCTTTTGCATGCATGAATTATCCTAACTTATGCTAAGTCCTAGCCTAATTTAGGTCAATTAAGACATATGATTGCTGCGCAATCATACCCCCATGCCTAAATCTTGCTAGTCCCTAGCAAATGCAAGACTAAGTTATTCACAGAAGGGTCCCTAAGGGATTGATTATTTTATCAATTGTATGCCTAGAGATTTTTCTCCTTTGTAGTTTCATCCTATGCTCTAGAAATCTAGACAATCGTAAAAGTATAGCTATGTAGCTTTTGCAATGGATTCGAGTGAAAAACTAATTGACCTCTAAAGCTTGTACTTGACCCCTAGTGAAAATTCTAGTGGGATAGCGGACTTCTTCCCTTGGAGTATTCAAGATATTCTATGAATTCCACCCAGCTTTAAGCTTAGGTAGAGAATCTTAGAAGGAAAAGATTATATATTTGGTGGCTCACTCTCAACTGGTGCTACATAGAGATTAGTACTATAGATTCTAGATTCCCAAATTATTACATAACTCAACTCAGAGAAAGACGAGAAAAACTATGCTCTCTTTTGATTCCTTTGTATTCATTCTCTCTTACTCTTTTTCTTTTTCTTTTATTTTCTTTCTTTTTCTTAGAGCTCACAATCTCACCAGATTCACACATATGACGTGCATTTGGTGGTCTCACTTAGCATTAACACTTTAATTGAGTTTCCATAACCCTAGCACTAAGTCGGAATTCCTCAGTCAGTATTCGGGCGGTCAGAAACATAGAAAAATAGGTTAAGGGCATATTTGGTGGATCTCAAATTTATTCGATGGTATTGCCTCAATGCAACTGCAATAAATAGTAAATATTCACACCCTTTTTTCTTTGCTTTTTCTTCTTTTTCTAGCTTTTTTCTTTTTCAATTTTTCTTTATTTTTTTCATTTTTTTTTCATTTTCTTTTCTATGTATATTTTTTTTTTCAACACAACACAAGTTAGCATACATTCATAAATTTATTAAGGAAGCATTATTAGGGATTGGTGGTACTCAAGAGACATTGGGTGGCTTATTTGGTGGAAGTGCCTACTCACGACACTGGGAGAGACGGATAGGATGGTGTATTTCTGACCTTGACATCAATACCCTCCTTTAGCCGAGGTGTTGAATGTATGAATTGCTACACTAACGTGTTTGGTTTTAAAACCTTATCGTTGTAGCTTGAAAGCGAAGAATTCATATTCAACAAATAAAATTTATACTGAAATTTAAATTCTCGGTCGAACACAGGGAGGCTACGTCGATCTATATTTGCAATTATATTTTTTTAGAATTTTTTGAAAAGCGAGGCGATATAATTACAATGAAGCTATCAGACTAAAAGAAAGAGAGAGAGAGAGAAAGAGAGAGAGAGAGAGAGAGAGAGAACATGCATTCAATATTTCAAAATGTTTATACAATCAAACCAAATAAAAATTACACTAGAAAGTGGGAAATCAGCTACACTAGAAAGCAGGAAAATTCTACACTAGAAAAGCTGTAAAGAAGAATGGGAGAGAGAAATTATCCTCCTCGACAATTGCTTAGAGGACGAGCTGGACGGGACGACGCCTGAACGAAGGAGGACGGAGCAGGACGAAGGAGGACGAAGCAGAAGAATAGGAACGAAGCAGCACGTTGTCGTCGTCACGGGATCCACTTCCGAACAGGGACGAAAATTTGGACTTTATCTCGCAAGGAGCATCCTGGGTGTGGGACAAGCTTCTCTTGAGCTTTGGAGAGGTAGAGAAGAGAAGGAAGGGATGAGAATTTCGTGTGGAGGGGGTCGACTTTTATAGTTGCAAGGAGTGGGGGCACATTGGTCATTACATCTTTAAAACATTAAATAAGGGGTCTTTAGTGATGGATAAAATCGTCGCTAAAGCCCCAACGTGGGCGTAGTGGCCGCTGCCCATGCGTGCCCTCTCATCTGCTCGCTCTCAACGCATGCCGCACGTTCAGCCGTCTCGCGATCGGACGGCCCAGATCGCACCTTCGCTTGATCACTGCGCGCCCACCCCAACGCATATGATGCTGATAAATGCCAGTTTATCATCATTCTTATGCATTAAAACAAACCTAGCTCTTAGGATTTTACTCCGCAAACGAGTTTTTGGGCTGCATTTAGGCATAAAATAGGTTAGGCGTGCATTGCATTTTTTATTGTCTTTTTAATATGTTTTTGTGAGTGTTAGGGATGTACAGATATATAGATCCCTAAAACCCTAGCACTCAAGAAGGCAAATGGTGAAGGAGAAGCCCAGACTAGCTGGAACTCAGCCTGATCCAACTCACCTCAGCTTGATCCAGCTCACCTCAGCTTGATCCAGCTCACTGCAGCTGGAACCTAGCTCACTTGAACTAGGGTTAGCTCATCCCAGCTCCATTCAGCTAATCTCAGCTGAATGGCAGCTCAAGAGAGTTCATCTTAGCTCACCCTAACTCAAGTCAGCTCAGATCCAGCTCAACTTAGCTGAGTCTAGCTCATCTCAGCTCCCACTAGTCCACAAGGAGCTCTAGCTAGCTCAGCTGAGTTGACAGGAGTTCACCCCAGCTCAGATCCAGCTACATCCAGCTCCACTCAACTCCAGCCAGCTGAAGAACTCATCCCAGCTCAGGAAGCTCAAGTCCAGCTCCCGGGGACTCAGCTTAGCTCAACTCAGTTGAGCTAAGCTACCTTAGCTGCCTCAACCAGCTTGACCCTCCCCTGGAGCACCAGACCCAGCTCACCTTAGCTCATTGTGGTAGAAGCCAGCTCACTTTAGCTTGGCTTAGCAGCTAGCAAAGAACTAGCAAGCTAAGCCAGCTAGAGTAGCTCCATGCCAGCCTCTTCAACAGCAGCCAGCTCCAGTTTCAGCTCCTGACTTCTCCTCCTCAGCTCCTCCCTCCAAACCCTAGCTCCAACACATTCTCCTCTACTCCTCCATTAGCTAAGCTAGCTTAGCTTAGCTTAGCTTAGCTTAGATAGCAACCAGCTCCTTGGCCATCCACCACCTTCAAAGTCAACCCTAGCTAGCTCCACCAACTTAAGCCTACCTAAGCTAGCTACCCTACTTAAGTTGGCACCACCTCCTAGCCATCCCTTCACCCCATCATCACCACCAAAAGACACCTTAAGTTGGCACCAAAAACTACCCCTAACCACCGCTATATTAGCTCCAACTTTCTGCCCTTAATCCACCCTACACCTACCCACATAAGCCATCCTAGCCATCCACCTACCCCTCCTTCTAGAATCCCTCTTGGCACCAACTTAGACCACCTTCTAGAACCCTTTTTGGCGCCAACATCAAGGGGTGTCAACACCCATAACTACCCCCTTGGTGTCCCTTAAGGTGGCGCCAACTCACCTTGGCCATAGGATCTTTAACCACCTCCATCTCTTCATCTTAGCCCTTCATTTCAAGGGACACCTTAGCCCCCTTCCTATTCTATAAAAACCCACCACCTACCACCATTTTGGAGCATCCTCCATTAGTGTATTTTACTACCTAAACCACCTATACCTACGGCCAAGAAGAAGGAGTAGAGAAGGAGATTAAAGGGGCACATCACCAGCCCTTTTGGTGCCTTCTTCTCCCCACTCTCTTCAACTTGGGCCACGCCAAGGAGGAGGACTCTTCCACTTCAAGGAGGATGGCCAGGCAAGGGAGAAGGACCTAGGGTGGACGTCCACCCTTGGAGAGAAGCTTAGGGCACGCCCCCTAGGGCTTGCCTTGGAGGACATTACCTTGGCGGAGTACAGCAAGGAAGGAGTTGAAGGATTCTTTTCAAGCTTGGGAGCCACCAACCTTGAAGCAAGAAGCCCTCTTCTTCACAATCTATCTAGAGGATTTGTGTTTGCTTTTCTTTATTTTAATTTTTCTAGTAGTAGAAGCATTCCTCTACTAGGCTTTTTTTTGCAAAACACTTTTTATCAATCTAAGTTGCCTTCTTTGCAATTTTCTATTTTGCATTTCTACTTGCTTGTTTTTAGCATTCTTCACTCCCTCTCCCTAATTATTCTAGGCCTCCACTTGCCTAGAGTGAGCTTAGGGAGAGGTTCTACTTGCCACTTAGAAGTAGTATTTTAAATTTGAAGTGTAAATCACCTTCCCGCCACCATTTCACATGTTGTCTTAATTCAAAAACAAAAAAAATGATATATTGAAAAATACCAAAAAAGAAAGTTGAGATTTTTATTCCAAGCAAGAGAATCAATTTTGCTAACATTTGGCCTCCTTGGACGACCCTAGATACTCCCCTATCTAGGAATATAAATTTAAGAGCTGATTTGTTTTACACGTTACAACGACTTAATTAACAAACTGCATGAAATCGCTATCAGATGTCGCGTGAGGCGCAGGCTTGCGATAGACCGTCAACGCTATTGAGCGCGGACGGCCGCCCGATCAAGATCCGACGCATGCCCGGGCCCGCTCGCCTGCACCCTTTGCCTCCTCGCTGCGGCTCGAACCCACGTCTTGTGAACGTGCAGCGCCTCGCGACCGTTGCTCTACGGAGTACGGATGGTCACGCGGACGATTTGAGGCGCAGCCGTTCACAGTCGTTGGATCGAGATCCAATGGCGGAGAGGGGCGGATGCAGAGGTTTCAACGGTTGCATGCGGGCGATTGGGCGGCCGAGATGGCACCACGTGGTGCCATCTTGGCCGTCCATCTTCTGGATGTTGTTGATGGTGCCACGGGTGTCGGATTGACTCGATTTTTGCGTCGTTAAGCTGCGATCGTCGATCTGAATCCATCCGTGTGGTCAGATTTGTCATTTGAAGTGTGGATTTACACCATCCTGGCCCTTGATCTTCTAGGGTTCCCTGGTCACTATCTGATGCTACAGATGCCTGATTAGGGCAATCTTGGAGTCGTTGAACTCCAATCGTCACCCTGATCACATCTATACGGTTGGATCTTCGATCTGAGGCCCTGATAAAAAGTTTATCTTGTCCAAGCACATAAAAGGAGACAATTAACCTTCATTTTATTCAAACTACTCTAAATGCAAGATGATGCATGTTATGCAATATTTATAGCATGCAATGCAATCCTTTGCTTAA
This sequence comes from Thalassia testudinum, assembly GCA_037157565.1. Taxonomy (NCBI): domain Eukaryota; kingdom Viridiplantae; phylum Streptophyta; class Magnoliopsida; order Alismatales; family Hydrocharitaceae; genus Thalassia; species Thalassia testudinum. The sequence goes on from JAZHRO010000054.1 coordinate 64,453,408, forward strand.
GAACATGCATAAATAGACATTTTAAGTAGTGTAAATTTGTTTACATCATACCCCCATGCTTATCTTTTGCTAGTCCCTATCAAAAACTATATGCTATTTATAAAAGAATTAGGTTGGATTATTTGGGTATGAGTTATTTTCAGTCATTAAGAAATTGTCTACTTAAGATCTGAACTTTCAAAGACACAACAGTGCCCGAGTATCTGCCAAAATGCAGACTGCCTCAAGCTCTAGCCTTATTCAAAGAAAAATTTCTTTTTCTCTTTTTCCTCTTTTCTAATTTTTTGGATTTTCAAATTTTAGGGTTTAAGAGTGGCTTTCTACGGCCATTCAACTCACCCAAGATTTGATGAGAACCCTAAGTTTTAAGCATCTTATTGTGAATGTGATAGACTCGTTGACTGGAAATTAAAATGGACTTCGGATTTCTACGCCTCTAGGTAACCTCAAAAAGAATTCTGCCTAAAGGTGTATCTTTACAACCGGTAGCTTTCTCCCTACTTTTATTCTTTTTTACGGGGACAACACAAGGGTGAATCTAGTGTATATCTCCTCGGTTTATTCTACTTCTCCGCTTCTTCCTAAGTGTTTTGCGAATTTTCAGTGCATTTACGGAGCTGGGTTTTGGACAACCGGTCAATGAGCTGTTACCACCGACAACTTGCTAACCATACTTGTGCGGTGAAGTGTGGTTTATTTATTTATTTATTTTTCTCCTTTTCTTTTTGACTTTTTTTTTTTAAGTAGGTGGCTTCCCTGGTCTAAGATTTACATAAAGGCAGTAAAAAGAGAAAGGTCCAATGACTGGGCTCTGGACAACCTACCTATGGGCTGTTACCCATGATAACTTGCCAGCCATATCACCCTAGAAGGTTCATTATCTACCCAATTTCCGTTAAAATCGTCGAACAACGAGTCAGTGCAAAGAAAGTGTGTAGATGCTTAAGACTTAAAATTTCCTCAAATCATAGGGCGGGTTGATAAGTCGTGTACTTATCACCCAAACTTATTTACTCCAATTAAAATAGAATTTAGGTTGGCGAGGACTCGAAAAACAAATCCACATTTTAGTGGATACACGGGCTGATTAAGTCTAAAGAACTGAAGGGTCTTTGTGTTCAAATCATAATGTAGTATTTCCTAAGATAGAAAATTTTCTTAAACCTAAGTTCTCTTTCCTAATTCAATTTTTTTCAATAAAAGAAAATAAAGCAAATCTACAGAGTTGACGAATGAATTCAGAGATGAATATCCACCCCCCCATGCCTATCTAATGCAATGTCCTCATTGTATTAAAATGACATAAAACAGAGTGGAATAGCGTAGAAAGCACCTGAATTGCATGAATATCAGGTCCACTCCGAGATGAAAACTAAAAAAAAAAAAAACTGTATATGTGCTAAGTTTAGTGCCTTCAGCTAGGCACACTATACAAAGAAGAGAAACGAAGAATTCACAAGTGTAGGTCAGAATCAGAATAAACATAAGAATCCTCTGACCTGTCAGTAGATGTCCACAGATGTGGACCAGATTGTGGTGCAGATCCATCCCCCATAATTGAGAATATCTTACGTTCTGGATAAAAATTACCCAAAACCTAAAATCAGAATGCAAGCGGGGTCGGGCCGGCGATTTATGAGGATGCAACCCAAGACCAAAAAGTCAGGTTATAGAGAAATTAAGCTCAAAAGGATAATCGTTGAATGTGTGCTTGGGTTTGACATCCTCAAAACAAATGTCGTAAGGGTCCTGGTTTGATGGTTTCAGCTTAATAGTCACCCTTCGACTCAATCTTCTATTTCCTCCAAAGTTAACTTCCCAAATCAGAACTTCCCAGCTCCTATCCTCCTCATTCAGCATGTCAAATTCCAGGACCTCTTGTATATTAATCACCCCATCTGAAATCTCCAAGCCTAAATGATGTGGCAGAATAAAAAATGACTTGGGTCTAATTATCTCAGAAATAGAATCATCAATAAGCTCAACGGGGTGTAACTGACAATCAAGGCATTGAATTGAACCTTCCAGAAAATGCGATTCTGGGATCCGTAATGTGTGCCCTAATAAGATCAGTTTCCTCAATTATTGGGCTATCAAATGATCTATCAAATTCCTCAGGCCCAATCATCTCACAAAAATCGCGTTCTGAAAACTCGTGTGAGACTTTGCAACTTAAATCTTAACCATCAAAGAAATCAGGATCCGTATTAGTGTATGTCCCAAAATCATCTGTCACTTTCTGATCCATGGAGACATACGTTTCCTCATACCCCGGCTCAGGGATCTCAGGTGAAGAAATAAAATCATCCTTAATTGGTTGCTTTAATTCAATCTGGTCAGACTCGTAACACGCGTCCCCCCCAACAGGTGCCTAAGCGGGTTTTGTCATTGGCTTTCCTGAAGAGGGTTCATCCTGGGAATCATCCCGTGATTGAATCAAAGCAACCATGAATCTCATCCTCAATTTCGCTAATTTCCCAAGTAGAAACTCACCCGGGTTCTTATCCTTAACATCCTAGAGCCAATCCAACAAAGACTTATTCAAATCATCAATCATTTCAATCAGGGGCTCCAATCTCTCAATGCAAGGTATCGGCTGAACTTCTAAAGATTGAATGATATTCCCCAAGTTAGCCAGAACCTTATCTTGAACCTGATTACCCTCAACAAAATGAGTTGGTTCAAGGTTAGGTGGGTTTGGGATCAATGCAGGAGAATTAATGAATTGAGATTCGTTATACCCTTCTTGATAATAGGTCATTTCAGATTGTTCAAAAGGTGGTGATGACCTAAAGGCAGTGTAATTAGAGGATGGGTAAGAATCAGTGTATCCTTCTTGATTGTAGATCGTATTAGGTTATTCATGAAAGGTTGACGATCTATAATTGATGTGGCTCTGAGAAGGATAGAAATCACAATCAAAGTGTTCAGGGTTAAACCCTAAACACGGAGGTCCAGAACTATATCCCCAATCCGAATTATCCCAACTAACTGATGGTTGATTACAGTACACGTTAGAATATTCGTCATGTTTAGGATAATTCACAACAGGAGGGAAAGAGCGGGAATGCGTGTGATATGTGGAATGATTCATGAGACACGGGAGGAAGAAAGGTGCCCTGCAATACAAACAATCAAACTTGTCTTTAAGTGGGTTAGCCTACAGAACTACAGACTCCCAAAACCCATCTTGAGATAAAGGAATGATTTGATCTACTTCTGTCTGTTCAATCAAACCACTTAGAAGAAGGGACTGGGGAGAAGGTTCTTCCTTCAGCTTTCGCCTCCGATTCCTAGTGTACACCCCAGCCGCGATCGTTTGATTCTACTCCCCTATCTAGACATCAGATTGAACAGTAGAAACAGACTAATCGAAAATAATCTCATTTTGGGCTCTGAAGAGTGAGTCAAATCCTTAAGGCCAACGTCTACTCTATTTTATTTAGGGCTAGGTTTGAATGTGCTTTGGAATGTGATGGGCCCTTTAAATGGGTTGTGCCCTTAATGATTGATTGATTTGTGTGTGCATGCACAACCAGGGGTTTTCAAGCAATATTATTTTTTATGTGGTGAATTTTAGAGTTCAAATCTTGCTTAGTAGCTTTTAGGATTCAACTTTAGATGTTTTCAAACAAGTTTCATTGGCACACTAGGTTTTGCAAGCACAGGTGAAGATGTTTTCCTTTAAGGCTTAAAAAGAATGTGGAGTGTTTGGTAAATCCCTAAGAGTTGATCCTAAGTGGCAGCTACTTGATGAGTTGATTTTATTTGAAGTGGTGCGACCCAATTAACTCAAACAATTGACCTGTTGCACCACTTAATTAGGCACACAAGTGATTACCTAATCTGATTTCTACTCAATTATGTGTTTGGATGTGTGTACCGACTCAAAGATCAGTTTACTGGTTGAGTTTGAAAATCAGATGAGGTTGTGTACCTCTGTAAGATTTTTTTTTTTAATTTTTCTTTTTTTAATGTGGGGGTTGGGGCGAGTATGGATGTCAAACAACAAGCAATCTAACCTTATAGTTTATAAGAAAACCTAGGTTGATTGATGTTTGTGTTATTATGTGGTGAAATGAAATCTAATGGGTGGGAGGTGGGGGATAACTTACAAAACTTTTCACAGCCCTTTACTCTAATTTACCGCGTTTGCTCGTCTTGAAAGAGTACCTGCAATCACAATAAGAAAGGAGAGAAGTGAGGTAGATGATTTGTAAGTTAGAAAACGCGAAGAGAAATCAAAGTGCGTCGCCTCCCAGGTAACGGCTCCAAAATGTTGAACGTTAAGAATTACTACGCTAATGTGTTTGATTTTATAAAACTTGTCGTTGTAGTTTGAAAGCGAAGAACTCGTGTTCAACAAATAAAATTTATACCGAAATGAAAATTCCGGGTCGAACACAAGGAGGCGGACGTTTGATTTAAAAACTACGCATTTGTTTTTATTTGTTACAAAGTAATTCAATTTAAAACTATCTAACTATTTACAATAAATAGAAGAGAGAGAGGGTAAGAGAGAGAAAGAATATTACAAATAGAAATCAAAATGAGATGTAGAATAAACAGGGAATTCATCATTAAGGAGATTGTTTGTTTCACTATTACAACTAGAAAGCAGAAAACAATTACATTAGAAAGCAATAAATTTACTCTAGAAAGCATTAAAAGAATGGAGGGAGAAATATCCTCCTCGACGATCGCTTGGAGGACAAGCAGAACAACCCTAAAAAGCAATAAATCTATATTAGAAAGTAGTAAAAAGAATAGGGAGAGAGATATCCTCCTCGATGGTCGCTTGGAGGACGAGCTGGACGGGACAACGCCTAGACGAAGGAGGATGAAGCAGAAGAACAGGAATAGAGCAGCACGTCGTCGTCGTCGCGGGATCCACTTCCGAACGGCGACGAAAATTTGGACTTTATCTCGCGAGGAGGATCCCGGGTGTGGAACAAGCTTCTCTTGAGATTTGGAGAGGTAGAGAAGAGAAGGGATGAGAATTTCATATGGAGGGGGTCTCCTTTTATAGTTGCAAGGAGTGGGGGCAAATTGGTCATTACATCTTTAAAACATTAAATAAGGGGTCTTTAGTGACGGATAAAACCGTCACTAAAGCCCCAACGTGGGCGTAGTGGCCACTGCCCATGTACGCCCGCTCGTCGGCCCGCTCTCAAAGCATGCCGCACGTTCAGCCGTCCACAGCCGTCCGATCGCGAGATCAGATGGCCCAGATCGTGCCTTCGCCCGCTCGCTGCGCACTCGCCCCAACGCGTGCGATGCCGCGTGATGCGTAGGCGTGCGATTGCACGTCAGCGCTATTGAGCGCTGACGGCTGCCCTATCAAGATCCGACACACGCCCGCACCCTTTGCCTCCTCGCTGCGGCTCGAACTCACGTCTTGTGAACGTGCAGAGCCTCGTGACCGCTGCGCTACGAAGCGCGGATGGTTGCGCAGACGATTTGAGGCGCAGTCGTTCACAACCGTTGGATCGAGATCCAACGGCGGAGAGGGGCCGATGCGAAAGCTTTAGCAGTTGCATGCGGGTGATTGGGCGGCTGAGATGGCGCCACATGGCACCATCTTGGCCGTCCATCTTCTGGATGTTGTAGATGGTGCCACGGGTGTCGGATTGACTCTATTTTTGTGTCGTTAGGCTGCGATCGTCGATCCAAATCCATCCGTGCGGATTTACACCATCCTGGCCCTTGATCTTCTAGGGTTCCCTAGTCACTATCTGATGCTACAGAAGCCTGATTAGGGTGATCTTGGAGTCGTTGAACTCCAATCGTCGCCCTAAGCACATCTGTATGGTTGGATCTTCGATCTGAGGCCCTGATAAAAAGTTTTCCCTGTCCAAACACATAAAAGGAGATAATTAACCTCCATTTTATTCAAACTACTCTAAATGCAAGATGATGCATGTTATGCAATATTTATAGCATGCAATGCAATCCTATGCTTAAGAACATGCATAAATAGACATCTTAAGTAGTGTAAATGTGTTTACATCACGAGGATTCCGTAAAGAATGGTCGTAACCATCCACCTTATCCCTAGTTTTATGAAAACTCTCTCTTCGCGTATTTGCCTTATTTGGTGGCTCCCAAAATTCACACAAAATGTATACGCAGGAACCGAGAGCAAGAACTATGCCTTATCTCTGAGTATCATCACCTAATTATCTAGGATTCCAGATTCCTTGCACTAATCTTGGAGCAGCAGTACACTCTACTCTCATCTCACACTATTTGGTGGATTTTTGGAAGAAAATCTACCTGACTCCTAAAACACTGTCCAGGGGTTCAAGAGAAGAAGTACTGCTTCTTCTCGACAGACTAAAGATGTTTATCTGCCTTCACCATGAATCCATTACAAATTCTACATGTGGGTGAAAAACTGTACTGGATTCCAGATTATAGTAATCAACTAGAGGATAAAATTCCTAATGCATTCTCTTAATAAAATAATCTTATTCATGGGTGCACTATGTATATATGCTATAAACAAGTAACCTTTTATGTTTGTACTTCATGAAATTTCCCTTATCAGGTTACATTCAGCTTGATCCTAAATTTCAGAATAGGAAGGGTGAGCTAGTGAGTCAGAAATGGCTGTTGTGGGTGATTTCTAGCTCTAATGCGAGCATTGGAGGTGGAGTTGATTGTTCTTTTATTTAGAGTCCTAAAGTATGCAGCTCTGAGGTTTTCCTAAGGGTTGGCATAAAAATTTTTTAGTTTTACTATATCTACCCCCCATGCCTAAGTTCTTGCATGTCCTCATGCATGAATAAAAAGAAAATAAATTTGACAGAGGATGAGTGGGTAGAAGTCACCTAGAATTGCTCCTAAAAATATACATTCAGCATCGACCAACCTGACAGTATGCAATATCCAGAAAGAAAATATGCTAAAAGAAGAATATGCTATGTATAAAAATGAATATGTATAGGGTGATGGATGTGGAGTAGATGCTGAGTTTAATGCCTCTAGCTGGGCGAAAACTCAATCAGATGTATCAGTTCTAGCATAGGAGCTGGTCGATATTAAGAGAAGGATATGCTCGTATGCTCCCAGAATCAGTGGTCTGGAGATGCGAACCAGCTGATTATGCACCCCTACTCCAAAAAGTCTAGTTATAAGAAAGTGTAGAGTGGTGGTGGAAAATAGAGGATAATTAGAGGGGAGGATCATGATGTTGATTCAGTTGATTTATCATGTCCCACAATTCAGCAGGAAGTTGCTGAGGGAGTAGATCAACATGGTCGATATTAAGAGAAGGATATGCTCGTATGCTCCCAGAATCAGTGGTCCGGAGATGCGAACCAGCTGATTATGCACCCCTACTCCAAAAAGTCTAGTTATAAGAAAGTGTAGAGTGGTGGTGGAAAATAGAGGATAATTAGAGGGGGGGATCATGATGTTGATTCAGTTGATTTATCATGTCCCACAATTCAGCAGGAAGTTGCTGAGGGAGTAGATCAACATGTATCTCAGAACCAGAATCTGAGTCATAGGGATCCTCATAACGATAATTGACATCAATGATCATGCCCTCTCCAGGCTCTAGATCATACGGGGGTACTCATGAAAGTAGAAGATTTGTGGGGAGGTCAGTAAAATCCTCGTTAGAAATTACTTCATCCTCATCAATACTCATCTCTGATTCATCGGAGGCTGACTCTTCAGGCTCGAAGTCGAGCCATCCATTAGATTGACTAGGATGGTTGGTATGTCCCTAGCTCATTCTGCTCAAATCTTCACCCTCGTATGCATTGGGTTCCTCACTAATTCCTGCCTCAGGTAGCATATTTATTTCTTCATTCAAGTCATCACAGCTACTTTTTGTCTTTGGATGTCAGGATTAGGGCTAGAAAGTATCATCTCAGAATCTCTAACATCCGAATTAGGTATGTAGGTGAAAGAAGAGTGCAGATCAGAAGATGTTGGCTCTAGTATAGGTTCACCTACAATGGGAAGTGGTCTAGATTGATCAGTAATGTCACATGTAATGTTTGCCTCAAGATCCATATCCTCAAATGGATCTACTTCCCTTATCACGGTTGGGTTATCTAACCCAAGAGGTATCTAAACAAGCTCTGATACCACTTGATGAAGCTCTAAAGATATGGAATATATATGGCTACGCGCACAAAAACTCAAACACAATGTTAGTAATAATAAAAAGATTTACACAATCAATCAAACCATAGAAAATTGGTACAATATGTATAGTGGTTCCCCTCCTCTGGGTACTCCACTACCTAAGCCTCCCAACTTAGAGTTTTTAACCTGATTCTCTCAACCCCAAGAGAATCAATTTACTAAACTGAGGTAATTAACGGGTTACCTCAACCGAAATACAAAAACAGGTTTGTTACAACCCAAAGAGCAAATGCTCAAGAACAAATGAAATACTGGTGTAAGAAAGAAAGATCTTACAACTAAGTTCCTAAGTCTCTCAACAAATGTAAATATAATGTTACCGATTTGAGAGCCTAGAAAGGATGCGAATCATGTTGAATTGCGTGAACAAAACACGTCAATGTGTTTGCAAACCGGTAGCACAATTAGAAAGCAGCAAACACGATTTCTTCTCTTGAATATGTGGTGGAAAATATGAATTATAGCTCAAGGAATTTTCTTCTCTTTTCTCTTGTCTCTTGTGTGCAAACAAAGAATCCTAGGGTCATTTTATAGAGTTTAGGACCTAGGATACTGGTCACGAGACCGGTTTGATTATATTTTATTACTCAAAAAAAAAAATTCTTCGAGGTCGAACTCAGGGAGCAAAACTTGATTTTAAAAGCGTAGAAAATCACAATTTACAATAGATATTGTTTTACAAAAGAAAAAGAGTAAAGAAAGGAAAAATGTCTTCTTCTTTTCTTCTCTCTTTCTTTTTTTATCTTCCTTTCTCTCTCTCTCTTTCTAGACGTCTGACTCCAAGGGTCAGACGACTTAAATGCTTCTTGCTACAGTGCTTCTGTCACTGCTAGTTCTTCTTCTTCTTCTTGGCTTCTTCTTCTTCTTTCTTCTTTGCTTTTTCTTCTTCTTTCTTGTTGGTGCAAAGTCCATCTGACTTCTTCTTTCTTCTCTGCTTCTTCTTTTTCTCTTCTTTCTTTTCTGCTCCACGCCAAGTCCTTCTTCTCCTTTCTCCTTCTGCCTCAGCTTCTCTGTGGCTACAGTGCTGTCTTCTTCCTCCTCCTGTGCTTCCTCTGTTGCTTGCCTTCTCTTCTTGCTCTTTGGCCGTAGCTGCCTTCCTGCGGCTAAGTCCTCACCACTCCTCCTCCTTTGCTTCCTCTCATGTTCCCTACACAGGTGTTCGGTCAGGCAAAACCTAACCCCTACCCTCCCCGCATCTCTCTCTCTCTATTTCGCTCTAAGGTTCTCTCTCCTAGAGCCTTAATCGGGTATGCCGGTCGGGTGACGCGCCCGGGACTAGGCGCACCACCTTGGGTGGTGCGCGAGGTGTACACAGGCAGGGTATTCAAGTCGAGCCAAGTCCGTGGAGGGAGAGTCGTAGACGAGGCTGGGTGAGTGAGGGCGAGGGACCTCACCCATGTGTGTTTCGAGGCGATAAGCCTAAAACACTTTTACAATTTATGCACTGTGGGGCGCTTGTAAACTAACGAGGTGGGACTAAACGTCCCACCCACTTCCGTGCTTGTGCCCACAGCAGATCGACACCCAATTGCAAACACAGCAGAGGCCCCTAACGCCAAGTGAAGGCCTGCTTGAATTCGCGAGAGGATTCTGTGCCTTCTGGACCTGGAGGCCTGGGGTGCTGGGTCCTACGCAAAGCTTCAAGCAAGCTTCAGCTCCTACGCTAATGGCGGAAGTCGAGCGAACCTGAAATCACACCTACGTCCTCGCGGCCCTGTCAGATCATAGGAGAACCTTCACCGTATCACGACGAAGGTGAGGCGGGGGTTGGCTGGCCGCAAGGCGGCCTAAGCATGCGTGCCTAGATCACTCTGTGGTCGTGGAGTTGGGTTAGGTCGATGGAAGCGTGGGGCGGTGCTGGCAGTTGGTGAATGGGCAAAAGGTGATCAGTGGATTGTGGCGGAGCTCGTGGGGTGTCTGGCGAGGAGTTTGGAGGTGTGACACAGTGGCTGCACCTCGTCGGTGGTCTGCTAGAGGTGGAGAAGGTGGCGGTGGACAGTGGCGTTGAAGGGTCGGAAGTGCAAAATTAGAGAGGGAAAATGAAGAGGGGAGAGAGGAGAAAAGTTGTTACCTACTTGCAGACGAAAGAGGGGGAGGAGGCGGCGGGCGGCCGTGCTGCCGTCGCCGGAGATGAAGAGCCCAGGAGAAGGGACGATGACGAGGAAAAGGTACTGGAAGGCACCTGCTAGTACGGCCAGGCGCGGCGGACAATGGCAGAGGTAACCCTGCCACTAGTATGGTGGCAGGGTGACGAGAGAGGAGGAGGAGGGTCGTCGGAGCCTACGGGCGAATGGCCAGAGGAGGAGGAGACGAAAATTGAGGGACTTCCTTGGCCAAAACAGGCTTGAAGGAAGCGGCAGGGGCTACTGTTCCTTGAATAGGTGCTGGCCGAGAGGGAATCGCGAGGAGTCGTGGGATCCTCGTCGGAGGCATGGCCAGAAAAAGACCCATACCTCTCGAGCATTCGCACGAGAGGTATGGTGGTCGGCAGGGTATGGGAGCCAGCCCATGCAGAAGAGGACAACACAAGGAGTCCTCCTTTCAAATCTGGGGTCGGCTCCCCAGGTCAGTGCAGCGCCATCCTCCGTGCAAAGTCGCCGGAGGTATGGCCTACGCAAGCGGGGGCAGAGGGACCCGATTGAAGAAAGAGACGAGAAGGGTAGGGGGTATCTGCAAGAGTCCAAAAAGCTAAGGGTCAAAAAGTAATTGTTGAGGACCGTTTTGTAAAGTGGGTCAAGGCGACCTTTCCTTCGATCTAAATTTTGGTATAGACCTAATTTGGACCTAAGGAATCCAATGGTGGGGTTGGATTTTAGGTTTGACCATGTTTGACCAGACATTTTGCACAAAAACCCAAATTAGGTCAAAAATTGGGTATGATTCTCAATCTAGGCCAAGATAGGTCCCAATGGCCAAATTGAAGGTTCTAAACCCTAGAGGATATTTTTTCATGAATTTTAGAGGTTTAATTGATTTTTATATTTCCTAGAACTTTGTGAATTAAAGTGGATTTGTTTTAGGGTTACAAAATGTCATTTAATTCCTAGATTTTGTCATAACCCTTTCCTGATCAAACCATCCCACTTTTTCTCTTAGTAAGCCCATTTGACCTGTGTCTAGACCCTTAGAAATCATGTTTATGTTCTGCAATGGTAAAATTACAATTTTACCCCTTGTGAATTATTTTATTCTCAGATTTGTAATTCCCAGATTTAGGCCTTCCCTTAGGTTTTGTAGGAGCTTTTATTCAATTTATTATGTCAAAAAGTGCTAGTTAGGGTTCATGATGAGGTGTTCATCATGCCCACATGCCTAGCTTTTGCTAGTCCCTTAGCAAAAATTTAAGGTTTTAACCTCTATTTTAGACCATGAATTCCTTTCATCAAATTTAATAAGTGCTTTTTCTCTTGTATCCTGGATTAGGTCAGAATGCCAACCATAGGCTTAAAAGGTAGTCTAGTACCAACCAAGATCCAGATCTATCTAGCTTTAGCCTTAGTCTTTAGCAAAGGTTTTTAAGGCCTACAGGAACTACCCTAAAGTTTATTAGACTCCATGGTTAAAGCACTCGTGCTTGAGATATTTTTGGCCTTGGTTCAGTTTGCAGTGCGTTTTGTAAGAGAGAAACAAAGGGTTTATTTGTTTGGAGAGTTTTCTCTCTCTTTTCTTTTTAATTCCAGCTTAGGATTGGCTTCACAACACGGTCTGTATGGGATTCCTCGTCCCCATCATCAATCCTCAAAGGTCTCTGGCAATCGATGCTTTGAGATAGCACTGCCCATGGTAACCCCTAGAACCCTGGCTTTTGAGATTTTGAGATAATGCCGTCCATGGTGTTCTGTGGCCGAATTCTGACCCTGGCAATTGACATTTAGTGATAATGCCATCCATGGAATCTGAACCAGCAGAGTGCTTATTTGCCCTCAGTAGGATATGTAAATATCCTAGGAGACAAGCACCGAGGACATGATATGTTGTTACGCATCTTCGAGGGGAATTTCCCACCTCTCTACGCCAGGAACTCGTCCAAATCAACTTGTGTTGATCGGTCGCTCCTAATTTAGGTGACATTTTCAGAATATTTGAAACGCTTCTGCATGATTTTGATATTTATGCTCATTGAACCAGACTACGTGTGTGAATTTAGGTGCTTAGGTTACCGAGTCCCGTAAATTGAAGGTCAGTTAACAAGGCCGAATACTCCCTAAGCCTTAGACCTAATACTTAAGCTTTTCATTTTCCTCAACCTCTTGAGGAATATCTAGATCTTAACGAGTACTAAGAGTCCAACCAAGAATGCCTAAGGTCTGTGTTCTTACTAATCTTGTTGTGCACTTTCTCTTTGCTTTTCTTTAAAGTGGTCTAGAACTGTGGTTAATTCCTTAATTTCTTAATAATGACTATCCCCTTTCTTTTTCATTTTGTGCTCCTTTTTAATGTTCTGCTCTTTTCCTCCTTTTGTGAAGCTTTGATGGGAAATCATCCTCACGCATTTTGAAAGTTGTCGAAATCGTAGTATAGTCGCGCAAAAATGTTCGTCAAAAATTAAGTTTGTAAAAATAATGAGACTTGAGTCCCGGTCGTTCAGCTTTGGGAAGCGTTGCTTTTACTTTTGAAATCGATCTTACTCTACTTTGTTTAGAATCGCATGCCAGTTCGTGATTATTACGTATTTAGGTATGACATGCTTAGTTGTAAGAATATTAGGAGTTAGAAACAGGCAACTTGAATCACGCAAATATAATATTAATCAATAAGCTCATGGTGATTTCAAACACATAAAGATATATATATATATAAATGCATTTTCATTCATTCATTGGGGAGTTGTTTGCACAAGGAATCTAGAGGAAAGCTTGTACATAAATGCTTGAAAATTAAACCTAACTACCAGAAAATGATCGCATACAAGAATCAATGGGGGGATTTCGCATGCATCATTGGGGGAGAAGTAAGACTACACTACTAAGCAGTAAATAAAAGCAATAAAATTATGAAGGGCATGAATTAAATCTAGAAGAATAAAAGGGCATTCAAGGGAGGTCCCCGATAGTCTTGGAGTGGTTGGGAGGAGAATGAGGGGCGGCCAATGTAACTTAGGCCAACCCTTAGAGAGAGGTAGGGTTGATCCAGCATCCCGGCATGGTGTCCTCCATGATGGTGGTGAGGTCATGGAGGTGGAGTAGCTAACCTAAGTGAAGGTGGGCGTGTATGGAGCTAATGAGGTGAGTGGTGCCAATCAAGCCAAGGGATGTGAATAGGTGCAAATGGCCACCCCTTAGGTCTTTTTATAGACCTAAGGGAAGCTCTCTAGAGAATTATGGAATTCTCTAGAGAGGCTTATGGTGGGAGATCGTGGGAGAGTGAGAGAGAGAGAGAGGATGGATAGTGGTTTTTAGATCCACCAAATGTGGATCTAAAAATTGAATGGGTCCTGGTTGCTAATTTTGGCAACCAAGGCAACCACACATGGTAGAGAGTTCTAGAGAACTCTAGGCTAGGTATTTTCGTGTGGATGGTGTGTGTGGGTCGAAACTTAGGTGGCTAGGTTGATTAGGTTAGGTTCTAGTGGGTTTAGGTCAAGGTATGTCTCAAATTAGGGTTATAAACCCTAATTCACTAAGGTAAAGTGCAATTAAACTTAACACAAGTTTAATTGGGTGTTTGGAAACTTAATTGAGAGTAAAAAAAGTCAATTAATTTAGGTCTAGGTCAATTGGACTCTCACTGAGTCCAATTGGACAGTGTGTGCTGAGATCAGGGCTCAATTGGACTCAATGAGTCCAATTGAATAGGCTGATGGAATTGACTAAGATCCAAGTCAATTAGGTTTAGTGAGGACCTAATTAGGTCCTTAGGGAGGTCTAGAGGTGATGTACTAGGGTTAGGGAACCTTAATTTAGGTTCCTATGGGGTTGGAATTGGGTTTAGGGACCTAGTGATCCAAGATCAAGGCTTAAATCTCAAAACAGGAATTGGAGAGCAGTATCAGACGTCTAATAATAGTGTTAGACATCTTATACTCAAAAATTAGAAGTCGAGACTTGTTGTCTGGACGTCCAACCAGAGTCAGGAGGGAAATCAAGGTTCTATTTTAAGTATTCTGTAGAAATTGGACCTCTGACAAAGTGTCTGGAAGTCCAATAACACAGCAGAAGTGGGTTTGAGGTGTGCGGGAGATGGCAAAGGGTCCTGGACGTCCTATAACTTATCTGGATGTCTAGATTAGGGCTGGAACTAGGGTTTTAGGGCTTCCTAGTGTGTTCTGACCTAATCTAAAGGTGGCTAAGGCTTGGGGAAGTCTCTAGGCTAAACTAGGGCTAGGATGGACCTATGCTCTTCACATTTTGCTGCTTTATTCCTACTTAATAGAATTGAAAACCTTTAACTCCCTTACATTATTATTCCTACATCTAATCTAAGCCTTCTGCTCCAACTCTGCTGCAACTCCCGTTATTCCTGATCCAGCTTCAGATCCAGCTCCTAATCAGCTTATTCCCTACAATCAACATAATGCACTTAATCAACACATTATAACATTATTTTATGCATAGCTCAAGGAAAGCAGTAAAGATGTAGATAATGCGTATGCATGCATGAATAACCCTAACTTATGCTAAGTCCTAGCTTAATCTAGGTCAATTAAGACCTATGATTGCTGCGCAATCATACCCCCATGCCTAAATCTTGCTAGTCCCTAGCAAATGCAAGACTAAATTATTTACAGCAAAGGTCCTTAAGGGACTGATTATTTTATCAAGTGTATGCATAGAGATTTTTCTCCTTTTTGTTTTCATCCTATGCTCTAGAAATCTAGACAATAGTGAAAGTGCGGCTATGTAGCTTTCGCAACAGATTCTAGTGAAAACTAATACACCTCTAAAGCCTGTACTTGATCCCTAGTAAAAATTCTAGCAGGATAGGCTGACTTCTTCCCTCGAGGTACTCAAGATATTCTATGAATTTCACCCCGGCTTTAGGCTTAGGTAGAGAATCTCTGAGGGAAAGGATTATATATTTGGTGGCTCATTCTCACTTGGTGCTACATAGAGACTAGTACTACAGAATCTAGATTCCTGGACTACTAAGTAACTCAACTTAGAGAAAGACGAGAAAAAACTATGCTCTCTTTTATTCCTTTGTATGCATTCTCTCTTACTCTTTTTCTTTTCCTTTTCTTTTTTTTCGTAGAGCTCACAACTTCACCAGATTCACGTATATGACCTGTATTTGGTGGTCTCACTAGGCATTAACACTTTAATTGAGTTCTCATAACCCCAACACTAAGTCGAAATTCCTCAGCTAGTATTTGGCCGGTCAGAAACACAAGAAAAATAGGTTAGGGCCATATTTGGTGGATCTCAATTTTATTTGGTGGTATTGCCTCGATGAAATAAACACTAAATATTCATTCTTTTCTTTGCTTTTTCCTCTTTTTCTAATTTTTTTTCAGATTTTCTTTCTTTTTATCATTCTTTTTATTTTTCTTTTTCTCTTTTTTTTTTAATTTTTTTTTCAGCATAACACAACTAGCATACATCCATGAACTTTCTTGAGGAGGCATTATTAGGGATTGGTGGTACTCAAGAGACATTGGGTGGCTTATTTGGTGGAAGTGCCTACTCACGGCACCGGGAGAGACGGATAGGACGGTGTATTTCTGACCTTGACATCAATACCCTCCTTCAGCTGAGGATTCCATAGAGAATGGTTGTAACCATCCACCTTAGCCCTAGTTTTATGAAAACTCGCTTTTCGCGTATTTGCCTTTTTCGGTGGCTTTCAAAATTTTGCACAAAAATGTATATGCAGGAACTGAGAGTGAAAACTATGTCTAATCTCAGAGTATCATCACCTAATTATCTAGGATTCCAGATTCCTCACACTAATCTTAGAGCACCAGTACACTCTACTCTCATCTCACACTATTTGGTGGATTTTTGGAAGAAAATCAGCTTTGTTGGTGCTAGAGCACCACGATCATTTGTTTTGATGATAACAAAACACGTGTCAATTAATATTTACGCTTTGAGTCCTAGATTTCAGGTCAATCGCAAATGGATATGTAATTAGACGGAGTTTGAGTTCGCATCCAGGATGGATTGGACGAGCTTGATGGAAAACAGAAGAGATTCGCGAGGAGCTATACATTAAAGATGGAAGGAAATAAAGAATAGGATAGATTTTCTTCTTTTGTACTTGTTGTATTTTTCGTTTCTTTTGTTGCTCTTTATTTCCTTAGATTCATGTTAAAGAGCCTCAAAGTACCCTAACAGTAGTCCTAGGAACACCGGCACAACCCTAGGATACTTAGGTTTTCTGTAGAACACTTAGAAAACCAATATAGGGTTCAAACAGAGTTTCCAGATGTCTAATTCCAAAATCAGACGTCTGATAAAGTATTTTAAGACGTCTGACTGTTGTTTCAGACGTCTGATAACTGTTAGGCTGGACATAGTTAGTTCTGTCTAATGAAATCAGACGTCCAGACCTTAGACCAGACGTCTTAGAAGACGTCTGATGGACTTGCCAGACGTCCAGATAGTGGACCGTTGGCTAGCTTAGCAGGCACTGCAGAATATGACCGTTAGAGCCTTATTAGACGTCCATAGGCCTTTCCAGACTTCTGATAATTGACCGTTTTGCCTCGACTGACCCGAAAATCTCTTCTCAGAGATTTTTTAGCCGTTGCAAATCCATTCCGTAGAAAAAGTTGGTTTCCAGACGTCCAGACATAGTGCCAGACGTCTTATATGTCGTCTGATAGACTTGAACAAGAACCCTGTTTAGATCTGATTCAAGTCAGGAGGAAACTCGCATGAAATCAGACGTCTTAAAGTGGCCTTCCAGACGTCTGATCCCAGAGTTAGACGTCTGATTACCCTGTCAAGCGCAATCATTGTCCTGATTTCGGCCTGATTCTCTTGGGCTTTGCACCCAACGGCTATGGAAGCTTTTCTAAGCCTTCCAAAGCCTTCCTAAGGCCTCTATAAATAGAGGGGAGCCTTTGCAACACATATACACACCTAGATACACTAAGAGAAACACAAGACACACTTAAGCAACATAGTTCCACTCTCTTGTGTCCTAGATAGCTCTTGCTCTCTAAGATCAAGTTCTACATCTTGAGAGCATCAAGCTATTGCGCACCCACTCTCCCGTCGTAGTCCACGAGAGCGAAGTTGCACCGTCGCGTGGCTCACGCACCGCGTCATCAACTCGACGCACTCCTTGCAAAGGGGAGTTTCCTAATTCCTATAGAAGCTAGGTTCATAATTACTTTGTTGGCTCTATAGGACTTCTTGTTTATTTTATCTTTGTTATTTGGTTGGGTATTTGCTTTGTGAATTCCCATCTCCTTCGGGAGACAAAATCCTTCTCGTGGAGAGAAGGGGTTGAGGTACGCTACCCTCGTTTAAGTAGCGTGGTTTTATTGAGGTTGAATCACCCTCGTTTAAAGTGATTCGGTTTAGTGGATTTTGATCAACTTGGTTGATCGGAAAATCCTAACTCGAGAGGGTTAGGTGGTGGTTTTCACCCGGTTTGGGTTTCTACCTAAAAATACTTTGTGTACTTTGTGTGATTGCTTATTTGTGAGATTGTTTATTTTATTTCCACAATTATTACGTCACCCCCTCCTAGTAGGGAACTTTCAATTGGTATCAGAGCAGGTTCTTGCGAGATCGGAGTAACACCCGGCAAGAAGATCATGGAGGGAAGCTGTTCCACAAGCAGGATTTTCGAGGGGCAGTCCACAACCCGTCCGCCGTTCTTCGACGGGAGCAACTACCCCTACTGGAAGTTGCGGATGAAGACCTGGCTTCAAGCCACCGACTTCACGATCTGGGCCAGATGCGAGACGCCATTTGAGATCCCAGAAAAACCCACAGGAGGCTACTCCCAGCAACAAATCCGTGAGCTCTCTTTAAACGCAAAGACCATGAACGCCCTTTACTGCGTGCTCAGCTTGGAGGAGTTCAACAGAATCTCACAATGCGCCACCGCATACGAGATCTGGCACACACTTGAGGTAACTCACGAAGGTACCTCTAAGGTAAAACTTCTAAACTCAATTTACTTTCACAAGAATTTGAGGCTTTTTCTATGAAATCTAACGAAACTTTAAGTGAGATGAACACTAGGTTCACTCTCATTGTAAATAATTTGAAAGCATTAGGGAAGACCTTCATTAAGGGGGAGCTTCAAGGGAAGCTTCTTCGTTCCCTTGGACCGGAATGGGAACAGAAAGTCACTGCCATCGAGGAGGCGAACGAAGTAGAGGAGCTCAACATGGAAGATCTCCTAGGCAATCTAATGGCCTACGAGACAAAGTTGAAGCAGAAGAAGAAGGATACACCGGAGCCCAAACTGAAGAAGACTCTCGCCTTCAGAGCCGCGTCGGATAGCGAGGTAAGTTCCGACGACGAAGACTTTAGAATTTTACTTAAAAATTTTTCCAAGTTTTGTAGGGAATTAAAGAAAGAGAAAAAGGAGAAGAAGGAAAGCCCGAGACGTTGCTACCACTGCAACGAGAAAGGGCACCTACGACCAGAGTGCCCTCTTCTCAAAAAGGAGAAGAAAAAAGGAAAAGGAAAAGAGATCTAAGAAGAAGGCGTTCCAAGCCACTTGGGACGATTCCAGCTCGGAGGAAGAAGAAGAAGAAAAAGAAGAAACCGCTTGCTTTGGTTTCATGGCCAGAGGAAGCAATAGCGACAGCGAAAGAGGAAGCGACTCAGACAATGAGGTAAGTTATGATTTACAAGAAGCTTTTAATGAACTATTTGAGCTTAGTAAATCATTAAAAATAGAAAACAAAAGCATGAAAAAGAATCTTAGTTTTCTTAAATCTGAAAATGATAGGTTAGAAATAAAACTTAAGGATTTAGAAGCTAGTCCTAAAAGGGATAACCTATTATTAGAAAATAATAACCTCATCAATGAAAATAATAAATTTATTGAGGAAAATGTTAGTCTAAAAATAAAAATTTCTGATTTAAAGACTAAGATGGATATTATAGAAAAAGAAATCGCATGTCTTAGGGAAAGGATCTCCATCAAGGAGACCCACTAACAGATCCGGATCTAAGCCCACTTGGATACCGAAAAAAAAATTAGAATCTTGTTTTGTAGGGTTTAGGGATAATTACAACACAAAGGACTGGACCTACAAGCTCAAGGCTGGTCAACTTGAGTTGGGAGAACCAAGGAGTAGACCAAGGAGGAGAACAAGAAGACCGACGAGACGGCGAACAAGCGACGGACCCGCCGCACGTCGACCACCAGATTGGAGACCGGCGCCAATGCCCGGGCCTCCAAGCTACGGATGGGAGCCCCATCCGATGTGGCATCCACCACCACCATTCGGGCCATTTTATTGGCCATGGTAGGTGAGGTAAAAACCCTTTACCCTATCCTGTTATTAGTAGCATTTAGATAGGGGGAGTTAAAAAATTATAAGCTAATTGTCAATTTTTAAGGGGGAGAGATAAGGTAGCTAAATTTCCTTTAGAAAGGGGGAGAAAAATAATAGCTATCTTGTTATTATAAAAAAGGGGAGGACATTACATTTGTTAAAAGAAACTCATAGAAGAGCATGTTTTAAGGGGGAGTTATAGGAAATGTAAAATCTATTAAACCTTTTTGATAATGTCAAAAAGGGGGAGGTTTTTTTTGCATTATTATTTATGGTTTTGTCATCATCAAAAAGGGGGAGATTGTTGGTGCTAGAGCACCACGATCATTTGTTTTGATGATAACAAAACACGTGTCATTTAATATTTGCGCTTTGAGTCCTAGATTTCACGTCAATCGCAAATGGATATGTGATTAGACGGAGTTCGAGCTCGCATCCAGGACGGATTGGACGAGATTGATGGAAAACAGAAGAGATTCGCGAGGAGCGATACATTAAAGATGGAAGGAAATGAAGAATAGGATAGATTTCCTTCTTTTGTACTTGTTGTATTTTTCGTTTCTTTTGTTGCTCTTTATTTCCTTAGATTCATGTTAAAGAGACTCAAAGTACCCTAACAGTAGTCCTAGGAACACCGGCACAACCCTAGGATACTTAGGTTTTCTGTAGAACACTTAGAAAACCAATATAGGGTTCAAACAGAGTTTCCAGATGTCTAATTCCAAAATCAGACGTCTGATAAAGTATTTTAAGACGTCTGACTGTTGTTTCAGACGTCTGATAACTGTTAGGCTGGACATAGTTAGTTCTGTCTGATGAAATCAGACGTCCAGACCTTAGACCAGATGTCTTAGAAGACGTCTGATGGACTTGCCAGACGTCCAGATAGTGGACCGTTGGCTAGCTTAGCAGGCACTGCAGAATATGACCGTTAGAGCCTTATCAGACGTCCATAGGCCTTTCTAGACTTCTGATAATTGACCGTTTTGCCTCGA
Source organism: Thalassia testudinum (assembly GCA_037157565.1). Taxonomy (NCBI): domain Eukaryota; kingdom Viridiplantae; phylum Streptophyta; class Magnoliopsida; order Alismatales; family Hydrocharitaceae; genus Thalassia; species Thalassia testudinum. The sequence continues at coordinate 64,473,979 of JAZHRO010000054.1, forward strand.
CTGACCCGAAAATCTCTTCTCAGAGATTTTTTAGCCGTTGCAAATCCATTCCGTAGAAAAAGTTAGTTTCCAGACGTCCAGACATAGTGCCAGACGTCCCGTATGTCGTCTGATAGACTTGAACAAGAACCCTGTTTAGATCTGATTCAAGTCAGGAGGAAACCCGCATGAAATCAGACGTCTTAAAGTGGCCTTCCAGACGTCTGATGCCAGAGTTAGACATCTAATTACCCTGTCAAGCGCAATCATTGTCCTGATTTCGGCCTGATTCTCTTGGGCTTTGCACCCAACGACTATGGAAGCTTTTCTAAGCCTTCCAAAGCCTTCCTAAGGCCTCTATAAATAGAGGGGAGCCTTTGCAACACATATACACACCTAGATACACTAAGAGAAACACAAGACACACTTAAGCAACATAGTTCCACTCTCTTGTGTCCTAGATAGCTCTTGCTCTCTAAGCTCAAGTTCTACATCTTGAGAGCATCAAGCTATTGCACACCCGCTCTCCCGTCGTAGTCCACCAGAGCGAAGTTGCGCCGTCGCGTTGCTCACGCACCGCGTCATCAACTCGACGCACTCCTTGCAAAGGGGAGTTTCCTAATTCCTATAGAAGCTAGGTTCATAATTGCTTTGTTGGCTCTATAGGACTTCTTGTTTATTTTATCTTTGTTATTTGGTTGGGTATTCACTTTGCGAATTCCCGTCTCCTTTGCGAGACAAAATCCTTCTCGTGGAGAGAAGGGGTTGAGGTACGCTACCCTCGTTTAAGTAGCGTGGTTATATTGAGGTTGAATCACCCTCGTTTAAAGTGATTCGGTTTAGTGGATTTTGATCAACTTGGTTGATCGGAAAATCCTAACTCGAGAGGGTTAGGTGGTGGTTTTCACCCGGTTTGGGTTTCCACCTAAAAATACTTTGTGTACTTTGTGTGATTGCTTATTTGCGAGATTGTTTATTTTATTTCCGCAATTATTACGTCACCCCCTCCTAGTAGGGAACTTTCAAGCTTGACTCCCAAAACACTGTCCAGGGGTTCAGGAAAAGAAGCACTGCTTCTTCTTGACAGACTGAAGACGTTTATCAGCCTTCACCGTGAATCCATTGCAAATTCTACGTGTGTGTGAAAAGTTGTACTAGATTCCAGATTACAGGAATCAACTAAAGGATAAAATCCCTAATGCATTCTCTTAATAAAATAATCTTATTCATAAATGCAATATGTATATATGCTATAGACATGTAACCTCACATAATTTGTACCTCGTGAATTTCCCGTATCGGGTTACAATCAGCTTGACGCTAAATTTAGAACAAAAGGTGAGCAGGTGAGTCAGAAGTAGCTGTTGCGAACGATTTCTAGCTCCAATGCGAGCATTGGAGGTGGAGTCGATTGTTCTTTTATTTAGGGTCCTAAAGTATATTTTACATGCAGCTCCGAGGTTTTCCTAAGTGTTGGCATGAAATTTTTTTCAGTTTTTTGCTATATCTACCCCCCATGCCTAAGTTCTTGCATGTCCTCATGCATGAATGTAAAAGAAAATAAATACTGCAGTGAGAGAATGGGTGGAAATCACCTGTAATTGCTCCTGAAATTATATTCAGCACCGGCCAACCTGTTAGCATGCAATAAACAAAAGGGACATATGCTAAAACAAAAATATGCTATGTATAAAAATGGTTATATATAAATGATGGTGGAATGTGGAGTGAATGGTATTTATACGTGCTGAGTTTAACGCCTCCAACTGAGCGAAAACTCAATCAGATGTGTCATTTCTACCATAGGAGCCGGCTAAGATTAAGAGAAAGATATGCTCGTATGCTCCCAGAATCAGTGGTCCGGAGATGCGAACCAGCTGATTGTGCACCCCTACTCCAAAAAGTCTAGCTATAAGAAAGTGTAGAGTGGTGGTTGAAAATAGAGGATAATCAGAGGGGGGATCATGATGTTGATTTAGCTGATTTATCATGTCCCACAATTCAGCAGGAAGTTGCTGAGGGAGTAGATCAAAATGTACCTCAGAACCAGAATCTGAGTCATAGGGATCCTCATAACGATAATTGACATCAAAGATCATGCCCTCTCCAGGCTTTGGGTCATATGGGGTTATCTGTGAAAGTAGAAGATCTGTGGGGAGGTCACTGAAATCCTCGTCAGAAATTACTTCATCCTCATCAATACTCATCTCCGATTCATCGGAGGCTGACTCTTCAGGCTCTAGGTCGAGCCATTGACTAGGATGATAGGTGCGTCCCCAGCTCATTCTGCTCAAAGCTTCACCCTCATATGCATTGGGTTCCTCAATAATTCCTGCCTCAGGTAGCATATTTATTTCTTCGGTCAAAGCATCCATAGCTGCTTCGGGTTTTCGGATGTCAGGATCAAGGATAGCAAGTGTCATCTCAGAATCTCTAACATCCGAATTAGGGATGTAGGTGAAAGAAGAAGAGTGCAGATCAGAAGATGTTGGCTCTAGCACAGGTTCACCTACAATGGGAAGTGGCTTAGGCTGATCAGTAGTGTCGCATGTAATGTCTGCCTTAGGATACATATCCTCAATTGGATCCGCTTCCCTTATCTCGATTGGGTTATCCAACCCAAAAGGTGTCTCCTAGGATTTAGGATAATTTGATTGTGGCTCAGTCCTGGAGATATCAGTCCTTTCCTCAATTTTCTGACTGGAGCTCTCAGATGAACCCATTCGGCATACTTCCTGCTCTTGTCTCCTCTCCAAGCTAGGTTCTTCTTCCCCTGAATGATTTTCCAGCATCTGCTCCCAAGAATCTTCTGTGTGTCCTTCTGACATGGTCATTTCAGATTCCTGGAGGTCTTCAAGGCTATTCTCCGCTTGATATCTCAAAAGTAGTAGTTCTTGAGTTTCCCGATTTTGTTTCATTAGTCTTGTTATCTCTACTATTTCCTAAAGGAGCTCCATCACAGCTTGTTGATGTGGAATCCAGCTTTGTCTTTGGTTCGGCTCAATGATACCTGGATTTCGTGCAGATAGGATGCGACCTTTTCCTTAGCACTCGCTATAGCTCTCTGTATTCCGTAATGTGGCTGCATATGCATCGGTAGCTCTTCAGGGGTTCCAGGGGGTGAATCAGGTCTACCCATGTTCCATGGGTAAGAAGTAGGAGTATGAAATCCATATCCTGGGTTATAAGATGCAATCCTTTGAGGGACCGACTGGTATGGGTCATAATATGCAGGGTTAGGATATGGGTTAACCATTTTGGTAACCCAAGGAGAAGGATCAGGCGAAGCGAAAAGTCATCTTCACGACCTTGGGTTCTGATCCCAAGGTTGAGCTAATTCAGTGACCTGGGCTCTCAGATAAGCTTGTGGGTCCAGCTCTCCTGGATCCTGATTAGGTCCAGATCCAGGGTTAGCCATTGCGGTTAAGCAGATAGAAGTGACTCGCCTCCTTAGGAGCAACTCCTAAGGTCCAATTAGTCGGGATCTGAGTGACCTCCTTCCTTGCATACACCACCCAACCCCTGGGTTGGTGTAGCCAAGCAGGACAAGGCAAAGGCCCTGTCAATCAAATGGTCCTTATAGATCAGGTGACCAGATTTTTCGTTAGGGATTTGAATTCCTGAAGATAATTTCGTCGTACAACCGACTGAAAGTGAATCCCGCCTCTCAAGCTAACCCAGCCAGTTTGGTTATGAGGGGACTAAGGGGAAGGTTCTTCCTTTGGCCTACACCTCCGGTTCCGTTGACCCCTGAGTCGCGGTCGTTTGACACTACCCCGCAGACTTAGTCACCAGGTTTGGCAAGAGAGGTTAAAAACACTCAGTAGTACGACAACGAACTCGGGTTGATTTCGTGTTTTAAAATTAATTTTAACCTGTTTTCTTCAATAGGGTTTGTGGTGAGTGGCCCACAAGGTGACCAAGCTCACCGGCTAACTAGACTTGATTAAGTCTAGGTTAGCCCAAAGTGTAGTCTCTAGTTGTAACCCTAAAGGTTCAACCTAAGTTGCATGCACTTCTAGGGTTTTTCTTTTTCTGTTTCAGCAGACCACAAAAGTAATGTTGGTTCTATGATAATAATTGGAATCCAATTAATTTCAAAATTTGAGAGTAGATTTCTTTTTCAATTAGTTTTCCAGAGAATATGTTTTTGGAATTTTTACTATTTCAACCGAATTTTTAGGGAATTTTGAATATCAGGGGGTCAAATCTGAAATTTTGACCCCTGGTCAATTTTTTGTTTCGAAATAGTATCAAATGACCTTTAAAAATTAGTAAAAAATATGGAAAATAAAGCCAATGAGATCAGCTTTCAAACCCCACTATTTTTAGTCAAAACAGATTTGAAGATTGCTCGAAATCGCTTTTTGAAATTTGAAAATTTTTGAATTTGGGTCAGTCTGACTCCCGTGCACTTCAAAAATTTTTGAAAATTGTACACTTGGAAGTTTTTTAAAATAACAGTGGCATTTCAAAGATGGTTTGAAAATGAAGGTTTAGCTCAAATTTTAGAATTTTTCGCTTACTATTTTTTCGACAATCGAATTTTTAAGTCAAGCTTGAAATCTGGCTGAAAATCAGGAGATGGTGGAAAAGCTTTTTGAAGAGGTTTGAATTTGAAATCTAAGCTTTCCACCAAAAATGCTTTTTTTTTTTCAAAACTTTTGTACCTTTTTTTTGTAAAGAAATTTTCAAAAGATTCAAAGAAAATATCTTTTTTTTTTCAAACTAGCCTAGATTCGAAAGGAAACCTAATCTAGATTTTTTTTCAAAATTTTTCTGATTTTGATTTTTTTTTTACGAAAATAAGAAAATTCTCGTTTTTTTTTTCAAAGAATTTCTCAAAGTAAATTGCAGAAAGTAAATCTACTCCTAGAGTTCAGAAAAAAAGAAACTTAATCTAGAGAGAGAAGATGTGCACCTGATTTTTCTTTGTCGCGCTCGATGTGTGCGCAGATCTCATTTTCCTTTCGTGTTGTCCTGCACATAAGAAACAAAGTAGAGGCAGATTCGTCAGTGATAGATTAAAAGATCGAAATCAAGAAAAATGACGTTGCCTCCCCAGCAACGGTGCCATTTGACGGGAAATCGTTCTCACACGTTTTGAGAGTCGTCGGAATCGTAGTATAATCACACAAAAACGTTCGTCAAAAATTAAGTTTGTAAAAATAACGAGACTTGAGTCCCGGTCGTTCGTCTCTAGGAGGCGTTGCTTTTACTTTTGAAATTGATCTTACTCTACTTTGTTTAGAATCGCATGCCAATTCATGATTATTACGTATTTAGGTATGACATGCTTAGTTGCAAGAATATTAGGAGTTAGAAACAGGCAACTTGAATCACGAAAATATAGTATTAATCAATAAGCTCATGGTGATTTCAAACACATAAAGAGATATATATATATATAAATGCATTTTCATTCATTCATTGGGGAGTTGTTTGCACAAGGAATCTAGAGGAAATCTTGTACATAAATGCTTGAAAATTAAACCTAGCTACCAGAAAATGATCGCATACAAGAATCGATGGGGGGATTTCGCATACATCATTGGGGGAGAAGTAAGACTACACTGCTAAGCAGTAAATAAAAGCAATAAAATTATGAAGAGCATGAATTAAATCTAGAAGAATAAAAGGGCATTCAGGGGTGGTTCCCGATGGCCTTGGAGTGGTCGGGAGGAGAATGAGGGGCGGCCAATGTAGCTTAGGCCGACCCTTGGAGAGAGGTAGGGTTGATCTATCATCCCGGCATGGTGTCCTCCGTGATGGTGGTGAGCTCATGGAGGTGGAGTAGCTAACCTAAGTGAAGGTGGGCGTGTATGGAGCTAGTGAGGTGAGTGGTGCCAGTGAAGCCAAGGGATGTGAATGGGTGCAAATGGACCTAAGGGAAGCTCTCTAGAGAATTATGGAATTCTCTAGAGAGGCCTATGGTGGGAGCTCATGGGAGAGTGAGAGAGAGAGGATGGATAGTGGTTTTTAGATCCACCAAATGTGGATCTAAAAATTGAATGGCTCTTGGTTGCTAATTTTGGCAACCAAGGCAACCACACATGGTAGAGAGTTCTAGAGAACTCTATGCTAGGTATTTTCGTGTGGATGGTGTGTGTGGGTGTGTGTGGGTTGAAACTTAGGTGGCTAGGTTGATTATGTTAGGTTCTAGTGGGTTTAGGTCAAGGAATGTCTCAAATTAGGGTTATAAACCCTAATTCACTAAGGTAAAGTGAAATTAAACTTAATACAAGTTTAATTGGGTGTGTGGAAACTTAATTGAGAGTAAAACAACTCAATTAATTTAGATCTAGGTCAATTGGACTCTCACTGAGTCCAGTTGGACAGTGTGTGCTGAGATCAGGGCTCAATTGGACTTAATGAGTCCAATTGAATAGGCTAATGGAATTGACTAAGATCCAAGTCAATTTGGTTTAGTAAGGACCTAATTAGGTCATTAGGGAGGTCTAAAGGTGATGTACTAGGGTTAGGGCACCTTAATTTAGGTTCCTATGGGATTGGAATTGGGTTTAGGGACCTAGAGATCCAAAATCAAGGCTTAAATCTCAAAACAAGAATTGGAGAGCAATATCAGACGTCTAATAATATTGTCAGACGTCCTATACTAAAAAATTAGAAGTCCACACTTGTTGTCTGGACGTCCAATCAGAGTCAGGAGGGAAATCAATGTTCTGTTTTGGGTATTCTGCAGAAATTGGACATCTGACAAAGTGTCTGGACGTCCAATAACGCTGTAGAAGTGGGTTTGAGGTGTGTGGGAGATGGCTAAGGGTCCTGGACGTCCTATAACTTATCTGGACATCCAGATAACGGCTGGAATTAGGGTTTTATGGCTTCCTAGGGTGTTGTGACCTAATCTAAGGGTGGCTAAGTCTTGGGGAAGTCTCTAGGCTATCCTAGGGCCAGGATGGACCTATGCTCTTCACATTTTACTGCTTTATTCCTACTTAATAGAATAGAAAACCTTTAACTCCCTTACATCTAATCTAAGCCTTCTGCTCTAGCTCTGCTGCAACTCCCATTATTCCTAATCCAGCTTCAAATCCAACTCCTGATCAGCTTATTCCCTGCAATCGACATAATGCACTTACTCAACACATTATAACATTATTTTATGCATAGCTGAAGGAAAGCAGTAAAGATGCAGATAATGCGTATGCAATCATGAATAACCCTAACTTATGCTAAGTCCTATCTTAATCTAGGTCAATTAAGACCTATGATTGCTACGCAATCAAGCTTACCGGCACTTTCTTCCGTCCTCTCATTTTTTTTTTTAGTATTTGCGGATTTTTTTATTAAAACCTTTTCTTGTTATGTCGTTTCATTGCACTTTCATACCCCCCATGCCTAAGGTTTGCAATATCCTCATTGTACATCAGGTGGGTTTTTATTTGCCTTGGTTCATGCATTAGGACAGATGTTAGGTGAGTGGATGGGTCGAGGTGACTGTTGCAGACGATTTCTAATCTCAGGTACGAGTACCTAAGGTGAAGTCGGCTGTCCTAAAGAATGAACCTAAAGTGCAAAGAAATGTCAGAAAAAAGGTTTTGGTTTTTCAAAAAGAATGACGGGCTACCTCCTGTTAAGCGCTAAGTTTTACGCCATCGGCTGGGTGCAATAAGCTCAGGGAGAATAGAGGATAAATAATGACTCAGCCAAATCAGTATTGGTTACGTTAATGAACAATTTAAGTCTCTGACCATTCACGATGAAGGGTTCGGAATCGTGGCTAAGCGGACTGATCTCGACGGCTCCATTTCCAAAAATCTGTTAGACAAGGTCTGGTTCGACCCACTTGGATCACAGTTTCCCAGGGAGCAATTTAAGTCGGGCATCGAAGAGTAGGACCTTCTGACCATGGTGGAAGATCTTTCTGGATATATTCTTGTCATGAAAGGCTTTAACCCGCTCTTTGTAGATTCGCAAGTTCTCATATGCATCAAGGCGTGATTCATCAATCTAGCTTATCTAAAGCTTTCTGTGGATTCCAGCCTTAGAAAGATCTAGGTTGCAGTTCCGTACTACCCAATAGGCTTTGTGCTCCAGTTCGACGGGAAGGTGACATGCCTTCCCGTACACCAATCTAAAAGGAGACATACCTAATTGGGTTTTGTGGGCAGTTCTATAAGCCCACAAAGCTTCCGGAAGTCAGGATGACCAGTCCTTCTTGTTAGGTCGAACAGTAACCTGCAGGATTTTCTTGATCTCCCGATTTGATAGCTCAGCTAGACCATTAGTCTGGGGGTGATAAGGAGTATAGATTCGATGCGACACCCCATATTTGGTCATCAGTGACCTGAACTGAGCATTTGTAAAATGGGTCCCTCCATCAGAGATGATCGCACGAGGAATCCCGAACCGTGAGAAGATGTTCTGATGAATGAATTTGATGACGATCTTGTGATCACAGGTTCCAGTTGAAATGGCTTTGCTCCATTTGGACACGTAGTTAATAGCAAGTAGAATATACTCGAAGCCATCCGAGATAGGGAAGGAGCCCATAAAATCAATCTCCCAAATATCGAAAATCTCACATATGAGAATCGGCTGTAAAAGCATCATGTTGCGATGGCTCATGTTGCCCAAAGTATGGCAACGACTGCATGCCTTACAGTGACTGTATGCGTCCTTGAAGATAGTGGGCTAGTAAAAGCCACATTGGAGTATTTTTAATGCAGTTTTATGCCCAGAAAAATGGCCATCACATGCCTGGTCATGGCAGAAAGAGAGAATGTCATTAATTTTGACCTCCGGGACACATCGCCGGATAATTTGGTCAGCACCTATGCGGAATAACTACGGGTCTTCGCTGATGTAGTACTTGGCAACGGAGCACAACTTGTCTTTCTTGGCCTTCGGCCAATTAGACGGGATATGGTATGATGCCAAGTAGTTTACTATATCAGCAATCCATGGAAGCCTGGTACCAATAGTCAAGAGGTGCTCATCAGGAAAATGCTCCGTGATGGGTCCAGAAGGGTCGATGATCTCAGAAGGAAGGCGAGACAAATGGTCAGCTACCATGTTCTATCTTCCTGCCTTGTCGCGAATCTCGAGGTCGAATTCATGCAATAGCAAGATCCATCGAATTAATCTAGGCTTCGCATCCTTCTTCGCAAGGAGATGTCTCATAGCTGTGTGATCCGAGTAGATTATGACGTGGGAACCCAGGAGATAAGATCTGAATTTTTCGAGGGTAAATACTACGCTAGTAGCTCTTTCTCCGTAACCGTGTAGTTACGCTGAGCCTCGTCAAGTGTCTTGCTAGCATAGTAGATGACCACGGGTTTCCCATCAATCTTCTGCCCCAGAACTGCCCCTACAGCGAAGTCAAATGCATCGCACATGATCTCAAAGGGTTGAGACCAATCAGGGGGCTGTAGGATCCGGGCTTGGGTGACTCGGTCACGAAGGATCTCAAAAGCTTGAGTGCATTTATTGGAAATCTCAAAGGATACATCGTTGGAGAGAAGAGTAGTCAGGGGGCGCACGATTTTCGAGAAATCAGGGATGAAACGATGATAAAAGCCGACGTGCCCCAGAAAAGATCAGATGTCCCTGATCGAGCTAGGCATAGGAAGTTTAGAAATCAGGTAAACCTTAGCTTGATCCACCTGGATGCCTCTCTCAGAAATTAAGTGTTCCAGGACGATCCCCTCAGGCACCATAAAGTGGCTCTTTTCCCAGGAAAGAACCAAATTTACGTCAATGCAATGCCTGAGTATGTGAACCAAGTGCTGGAGGCAATCGTCAAATGATGCCCCAAAAATTGAGAAGTCATCCATGAAGATTTCCAGATAATCACCTGAAATTCCCTACCAGGAGGGGGTGACGTAATAATTGCGGAAATAAATATAAACAATCTCACAAAATAGACAATCACACAAGTACACAAGTATTTTTTGGTGGAAACCCAAACCGGGTGAAAACCACCACCTAACCCTCTCGAGTTAGGATTTTCCGACCAACCAAGTTGATCAAAATCCACTAAACGAATCACTTTAAACGAGGGTAATTCAACCTCAAATACAACCATGCTACAAGTGCGAGGGTAGCATTCCTCAATCCCTTCTCTTCACGAGAAGGATTTTGTCCCTCGAAGGAGACGGAAATTTGCAAAGCGAATACCCAACCAAATAACAAAGATAAAAGAACAATAATCCTATAGAGCCAACAAAGTAATTTTAAACCTAGCTTCTATAGGAATTAGGAAACTCCCCTTTGAAAGGAGTGCATCGGCGACGTGGATGCGTGAACAACACAAAGGCACTACGTTGCTCTCGTGAACTACGGCAGGAGAGCGGGTGTGCAAAGCTTGATGCTCTCAAGATGAAGAATTAGAGCTTGGAGAGCAAGAGAGTCTTTTGGGACACAAAAGAGTGTGAAAGTGTGTAGCTAGGTGTGTCTTGGTGTGTCAAGGCTCCCCTCTATTTATAGAGGCCTTAGGAAGGGTTAGAAAAGCTTCCATAGCCGTTGGGTACAAAGCCCAAGTGAATCAACCCGAAATCAGGAACAATCATTGCACTGACAGGGTTAACAGACGTCTAATTCTGGCATCAGACGTCTGGAAGACCACTTTAAGACGTCTGATTTTAAGGTCAGACGTCTGATTTCGGGTGGGTTCCTTCCTGACTTGAATCAGATCTAAATAGGGTTCTTGTGCAAGTCCATCAGGCGACATATAGGACGTCTGGCACTATGTCTGGACGTCTGGAAACCTACTTTTTCGTGGAAATGGATTTGTAATGGCTAGAAAATCTCTGAGAAGAGATTTTCGGGTCAGTCGAGGCAAAACGGTCAATTATCAGACGTCTGGAAGGGCTTAAGGACGTCTGATAAGGCTCTAATGGTCATATCCTCGAGTGCTTGCTAAGAGAGTCAACGGTCCACTAATTAGACGTCTGGCAAAGTCATCAGACGTCTCCTAAGACGTCTGGTCTAAGGTCTGGACGTCTGATTTCATCAAACAGAACTAACTTGTCCAGCCTAAATGTTATCAGACGTCTGAATCAACAGTCTGACGTCTTAAAACACTTTATCAGACGTCTGATTTGGGAATTAGACGTCTGGAAATGCTGTTTAAACCCTATATTGGTTTTCTAAGTTCTCTACAGAAAACCTAAGTATCCTAGGGTTGTGCCGGTGTTCTTAGGACTACTGTTAGGGTACTTTGAGGCTCTTTAACATAATTTTCTAAGGAAATAAAGAGTAAGAAAATAACGACAAATGTATATGAAAGGAATAAAAAGAATTCTATCATATTCTTCTTGTCCTTCCATCTTCAATCTATCGCTCCTCGCGAATCTTCTCTGTTCTCCATCAAGCTCCTCCAATCCGTCCTGGATGCGAGCTCGAATTCCATCTAAACACGTCTACATTTGCAATTGACCTGAAATCTAAGACTCCAAGTGCAAATGTTAAATAACATATGTTTTGTTATCATCAAAACAAATGATCGTGGTGTTCTAGCATCAGCAATCTCGCCCTTTTTGATGATGACAAAACCATAAATCAAAATGCAAAAAATCCTCCCCCTTTTTGACATTATCAAGAAGGTTTAATTGATTTCCTATAACTCCCCCTTAAAACATGCTCTTCTATAAATTTCTTTTAACAAAGGTAATGTTCTCCCCCTTTTTTTATAACAACAAGATAGCTATTATTTTTCTCCCCCTTTCTAAAGGAAATTTTGCTACCTTATATCTCCCCCTTAGAAATTGACAATTAGCTTTTAATTTTTTTACTCCCCCTATCTAAATGCTAATGATAAAAAGATAGCGTAAATGGTTTTTACCTCACCTACCATGGCCAATAAAATGGGCCAAATGGTGGTGGTGGATGCCACATCGGATAGGGCTCCCATCCGTAGCTTGGAGGCCCGAGCATTGGCGCCGGTCTCCAATCTGGTGGTCGACGTGCAGTGGATCCATCGTTTATTCGCCATCTCGTCGGTCTTCTTGTTCTCCTCCTTGGTCTAATCCTTGGTTCTCCCAACTTGAGTTGACCAGCTTTGAGCTTGTTGGTCCAGTCCTTTGTGTTGTAGTCATCCCTGAAACCTACAAAACAAGATTCAAAATCTTCCTTCGATATCCAAGTGAGCTTGGATCCGGATTTGTTAGCGGGTCTCCTTGACGGAGATCCTTTCTCAACCTTAGGGCTATAAAAATTATCTACTTTATTGATTAATTTGTTGGAGTTTTCCCTAAGACATGCGATTTCTTTTTCTATAATATCCATCTTAGTCTTTAGATCAGAAATTTCTATTTTTAGACCAACATTTTCCTCAATCAATTTATTATTTTCATTGATGAGGTTATGATTTTCTAATAATAGATTATCATTTTTAGGACAAGCTTCTAGCTCCTTAAGTTTTATTTCTAACCTATCATTTTCAGATTTAAGAAAGCTAAGATTCTTTTTCATGCTTTTATTTTCTATCTTAAGTGCTTTACTAACTTCAAAAAGTTCATTAAAAGCTTCTTGTAAGTCGTAACTTACCTCGTTGTCTGAGTCGCTTTAGCTTTCGCTGTCGCTTCCTCTGGCCATGAAACCGAAGCAAGCGATTTCTTCTTCTACAGACTTTTCTTCTTCTTCTTCCTCCGAGCTGGAATGGTCCCAAGTGGCTTGGAACGCCTTCTTCTTAGATCTCTTTTCCTTTTCCTTCTTCTTCTTCTTTTTGAGAAGAGGGCACTCTGGTCGTAGGTGCCCTTTCTCGTTGCAGTGGTAGCAACGTCTCGGGCTTTCCTTCTTCTCCTTTTTCTCTTTCTTCTTTGACTCCCTACACAACTTGGAAAACTTTTTAAGTAAAATTTTAAAGTCTTCGTCGTCGGAACTTACCTCGCTATCCGATGCGGCTTTGAAGGCGAGAGTCTTCTTCGGTTTAGGCTCCGGTGTATCCTTCTTCTTTTGCTTCAACTTTGTCTCGTAGGCCATCAGATTGCCTAGGAGATCTTCCATGTTGAGCTCCTCCACTTCGTTTGCCTCCTCGATGGCGGTGACTTTCTGTTCCCATTCCGGTCCAAGGGAACGAAGAAGCTTCCCTTGAAGCTCCCCCTTAATGAAAGTCTTCCCTAAAGCTTTCAAGTTATTTACAATGAGAGTGAACCTAGTGTTCATCTCACTTAAAGATTCGTTAGGCTTCATAGAAAAAGATTCAAATTCTTGAGAAAGTAAATTAATTTTAGAGGTTTTTACCTTAGAGGTACCTTCGTGAGTTACCTCAAGTGTGTGCCAAATCTCGTATGCGGTGGCGCATTGCAAGATTCTGTTGAACTCCTCCGAGCTGAGCACGCAATACAACGCGTTCATTGTTTTCGCGTTGAGCGAGAGTTCACGAATCTGTTGCTGTGAGTACCCTCCGGCGGGTTTTTCTGGAATGTTGAAGGGGGTCTCGCACCTGGCCCAGACCGTGAAATCGGTGGCTTGAAGCCACGTCTTCATCCGCAGCTTCCAGTAAGGGTAGTTGCTCCCATTGAAGAACGGCGAACGAGTCGTAGATTGGCCCTCGAAAATCCTACCCGCGGAACTGCTTCCCTCCATAGATCTTCTTGCTTGGTTGTTACGCCGAAACAGCAAGACCTGCTCTAATACCAACTGAAATTCCCTACGAGGAGGGGGTGACGTAATAATTGCGGAAATAAATATAAACAATCTCACAAAATAGACAATCACATAAGTACACAAGTATTTTTTGGTGGAAACCCAAACCGGGTGAAAACCACCACCTAACCCTCTCGAGTTAGGATTTTTCGATCAACCAAGTTGATCAAAATCCACTAAACGAATCACTTTAAACGAGGTAATTCAACCTCAAATACAACCACGCTACAAGTGCGAGGGTAGCGTTCCTTAATCCCTTCTCTTCACGAGAAGGATTTTGTCCCTCGAAGGAGACGGGAATTCACACAGCAAATACCCAACCAAATAACAAAGATAAAAGAACAATAATCCTATAGAGCCAACAAAGTAATTTTAAACCTAACTTCTATAGGAATTAGGAAACTCCCCTTTGAAAGGAGTGCGTCAGCAACGTGGATGCGTGAACAACACAAAGGCACTACGTTGCTCTCGTGAACTACGGCAGGAGAGCGGGTGTGCAAAGCTTGATGCTCTCAAGATGAAGAATTAGAGCTTGGAGAGCAAGAGAGTCTTTTTGGACACAAAAGAGTGTGAAAGTGTGTAGCTAGGTGTGTCTTGGTGTGTCAAGGCTCCCCTCTATTTATAGAGGCCTTAGGAAGGGTTTGAAAAGCCTCCATAGCCGTTGGGTACAAAGCCCAAGTGAATCAACCCGAAATCAGGAACAATCATTGCACTGACAGGGTTAACTGACGTCTAATTCTAGCATCAGACGTCTGGAAGACCACTTTAAGACGTCTGATTTTAAGGTCAGACGTCTGATTTCAGGCGGGTTCCTTCCTGACCTGAATCAGATCTAAATAGGGTTCTTGTGCAAGTCCATCAGACGACATACAGGACGTCTGGCACTATGTCTGGACGTCTGGAAACCTACTTTTTCGTGGGAATGGATTTGCAACGGCTAGAAATCCTGAGAAGAGATTTTCGGGTCAGTCGAGGCAAAACGGTCAATTATCAGACGTCTGGAAGGGCTTAAGGACGTCTGATAAGGCTCTAACGGTCATATCCTCGAGTGCTTGCTAAGAGAGTCAACGGTCCACTAATTAGACGTCTGGCAAAGTCATCAGACGTCTCCTAAGACGTCTGGTCTAAGGTCTGGACGTCTGATTTCATCAGACAGAACTAACTTGTCCAGCCTAAATGTTATCAGACGTCTGAATCAACAGTCAGACGTCTTAAAACACTTTATCAGACGTCTGATTTGGGAATTAGACGTCTGGAAATGCTGTTTAAACCCTATATTGGTTTTCTAAGTTCTCTACAGAAAACCTAAGTATCCTAGGGTTGTGCCGGTGTTCCTAGGACTACTGTTAGGGTACTTCGAGGCTCTTTAACATAATTTTCTAAGGAAATAAAGAGCAAGAAAATAACGACAAATGTACATGAAAGGAATAAAAAGAATTCTATCATATTCTTCTTGTCCTTCCATCTTCAATCTATCGCTCCTCGCGAATCTCCTCTGTTCTCCATCAGGCTCCTCCAATCCGTCCTGGATGCAAGCTCGAATTCCGTCTAAACACGTCTACATTTGCAATTGACCTGAAATCTAAGACTCCAAGTGCAAATGTTAAATAACAAATGTTTTGTTATCATCAAAATAAATGATCGTGGTGCTCTAGCACCAACATCACCTACCATATCAGAGAATATGGCAAGCATGCATCGTTGAAAAGTCGCTGGTGCATTGCAGAGACCGAAAGGCATCCTTCGGAATGTGTATGTCCCGAAGGGGTAGGTGAACGTGGTCTTCTCTTGGTCCTCTGGATGAATCGCCACTTGGTTATAACTGGAGTACCCGTCAAGAAAGTAGAAGAATCTATTTCCCGTTAGTTTTTCGAGAATCTGATCAATAAACGGTAGTGGGAAATGATCCTTCTTCATGGAGGAATTGAGTCTTCGGTAATCTATGCAAACTCTCCACGAGTTGGCTATACGGGTAGGTATGACCTCCCCTGTTTCAGTCGTGATGGTGGTGAGCCCTGCCTTCTTAGGCACAACCTGGATTGGGCTCACCCAGTGACTGTCGGAGATCGGGTAGATGATCCCTGCATCTAACCACTTAATGATTTCCTTTTTTACGACCTCCTGCAGGTTGGGGTTCAGACGTCTCTACATCTCACGTGAAGGTCGTGCGCCCTCTTCAGTGCAATAAGAGGTACTTATTCCAGTCAAATCATCAAGAGTCCAACCAATGGTTCTACGATGTTGCTGGAGAACAGTAATCAAATGGGATTCCTGGTCAGGTGTGAGTTTGGAGTTTATAATCACCAGAAGTGTCTGATTGAAACCCAAAAAGACATATTTCAAATGATCGGGAAGGGGCTTGAGTTCAAGAACAGGGTTATCAGTAGCAGCGGGTGGTTCAGAGTGAGTGTGAGGTACAAGGGTAGGAGTTATGGGTTTGTCTAGATCAATTTCTGACTCCTCTAATTGCAGTTTTAAATCTTCTTGTGGTTGATGAGGGATAATCATGTTGTCCTCAATTTGTGGTTCATCAACCAGGGCTCTGATGTAACAAATTTGTTCAACGACACCGTAATTAATCCCTTCTTGGACCTTAAAGATATCAATCTTGAGAGTCTGAGTCCCAAATTTCAGCTCTATTTGGCCCTCTTCACAAATTATATTGGCCCTTGCAGTGGCCAGAAAAGGTCTCCCTAGTATGATTGGTGTATCCCTTAGATTCTCATGTGCGTCCATGTCTAGAACTATAAAATCTACAGGGAAGTAGAAATCCCACACCCTAACAATAACATCCTCAAGAATTCCCTTAGGTGACTTGATAGATCGATCGGCTAACTGCAATGTCACCTCAGTTGGTTTCAGTTCAGATTCTTCTAGGTGGTTAAGTAGGGATGTGGGTATTAGGTTTATGGAGGCACCTAGGTCTAATAATGCTCTATCAAACTGGGTTTCACTAATCTTACATGAAATCAAGGGAGTGCCTGGATCTTTTGCCTTGGGTGGGAGTTTACTCAGGATCACAGAGCTGGCTTGCTCTGATAGTACAATGGGACTCCCACTCTTGGTTAGCGGCTTACGCTGAGGAGTACACACATTCTTCAAGAATCGTGCGTAAGCCGGTACGTGGTAGATTGCATCCATCAAGGGGATGTTTATTTGGACCTGCTCAAAGAGCTTGATCAGGTCCTCCTCAGGAGCCACGGGTTTAGCTATCCTCTTTCCCTTGGTCAAGGCCTCGGGAAATGGAACCTTGGTTGGTTCTTCTAGGATAGGTCCAGGTTTTTGATCTGGGACAGGGAAAGGAACATCCTGGATGACTGTCCTAGGATTTGGGTCACTACCAGGCTTGGAGTGGTCTGGATAGTGTGGATCTTGGGTTGCTTTACCACTACGGGTTGTTACCGAATTTAGTCCTGCCTGGTTCTAGTTCGGGGTTAGTAGGATGGGCTGCTGCTGTTGGTAACCCGCATAGAAGGTTGAAGCTTCCATCTCGTCAAGTGATGGAACAGAAGGGGCCTGATAGATCAAGTGTGCTTGGCCCAGGTTTGGGTTCATAACGAGCCGCTGGGTCAGCACGCTATTTGCGTTGGAAGAGGTTGAGAAGGAAGTGTGCTCGATTGGCAAGAATTTGCCAACTGGGCAAGTTGGTTGCGGACCTCTGTGATTTCATCCTTATGTTGTTTCTGGATAGCCGCATTCGTTCTTTGAATGTCAGCTAGGGTTTGGAAGAGAAGAGACATTTGGTCTTCATTGGGCCCGGATGGATAAGTGGGGTTGGGCCAAGGGTGAGGTGGCTGATAAGGACGAGGAGCTTGTGGATGAGGCTAAAAGGGTGGTCTTGGGTTTTGGGAATTTCCCGCCCACTGAAAATTTGGATGGTTTCACCATCCAGGGTTGTAGGTGTTGGAAAATGGGTCATTCTGGATGGCATTGAAGTCCTTGCAGGTCTGAGGAGCCTCAGGAAAGTCGGAGAATGGGGGAGTAGAGTTCCCCTGGAAAGGATAGAAGCGATCGGAAGTCCCTCCAATCGTGGAGTCAGATGGGGGTGGATACGAGTCCATCCCAGGAGAAGGTCGGTGGAAAATGTTCTGCATAGTTTCCCGTGCGGGAGGTGGCTGTGCGAAGGAGTTCTGCACAGAGGTGGCTCACTGCAAGTGCTGAGTCAGCTCGTCCACCTTCTTCTCAATAATTGAGACCTTGTCCAACTGACTGGCCATTAATTCCTGGTTGACTGATGCGAACAGGCACTGCGTCTCATGTGCTTCCCTAAGGTTCGTCGCTGCGCGGGTATTCATCTGGTCGAATAATCCCATGGAGTCATTGTTGATGGAGTTCTCACACATATTCTTGAGAATCTCCCACATGGTGTCTTCATGTTGACCCATGATATTCCCTCCGCAAGTTGCATTGACGAACAGTCTAATATCTTCACAGAGTCTATGGTAAAAAGACTGGACTTGTTCCCATTTAGGAACTCCGTGATGGGGGCACTTTCTCATGAGATCTTAAAATTGATCCCATGCCTCATGAAGAGGTTCTCCCGTCTGCTGTGTGAAGTGAGTAATCTGATGACGCAAGGCATTTGTTCGACCAATGGGAAAGAACTTCAAAAACTCAAACTGAAGTTCTTTCTAAGTGTTGATCTGGTGGGTCTATGTCTGATACCAATAAGCCGCCTTGTCCATAAGGGAGAAAGAGAACATCTTCATGAGTATGATATCCCGATTCTACGCATCTGACCCAAAGGTCTGGGCTAGATGCTTAAGCTGTTTGATATGCTGGAAGGGGTCTTCAGAGTTAAGCCCATAGAATTTAGGTATGACATGAATCATGTTGGGCTTCAATTCAGAATCAGGTCCTCCAGTCGAGATTCTAACTAGAGGCTCAATTGTCACCGCAGTGAGATTATAGTGATCTCGCATCATGGGACGCTGCGGTGGGTTCATGAAGTTTTGGAAGAGATCATTGAGTTGCTGGAGTTGGTCCTCAAGATTATTCTCTTCTTCAACAGGCTGAGCCACTGCTGAAGAAGAGGGGGAATTAGGTTCAGAGTCATAAGAGAGGTCTATGTGAAGTGGTTGTCGCACAAACAAAGGTATCGAGGCTTGGCCTAGGGGAGAGTGGATTTCTAGAGGAGGTTTCAAGGACCTCCTACCGAACATGCACTGATGGATTGGATGAGGTTAGAAGGTGTTGGACCCAATCAAGACACCCAAGGTATGTTGGGTGACTAAAGAGGTTCGGGGTGGATGATACCCCTTGATCAGAAGGTCGTCCACCTGAGAATTACCTGGGCAGCCAGAGAGGGTGAGTCCCACGAAGACCCCTACATGGTAGAGCGCCCCCACGGGTTACAGGGTTTCCCCCACTCGACCTCTCTTGTCACTGAGATTCCATGTAGACCAGAATAGGGACCTTGACCTCTTAAGTCTACCACTTTGAATTAAGATCAAGGTGCTTAGGGTTTCACTTGAACTTTAAGCCTTTTGTGTGCAAGAAGTGACCTAATTTAAAGGTTGGTTAATCCAAGGGATCAACTTCACCTATTAGTTCCTGTGAGAGCTTATTAGGTCCTTTCTTTTATGGTTGAAGTGAATTAAGAGCCGAATTGCTTAGGGTTTCACTTAATAGGTCTTTCCAAGCAATGGTTTAGGCACATCTCTTTTTGGAATTTTCAGTTCCTGATTAGAAGGTGTCTCTAAAACCCTAGCTTTGAATCCTAGGTTGGCTCTAATTGGTCCAATTAGTTGCCTCAGAATTGGGTAACTAGGGCTCAAGCAAGAAGGTTTTAGCCCTAGTCACCTTAAGTGGATATGCAGATAAAATGTGTTCAAATTTTAAAAGCAGGCAACTCTGTGAATTACTATGTATTAAAGATAGGTAACCCTAGATTGATTTTTCTTTTCTTTTTCCACTTTAGAATTTAAGGGGCTTAAAAGAGAGGGTAGAAGGTTACTTGTCCCTTGGTGTGGTTGTTGTGCGGCTACTTGTTCCTTCTTGCCTTCCTGTGCCTGCACAACAGAAAAGAGATTAAGTCAGTATTCAACCAGAAATTGTGATTTAGTAGCTTCTAGAATGCCCGTTGCTCCCCGGCAACGGTGCCAAAAATTGGTCGCGAGATCGTTTTGATTATATTTTATTACTCAAAAATAAAAATTCTCCAAGGTCGAACTCAGGGAGCAAAACTTGATTCTATAAGTGAAGAAAATCTCAATTTACAATAGATATTGTTTTACAAAAGAAAATGACTAAAGAAAGGAAAAATGTCTTCTTCTTTTCTTCTCTCTTTCTTCTTTTATCTTCCTTTCTCTCTCTCTCTTTCCAGACATCTGACTCCAAGGGTCAGACGACTTAAATGCTTCTTGCTACAGTGCTTCTGCCATTGCTGGCTCTTCTTCTTCTTGGCTTCTTCTTCTTCTTTCTTCTTTGCTTTTTCTTCTTTCTTGTTGGTGCAAAGTCCATCTGACTTCTTCTTTCTTCTCTACTTCTTCTTTTTCTCTTCTTTCTTTTCTGCTGCGCACCAAGTCCTTCTTCTCCTTTCTCCTTCTGCCTCAGCTTCTCTGTGGCTACAGTGCTGTCTTCTTCCTCCTCCTGTGCTTCCTCTGCTGCTTGCCTTCTCTTCTTGCTCTTTGGCCGTAGCTGCCTTCCTGCGGCTAGGTCCTCACCACTCCTCCTCCTTTGCTTCCTCTCCTGTTCCTTGCACAGGTGTTCGGTCAGGAAAAACCTAACCCCTACCCTCCCCGCATCTCTCTCTCTCTATTTCGCTCCAAGGTTCACTCTCCTAGAGCCTTAATCGGGTATGCGGGTCGAGTGACGTGCCCAGGACCAGGTGCACCGGTGTGGGTGGTGCGCGAGGTGTGCACAGGCAGGGTATTCGGGTCGGGCCAAGTCCGCGGAGGGAAAGTCACGAACGAGGCCAGGTGAGCGAGGGCGAGGGACCTCACCCCTGTGTGCTTCGAGGTGATAAGCCTAAAACACTTTTACAATTTATGCACGGTGGGGCGCTTGTAAACTAACGAGGTGGGACTAAACGTCCCACCCACTTCCGTGCTTACGCCCACAATAGATCGGCACCCAATTGTAGATGCAGTAGAGCCCCCTGACACAAAGTGAAGGCCTGCTTGAATTCACGAGAGGATTCTGCGCCTTCTGGACCTGGAGGCCTGGGGCGCTGGGTCCTGCGTGAATCTTCAAGCAAGCTTCAGCTCCTGCGCTAATGGCGAAAGTCGAGTGAACCTGAAATCACACCTACGGCCTCGTGGCCCTGTCAAATCATAGGAGAACCTTCGCCATATCACGGCGAAGGTGAGGCGGGGGTTGGCTGGCCGCTAGGTGGCCTAAGCGTGCATTCCTAGGTTACTCTGTGGCTGTGGAGGTGGGTTAGGTCGGTGAAAGAGTGGGGCAATGCTGGCAGTTGGTGAATGGGCGGAAGGTGATCAGTGGATTGTGGCGGAGCTCGTGGGGTGTCTGGCGAGGCGTTTGGAGGTGTGAAACGGTGGCTGCACCTCGCCAATGGCCTGCCAGAGGTGGAGAAGGTGGCGGTGGACAGTGGCGTTGAAGGGTTGAAAGTGCAAAATTAGAGAGGGGAAATGAAGAGGGGAGAGAGGAGAAATGTTGTTACCTACTTAGCAGACGAAAGAGGGGAGGAGGCAGCGGGTGGCTGTGTTACCGTCGCCGGAGACGAAGGAGCCCAGGAGAAGGGACAACGACGAGGAAGAGGTGCTGGAAGGCGCCTGCTGGTACGGCCAGGCGCGGCGGACGACGGCAAAGGTAACCCCACCACTGGTATGGTGGCAGGGTGACTAGAGAGGAGGAGGAGGGTCGCCGGAGCCTGCGAGCGAATGGTCGGAGGAGGAGGAGATGAAAATTGAGGGACTTCCTTGGCCAAAACAGGCTTGAAGGAAGCGGTAGGGGCTGCCGTTCCTTAAATAGGTGCTGGCCGAGAGGGAATCATGAGGAGGAGTTGTGGGCTCCTCGCCGGAGGCATGACCGAAAAAAGACCCATACCTCTCGAGCGTTCGCACGAGAGGTATGGTGGCTGGCAGGGCATGGGAGCTGACCCATGCAGAAGAGGACAACGCAAGGAGTCCTCCTCTCAAATCGGGGCCGACTCCCCAGGTCAGTGCAACCCCATCCTTTGCACAAAGTCGCCGAAGGTATGGCATGCGCAGGCAGGGGCAGAGGGACCCGATTGAAGAAAGAGACGAGAAAGGTAGGGAGGTATCTGCAAGAGTCCAAAAAGCTAAGGGTCAAAAAGTAATTGTTGAGGATAGTTTTGTAGAGTGGGTCAAAGCGACCTTTCCTTAGGTCCAAATTTTGGTATAAACCTAATTTGGACCTAAGGAATCCAATGGTGAGGTTGGATTTTAGGTTTGACCATGTTTGATCGAACATTTTGCATAAAAATCCAAATTAGGTCAAAAATTGGGTATGGTTCTCAATCTAGGTCAAGATAGGTTCCAATGGCCAAATCTAGGGGATATCTTTTCATGAATTTTAGAGGGTTTAATTGATTTTTATCTTACCTGGGACTTTGTGAATTAAAGTGGATTTGTTTTAGGGTTACAGAATGTCATTTAATTCCTAGATTTTGTCATAACCCTTTCCTGATCAAACCATCCCACTTTTTCTCTTAGTAAGCCCATTTGACCTATGTCTAGACCCTTAGAAATCCCGTTTATGTATTGCAATGGTAAAATTGTAGTTTTACCCCTTGTGAATTATTTTATTCTCAGATTTGTAATTCCCAGATTTAGGCCTTCCCTTAGGTTTTGTAGGAGATTTTGTTCAATTTATTAGGTCAAAAAAGTGCTAGTTAGGGTTCATGTTGAGGTGCTCATCAGATACTCATCTACTAAACGTTGGGATTTAATTCCCAACGTTCATATTGTTGGAATTAATATTTTTGCCATTCTATTTTGGGCCAACGGCTAGCTAGTAACAGTACTAAAGTACCTGTACCGGTACTAGCAGCTCACTGTTACCAGTACATGAGTCCTGGTACTGGTACTCATCATGGGTACTGGTACTTGTGACTCCCAGGTTTGAAATTCCTTAGACACAGTAACCTAACTGTACCGGTACTCATCATGGGTACCGGTACTTGTAAGGTTCAGGCCAGCATTAAGCCATCAACCTATGGCCAACATGTACCGGTACTCATGGTTAGTACCAGTACTTGTTGTTCACAGTTTGAGACAATTTCTCAAACCTATGCCTTGCAAGTACCAGTACTGATGAACAGTACTGGTACTTGCTTACAAGTACCTATTTTAAGCGATTTAATCAATTACGTTCTTCGAAAACGAATGCCATATAAATCCTAATTTATCTCTAATTGATTTTTATGATCTAAGTTAAATTCTCTTGTTAAGAGGCATACAATCTATGAAAACCTAAACTAAAAAAACAAAGGATCTAAGTTGATCTTCTTCTCGATCCATCCTTGTCATCTTTGCCTCCTCCTTGTCATCATTTTCTCTTTCTCATCATCATGCCTCCATCACTTCCTGTTTGCCTTGATATTCACCTAAATTTGGAAAGAACTTAATTGCAAACATTAATTCATAATAATTTTGTTAACACCAAAACATGATGTGGAACAGGGTTCCAATAGTATCTCCCTGGATTTAGGATAATCCGATTGTGGCTCAATCCTGGAGATATCAGTCCTTTCCTCCTCAATTTCTTGAATGGAGTTCTCAGACGAACCCATTTGGCATACTACTTGCTCCTATCTCATATCCAAGCTAGATTCTTCTCCCCCTGAATGATCTTCCGACATCTGCTCCCGAGAATCTTCTGTGTGTCCTTCTAGCATAGTCGTTTCAGATTCTTCGAGCTCTTCAAGGCTATTTTCCACTTGATATCTCAAAAGCAGTAGTTCTTGAGTTTCCCAATTTTGTCCAGCTAGCCTTGTTATCCCTGCTATTCCCTAAAGGAGCTCCATCACAGCTTGTTGATATGGAATCCAGCTTTGTCTTTGGTTCGGCTCAGTGATAGCATGGATTTCATGTAGATAGGACGCAGCCTTTTCCTTAGTGCTAGCTATAGCTATCTATATTCTGTAATGCAGTCGCATATGCACAGGTAGCTCCTCAGGGGTTCCAGGGGGTGAATCAGGTCTACCCATATTCCATGGGTGAGAAGTAGGAGTATGAAATCCATATCCTGGGTTATAAGATGCGGTCCTTTGAGGGACCGACTAGTATGGGTCATAATATCCAGGGTTAGGATATGGGTTAACCATTTCGGTAACCCGAGAAGGATCAGGTGAAGTGAAAAGTCTTCTTTGCTACCTTGGGTTTTGATCCCAAGGTTGAGCTGATTTAGTGACCCAGGCTCTCAAATAAGCTCGTGGTCCAGATCTAGGGTTAGCCATTGTGGCTAAGGGAGTAGAAGAAGTGGGGGGAAAAGATGGTCCTGGAGAGGTGACTCGCCTCCCTGGGAGCATCTCCCAAGGTCCAACCAGTCGAGGTCTAAGTGACCTCCTTCCTTGCATACACCACCCAACTCCTAAGTTGGTGTAGCCAAGCCAGACAAAGCTAAGGCCCTATCAATCAGATGGTCCTTATGATCGGATGACCTGATTTTTTATTTTAAGTTCGAATTCTTGAAGAAAAATTCATCGTGCAATCGACTGAAAGTAATTCCTACCTCTCAAGCTAACCCAACCAGTCTGGTTACGAGGGGACTAAGGGGAAGGTTCTTCCTTTGGCTTACGCCTCCGGTTCTGTTACCCCTTAGCCATGGTCGTTTGACACTACCCTGTAGACTTAGTCACTAGGTTCGGCAAGAGAGGTTGAAGCCACCCGTAGTACGATAATGAATTCAGGTTTATTTACGTGTTTTAAAATTGATTTTAACCTATTTTTCTTCAGTTGGGGTTTGTGGTGAGTGGCCCACACGGTGACCAAGCTCATCGGCAAAGCACTATACTTGACTAAGTCTAGGCTAGCCCAAACGTGGTCTCTAGAATATAACCCTAAAGGTGTAGCCTAGGGTTCAAGCAATTCTAGGATTTTTTTGTTTTCTTTCTTCTTCAGCAGACCACAAGAATAAAAATAGTTCTCTAAATAAAATTGGAATCCAAATAAATTTAAATTTGGCAAGTAGATACCTTTTTCAATTATCTTTTCAGAGAATATTTTTTTATAATTTTTACTATTTCAACCGAATTTATAGAGATTTTTAAATGTCAAGGGGTCAGATTTGGAATTTTAACCCCTTGTCGGATCTCTGCTTTGAAATAGTATCAAATGATATTCAAAAATTCAGGAAAAATATGAAAATTAATGCAAATGAGATTAGCTTTCAAACCCCACAATTTTTGGTCAAAACACATTCATGGATTGCTCAGAATTGCTTTTTGAATTTTGAAAAATCTCAAATCTGGGTCAGTTTGACCCCCTTACACTTCGTGAATTTAAAAAAAAAAATTGAAATTTCTTTAAACGAATGGTGTCATTTGAAATATGGTTTGAAAATGAAGGTATAGCATGAATTTCAGAATTTTTTGCTCATTAATTTTTCAGCAATTGAATTTTGAAATTGGAATTCGAAGTGTGGTCGAAAATCATAGGGTGGTGAGAAAGCTTTTAAAAGGTGTTTGAATTTAAAATTCAAACTTTCTACCACAGTTTTTTTTTTCAAAAAAATTTTGAAACTTTTTTTCAAGAAAGATTTTTTTTTTCTTTTTCAAAGGATTTTCAATTTTTCTTTCAAAACTAACCTAGGATTCAAAAAGAAACCTAATCTAACTACCTAGATTTTTTTCCTTGATTTTTTCTTTCTTTTTCATGAAAATAAATAAGATTTTTTTTCTTCATTTTTTTCAAATAAATCTAACCTAGGGTTCAGAAAGGAAAATCCTAATCTAAGATGAGATGTGCACTTGATTTTTATTTTAATCTGCACTCGTTGCGTGCACAGATTCCCATTTTTCCTATTTTCCTACACATTAAAAGACAAGCAGAGGAAGATTTGTTAGTGATAGCTCAAAAGATTGAAATAAAAAGTGATGTTGCCTCCCTGGCAACGGTGCCATTTGACAGAAGGCATTCCTCGCACGTGTTTTCAAAACAGAGATTTCGTCGTAGTATAGTGCGCGAAAACGCTCATCAAAAATGATTTGTAAAGATAACGAGACTTGAGTCTCGGTCGTTCATCTCTGGGAGGCGTTTATGCAAATTTGAAATCGATCTCTTTCGTTCTACTTACATAAAATCGCATGTCAGTTTATGGTTATTACGTATTTATGCACGACATGCTTAGTTGCCAGAATATCAGAAATTAAAAGCAGGCAACTTTAATCACACAAAATATATTGCAATAAGCTCATGGTGATTCTCAACACATAGATATATATATATATATATATAGAAAGATCTTTCATTAATTCATCATGGTGTTTGCAACATGGAACTCGTGGAAAGCTTATAGAGGAAAGCTTGAAAATGTAAATCTAGCTAATAGAAAATGATAGCATACATGAATCTAAAGGGGAATTATGCATGCATCATTGGGGTAGAATATAGAGCTACACTACTAAGCAGTAATAAAAGCATGTAAACTATGAAGAACTAAGCTATTAATCTAGCAGAAATAAGGGCATTCGGAGGTGGGCTCCGATGGCCTTTGAGTTGGTTGAGAGGAGAAGGAGGGGCGGCCAATGGTGCTTAGGCCGACCCTTGAAGAGGGGTTGAGGAGGTGATCCAACATCTTGGCGTGGAGATGGTGGTGGCCATGGTGATGCTACTCATGGAGATGGAGTGAAGGTGGATGTAGCTAAACTAAATGGAAGCCAAGAGTGAATGGGTGCAAATGGCCACCCCTTAGGTCTTTTTATAGACCTAAGGAAAGCTCTCTAGAGAATTATGGAATTCTTTAGAGAGGCCTATGATGGGAGCTCGTGGGAGAGTGAGAGAGAGAGGATGGATGGTGGATTTTAGATCCACCAAATGTGGATCTAAAAATTGAATGGATCTTGGTTGCTAATTTTAACAACCAAGGCAACAACACATGGTAGAGAGTTCTAGAGAACTTTAGGCTAGGTATTTTTGTGTGGATGGTGTGTGTGGGTGTGTGTGGGTCGAAACTTAGGTGGCTAGGTTGATTAGGTTAGGTTCTAGTGGGTTTAGGTCAAGGTAGGTCTCAAATTAGTGTTGAAAACCCTAATTCACTAAGGTAAAGTGCAATTAAACTTAATAGAAGTTTAATTGGGTGTGTGAAAACTTAGTTGAGAGTAAAATAACTCAATTAAGTCAGGTCTAGGTCAATTGGACTCTTACTGAGTCCAATTGGAGAGTGTGTGCTGAGATCACGGCTCAATTGGACTCATGAGTCCAATTGAATAGGCTGATGGAATTGACTAAGATCCAAGTCAATTAGGTTTAGTGATGACCTAATTAGGTCCTTAGGGAGGTCGAGAGGTGATGTACTAAGGTTAGGGCACCTTAATTTAGGTTCCTATGGGGTTGGAATTGGGTTTAGGGACCTAGAGATCCAAGATCAAGGCTTGAATTCCAAAACAGGAACTGGAGGACAGTATCAGACATCTAATAAAGTTGTCAGACGTCTTATAGTGAAAAATTAGAAGTCCAGACTTCAGGTATGGATGTCTAATCAGAGTCAGGAAGGTTTCTAGATTCTATCTTGGGTATTATGCAGAAATTGGATGTCTGGCCAATGTCTGGACATCCAATAATACTATAGAAGTGGGTTTAAGGTGTGCGGGAGTTGGCTAAGGGTTCTGGATGTCCTATAACTTATTTGGTCATCCAGATAGAGGCTAGAATTAGGGTTTTAAGTTTTCCTAGGGTGTGGTGTCCTAATCTAATGGTGGCTAAGGCTTTAGGAAGCTTCTAGGCTATCCTAAGGCTAGGATGGTCCTAAGTTCTTCATAATTTACTGCTTTGTTTTTACTTAAATAGAATAGCATACCTCAACCCCTTATATTATTGTCTACTACATATTATTCTAGGTCTTCTGCTCCAGCTCTGCTGTAACTCCAGTTATTCTTTATTCCTCTGATCCAGCTTTAGATCCAACTTCAGATCTACCTTTTAGTCAGCTTATTACCTGTAGTTGACATAATGCACCTAATCAGCACATTATTGCATTATTTTATGCATATCTAAAAGAAAACAGTAAAGATGCAAGTAATGCTTTTGCATGCATGAATTATCCTAACTTATGGTAAGTCCTAGCCTAATTTAGGTCAATTAAGACCTATGATTGTTGTGCAATCACTAGTTCCTTGATCTCGCTCATTTACATCCGACGGTGGATTCCAGCCTTCATGAGATCTACATTACACTTCCATACTACCTAGTAGGCTTCGTGCTCCATTTCTACAGGGAGGTGACATACCTTCCCATGCATGAGTCTGAAGGGAAACATTCCTAATTGGGTCTTATGGGTGGTCCTATAGGCCCATAAAGCTTCTGGATGGTGGGTAGACCAATCTTTCCTGTTAAGTCGAACAGTGACCTGAAGGATTTCCTTGATCTCCCGATTGGATAATTCAGCCAATCCATTGATCTGGGGGTGATAAGGAGTCGAGATACGATGCAACATCGTGTACTTTTTCATCAGGGATTGGAAGTGCACATTTGCGAAATGAGACTCACCATCGTTGATGATGTCTTTTAGAACCCTAAATCTGGAAAAGATGTTCTCCTGAATGAACTGAAGAATAACTTTGTGATGATTCATTCTGGTGGGGACGGCTTCAATCCACTTTGAGACATAATCAATAGTAATTAAGTTGTATTCGAAGCCATTAGATCCTGGAAAGGGTCCCATGAAATCAATTCCCTAGATGTCAAAGATTTCATACACAATGATCATATTCAAGGGCATCATATCGCACGGGCCCATGTTGCCAAGGGACTAGCAACGAGCACATGTCCTATAATAGAATTGTGCGTCTTTAAACATCGTGGGCCAAAAGAACCCACAATGGAGGATCTTCGCTGCGATTTAACGTCAGCGTATTGGCCACTATAGGCCTGGTCATGATAGAATGAGATAACATCATTAACCTCGTCATCAGGAATGAATCTCCGAATCACTTGGTCATTATCAATGTGGAAAAGATACAAATCTTCCTAGACATAGTACTTAGCTTTGGAAATCAGCTTGTCCCGATGGGAGGTCACCCAATCTGGCGAGACTTTCCCCATAACCAAGCAGTTCATGATATTCGCAAACCAGGGAAGTTCGTTAATGACTAAGAGATTCTCATCCGAAAAGTGCTCGATGATAGGTTCGAACAGGTCAATGACCGAAGAAGGAAGGCAAGACAAATTTTCGACTACCACATTTTGCTTTCCCTCCTTGTCATGAATTTTAAGATTGAATTCTTGCAATAGCAAGATCCAGCAGATTAATTTAGGGTTCGCATCCTTCTTCATAAGTAAATGCCTCACTGCAGTGTAATCCGAGTAATGATGATGTGGGATCCCAGAAGGTATCATTTGAATTTCTCCAGACCAAATACTTCGATCAACAGCTCCTCCGTAATTGTGTAATTACATTGAGCCTTGTCTAGTGTCTTGCTGGCGTAATATATAACCATTAGTTTCCTGTTGATTTTCTAACCCAGCACTACTCCTATTGCGTAGTCAGATGCATCACACATCATCTCGATGGCTTAAGACTAGTCAGGAGATTATAAGTTTGGTACTTAGGTGACTCAGCCATGCAGGATTTCAAATGCATGAAGGCACTCACTCGTCATCTTGAAAGGCATGTCCTTCAAGAGAAGATTCTTCAAGGGGCACATGATCTTGGAAAAATCAGATATGAATCGATGATAAAATCCGACATGCCCCAAGTACGATATGATGTCTTTGACCGAGGTAGGTACAGGTAATTTGGAAATAGATTTACCTTAGCTCAGTCAACTTGAATACCTCTCAAAGAGACAAGGTGTCTAAGCATGATGCCCTCAAGAACCATGAAATGGCTCTTTTCCCATGAGAGAACTAGGTTCACTTCGATGCATCTTTAAAGGATCTAGACCAAATGCAGGAGGTGATGAAAGACTCATCATGGCTCCCAACTATCAATAATTAACTAAGAATCGATTAATTACAGGGTTAATTATACTATAAGGGTTAAATTATCAAGGACCTGCAAAATAAGTTAAAAATGCTTAATTAAATATCAATTAATCTTAATTAATAATTTAATTAATAATTTGTACTCAAAATAATAATAATTGGCTACATAAAAAGTGTTTTATTTAACTTAATTAATTTTAAGACCTAAGTGTGTAATTAACCTAATCAATCTAATAATTTAATTAAAAGTAGCTAAAAAGGGAAAAAATGTAATTTTAAGGCATAAATATAGTATTTACCTAATTTATAATAACATATAAAAATTTAAAAAATAAATAAATAAAAATAAGTCTTGAAACTAACTATTTATGTTTAAGTCCCTAACTTTTATTGCAATTGAGTCCTTTTATAATAATTAGGTCCTTCATTTATTATGAATATACCCCTGTGCACAGTTCATTTTCTTCTTCAGCCACAGATGGTCCTTGACAGTCGCTCTTCACTCCTTCTGATCACCGCTAATCTCACATCTGATAGCCTTCGATGTTGTTGTTCGACCTAATCTCACCTCTACCATTTCATCTGATGAACCAGATGTTCCTCTAATCCTATTTAACCTATGCAAAGAAGCTCAACGACATCGGAGATGACGCTGGTTGTTCCTTTGAACCTAGACCTTATTTTGTCCAGATACAGACCCCCTGACCTCCGTCGCCACTTATAAATACCCTCTACCCCTCCAATTACAAGGGTCGACTCCCATCCCTCTTCCCCCAACTGAGACCGACAATAAGCTATTCCTCCCACTCCGACGACCTCTCAACTCTCCTTCGGAGCGCTTCCGGTGGATGCGCTCATCTCCCTCACCTTCTCTTCCTCTTTAGTGGCTGTGACAGAGCCTAGGAGCACCATCTCTTCTGTCTCATCACCTTCCTTTCTCGCTGGAGAACTGCTCTGATTACGTCGAAGTTCTTCCTCCATTACGCTCCATCAACGATGATCCCCTTCCCTATTCATCCAGGTAATCCTAGATTAACATAGAATTTAGCTTAGCTTAGTTCTAGCTAGTTAATGTGCAGCTTTCATGCTATCTTCTTTGACTCCGACGAGCTAATTCCAGCTCGCCGGACCTTCATTCATCAATCTATTCACCTGTGCACCCTCGCTATCTCACCATATTTCCATTCCACCTTCTCACATGCTTGATTAGCCACTTATATGCTTAAACCACTTCACCTTCAACTGAGGATCTCCTCTATCCATGGTGGAGGTCCCAGAGCTATTTCACAGTCACAAGAGGTCCTTCATCACTTCTCCACTTTATCAGGACCTCAATTCACTGCTTAATTAGACAAATAACTCATTACACACTAAACGCCCAATTCACCCTCAACTTCTGAGCACGCTGTCAATGGCAGCTTAGAAGAGTTTCATTCACATAATTGATCACTCATATACCTTCACCTCACCACAGTGAATGTTTTTCCTCACTCAATTGCGTGAAAGGGAAGCTCCTGAGTTCAAGTGAACTCAATATTTGACTTACTGCATTCATAGATTAATTCATGGATTTGTCCATCAATTGAATCAATTGATGTGCTCTTGAGGTTCTCTACAACCTCAGGAACCTTTTTGATAAACGACAGTTTATCATCATTCTTATGCATAAAAACAAACCTAGCTCTTAGAGTTTTGCTCCGCAAATGGATTTTTGGGCTGCATTTAGGCATTAACTAGGATAGGCATGCATTGCATTTTCTTTTATTGTTTTAATCTATTTTTCTGAGTGTTAGGGATGAACAGATATACAATCCCTAAAAATCCTAGCACTCAAGAAGGCAAATGGTGGAGGAGCTCAGAATAACTGGAACTCAGCTTGATCCAGCTCGCCACAGCTAGAATATAGCTCACTTGGACTAGATGATGTAAACACATT
Organism: Thalassia testudinum; assembly: GCA_037157565.1. Classification (NCBI taxonomy): domain Eukaryota; kingdom Viridiplantae; phylum Streptophyta; class Magnoliopsida; order Alismatales; family Hydrocharitaceae; genus Thalassia; species Thalassia testudinum. The sequence goes on from JAZHRO010000054.1 coordinate 64,505,575, forward strand.
TACACTACTTAAAATGTCTATTTATGCATGTTCTTAAGCATAGGATTGCATTTCATGATATAAATATTGCATAACATGCATCATCTTGCATTTAGAGTAGTTTGAATAAAATGGAGGTTAATTATCTCCTTTTATGTGCTTGGACAGGGAAAACATTTTAACGGGGCCTCGGATCAAAGATCCAACCGTATGGATGTGATCAGGGCGACGATTGGAGTTCAACGACTCCAAGATCGCCCTAATCAGGCATCCGTAGCATCAGATAGTGACTTGGGAACCCTAGAAGATCAAGGGCCAGGACGGTGTAAATCCACACTTCAGATGATAAATCCGACCACACGGATGAATTCGGATCGACGATCGTAGCCCAACGACACAAAAATCGAGTCAATCCGACATCCGTGGCACCATCTACAACTTCCAGAAGATGGACGACCAAGATAGCGCCACGTGGTGCCATCTCAGCCGCCCAAACGGTCGCTTCATCTTGTGAAGGCTCCGCACCCAATCGCTCTCCGCCGTTGGATCTTAATCCAACGGCTGTGGGCGCTTGCATTTTAAAACGTGCGCTCGACCATCTGCGCCCCATAGCGCAGCGGTCGAGCGCGCTATCGCGAGCGTGGGGCGCGGGTTCGATCCGCGGTGAGGCATTGGAGGGCGCGATCAATTAAGGCGCGTGGAGCGTCAGATGAAGATCGGACGGCAGCACGCGCCCGATAGCGTTGACGCGCAATCAGACGCGCGGGGGGCTCTCAGCGCGCAGGTGCGGACGCATCTTAAGTCGTCCGATCTCGCGATCGGACGGCTGAAAAGCGCTGGACGTGCGTGGATGTTGAGGAGCGGGCAGCCGAGGAGGCGCGTGTGGGTGCGGAGGCGACGCCCACGTCGGGGCTTTAGTGACGAATTTATCTGTCACTAAAGACCCCTCTTTTATTATTTTGAAGTTTTAATGTCCATTTTGCCCCCACTCCTTGCAACTATAAAAGGAGACCCCCTCCATACGAAATTCTCATCCCTTCTTTCTCCTCTCTACCCCTCCAAAGCTCAAAAGAAGCTTGTCCCACACCCGGGATGCTTCTTGCGAGATAAAGTCCAATTTTCGTTCCCCTTCGGAAGTGGATCCCACGACGACGACGGCGTGCTGCTCCTTTCCCGTTCTTCTGCTTCGTCCTCCTTCGTCTTACTTCCTTCTCCTTCGTCCAGGCGTCGTCCCGTCCGGCTCGTCCTCCAAGCAATCGTCGAGGAGGATAACTTCTCTCTCCCATTTTTATTTACAGCTTTTCTAGTGTAGAATTTTCCTGCTTTATAGTGTAATTGATTTTCCGCTTTCTAGTGTAACTTTTATAAATAATTGAAATATTGAATGCATGTTCTCTTTCTCTCTCTCTCTCTCTCATAGTTTGATAGCTCCATTGTAATTATATCGCCTTGCTTAACAAAAAAATCTTAAAAAAATATAATTGCGAATAAAGATCAACGTAACCTCCCTGTGTTCGACCCGTAATTCTTTTCGGTATAAATTTTATTTGTTGAACACGAATTCTTTGCTTTTTGAACTACAACGATAGGTTTTCCAAAACCAATCTCGTAAGTGTAGCGATTCGCGAAACCCGTTCAACATTTTGGCACCGTTGCCGGGGAGGCAACGATTTCCTATCTTTTCTTCACATTTCTTGCACTTTATTTGTTTTCTAATTAGCTTTCTCTTGTGTCTATTGTTTTGCAGAGACCTCCATCAAGGAATCAACAAGCGGTAGACTGGAGTAAAGTGCAGTTGAAGAAAACTGTAAGTGCTCCCCCATTCTTTCCCCCTCCATAGATTTCATTCGCCACATTAAATCCAAATCCCAATTAACCTAGGTGTTTTGCATAAATCCTAGGAATATTTTGGTTGTTTGGATTTTCACTCACATTCATTCCACCCTCATTTATAAAAAAATAACAAAAAGATAATCTTGTGGGGTAATTTTCAACAAACACACAACACACACCCACATTCAAGGCACTTGATCAACTTGATTTGTTTTCTACTCAACCGGGTTCTGATATGTGGAACCGGTACACACAAAGCAACACATAACAGAGTAGAAATCATTCTAGGTTAATCATCTTTGAGTGCCTAACTTAGTGGTGCATTTGTGGCCAGTTGTTTGGGCCGCACCACTTTATTTTAAAACCAACTCATCAAGTAGATCCTCCTTAGGGTTTTCAATCTAGGTATATTCCAGGCACTCCACTTTCTTTCTGATTTTAAAGGAAAATAATCTTCACCTATGTTTTACAACTTGGTTTGCCTAGAAACTTGATTGTAATTCACCTAATTTAAAACCCTAAAAGCTACTTAAGCAAGATTTGAACACTAAAATTCACACATTATCAATAATCTTGCTTGAAAACCCTGGTTGTGCATGCACTTACACAAATCTCAATCAATCATTAAGGGCACAACCCATTGTAAGGGCCCATCACATTCCATAAGCACCACAATCCTAGGCCTTAATAAAATTGAGTAGACGTTGGCCTTAAGGTTTGATTCGCTCTTCAGGGCCTAGTCTGAGATTATTTTTGATTAATCTACTTGTACTGATTAATCTGATGTCTAGCTAAGGGAGTAGAGTCAAACGATCGCGGCTGGGGGGTACACTAGGAACCGGAGGCGAAAGCCAAAGGAGGAACCTTCTCCCCAGTCCCTCCTTCTAACCAGTTGGATTAAACAGACGCAAGTAGAGTAAATCACTTATAGTCTTAAGGCTGGTTTTGGGAGTCAGTAGATCCTTAGGCTACCCCACTTAAGGACAGCCTTGTTTTGTGTGCTGCAGGGTCCCTATCCCCAGTCCTTCCGACCTTCTCCTAGTTTATGTTGGGAATATGGTCATTGAATCCCCAATTGGAAGGACCATTAGAACATTCTAGGAGGCGCAAGTTAGATTTTGATCAATTTGATCCCATGGCCGAACAACAGCCTCCTCTGCTTGAAAATCCACAGGAAGAATTTAGAAGGCAGCTGGAATAAATGCAGAGAATGCAAGAATGGTTCCAGAGAATGCAGGGCGCTCAGCCCTTGAAGGATTTTTATGATCCTTCGAGTTACGGGGAACGTCCCGGCGTCCAGATTCCAGCCGGTGACGTAGAAATCAAGCCCCAGGTGTTAAGCCTGATTAAACATTATCATGGGCTTGGCTCCGAAGATCCGTTTCAGCACTTGGAAGATTTGACCACTTTGGTCCAGACCACCAAGGCTCGAAACGTTAACGAGGAGCAAATGATCATGAGGCTCTTCCCCCACTCTCTTAGGGATAAAGCCGTGCATTGGTATAGGATAATAGGAAGACCAATTACAACTTAGAATGAGTTGAAATCGGCCTTTCTGAAGAAATTCTTCCCAGTCGGTCGTACCAATGCTTTGAGACCGGCAATCACTACCTTTACCCAGCGGCCGGGGGAGTAGTTTCATGTGGCCTGGGAGCGATTCCAGGACTTATTGTGGAGGTGTCCACACCACGAGGTGCCGAAATGGCAACTCGTGCAGATCTTCTATCATGGGTTGAATGAGCAACTCAGAAACCATGTGGATGCTTCTTGTGGAGGCAATTTCCTCAATAAAGATGCAGATAGTGCACATGATTTATTTGAGGAAATGAGTGAGAATTCAATTAATCATGCCTCCATGGATACTTTTAACTGGTCCCAGCAACCCAAATCAAATGTCAATGAAGTCCATGACTCTCATTCATTTGATATGGAATTGATTTGTAATAAACTTGATAAGGTGGACTTGGTTGCTAAAAGAATGGAAGAGTGGATGGCTGGCAATTCTATGAACAACTCTCAATCCACTCAATCCCAAAATTCAGGATTCCATTCCTCATGAGCTCCTTCTGGATGGGAGTTCGTGAATCAACTCAATGCCACTCAACCTATGAGTTAGCATTTCTCGGAACCCCATGGGTTCCCAACTAGGGCCTTTGTTCCTAGTTTTTTTGATCCTTCCCTTTCTTTCTCTCCATCCTCACCCTATGAGGATGTCTGTGCTGTACAAGAGAATGTTAGATCCAACCCCTACTCGAATGCCTATAATCCAGGTTGGAGAAACCACCCTAACTTCTCTTGGAAAAATCCAGGGCAACAGACCCAATTCCGACCCAGCAACTATGCTCCGCAACGTCCAATGGGTCAGGGTCAAGTATATACTCAGTTGCCTCCGAATCAGGTCAATCAGCCAGCTTGGAATGCCCATCAACCTGCAGGGCAGGCTGATTTGAACCGTCAAATGGTAGAGATGCAAGGATCTATGCTCCAGCTTATGCAGCAAATGAAAAACTCGCTGGACAACTTGCAATCCGGGCTCATTGCTAACTCTCGTCAACCTGGATCTCTACCATCCCAACCCGTACCCAACCCGCGAAACATTATAAATCCTGGCAATCAAGCCCAAGGGTACGGAAATCAAAGGGACCTGCACGCACATGCTCAGGTGGTTGAGCAGGGTTCCTCGTCTTCTTCTTCTGCTAATCAACAATTCATGGTCAATCAAGCCCCTCAAATCTTTCCTAACCCTCCCCAAGACCCAAATTCTTACGCTTCTGCAAATTCTGTCACTTTGAGGAGTGGTAAGAAGACTCAGGATCCACAACCACACTATTATGATCTTTTGAATCCTGAAGAATCTGAGGAGAGAGAGGAGAATTCTAGAGGAGAAATCAAGGCTCAGGAACCTGATTCCAAAAATCTGACTCATGTTCCTTTTCCTGAACCCTTAGCCAAAGCAAAGAAGAAGAAGTCTGTTGATAGCAATGAGGAGCTTTTGAATTTATTTAAGAATGTTGAGATCAATATTCCGCTCCTTGATGCTATCAAGCACATACCGGCTTACGCAAAATTTTTAAAGGAATTATGTACACAAAAGCGTAAGTCGAGAGAATCTGTTCCAAGGAAGGTGGTACTCTCCGAGCAGGCTAGCTCTGTTATCCTGCACTACCTCCCTCAGAAAAAGAGAGATCCTGGTGCTCCTTTGATTTCTTGCGTTATCGGAGATTACACATTTGATAGAGAACTTTTGGATCTCGGTGCATCCATCAACCTAATTCCTACTTCTCTCTACGAGAAGTTTGGGTTAGGTGAACTTCAGCCAACTTCAGTAACGCTATAGTTAGCGGACCGTTCAGTCACAAACCCGCGAGGCGTTATTGAAGATGTTATAGTTAAGGTCAAGGATTTCTATTTTCCTATAGATTTCCTTGTCCTTGACATGGATGTGCCAGATAATCTGAGGAACACGCCCATCATGCTGGGGCGTCCGTTCCTGGCTACCGCAAAGGCCAACATTAATTGTGAAAGCGGTAGCATGGAAATCTCCTTTGGGGACCAACGAATGAAATTGGATATTTTTAAGGTGATAAACAAATTTGAGGATTGTGGATTTATTGAAGAACTTGATGAGGATAATGTTAATATTGAAACTTGTTTGACAGTTTCTTCAATTGAAAGTTCCTCCTTGGTTGATGAACTTGACCCACAACCCTCTGACCTGACATCTTCGGAAGAGGTTACTGATTTTGTTCACTCAAAACCTCTTCCTCTTGTTGAATCTTCAGCATCTACCCTACCATCAATCATTACCCCACCCAGCTTGAATTGAAATCATTGCCTGAGAATTTAAAATATCAATTTTTAGGACCGCAGAATACGCTCCTTGTGATTATTAGTGCTAAATTGACAAAGGAGCAAGAGATTAAATTGATTAAGGTCCTAAAGGATCATAAGGAGGCAATTGGTTGGACCATTCATGACCTTAGGGGGATTGAGCCATCTTACTGTAATCATAGAATATTTTTGGAAGATGGATCCCGCCCTTCTCGCCAGATGCAGAGGAGATTGAATCCAAATATGCGAGAAGTGGTCAAAAAGGAAATCATCAAGTGGCTTGATGCAGGAATTATTTATCCAATCTCCGACAGTCCCTGGGTAAGTCCCGTTCAGATTGTTCCAAAGAAAGCCGGGATTACTGTTGTGACTAATGAGAAAGGTGAATCTGTCACACCTCGTTCAGCTTCCTCTTGGAGAGTTTGTATTGATTACAGAAAGCTGAACACAGCCACTAAAAAGGATCATTTTCCCCTGTCCTTCATTGATAAAATCTTGGAAAAATTAGCTGGGTAGAAGTACTTCTGTTTTCTTGATGGCTACTCGGGATATAATCAAGTTCCTATCCATCCCGAGGATCAGGAAAAAACTACTTTCACCTGTCCCTACGGAACCTTTGCTTTTCGTAGGATGCCTTTTGGGTTATGCAATGCACCTGTGACTTTTCAAAGGTGTATGCTAGCCATATTTTCCGACATGGTGGGAGAGTTTATGGAAGTCTTCATGGATGATTTCTCTATTTTCGGAGAATCATTTGACTCTTGTTTGGCTAATTTGGAAATGATTCTTAAGCGATGTATCAAGACACGATTGGTCCTTAGCTGGGAAAAGAGTCATTTCATGACCCAAGAAGGCATCGTTTTGGGTCATGTAATCTCTGAACGGGGAATTGAAGTAGATAAAGCTAAGGTTGATGCTATCGCTAAACTTCCTCCTCCCACATCTGTTATATAAATCAGATCATTTCTTGGCCATGTGGGATTTTATCGAAGATTCATCAAGGATTTCTCGAAGGTTGCTCGTCCTTTGAGCAATCTTCTTGCCAAAGAAACACCGTTTGTTTTTGACGAATCATGTCGAAAGGCATTTGATTTTCTGAAAATGGCAGTCACCTGTGCTTCAATTTTGCAACCACCAATTTGGACAGCCCCTTTTGAGATCATGACCGACGTTTTTTATTACGCGGTCGGGGCTGTCCTGGGTCAGAAAATTGACCGAAAGCCCTATGTCATTTACTGCGCTAGTAAAACTTTGGATGAAGCCCAGAGGAATTACACTGTTACTGAAAAGGAATTACTAGCTGTAGTATTTGCTTTGGAAAAATTCAGGGCTTATCTCTTGGGGTCTCATGTTATTGTTTATACTGACCACTCGGCCTTGGGACATCTCTTGGCTAAAAAGGATGCTAAACCCCGGCTTATTCGTTGGATTCTTCTTCTTCAAGAATTTGATCTTGAAATCAAGGATAAAGCCGGGGTGCAAAATGTGGTAGCGGATCATTTGTCGAGACTCCTAGGTGATTCTTCTTGTCCGGACATTCCGATTGCTGACACTTTTCCGGACGAAACCATTCTTACAGTTTTAGGTGTTCACTCCCCATGGTTTACTGATATTGTTAACTATTTGGCCGTTGGTCAAATCCCCCAGGATTGGACCAAGCAACAACGAGATAGACTCAAATCTGAGGCCAAATACTACTTTTGGGAGGACCCAGAACTGTATCGCATCGGCTCTAATTAGATTATTCGCCGATGCATACCGGAGAATGAATTTAACAATATACTCGAGTTCTGCCATGCATTTGGGTGTGGTGGACATTTCTCCGAAAGAAAGACGGCTACAAAAATCTTATAATCTGGCTTCTATTGGCCGTCTTTATTCAAGGATGCCCAAGACTTCTCAAGGTCATGTTCTCGATGTCAGTCACTCGGGAACATAACTAAGAGAGACATGATGCCCCTAAACCCTATTCTTCCTGTAGAAATTTTCGATGTTTGGGGCATCGATTTCATGGGACCCTTTATCCCTTCATTTGGATATCAGTACATTCTTGTTGCTGTTGATTATGTGTCCAAATGGATTGAGGCAATTCCCACCTGAACCAATGACCACAAGGTGGTCATCAATTTTGTCAAGAAAAATATCTTTAGTAGGTTCGGGATTCCGAGGGCTATCATCAGTGATGGTGGCACTCATTTTACTAATGCCCAATTCCAAAATTTATTGGCCAAATACGGGGTTAATCATCGAATTTCCACACCTTACCATCCCCAAACGAATGGACAAGCCGAGATCTCCAATCGAGAGATCAAGAACATTCTACAAAAAATGGTTAGGCCTGATTGTAAGGATTGGACTCAAAAGCTTGAGGACGCTCTTTGGGCCTACCGTACGATGTATAAAACGCCCATCGGCATGTCTCCATTCCGTTTGGTGTATGGAAAGGCATGCCATCTACCTGTAGAGATTGAACACAGGGCATTCTGGGCAATCAAACAATGTAATTTAGATCTGAATCTAGCTGGAAAGACCAGGAAACTCCAACTATCTGAGTTGGAGGAGCTTAGAAATGATGCTTATGAGAATGCCAAGATCTACAAGGCTCGGACCAAAGCTCTACATGATCAATTGATTTCCCGCAAGAGCTTTGAGCCAAATCAGAAGGTCTGGTTATTTGATTCTAAACTTAAGCTCTTTCCTGGTAAACTTAGATCTAAATGGAATGGCCCATTCATAATTGATCAGATTTTTCCTAATGGTGCCGTTCAGATTTTTGACCCAAAGATGGGTAACACCTTTAAAGTCAACGGTCAACGTTTAAAGCCTGTTGTTGACCGTAATCTTCCAGAACCCGTCTCAGACTCTGTTGCTCTAGCCATTCTGTGACTTCTTTGGCTAGACTTCGCCTAGCTGACGGCATTAAACTCAGCAATTGTACATATGACACAAGGCTGATATGAGCTTCATATCCAGGTGATATCTTTCATATTCTACCCTTTCTTTCATGTCTCTTTTTCAATGAGGACATTGCATCAGCTAGGCATGGGGGGGTGGATTCATTCTTGAATTATTTGGTCAGCCTTGTGAAATCCATGTAAATTGTCTCTCTTCTTATTTAAAAAAATTTTAAGAAAAAAAGAAAGAAAAAAAAAATAGGAAGGATCATTTGGACATTAGGACTTTTCATTCCTAAGAAATTTTACATTAGGATCTGAACACAAAGACCCCTCAGGTCTTTGGACTTAATTAGCCTGTGTATCCACTAAAATGTGAATTTGTTTTTGAGTCCTCGCCATCTTAATTCTTTCGTAATTGAAGTAAATAAGTTTGGGTGATAAGTACACGACTTATTAACCCGCCCTCTGATTTGAGGGAATTTTAAATCTTAAGCATCTACACACTTTCTTTGTACTGACTCATTGTTCGGCGATTTTAATGGAAATTGGGTAGCTAATGAACCTTCTAGGGTGATATGGCTGGCAAGTTATCATAGGTAACAGCCCATAGGTATGTTGTCAAGAGCCTAGTCACTAGACCTTTCTTAGTTTGCTGCCTTTAGGTAAATCTTAGACTAGGGAAGCCACCTACTTAAAAAAAAAAAAAAGGGAGAAAAGAACAAAAAGAAATAAGCCACACTTCGCCGCACGAGTATGGCTGGTAAGTTGTCGGTGGTAACAGCTCATCGATCGGTTGTCCAGAACCTAGCTCAGAAAATGCACTAAAAATTCCCAAAACACTTAGGAAGAAGCGGCGAAGTAGAATAAACCAGGGAGATATACACTGGATTCACCCTTGTGTTGACCCCGTAAAAAAATAAAAAATAAAAGTAGGGAGAAAGCTACCGGTTGTAAAGATACACCTTTAGGCAGAAGTCTTTTTGAGATCACCTAAAGGCGTAGAAATTCGAAGTCCGTTTTAATTACCGGTCAACGAGTCTATCACAATCACAATAAGATGCTTAAAACTTAGGGTTCTCATCAAATCTTGGGTGAGTTGAATGGCCGTAGAAAGCCACTTTTAAACCCTAAAATTTGAAAATAAAAAAAAAAGAAAAATTAGAAAAGAGAAAAAGAAATTTTTTTCTTTTAATAAGGCGAGGGCTTGAAGCAGTCTACATTTTGCTGATACCCGGGCACTGTTGTGTCTTTGAAAGTTCAGTTCCTAAGTAGACAATTTCTTAATGATTGAAAAATAACTCAAGTCCAAGTAATCTAACCTAATTTTTTTATAAATAGCATATAGTTTTTGCTATGGACTAGCAAAAGATAGGCATGGGGGTATGATGTAAACACATTTACACTACTTAAAATGTCTATTTATGCATGTTCTTAAGCATAGGATTGCATTTCATGATATAAATATTGCATAACATGCATCATCTTGCATTTAGAGTAGTTTGAATAAAATGGAGGTTAATTGTCTCCTTTTATGTGCTTGGACAGGGCAAACATTTTATTGGGGCCTCGGATCAATGATCCAACCGTATAGATGTGATCAGGGCGACGATTGGAGTTCAACAACTCCAAGATCGCCCTAATCAGGCATCCGTAGCATCAGATAGTGACCTGGGAACCCTAGAAGATCAAGGGCCAGGACGGTGTAAATCCACACTTCAGATGATAAATCCGACCACACGGATGAATTCGGATCGACGATCGTAGCCCAACGACACAAAAATCGAGTCAATCCGACATCCGTGGCACCATCTACAACTTCCAGAAGATGGACGGCCAAGATAGCACCACGTGGCGCCATCTCAGCCGCCCAAACAGCCGCTTCATCTTGTGAAGGCTCCGCGCCCGATCGCTCTCCGCCGTTGGATCTTAATCCAACGGCTGTGGGCGCTTGCATTTTAAAACGTGCGCTCGACCATCCGCGCCCCATAGCGCAGCGGTCGAGCGCGCTATCGCGAGCACGGGGCACAGGTTTGATCCGCGGTGAGGCGCTGGAGGGCGCGATCAATTGAGGCATGTGGAGCGTCAGATGAAGATCGGACGGCCGCGCGAGCCCGATAGCGTCGACACGCGATTGGACGCGCAATCGGACACGTAATCAGACGCGCGGGGGGCGCTCAGCGCGCGGGCGCGGACGCATCTTAAGCCGTCCGATCTCGCGATCGGACAGCTGAAAAGCCCTGGACGTGTGTGGACGTTGAGGAGCGGGCAGCCGAGGAGGCGCGCATGGGTGCGGAGGCGACGCGCATGTCAGGGCTTTAGTGACGGATTTATCCATCACTAAAGACCCCTCTTTTATTATTTTGAAGTTGTAATGTCCATTTTGCCCCCATTCCTTGCAACTATAAAAGGAGACCCCCTCCATACGAAATTCTCATCCCTTCTTTCTCCTCTCTACCCCTCCAAAGCTCAAAAGAAGCTTGTCCCACACCCGGGATGCTTCTTGGGAGATAAAGTCCAATTTTCGTTCCCCTTCAGAAGTGGATCCCGCGACGACGATGGCATGCTGCTCCGTTCCTCTTCTTCTGCTTCATCCTCCTTCGTCCTACTTCGTTCTCCTTCATCCAGGCATCGTCCCATCCGACTCGTCCTCCAAGCAATCGTCGAGGAGGATAACTTCTCTCTCCCATTCTTATTTACAGATTTTCTAGTGTAGAATTTCCTGCTTTATAGTGTAATTGATTTTCCGCTTTCTAGTATAACTTTTATAAACAATTGAAATATTGAATGCATGTTCTCTTTCTCTCTCTCTTTCTCTCTCTCTCTCTCTCTCTCTCTCTCACACATAGTTTGATAGCTCCATTATAATTATATTACCTTGCTTAACAAAAAAATCTTAAAAAAATATAATTGCGAATAAAGATCAACGTAGCCTCCCTGTGTTCGACCCGGAATTCTTTTCGGTATAAATTTTATTTGTTGAACATGAATTGTTCGCATTTTGAACTACAACGACAGGTTTTCCAAAACCAATCTCGTAAGCGTAGCGATTTGCGAAACCTGTTCAACACTAGAGTTAGCTCATCTCAGCTCCATCCAGCTAATCTCAGCTGAATGGCAGCTCAAGAGAGCTCATCTTAGCTCACCCTAGCATAGGTCAGCTTAGATCCAGCTCAACTTAGCTGAGTTTAGCTCATCTCAGCTCCCACTAGTCCACAGGGAGCTCTAGCTAGCTCAGTTGAGTTGACTGGAGTTCAACCCAGCTCAGATCCAGCTACATCCAGCTCCACTCAACTCCACCCAGCTGAAGAAGAACTCATCGTAGCTCAGGAAGCTCAAGTCCAACTCCTGGGGACCCAGCTTAGCTCAAGCTAATTGAGCTAAGCTACCTTAGCTATCTCAATCAGCTCAATCCTCCCTGGGAGCACTGGTCCCAGCTCACCTCAGCTCCATTCAACAGAAGCCAGCTCACTTTAGCTTAGCTTAGTAGCTAGCAAAGAACTAACAAGCTAAGCCAACTAGAGTAGCACCATGTTGACTTCTTCAGCAGCTGCCTGCTCCACTTTAGCTCCAGATTCTTCAGAACTAGCTCCTCCCTCCAAACCCTACCTCCAAGACCTCCTCCTCTACTCCTCCATTAGCTAAGCTAGCTTAGCTTAGCTTATCTTAGCTTATCTATGCTCCAACTTCCTTGGCTTGTACCACCCGAAAGCCCTACCTAACAACTCCACCAACTAGCTCCACCTAAGCTCCACATAAGCTAAACCTACTTGGCGCCAACCTAGCCTACCCACCACCTCCAAAAGATGCCTAAAAGTGGCGCCAAAACCACCCTAACTACCCCCTTGTTGGCGCCACTTTTCCCTCCAAAAATCCCCTTCATCTCCACCACACATCTCCCCTTAAACCCATCTCCACCATCCACCTCACCTACTTTCTAGAAGCCCCATAGTTGGCATAAAATATAGGTGCCCTTTCACCACCATAGCCACCCCATGGCACCCCTTGGGTTGCGCCAATTACCCTTAGCCATAGGATCCCCAACCACCTCCATCTTCCCATCTTAGCCCTCCATTTCAAGAGTCACCTTAACCCCCCATCCTACCCTATAAAAAGACCACTACCCACCACCATTCAATCCATCCTTGGCTAGCAAATTCACTCTCATATTCTACCTAGAGCCCACGCCCAAGAGAGAAGAAGAAGAAGAAGAAGATTAAGGGGATATTCTGTCCCCTTGGTGCCTTCCCCTCTTCCCTTCTCTCTTGAGCCACGCCAGCCAAAGGAGAAGCCAGGAAAGGAAGATCTTTGGATGAGATCTTAAAGGTGGTCCACTCCACCTTGGAGGAGCTTTTGAGGGTGGCGCACACCCACCCCTTGGAGGAGAACATTGAAGGTGGTAGCATCCACCTTGGAGGAGCTCTCAAGGAAGGAGAAGAAGGAGGCTCTCTTTTCAAGCCAAGGAGTAGCTAGGCTTGGAGCAAGAAGACTCCCTTCTTCACCAAATTTTGCAAGAGGATTTGTGTTTCTTTTATTGCTTTTAGATTTTTTTCATTTCTAGTAGAAGCATTCCTCTACTTGTCTTGGAAAAGAACACAAATTCTAGTTAATCAAATTGCATTCTTTTTACTTTCTATTGCAATTGTTGTTTTGGTTCTAGCACTTGTTTCACCTCTTCTTCCTAATTACTCTAGGCCTCCACTTGCCTAGAGTGAGCTTAGGAAGAGGATATATCTACCTCTTAAGTTTTAATTAAGTAATTATAGGTGTTATTACTTCCCGCTATAATTCGCATTTTGCCCTCGTCTTTTCAAAACAAAAAAAATTACATATTTAAAATACCAAAAAAGAAAGTTGAGATCTATTTTGTAAGTAAGAGAATTAATTTTGCAAACATTTGGCCTCTTTGGACGACCCTAGATACTCCCCCTATCTATGATATAAATTAAAAGCGTATGCGAATTCGCATGTTACAACGACATTAAAAACCCGCTTTTACAAATCACGCATATTTCGATCACTTTTCAACTCGTTCTTTGTCTGTTTCATGGATATTTTATCTCTGTCAGCCAAATTAGCGTTCACCGGAGCTCCAGCAAGCTTCGGCGAACCAAACTTAAGTCTCAACCTTCCAAACTATCTCTGAAGCTCCAGATCAAGTCAACTTGATTTCAAGATTAATTCTAAGCATTTGGACTTGTGTTTTGATGTTTATCATTCCTAGGTGATCATTGTCTTCTCCAACTCCGGTAGAGTTAGAGAGATGCAACCAATGAAGGATAGAGCACGAAAATAGGTTCATAAGCAAGAGTAGAACCTTTAGAACCTACTCTAGACTTCACTTAGGTCTTGAAATCTTTGATTCTCTCTGTCGAAGTCACCACTTTCAGAGTTTAGGCAACAAGATCTGACAGCATCCAAGGAGTGCCCAAACCAAATTTTGAGGCATGTAATTGATTTCTTAGATGGAAATTAGTCCATCTGAGTAGTTCATTTGAATCAGTGAGCTCTAAATCTAAAAGTCAACATTTTAGCTCCATAGGTCAACTTTGAGCTCAATTTAAGGTTAAAGTGTTTCCAGAATTAATAGGTGAACTAAGTTCCTAATTTGATTGAATTTCATTAAGCTTATAATGTAATTTGATTTTCTATCCAGTTTGGGTTCCAAAAGGAACCCAACACTGATCTTGGTTTTCTTAACGAGATTTGAGCTCAAATCCTTAATAGATCAGTCCCACTTGACCTCTTTGTTCTATCCAGATCCTTTTCAACTAATCTAATCTCTCTGCTAAGCTAATTCAAGCTTTAATCAGAGCTTTGAACCTTGAGAACGTAGCTCTGAAGCTTCTACAGCTACTAAAGCCTTCCTCTACCTCTACCTCTCTCTTAATCCCTGCGAAAAACCTCTCTGAAGCTTCCTAGATCCTCAATTGAGGGTATTAACTCATCTGCAGGTCATTTGACCTGAAAGATTTCTCTTTTGAGCTCATTTCAGCCATGGCAAAACAACCATGTTTATCCTTCAAATTTCTAGATTAGATGAGATCAAAACACCAAATTGGTGTTAAAATCAAGTTGCTAAAATCAATAGCTTTCAATCAAGCTATTATATGCTCGATTTGGTTAAGTGAGTCGCTCGGAATCGTTATCTGAAGTCGCCAGTGAGAACGCAGCTATGCAAAGGAAGGACTAACTCTGTTGGTCCCACATCGGGTGCGTATGGGCAAGCGACTTGGTATATTATGAAATCACTCAGAATGTTAGCGTTGGGTGCACATATCCCTTCTATTCTCTGAGCATCTTCTGAGCGCGTACCTACGCACGTGCATGTGCGTATGCAGGTGTGTGTGTGCACACCTGTGTGTGCGTGGCCCTGGGTGGCCGTGAGCGTGTGAGCCTGATGAGCCTAGTATTATGCAATGCAAAAATATTAAAATCCACCATTAAATGAACTAGGCTTGGGCCTAGTAGGGTCTGCTCTTTCCCTCTTGCAGGCGCTGTGTATCCTCAAAAGTCCTACGGTGCCCACTAATGAAATTTTTGGTTGAGTGTTAAAAAAATGGGTTAAGGGTTGAGAAAAATGATTAAGTGTGGAGCAAACATGCATGGTAAAGGGAGTGATAAAAAGAAGCTGAGGAAAAGAGTAGAAAAGGAAGAGAAGAGCATAAAAGGCAAGAAGAGAAAAGAGATACGAACTGAGAGGATGACTTAGGTGAAGAAATTAAGGAATAGAAGAAAAGGCTAGGAATTGAGAGAGTTAAAAAAGATCTAAGAGAAAGAGAGAGAAAAGTAAGACAAAATGAGTTAAATGAAGTCAAATTTAAAGAAGAGAGAAGTAGACGTCTTATGCTAGAAATGGAAGTCTAATCTCTATTCTTTTAAGTCATCTAATTTTCTTAGGAGACATCTGATAATCAATGGTTGAAGGCTGAGAGAGAAAATCTTGAGTTTATTTTTAAAAGGCATTTGTATTCACTTGTAAACATTTTCTTCTATGCCTTATTTCATAAGCATTTGATGTAATAATCATTTTCTTTTGTTATACTTTGTAAAATCATTCATGTACACTTCTTTTCATTAATGGAATAGTTGTATGCTTTAATTATTCAAACTTATGTGTAATTGTTCATATGCTTAACATATAACTTAATTATTGATCTAAGTAAATTAGTAAATTATGCATTAGAATTGAAATGGTGAATTAAAATTACATTTATACCTCCTAGTGAACGACCTGGACTCAACCAGTTAAATGAAATTAAATCTAAAATGTTAGGTTAGCTTCACCCTATACTACAATCAATGACAATGATTTAACAATTAAAGTTAACCTAAGTCTATTCTTTTCATGATTAATTAAGACTAATAACCTTAATTAACTGTGTTGAGAATTAAACAATCAGGAAGTAATCGTCAAAGGATTCACCAAAAATTGAGAAGTCATCCATGAAGACCTCAACGTATTTACCTATCATATCGGAGAATATGGCTAGCATGCGCCGCTAAAAGGTGGCAGGTGAGTTGAAAAGCCCAAATGGTATCTTGCGGAACACGTACATACTGTAGGGGAGGGTAAAGGTGATCTTTTCTTGATCTTCGGGATGAATTGCTACCTGATTATATCCAGAGTACCCATCCAGGAAACAGAAAAATCAATTTCCTACCAGTTTCTCAAGAATTTGATCAATGAACAGAAGTGGGAAATGATATTTCTTTGTGGAGGCATTTAATTTTTGATTGTCTATGCAGACTCTCCACGAATTCGCAATACAAGTCGGGATGGTCTCTACAGATTTGATTGTAATCACTGTGAGCCCTACCTTCTTAGGCACAACTTGAATAGGGCTCACCCAGCGGCTGTCTGAGATCGGGTAGATGATTCCAAAGTTTAACCACTTGATAATCTCTTTCTTCATGGCCTCTTAAAGATTCGGATTCAGTCGTCTCTGCATTTCTCTCGATGGTCGTGAGCCTTCTTCGATGTAGATACGATGTGTGCAATAAGAGGGACTTATCCTAGTTAGGTCATCTAGAGTCCATCCGATGGCTCTTCGATGCAGTTGGAGGATAGAAATCAACTTTGTTTCCTGATCAGGTGTGAGTCGGGAATTGATAATCACAGGAAATGTTTGATTGGAACCCAAGAAGACGTACTTTAGATGATCTGGGAGGGGCTATAATTCTAGCACTAGGTTATCAGTAGTAGGTAGGGGTTTGGGATGAACCTCAGAAGATAGGGTGGAAGCTATGGGTAGGTCTAGATCAACTCTAGGCTCCTCTATTTGTGGGTTAAGATCGCCTTGTGGCTGAGGATTGGGGATAATCAGATCTTTCTCTATAATTGGTTCCTCAACCAAAGAACTGATGTTACATACTTCTTTGATCACCCCACAATTTATTCCTTTCTGGGCCTTAAAGATATCAATCCGTAATGTCTTGTTCCTGAATTTTAACTAGATCTGGTCCTCTTCACAATTGATATTCGTCCTACTGGCGGCTAGGAATGGTCACTTGTTCGTTTGAAAGTGAAAACGGGTTTGTAAATATCGCATTGCAGTATAGGTGAAATCACTTCGAAGAACAAATAAGAATTTATTACTCGAAAAATTAAGAATCCGTGGTCGAACACGGAGAGAAAATTGGTATTTAAAAACTAAGAGCACAATCTCAACTTGATAAAATTTGATGTTCAACAATTTATGAAACAATAGAATGAAGTTCAATGTATATAAATGCTAAAGAGATGAATAGGGATGTAAAAAGAACTAGAATTAATCTCTATCTCTCTTCTTTCTTCTTCTTCTAAGGTCCCATTCTTTCTCTTCCTTTTCTTTCTTCGCTAACGTCTTCTTCTTTCTTCTTCTCTTTTCTTCCTTCTCTGATTTCTTTCCTTCTTTGTCTTTTGCCTTCTTTCCTCTCTGTCTTGAGCATCTTTCTTCTCTTCTTTGTCTGTGGCCTTATTTCTTTCCTTCTCTATCTTCAGCTTTCTTTTCTCTCTGCAGCTCCTTCCTTCTCTTCTTCCTTCAGCTGTGCCTTCCTTCCTTTAGCTCCTTCTCCTTCAGCCTCTGATTTCCTTCTTCAGATCTGCCTTCAAGTCTTTAACTTCCTTCCTTAGCCTCTTTCTTTTCTGCAGCTCCTTCCCTCAGCTTCCCTTCCTTTCTCTTCCTACACAGAAGTGCAAAACCTACCCCTACCATCCCCTGCGTATGCTCTCTCTCTTTTTCTCTCTTAAGTTCGCTCTCCCAGAGCCAATCGGGTATACAGGTAGGGTCAAGCGCACCTGGGTCTAGGCACATCGACGTGGGTGGTGCGCGAGTAGTGCAGGGTTATTGGGTCTGGCAGCCAGGTCTGCGTAGCGTGGGTCATGGACGAGGCGGGTGATCAAGCGAGGGGACCTCACCTCATGATCGGAGGCAACAAGCGGATATCACAAAATCAATTTAAGTCGCTTACTTGCGCTAAAAGTTACCGAGGTGGGACTAAAGTCCCACCCGCTTCTTCGCGTGCCCGCAGGGAGAATGCCTGCTCAATTGCTATAGCTGCAGATGGTGTGGGCTTCGATTACTGGGTGCGAAGGGATCGTGAGATAGTTTTGCGCACCTGGGGCTCTACTTCCTGGAGCGTCTTGACCTGGAGCAAGCTTGCAAGCAAGCTTTACTCCTACTCCAATGGCGGCAGGGGGTTGAACCTACAAACCATGAATACAACCTCGCGGCCCTGTCAAAGCACGTAGGTAGCTTCGTCGTGACACGGTGAAGGTGGTGCGGTGGGTGGCGTGGCGCAGAATGGCCTAGGCATGCGTGCCTAGGTCGGACTGTGGCCGTGAAAGTGCATGTGTTCGGGGAGGCATGGGGTGCGTGTGGTGGTTAGTGAAGGGGTAAGTGATGATTAGTGGATGATCATGAAGCTTCTGAGGTCGGTGGCGAGGCATGTGGGTGCGTGGAGAGATGGATGCGCCTTCACAGGTGGTCGACCGAAGATGAGGAAGACGAAGGTGGTCTCTAGCTATCGAGGGGGGTTTGTGAAATAAAAAGGGGGAAAGTGAAAGGTAGGGAGAGAGGAACTTAACTGAGGGTATCTGGATGAAGGGGGGATATAGAGGGTGAGCGATGCGTGTTTGCCGTTGTCGGAGACGAAAGCCCTGAGATGAGGAGGCGGCGACGACGAAAGGGTTGAAGATGTGCGTGCAGGTACGGCACGACACGGAAGAGCAAGGCGGAGAAGACTCTACCACTAGTATGGTGGCAGAGTGACGAAAAGAGGGAGGAGAGATTACCGGACCTTGCGGGCTATTTGGCCGGAGATGGGAGAGGAAGAATTTTAGGAAGAATTTTAGGGGTTTCGGCGGCCAAATCAAGCTTGAGATGATCGCCTAGGCCTGGGGCTTCTTTTATAGGCACCGGTAGAGGGCCTTGTGCTTGGAAGACAAGCTTCCAAGCACGAGTTTCCTCGCTGGAGTAGGAAATCCAAGAGATACCTATATCTCTCGAGCGTTCGCACGAGAGATTGGGTGCGAATCAAGGCGTGTGATTAAGTTCACATGGTCGGGAATTCCTTAGAGAATCTCCCTTTCAAATCTGAGAGGGATTCTCTGAGGAAACAAGAACTTCCCTCTTGAATCTTCGCCAAAGTAGGACTCCTCCACTGTAATGGTGGAGGGACCTAATTGCAAAGAGTGGCGAGGAAGATAGCGGGGTTTCTGCAAAGTTTTCAAAAGTTAGGGGTATAAAAGTAATTGGGTGGGCTATTTTGCAAAGTAGGTCAAGGTGACCTCCCCTAGGTCCAAATTTTGGTACAAACCTAATTAGGACCTAAGGAATCCAATGGTGAAGTTGGATTTTAGGTTTGACCATGTTTCATTGGATATTTTGCATAAAAACCCAATCTAGGGTAAATAATTAGCTAGAACCCCTATTTAGGTCAAAATAGGTTCCAAAGGCCAAATTGAAGGTTATAAATCATAGAGGATATTTTTCCATGAATTTTAGAGGGTTTAGTTGATTTTTATCCAAACTCGAACCTTGTTACTTTAAGTGGGTTTGTTTTAAGGTTATAGAATGTCATTTAATTCTCAGATCTCACAATAACCCTTTTCTGATTAAACCATCTTACTTTTCATCTTGTTAAGACCAATTGACTCATGTTTAACCCCTAAGAAATCCTGTTGTTGTCCTGCAATGGTAAAATTACAGTTTTACCCTTTGTTTCTTATTTTCTTCTCAGAATAGTTATTCTTTGAACTAGGCCCTTCTCTTGGTTATGTAGGAGCTTTTGTTCTCTTTTCTAGGTCAAAATGAGCTAGTTAGGGATCATGATGGTGTTCCCATCATACCCCCATGCCTAGCTTTTTCTAGTCCCTTAGCAAAATTTCAAGGTTTTAACTTCTGTTCTAGACCATGAGTTTCTTTCACAATTTATGATAAGTGCTTTTTTTTCTTCTTTTTTTGTGACTAGGTCAGAATGTCAACAGTAGGCCTAGAGGTACTTAAGTACCAACCAAGATCCAGACCTGACCAGCTTTAGCCTCGATCCTCCGCTAAGGATTTTAAGGCTCGCAAGAACTATCCTAGGGTTCGTTGGACTCTGCAGTTAATGCACCCGTGCTTGAGACATATTTTAGCCTTGGTTCAGTTTGCAGTGCATTTTTGTAAGAGAGAGACAGTGGATTTATTTGTTTGAAGAGTTTTCTCTCTCTTTTCTTTTTATTTCTAGCTTCAGATTGGCTTCTCAACACGATTTATATCGGATTCCTTGTTCCCATCATCAATCCTCAAAGGTCCCTGGCAATCGATGCTTCATGATAGCACCACCCATGGCAACCCCTAAAACCCTGGCTTTCGAGATTTCAAGATAATCCCGCCCATGGTGTTCCGTAGCCAAATCCAGACCCTGGCAATCGACATTTCGTGATAATGTCGCCCATGGTATCTAAACCAGCAGAGTGCTTACGTGCCCCTGGTAGGATATGTAAATATCCTAGGAGACAAGCACTGAGGAGACGATATGTTGTTACGCATCTTCGAGGGGAATTTCCCTCCTCTCCACGCCGAAAACTTGTCCAAATCAACTGGTGTTGATCGGCCACACCTAATCTACGCAACTTTTTTTTCTGAATATTTAAACGCTTTTGCGTGATTTTGATAGTTGTGTACTGAACTAGACTGTGTGTGGATTGGGGTGCTTAGATTACCGAGTCCTGCAAACCGAAGGTTAATTAACGAGGTCGAATACTCCCTAAGCCTTAGACCTAATACTTAAGCTTCTCATTTTCCCTAACCTATTGAGAATTATCCAGATCTTAGTGGGTACTTGAAGTTTTTAAGCCTACGAGTCTAGCCCAAAAGGCCTAAGATCAGCGTTCCTACTAATCTCTTTTTGTGTCTCATTAGCACTTTTTTCTATTTTTCTCTTTTTCCTTGATGTGATCTAGAACTTTGGTTAATCCCTTAATTTCTTACTAATGACTATTCTTTTTCTTTTTCATCTTGTGCTCCTTTTTTGTCATTTTGCTCTTTTCCTCATGTTTTGTATAGCCTCAAAAATTTTCTCTCCCTCATCAATTTTTTTGTTCTTTTTCAAGATTTTTTTCATTTTTTTATGTTTTTTGTGATATGAGTTTTCGTAACATTTTGCACTTTTATACCCCCCATGCCTACGATTTGCAATGACCCCATTGTAAATTAGGTGGGTTCGAATTCAGCTTAGTTCATTCATTAGGACAGGTGTTGGGTGGGCGAACGGGTCGAGGTGACTATTGCGAACGATTTCTAGACCCGGGTATGGGTACCTGAGGTGGAGTCGGTTGTTCTAATAGATAAATCCTAAAGTGCAATATGAATTCAGCATAAAAATGTCAAGAAAGGTTTCAGGTTTTTCAAAGAATGACGGGTTGCCTCCCGTTAAGCGTTGAGTTTTATGCCATCAGCTGGGTGCAATGAGCTCAGGGAGAATGGAGGGTAAAGGATATCTCAGCCAAATTTGTATCGGTCACATCAATGAATGATTTGAGTCTCTGACCATTCATGACGAAGGGTTCGGAATCGTGGTTGAGTGGACTGATCTCAATGGCTCCATTTCCAAAGATTTGTCGGACTAAGTAGGGTCCGATCCATTTAGATCGTAGTTTTCCTGGGAATAATTTGAGTCTAGCACCAAAGAGTAGGACCTTTTGACCAGGATGAAAGATCTTTCTAGATATGTACTTGTCATGAAAAGCTTTAACCCACTCTATGTAAATTCGTGAGTTCTCATACGTGTCATGGCATAATTCATCGATCTCTCTCATTTGAAGCTTTCTATGGGTTGCAACCTTAGAAAGATCTAGGTTACAGTTCCGTACTGCCCAATAGGCTTTATGCTCCAATTCGACGGGGAGGTGACATGCCTTTCCGTACACCAGCCTGAAGGGAGACATACCTAATTGGGTCTTGTGGGCGGTCCTATAAGCCCGAAAAGCTTCCGGAAGCCGGGATGACCAATCCTTCCTGTTAGGTCGAACAGTAACCTGGAGAATTTTCTTGATCTCTCGGTTTAATAGCTTAGCTAGACCATTAGTTTGGGTGTGGTAAGGAGTAGAGATTCGCTGCGACACCTCGTATTTAGTCATCAGTGACCTAAACTAAGCATTTGTGAAATGGGTCCCTCCATCGAAAATTATTGCACGTGGAACCCCGAACCATAAGATGTTTTGGTGAATGAACTTGATAACAACTTTGTGATCATTGGTTCGGGTCGGAATGGCTTCTATTCATTTGGACACATAGTCAACAGCGAGTAAAATGTATTTGAAGCCATCCGAGATAGGGAAGGGTCCCATAAAATCAATCCCCAAATGTCAAAAATTTCGCATACCAGAATCGGCTGTAAAGGCATCATATCTCAATGGCTCATGTTGCCCAAGGTTTGGCAACGGGTACATGCCTTACGGTGACTGTATGCATCCCTAAAAATTGTGGGCCAGTAAAAGCCATACTGGAGGACTTTTGCTACGATTTTATGTCCTGAAAAGTGTCCACCGCATGCCTGGTCATGGTAAAAAGAGAGTATGCCTTTGAATTTCGCTTCTGTGACACATCATCAAATTATTTGATCAGCATCAATGCGGAACAGATATGGGTCTTCCCACAGGTAATATTTGGCATCGGAAAGCAATTTGTCCTTCTTGGCCTTCGGCCAATCGAACGGGATCTGATGTGATGCCAAGTAGTTTACTATGTCAGCAAACCATGGAGGCCCTATATTGATAGTCAAAAGGTGCTCATCAGGAAATTATTCCGTGATGGGTCTAAAAGGGTCAATGATCTCAGAAGGAAGGCAAGACAAGTGATCAGCTACCACGTTCTGTTTTCCTGCTTTGTCATGAATCTCTAGGTCGAATTCTTGCAACAGTAAGATCCAGCGGATTAATCGAGGTTTCGCGTTCTTCTTTGCAAGGAGATGCCTCACAGCTGTGTGATCCGAGTAGATGATAACATGGGAACCCAGGAGGTAAGATCTGAATTTTTCTAGGGCAAATACTACGGCCAACAGTTCTTTCTAAGTAACTGTGTAGTTACGTTGAGCCTCGTCAAGTGTTTTGCTAGCATAGTAAATGACCATGGGTTTATCATCAATTTTCTACCCCAAAATCACTCCTACAGCGAAGTCAGATGCATCGCACATGATCTCAAAGGGTTGAGACCAATCAGGGGACTGTAGGATCGGGGCTTAGGTAACCCTGTCACAAAGGATCTCAAATGCTTGAGTGCATTCCTTGGAGATTTTGAAAGGTACATCCTTGGATAGAAGAGTAGTTAGGGGGTGCACGATTTTCGGAAAGTCAGGGATAAATCGACTGTAAAAACTGACGTGCCCCAGAAAAGATCGGATGTCCTTGATCGAGCTAGGCATAGGGAGTTTGGAAATTAGCTTTACCTTGACTCAATCAACCTTGATGCCTTTTTTTGAAATCAGATGTCCCAGGACGATTCCCTCAGGCACCATGAAATGGCTCTTTTCCCAAGAAAGAACTAGATTCACGTCAATGCACCGCCTGAGTATTTGGACCAAGTGCTGGAGGCAATCGTCAAATGATGCTCCAAATATTGAAAAGTCATTGGTTGTGTCGTGTTTCGCATGTTAGAAATAGGGGTTACAAGTAACCCATCGTCGTAGTTGCAAAACACGTCGATCAGATAAAATTTATATCGAAACTCCAAGGGAGTCCTGGGTCGAACACAGGGAGGCGACATTTACTTTACTTGAAAACCGCACTTTGTTTTGTTTCTTTTTTGTATTTTGGGGTTTTATTATTTTTTTGTATTTTTGAAATAAAAGACAAGTAAATGATTTACAAGATAGAGATGTGGAACGAAAATGGTATATATATATATCAATCCAATGTCTATTACAATCTACTATGAAAGCATAAAAAGAGAGGGAGGTGAGAGGAAATCTCCCGAATTGGCTGTTCGGCGAGACAACGGCGCCTGGCGGAAGCTCGGACGAAGGAGGTGAGGAGAGGGACGATGGAGGTGAGATGCTAGAGGACGTCTTGTTGAGGAAAGCTTCGACATGGCTACGGAATGGAGGTGAGAAGGCGGAGGTGATATGCTACCGGAATGGAGGTGGGAAGACAGTTCCAAGGTGAGCTATGAAGGGAGATGGGAAATTGGAGGTGTATTTGGTGGGGCAGAGGTTCACTACACTAATAGGCACCTTGGGAGCTTGAGAACAAGATCTAATGGAGCGTTGGTAGGCTTGTTAGAGCTTGGGAGTAGGTAGAGATGGCTTGGAAGGGAGGGGGTGTAGGTCCTTTTATAGTGGTGGAGAAGAGGCAAAAATCGGTATGGGACCATTAGTGACATCTAGGCAGTCGCTGGAAACGTCGCTGTAGGCACCTCATGCCCGCTGGCACCCACAGCTGGCTTTGCTGGCATGCGATGAATTACCGACGGCTGTAAGCGTCCACTTTAAGTTCAGCTCATGCGTTGCTGTAGTCCACCTCATGCTGTGCTGGCACCGCTCCAGCCTTGCCGCGCACGTGCGTGCACCTGCACACCCGCGCGTGCATCAGCGCTGCTGCGCATGTGCGATGCTACGTGAGTGTGCTAGCGGCCTGGGTTGCGCCACATGGCGCAGTCTGGGCCGTCCATCTTCTTCGTGTTGTAAGGGCAGCTACAGAGGTCGGATTGAGTAGATTTTTGCACCGTTAGGTTGCGATCGTTGACCCGAATCCATCCGCATGGTCGGATTTATCAGTTGAAGCTCTGAATTATGTCTCCTAGTCCCTTGGTCGTTGATCTTCCTTGGACTACATATGGTGCTACGGAACTCCGATCGAGGCGATTTCAGAGGCATTGGACTCCAATCATCGTCTTGATTAGATCCGTACGGTCGGATCGTCAATCCGAGGCTCCGAAATAAATATCCTTCTCTCCTAACCACAAAAAGGATGCAATTAACCTAAATTATATACAACTACTCTAAATGCAGAATGATGCATGCTATGTAATATTTATAACATGAAATGCAAATCTAAGCCTAGGAACATGCATGAATAGGCATTTTACCCTTAATAAATGTGTTTACATTAGTCATCCACGAAGACTTTCAGATAATCACCTACCATATCTGAGAATATGGCAAGCATGCACCGCTGAAAAGTCATGGGTACATTGCAAAGACCGAACGCCATCCTTCGGAATGCGTACGTCTACGTTTCGAAGGGGCAAGTGAAAGTGGTCTTTTCTTGGTCCTCAGGATGGATTGCCACTTGGTTATAACTGGAGTACCCGTCAAGAAAGCAAAAGAACCTATTTCCTGCTAGTTTCTCGAGGATCTGATCAATAAATGGTAGTGGGAAATGATCCTTCTTCGTGGAGGAATTGAGTCTTCTGCAATCAATGCACACTCCACGAATTAGCTACATGGGTCGGTATGACCTCTCCAGTTTCAGTCGTAATGACGGTGAGTCCTACCTTCTTAGGCACAACCTGGATTGGACTCATCGACCAACTGTCGAAGATCAGGTAGATGATCCCTGCATCTAACCACTTAATGATCTCCTTTTTCACGACCTCCTGCAGATTAGGGTTCAAACGTCTCTGCATATCTCGTGAAGGTCGTGCTCCCTCTTCGGTGTAGATTCGATGTGTGCAATAAGAGGGGCTTATGCCAGTCAAGTCATTGAGAGTCCATCCAATTGCTCTACAATGTTGCTGGAGAATAGTAACCAGATGGGATTCCTGGTCAGGTGTGAGTATGGAGTTGATAATCATAGGAAACGTCTGATTGGAACCCAAAAATTCGTATTTCAGATGATCGGGAAGGGGCTTGAGTTCCAGGATGGGGTTATCAGTAGCAGCGAGCGATTTAGGGTGTTTGTCAGGAACAAGGGTAGGAGTTATGGGTGTATCTAGATCAGGTTCAGACTCCTCTGTTTGCGGGTTTTGATCTTCTGGTGGTTGATCAGGAATAATTAGGTTGTCCTCAATATGCAGTTCATCAACCACGGCTTTGATATCACATATTTGTTCTATAACACCGCAATTAATCCCTTGTTGGGCCTTAAAGATGTCAATCTTTAGAGTTTGGTTCCCAAATTTTAATTCTATTTGGCCTTCCTCATAGTTTATGTTGGCCCTAGCAGTGGCTAGAAAAGGTCTCCTTAGTATAATCAGTGTATCCCTTGGGTTCTCAGGTGCATCCATATCTAGAACTATAAAATCCACCGGAAAGTAGAAGTCCCGTACCCTAACAATGACATCCTCGAGTATTCCTTTAGGTGACTTGATGGATCGATCGGCTAACTGCAATGTCACCTCTGCTGGTTTAAGCTTAGATTCTTCAAGGTGGTCAAGGAGGGATGTAGGTATTAGGTTTATGGAGACGCCTAGGTCAAACAAGGCTCTATTGAATTAGGTATCACCAATTGTGCATGAGATCATGGGAGTACCTGGGTCTTTAGCCTTAGGTGGGAGTTTGCTCAAGATTACAGAGCTGGCTTGCTTTGACAGTACGATCGGACTCCCACCTTTGGTTCGCGGCTTACGCTTGGGTGTACACACGTCTTTTAGAAATCGTGCGTAAGCCGGTACGAGGCGAATTGCATCCATCAAGGGGATGTTTATCTGGACCTGTTCAAAGAGCTTGACCAGATCCTCCTTAGGAGCCACGGGTTTGGTTATCTTCTGTAACGACCCGGTTCCCGAGTCCCTACGAGACACGAGAACCGGACCGACTCAACTAATCCCAAGACCAAGTCGTCCAACGAGGAAGTAACCAAAAGAGTAGTAAAATAAACCACATTCAGCATGAATATAACTAACAGTAAGAAAGTACAGCAGTAAGGAAAGAAACTACCACAGTATGTACCACCACAACAGTAGAACAACATTCACAATATAATTTGAACTGCAGGTAAAGAAAGTACAGTGGAAACAAGAACTACTAACTACAACGTAACAAAAAGAGGTACAAGAGACAGTGGTAACTCTACTGGACCCTACTCAACCCAGCGTCCTCTACAGCCGCTAACCCTGGCTACTCAACACCTGGTCCTGAAAAAGGTAACGAGTGTAACACGTCAGCAAAATCCTTAGTAGAGTGGCAACTAAACTAAAGACAACAGTAGAGTGTACAGTAGCTGTTATGTTTGATTACTTTCTTTATTCACATCTTTCAATTGTCTCACTATTTCATTTATTCCTCAGATCTTTTTCTTGATCTTAAATGTTCCTCGTGGGAACGATCTTGATTGCAGTCTTTTCCAAAAAGTAGAAGTAGCACATGGTGCTCTCCTGGTCGGGAGAGTCCCCCGTGGTGATCCTACCCTCAGTCAACCACCCCAAGGTCACTGACAGACGTACCAGTGACTACGGCACGCGCGATAAACGCACAGGTAGCTAACCCGTACTGGCACGCGGTCAGTCGTTTCCATTAACGGGTGCGCCCAAAGCACAGCACGGAACCAGTCCAGGGCAGAGCCCTCTCAGTAACAGGGGTCCAAACCCTCCACAGTAACCAAACCGGGGCCTTGCCCCTCCACAGTCCGCGCACCCTCGCCTGACTTCCCTGGTTTGCCCCAGCGGGCCTAACAAGTCGGTGTGGGAGGCTAGCAAAACCCCGGGGCCGGTGGGGTAGCAAGTACCTCCCTACACTAGTAGCTCTCCTCGATACTATGTATGCAAGGGCCAGCAAGTCGGTACAGAGTGGCCAGTCCCAGCCCCGGGTCCCTGGGGCGGCTGGCTCCGCTCTGCACTAAACAGGGGGACAGTCGCTCTCCTTGGTACTCCGTACTCAAGGGCCAGCTCACTTCCCCAATACTATTCCATTCACTTTCCAGGGGTTCTACTCCTACTTCCCCGTAGGGTTCCATCCTTTTTACTCAAACGTCCAGGTTTCACTTTCCAGTTTCACATTCTTACAATCCATGTTCTCAACCACGTTATTTATTCACAACAGGCAGCTGTTAATTCAAATTACAGGCAGCTTTATATCTCTTTCCATTTTCGAAGACTACAGTATTATACATTCCACTAGTTTTCCCATCCTAGGATTCATGCCATATCCTAGGATCTATCATACAATCTAGTTTTCCAGCCCTAGGATTCATGCAACACCTAGTAGCTATCATTCCATCTATTTCTCATTCCTAGGATTCATGCCATGTCCTAGGTTCTATTTATGGTTCCATAATTTAACAGATTTTATTAATAACTTAAAGCCACTCTACCAGGTACAACGGGAGAAATGGGGGCGTGGTCGGGAATCCCGCGTGCCTCCGCGACCCCCGAGACTACAACGGAATGGGGTCCTATCACAAGGATCAAACACAAGGAGTATCTCAAAACAGTGTATAGCTACTGTAGACGAGTAGAGGAATTAATTCCAAAAAGAACGCAACTCGAATCGTGGAAAACGGAACCCGAACGGGCCCTAAACGGGTCGAAAACGACGAAACTATGTAAAATCAGACGTCTGGAACTTCTTCCAGACGTCTTAAAAAGTGGATCAGAGAATTACCTTGTTCAGCGTGGTTTCCCAGACATCCAGAAGTCTGTGGGGACGTCTGGCCTAGATCCCAGACGTCCGATGGTCACCCCGGACGTCTGGAGGTCGCTCCCGCCGTCTGGTACTACAGCCAGACGTCTGATCCGCGTTGGATGGCGAATCGCCGAGCCTGCACACACCCATCTCTCTCCCTCAGTACGGTCAGTCGACAGGAAGGAAGAAGAAGACGGAAAGCTCACCTTTTAGACGTCGACCCCGCCGTCTGGCTATCAGCATAGACGTCTGATTCTGGAAATTTTTCCAGAACTAGGGTGCGACTCGCCCTCCGCTCACGACGCCGCCCGTGTCGCACCTCGTGCGCCTGCTGCTCGAGCCGCAGCAGGCCTCCCGCACCGTTCCACGCTTGCTGCGCTCCCCGCCGGCCGGCCCTGGCAACCCCGGCGAGCTCGACCTCACGGCTGAGCGCAGCTCTCGCACGCAGCACCCCCTCCGCACTCACTGCAGCCGTCGCCGCCGCAGCAACCCCACGCCCGCTCTGGCGCTTGCTCACTGGAAGAAGAAGAGGAAAGGGGTGGAGGCGACGGAAGCGAGGGGAGGTGTGGTCTTTTTAAGGCCGCGCGAGGAGGAGAGAGAGGGAGCACGGTAGCGGCGTCGGCAACGGCGTCTGGTCCGACGTCTGGGCCACCTCCCAGAAGTCTTAAAAGACGTCTGGGGCATGCGTTCATAACAATATAACAAACTCAAAGGAAGTTTCGTCCCCGAAACTTGCGCCAACTAGGGTGCGGGAAAAGATGTCCAATTAACCATAACAAACTCGAAGAGGACCGAAGTCGGTCCGAAAGACGTACCCGCGAGAAGCTCCGGGTACCGCTTCTGCATTGCCGCCTCAGGCTCCCAGGTAGCCTTCTCGTACCGCTAGCTTCTCCACAAAACCTTTACCAGGGGTACTTGCTTTCGTCTCAAACTGCGGACGGCTCGGTCTAGGATCTGCACTGGCCGCTCGGGGTAGGTCAGGTCGTCGCCCACCTCGACGCTCTCGTGACTCAGTACATGACTGGAATCGGCTAGGTACTTCCTGAGGTTGGACACGTGGAACACGTCGTGCACACCAGAAAGCTGCGGGGGAAGGGCAAGCCGGTAAGCAACAGGTCCAACCTGCTCTAGGACCTCAAAGGGCCCCACAAACCTCGGCGCGAGCTTCCCTCTCACCCCAAACCGCTGTAAGCCCTTCATGGGTGAGACACGAAGGAAGACGTGGTCCCCAACCTCAAACTGCACCTCTCTGCGTCTCCGATCTGCGTAGCTCTTCTGTCTGCTCCTGACAGTGCGGAGTCGTCTGTGGATCTACCCGACTACCTCCTGACTCTGCCGGATCAACCTGGGGCCAACCTCCCACTTGGTCCCCACCTCAACCCAACTCAAGGGTGCCGTACACTTCCGTCCGTACAAAGCCTCGTAGGGAGCCATGCCGATGCTCGAGTGATAACTGTTGTTGTAAGAAAATTCTGCCAGGGGCAGGTGCTCCTCCCAAGAGCCCCTCCAGTCCAGTACACAGGCACGCAAAAGGTCCTCAAGTGTCTATATCGTGCGCTCAGATTGTCCATCCATCTGGGAGTGGTAAGCCGTGCTAAACCTCAACCTCGTCCCCAAGGCCTGCAGAAACTCAGCCCAAAACTGGGACATAAAGCGGGTATCCCGGTCGGATACGATCTCTCGCGGAACTCCGTGTAGTCGTACCACATCACGGATATACCTCTCTGCCAACTGTGCTGGTCCCAAAGTGACTTAGATCGCAAGAATCGCGCCGTCTTCATCAGTCTATCCACTATTACCCAGACTGCGTCGTGTCCCCGCTGGGTAATAGGTAAGCCCACCACCAAGTCCATGGTGATGCTCTCCCACTTGCACTCTGGCACTGAAAGCGGCTGGAGCGGCCCTGCAGGCCTCTGATGCTTGGCTTTCACCTGCTGGCACACTAAGCACTGCTGCACGAACTCACCCACATCCCGCTTCATCCGTCTCCACCAAAACTCGCGTCTCAAGTCATGGTACATTTTCGTGTTTCCGGGATGTATGGTGAATCTGGAACCGTGTGCCCCAGTCAGGAGCTCTCTCAACAGTTCCTCGTCTCTGGGAACGCACAACCGTCCCCTCAAGCGTAGCACCTGGTCTGTGAAAGAGAAATCCCCTGGGTCTCCTGACAGTACTATGTCGCGCAAAGACTGCAAGTACGGATCGGCCATCTGTCCTGTGATGATGCGGTCTATCAGCTCTGGCTAGTCTGCCGTGTCACCGCCACTGCCCCACAGTACCCTCGTAACTCTAGAGGTCGCCAACTGCCCACCTCCTCCAAAAGGCTCCAACTTTGTAACTGTAGACTGGCCAAGAGTGCGGGCGCCTTACGGCTCAAGGCGTCAGCCACCACATTGGCCTTTCCCGGGTGGTAGGAGATGCTGCAGTCGTAGTCCTTCAGGAGCTCCAACCAACGTCTCTGTCTCATGTTGAGCTCCTTCTGATCAAAAAGGTATCTGAGGCTCTTGTGATCAGTAAAAATCTCGAAGGTCTCACCGTACAAGTATTGCCTCCAGGTCTTCAGCGCGAAGACAACAACTGCCAACTCTAGGTCGTGGGTAGGGTAGGTATGCTCATGGGGCTTCAGTTGTCACGAAGCGTAAGCGACAACGTGACCCCTCTGCATGAGCACACCTCCTAACCCCTGCAAGGAGGCGTCCGTGTACACAACGAACCCACCACTACTGTCAGGGATGGTGAGCACGGGAGCCGAGGTCAACCTCTCCTTCAGCTCCAGAAAACACGCCTCACAGGCGTCTGTCCAAGCGAAAGGCACGTCCTTCCGGGTCAACTGTGTCATAGGACGCGCAATTTGTGAAAATCCTCTGATGAATCGTCTGTAGTAGCCTGCCAGTCCCAGGAAACTGCGAATCTCAGTGATTGAATGCGGTCTCTCCCACCTGAGCACTGCCTCGACCTTGGTACTCTCCAGAGATCACATGACCTAGGAAGGTCACCTCCCTCAACCAGAACTCGCACTTGCTGTATTTGGCGTACAGCCGGCGTCGTCTCAGAGTGTCCAGAACCATCCGCAAGTGCTGTCCGTGCTGTGTCCGATCTCTAGAATAGATGAGTACATCATCTATGAAAACCACCACGAACTGGTCCAAGTACGGTCTAAACACCCGGTTCATCAAGTCCATGAAAGTAGCGGGGGCATTGGTCAGCCCAAATGGCATGACCAAAAACTCGTAGTGTCCGTACCGGGTGCGGAAAGCTGTCTTGGAGACGTCGGTCTCCCTGATCCTCAACTGGTGGTATCCCGACCTCAAGTCGATCTTGGAAAACACCGTGGCACCCCGCAACTGGTCAAACAAGTCATCGATCCTCGGCAGCGGATATCTGTTTTTGATGGTGACCCTATTCAGCTGTCGGTAGTCCAAACAAAGGTGTAAGGTCCCATCCTTCTTCTTCACAAACAGTACCAGGGCTCCCCAGGGAGACGCACTGGGCCTCACGAAACCTTTCTCCAAAAGGTCCTGTAACTGAGACTTGAGCTCTCGTAGCTCAAGCGGTGCCATCCTGTATGGCGCGGTGGAGATGGGGCTGGTCCCTGGTACTAGTGAGATCTCAAACTTGATCTCACGCTCGGGCGGTAGTCCTGGTAACTCGTCTGGAAACACGTCAGGGTACTCTCTGACCACCGGGATGCTCTGGAAGTCTGCCACAGGGCTGGGCCCTGCCACCACACAAGCTAGGAAGCCCTCACACCCCTGGCTCAAAAGTCTCGCCCCCCGAAGTGCCGAAATGCACCTGAAACCTCCACCCACTGGCTGTCCGTGAAACTCGAAAGAAGGCAACTCCGGAATGGAGAAGATGATCTTCCTCTCAAAACAGTCCACCAAGGCGTGGTAAGCGGACAGCCAATCCATCCCCAGAATCACTCCAAAGTCCTCCATCTGTATCATAATCAAGTCAGCTGGTAGGCTATGTCCCCCGACGCTGACCTCGCAATCCGTGTACACCTCCTCAGCTACAAACAGCTGACCACTCGGACCTCTGATTATGAAAGGATTCTCTAACAGTGTATAATCCCTGTCTAAACTAACTGTGAAACTGGCTGCGACAAACGAGTGCGTAGCGCCGGAATCGAAAAGCGTGTAACGAGTATGCTGGAAACTGAAACCATACCTGCTGCCACCGATCCCGAAGCTCTGGCGTCCCTGTGTGTGAGGGCGTTGATACGCCCCTCAGCTCTAGGTGCAGACGAAGTAGCCACACTTTGTGTCAGACGGGTAGGTGCTCGCCAGTACCCTCCTCGCTACTGCTGTCCTCCTCCTCGCGGCTTGGAACCGCGGCCTCCTGCGCGCCCTCCAGTGCTCTGCACGGGGAGTATCTGCTGACCTCTTGCCCTAGACGGGCAATCCCTCCTGATGTGGCCCAGCTGGCCACACTGGTAGCAGAGGGGAACCCGACTCCCTCCCTCAGTGGGTCCCTACTGTCGGCTAGGCGGGGGTCCGGTGCTGGCGACTGGCCCTGTTGAGGGCCCCCAAAGGACACTGATGGCCCTGCACAACGTGACGGCTCTCCTACGGACGCCACGTGTCTCCGTTCTCGCCGGCCCTGTGAAAAGTCTGGCTGGAAGGGCCTCTTCCGCCCGCCGTCGGTGTCTCGCGTGGACGGGTTGGTCTCCTCGTAAGTCATAGCTGCCTCTACCACCCTCGAAAATGTAGGCAGCTTCAGGGGTTTGACATACCCCCAGATCGCAGGCCGGAGCCCCTCGGTGAACCTCCAAAGGCGCTCCTCCTCAGTGGCTACCGCTGTCGCTGCAAAGCGGGATAGCTCCAAGAAATGCGTGCGGTACGCGCTCACAGTCATCGTCCCTTGGCGGAGAGTGTGGAACTCCCGCCTCCTCTGGTCCTGCCACGTCTGGGGAAAGTACTGCTCGCAGAAGACGGTGACAAACTGGTCCCACGTCGGCTCGTCCCTCTCCTGTCCCCGGACCGCCCTCCACCACCGGTGTGCCGCACTCTCCAGCTGGTACGTGGCAAAGGCCACGCGGTACTCCACCGGGGGGCGAAGGGTGTCGAAGATCTTCTCCAGCTGCTCAAGCCAGTCCTCTGCCTCGGTCGGGCCCTCATCCCCCTTGAAGGAGGGGGGCTTCAGCTTCCGGAACTGTCCGAAAAGCTCGAAATGGCGCTGTAGGGGGGGTGTTGGTGCACCTCGAGGCGAAGGTGCCTCGTGTACAGAAGTGTCGGAGGAAGGTGGCGGCGGCAGCGGCCCATCCCCTCCCTCGTGTCCAGCGCCGTGTCTGTCGCATGGTCCCACAGAGGACTCCCCCTCTACAGCCCCAGGAGGAGGTGCTCGGGGCGGTGGGTGGAGCTCCTCTCGTACAATGTCTCGTATCAGTCTGGCGAGTCCTGGGCCTGGATGCCCGGGAGTGGTGGCTAGTCCACAGAGACGTCAACAACAGCACGTCCACCTCGCCTACCTCGTCCTCGGCAGCGCCCGCAGCCAGTCTCGCCAGTCCCGCGACGAGGCATCTCCTGTAAGGAGATGCGAAACAAAATGGACAAACGTCAAAACAAATGGTACCTAACGAAACTTCTAAGAGCTCATGTCAAGAGATATGTTGTGGTGGCTACTCTAGTTATAAACATGTGAATTGGTTATTCTGCAGTCAGTTGATTCACTTCTCGGGACGACCTTGCTCTGATACCATCTTGTAACGACTCGGTTCCGGAGTCCCTACGAGACACGAGAACCGGACCGACTCAACTAATCCCAAGACCTAGTTGTCCAACGAGGAAGTAACCAAAAAAGCAGTAAAATAAACCACATTCAACATGAATATAACTAACAGTAAGAAAGTACAGCAGTAAGGAAAGAAACTACCACAGTATGTACCACCACAACAGTAGAACAACATTCATAATATAATTTGAACTGCAGGTAAAGAAAGTACAGCGGAAACAAGAACTACTCACTACAACATAACAAAAAGAGGTACAAGAGACAGTGGTAACTCTACTGGACCCTACTCGGCCCAACGTCCTCTGCAGCCGCTGACCCTGGCTGCTCAACACCTGGTCCTGAAAAAGGTAACGAGTGTAACACGTCAGCAAAACACTGAGTAGAGTGGCAACTAAACTAAAGACAGCAGTAGAGTGTACAGTAGCTGTTATGTTCGATTACTTTCTTTATTCACATCTTTCAATTGTCTCACTATTTCATTTATTCCTCAGATCTTTTTCTTGATCTTGAATGTTCCTCGTGGGAACGATCTTGATTGCAGTCTTTTCCAAAAAGTAGAAATAGCACGTCGTGCTCTCCTGGCCGGGAGAGTCCCCCGTGGTGATCCTACCCTCAGTCAACCACCCCAAGGTCACTGACAGACGTAACGGTGACTACTGCACGCGCGATAAATGCACAGGTAGCTAACCTGTACTGGCACGCGGTCAGTCGTTTCCGTTAACGGGTGCGCCCAAAGCACAGCACGGAACCAGTCCAGGGTAGAGCCCTCTTAGTAACAGGGGTCCAACCCCTCCACAGTAACCAAACCGGGGCCTTGCCCCTCCACAGTCCGCGCACCCTCGCTTGACTACCCTGGTTTGCCCCAGCGGGCCTAACAAGTCGGTGTGGGAGGCTAGCAGAACCCCGGGGCCCGTGGGGTAGCTAGTACCTCCCTACACTAGTATCTCTCCTCGGTACTACGTACGCGAGGGCTAGCAAGTCGGTACAGAGTGGCCAGTCCTAACCCCGGGTCCCTGGGGCGGCTGGCTCCGCTCTGCACTAAACAGGGGGACAGTCGCTCTCCTTGGTACTCCGTACTCAAGGGCCAGCACACTTCCCCAATACTATTCCATTCACTTTCCAGGGGTTCTACTCCTACTTCCCCGTAGGGTTCCATCCTTTTTACTCAAACGTCCAGGTTTCACTTTCCAGTTTCACATTCTTACAATCCATGTTCTCAACCACGTTATTTATTCACAACAGGCAGCTGTTAATTCAAATTACAGGCATCTTTATATCTCTTTCCGTTTTCCAAGACTACAGTATTATACATTCCACTAGTTTTCCCATCCTAGGATTTATGCCATATCCTAGGATCTATCATACAATCTAGTTTTCCAGCCCTAGGATTCATGCAACACCTAGTAGCTATCATTCCATCTATTTCTCATTCCTAGGATTCATGCCATGTCCTAGGTTCTATTTATGGTTCCACAATTTAACAGATTTTATTAATAACTTAAAGCCACTCTACCAGGTACAACGGGAGAAATGGGGGTGTGGTCGGGAATCCCACGTGCCTCCGCGACCCCCGAGACTGCAACGGAACGGGGTCCTATCACAAGGATCAAACACAAGGAGTATCTCAAAATAGTGTATAGCTACTGTAGACGGGTAGAGGAATTAATTTCGAAAAGAACGCAACTCGAATCGCGGAAAATGGGACCCGAACGGGCCCTAAACGGGTCGAAAACGACGAAACTGTGTAAAATCAGACGTCTGGAACTTCTTCCAGACGTCTTAAAAAGTGGATCAGAGAATTATCTTGTTCAGCGTGGTTTCCCAGACATCCAGAAGTCTGCGCGGACGTCTGGCCTAGCTCCCAGACGCCCGATGGTCACCCCGGACGTCAGGAGGTCGCTCCCGCCGTCTGGTACTACAGCCAGACGTCTGATCCGCGTTGGATGGCGAATCACCGAGCCTGCGCACACCCATCTCTCTCCCTCGGTACGGTCAGTCGACAGGAAGGAAGAAGAATATGGAAAGCTCACCTTTCAGACGTCGACCCCGCCGTCTGGCTATCAGCACAGATGTCTGATTCTGGAAAATTTTCCCGAACCAGGGCGCGACTCGCCCTCCGCTCGTGACGCCGCCCGCGTCGCACCTCGTGCGCCTGCTGCTCGAGCTGCAGCAGGCCTCCCGCGCCGTTCCACGCCCGCTACGCTCCCCGCCGGCCGGCCCTGGAAGCCTCGGAGAGCTCGACCTCACGGCTGAGCGCCGCTCTCACACGCAGCACCCCCTCCGCGCTCACTGCGGCCGTCGCCGCCGCAGCAACCCCACGCCCGCTCTCGCGCTTGCTCACTGGAAGAAGAAGTGGAAAGGGGTGGAGGCAACGGAAGTGAGGGGAGGCGTGGTCATTTTAAGGCCGCACGAGGAGGAGAGAGAGGGAGCACGGCAGCGGCGTCTGCAGCTGCAGAGAGAATAATAAGCGAATATGCGGTCTGCGCGCTCAGGCACGCAGACGACCCGCGCGTGTCAAAAATAACTAATTTCCAGACATCTGGAAACGATCCCAGACGTCTGGTGAGACGTCTGGATGTGATCCCAGACGTCTAGTCCAACGTCTGGGCCACCTCCCAGACATCTTAAAAGACATCTGGGGCACGCATTCGTAACATCTTCTTTCCCTTGGTCAAGGCCTCGGGAAATGGAACCTTGGTTGGTTCCTTTAGATTAGGTCTAGGTTCTTGATCTAGGATAGGGGTATCCTGGATAACTATCCTAGGGCTTGGGTTACTACTAGGCTTGGAGTGGTTTGGATGAGGTGGGTCTTGAGTTGCTTTACCACTACAGGTTGTTACAGAGTTTAATCCTGCCTGGTCTTGGTTTGGGGTTGGTAAAATAGGTGGTTGTTGTTGAAATCCTGCGTAAGATGTTGAAGCTTCCATCCCGTCAGGTGATGGAGCAGAAGGGGCCTGATCAATCAGATGTGCATGGCCTAGAATTGGGTTCATAACGCGCCTCTGGGTCGGCACGTTAGTTGGATTCAGCGGAGGTTGCAAAGGAAGTGTGCCTGGTTGGCAGGAATTCGCCATTTGGGCGAGTTGATTGTGAACCTCTGTGATCTCGTCATTATGCTGTTTTTGTATTGCCGCATTTATTTTCTGAATGTCAGCCAGTGTTTAAAGGATAAGAGTCATTTGATCTGCTTGGTTTGGCCCAGATTGATAGGTGGGGTTGGGCCGAGGTTGAGGCGGCTGATATGGACAAGGAGCTTGTGGACGAGGTTCATAAGGTGGTCTTTGATTCTGAGAATTTCCCACCCACAGGAAGTTGGGATGATTCTGCCATCCAGGGTTGTAGGTATTGGAGAATGGGTCATTCTGGATGGCGTTGAGGTCCTCGCAAGTCTGAGGAGCCTTAGGAAAGTCAGAGTATGCGTGTTCAGAGTTCCCCCAACTAGAATAGAGTGGATCGGAGGTCCCTTCGGTCCTGGAGTCAAATGGGAGTGGATATGGGTCCATCCCCTGAGAAGATCGGTGATAGATGTTTTGCATAGTTTCCCTCGCAAGAGGTGGCTGTGCAAATGAGTTTTATGTAGAGGTGGCTCGCTGTAGATGCCGAGTCAGGTCGTCCACCTTCTTCTCTATGATATAAACCTTGTCCAACCGACTGGCCATTAGCTCCAAGTCGACGGATGTGGACAGGCCCTACGTCTCATGTGCTCCCCTAAATTCGTCGATGCACGAGCATTCGTTCGATCGAATAAGCCCATGGAGTCATTATTGATGGAGTTCTCGCACATATTCTCAAGAATCTCCCACACCGTGTCCTCATTGACCCATGATGTTTCCTCCGCAGGTTGCATTGATGAATCATCGAATGTCTTCACGGAGTCCATCCCCTGAGAAGATCGGTGATAGATGTTTTGCATAGT
Source organism: Thalassia testudinum (assembly GCA_037157565.1). Taxonomy (NCBI): domain Eukaryota; kingdom Viridiplantae; phylum Streptophyta; class Magnoliopsida; order Alismatales; family Hydrocharitaceae; genus Thalassia; species Thalassia testudinum. The sequence continues at coordinate 64,543,786 of JAZHRO010000054.1, forward strand.
TTCCCTCGCAAGAGGTGGCTGTGCAAATGAGTTTTGCGTAGAGGTGGCTCGCTGTAGATGCCGAGTCAGGTCGTCCACCTTCTTCTCTATGATATAAACCTTGTCCAACGGACTAGCCATTAGCTCCAAGTCGACGGATGTGGAGAGACCCTACGTCTCATGTGCTCCCCTAAATTCGTCGATGCGCGGGCATTCGTTCGATCGAATAAGCCCATGGAGTCATTATTGATGGAGTTCTCGCACATATTCTCAAGAATCTCCCACACCGTGTCCTCATGTTGACCCATGATGTTTCCTCCGCAGGTTGCATTGATGAATAATCGAATGTCTTCACGGAGTCCCTGGTAAAAAGACTGGACTTGTTCCCATTTAGGAACTCCGTGATGGGGAAATTTCGCAAGAATCAATCCCATGCCTCATGAAGAGGTTCTCCTGATTGTTGAGTGAAGTGAGTGATCTGGTGGCGCAAGGCATTCGTCCAGCCAACAGGGAAGAACTTTTTCAAAAATTTGGAGTGGAGTTCGACCCATGTGTTGATCGGACGAGTTTGAGTCTAATACCAATGAGAAGCCTTATCCATGAGGGAGAAAGAAAACATCTTCATGAGTAGAATATCCCGATTTTGTGCATCTAACCCGAAGGTCTAGACCAGATGTTTGAGTTGCTTGATGTGCTGGAAGGGATCCTCGGAGTTAAGCCCATGGAATTTTGGTATGGCATGAATCATAATGGGATTGAGTTCAGAATCAGGACCTCCAGCCGGGACTTGGACTCGAGGCTTGATTGCCACCGCAGCGGGATTATAGTGACCTCGCATCATAGGACGCTACGGCAGGTTTACAAAGTTTCGAAATAGATCATTTAAGTGCTGAAGTTGGTGCTCAAGGTTGTTCTCTTCTTCAATGGGTGTGCCATGATGGAAGAAGAAGGAGAACTCAGTTTTGATGAATCAAAGGAGAGATCTATGTGGTGGGGTTGCTGCACAAACACAGGCGTCGAGGCTTGGCCTCAGCGGGAGTGGATTTCTAAAGGAGGTCTTAAGGATGGTCTTAAGGACCTCCTACCAAACATGCACCGAAGGATGATACCCCTTAGAATGTGCTGGATCCAATCGAGACACCCAAAACATGTTGGGTGATTATAGAGGTTCAGGGCGGATGATACCCCTTAGTCAGAAAGGCCGTCCACCTGAGAAATACCTGGGCAACCAGAGAGGGAGAGTCCCGTAAAGACCCCTACACAGTAGATCATCCCCATGAGTTACAGGGTTTCCCCCACCCGACCTCTCTTGTCACTGAGATTCCAGGTAGACTAGAATGGGGCCCTTGACCTCTTAAGTCTACCTCTTTTAATTAAGATCAAGGTGCTTAGGGTTCTACTTGAACTTTAGATCTTTTTAGTGCAAAAAGTGACCTAATTTCAAGGTTGGTTGACCCAAAGGGTCAACTTCACCTCTTTGTTCCTTTGAGAGCTTTTAGGTCCTTTCTTTTAGGGTTCAAGTGAGTTAAGAGCTTGATTTTCTTACGGTTTCTCTTGGATAAATCTCTTCAAACAAGGCTTAGGCACACCTCCTTTTGAAAATTTTGATTCTTTGCTTAAAAGATGATGTGTCTCTAAAACCCTAGATTGAAATCCATAAGTTGGCTCTATTTGGTCTAATTTAGTTGCCTTAAAGATGGTATCTACGGCTCAATCAAGAAGGTGCTAGCCCTAGTTACCTTAAATGGATGTGCAATTAAAAAATGTGTTGAAATAAAAATCAGGCAACTTTGGTGAATTACTAAATATGGAAGTAGGTAGCCCTAGATTGATTTTTCTTCATTTTCCTTTTTAGATTTTGAGGGGATTAAGAGAAAAGGCTAATGAGAGTTTACCTGTTCCTGGTGTGGTTATTGTGTGGCTGTTTTTCTTTTCTTCCCCTGAAACAATCACAACAAAAGAAAGAGAGTAAGTTAGTACTGAATCAGAGGTTGTGATCAAAGTTTCTAAAATGCTTGTTGCTCCTTGGCAACGGTGCCAAAATGTTCGTTCGAAAGTGAAATCGGGTTTGTAAATATCACGTTGTAGTATAGGTGAAATCACTTCAAAGAACAAATAAGAATTTATTACTCGAAAAATTAAGAATCTGAGGTTGAACATGGGGAACAAATTGGTATTTAAAAACTAAGAGCACAATCTCAACTTGATAAAATTTGATCAATAATTTATGAAACAATAGAATGAAGTTCACTGTATATAAATGCTAAAGAGATGAATAGAGATGTAAAAAGAAATAGAATTAATCTTTGTCTTTCTTCTTTCTTCTTCTAAGGTCCTGTTCTTTCTCTTCCTTTTCTTTCTTCTCTGATGTCTTCTTCTTTCTTCTTCTCTTTTCTTCCTTCTCTGATTTCTTTCCTTATTTGTCTTCTACGTTCTTTCCTCTCTATCTTGAGCTTCTTTCTTCTTCTTTCTTCTCCTCTTTGTTTGTGGCCTTGTTTCTTTCCTTCTCTGCCTTCAGCTTTCTTTTCGCTCTGCGGCTCCTTCCTTCTCTTCTTCTTCCTTCAGCTGTGCCTTCCTTCCTTTTGCTCCTTCTCCTTCAACCTCTGATTTCCTTCTTCAGATCTACGTTCAAGTCTTGAAGTTCCTTCCTTAGCCTCTTTCTTTTTTGCAGCTCCTTCCCTCAACTTCCCTTCTTTCTCTTCCTGCACAGAAGTGCAAAACCTACCCCTACCCTCCCACGCGTAAGCTCTCTCTCTTTTTCTCTCTTAGGTTCGCTCTCCCAGAGCCAATCGGGTATACGGGTCGGGTCAAGCGCACCCGGTCCAGGTGCACCGGCATGGGTGGTGCGCGAGGAGTGTAGGGTTATCGAGTCAAGCAGCTAGGTCCACATAGCGTGGGTCACGGATGAGGCAGGTGATGAGAACCTCATCATGAGCCATAACTAGCTCATTTTGACCCAATACAAAGGATAAAAGCTCCTACATATCTCAAGGAAAAGCTTAACTCAGAGAATTCTGAGTTTGAGAAGAAAACCAGTCATAAGGGGTAAAAGTGCAATTTTACCAGTATAAACTGCATACAGGGTAATTCAAGGACCAAACACAGGTCAAAACAGCTTAATAAGAATAAAAGTGGGATGAGATGATCTAGCAAGGGCTACAGCACTTCCAAGGAACCAAATGATAATCTGTAACCCTAAAACAACCCACTTCAATTCACAAGGTTCGAGGCAAAGTAAAAATAGAATAAACCCTCTAAAATTCATAGAAAAATAATCTCTAGGGTTTAGAACCTTCAATTTGGCCTTTAGAACCCATTTTGACCTACATTGAGAACCATGCCCAATTAATAACTTAATTTGGGTTTTTGCGCAAATTGACCGGTCAAACAAGGTTTAATATGAAAATAAAATTCACCATCAGATTCCTTAGGTCCTAATTAGTCATGTATAAAAACTTGAGCCTAAGAAGAAACCTCCTTGACCGACTTCACACTTTGGTCCTCATATATTTACTCTTTGGCCCTCAACTTTTGAACCCTCGCATTTTGGCCCCTAACTCTCCTTCGTTCTTTGCAATCAGGTCCCTCCTGCAAAACCCTGCCAGCACCATGCTCCGGCGACCTTGCGCGGAGCATGGCGCCGCGCAGGGTGAGGTGAGGGACCTGGCAAGTAAACCGGGGGTGCCCTGCGTCGTCAGCCGTCGCAGGAGCACCCCCCTGGTCATTGTAGGCCACCATACCGGCCGTGCGAACGCACGGACGGTATGGGTTCATGTTCCGACCATTCTCCGGCGAGGGAGACACGTCATCTCCCTCCGCCTTCCTCCCTGCTTCATCCCTATAAATACCCCCCGCCGCTCCACCGACGAGGGCAGCCTGGATCTGACGGAGAAAACCCCCAGCTTTCTTCTCTTCTTTCTCCGGCAGACGCTCACCAGCTCCGGTGGCTTCCTCCCCCTCCACCTCTTCGCTCTGCCGCACTACCAGCAGCAGAGACTTCCTCCCCTGCTCTTCCCGCGCCACGCCGCACCCAGCTGGCGCCTCTCCAGCCCTCTGCTCGCCGCCGCCCCTCTCCCTGAGCATCGTCTTCTCCGGCGACAGTCGATACGACTGTCGCCCTGTTCCTCCCCCTTCGTCCCTGCAAGTAAGTTAGACCTACTCCCCTTCTTCTCCTCTTTCTTTCCCCGCTTTCAATTTAGTCAATTAAACCCTCGACCGCTCCTGTTCACCCTCATCCTCTCCGCCTCCGACCACCCTCCGGCGAGCCGCTCCCATCACCTCAGCGACCCACACGGCTCGCCGACCACCGCAGAACCTCCGCCTCCTCACCCTGATCCTCTTCCGCCCCTCCACTTCCCACCAAACACCCTCTGCAGATCCACCGAACACACCCACTTCCTCGCTCACAGTTTGACCTAGGACGACCTGTTAGCTCCATCTCGCCCCCTGCAGACCCCCTGACCACCTTCGCCGTGCCACGGCGAAGGTCTCCCGCCTGTCTGATTTGGCCGAGAGGCCGTTCTTCTGTGACCAGGTGACTCGCCCGCCGTCGCCATCACTGCGCAGGCAGAGCTGCTTCACCTGCAGGTGCAGGCACGCCTTCGCCCAGGGTTGACTCCCAGGTTGCGCAGGGACTCTCCGCGAAACGTCCCTGGTTCACAGACGGGGCGAAGGCCACGCGGGAAGCCACGATCGCCCACTGCCCCATCCGCGACGCGCGCTCAATTGGGGTGGGACATTTAGTCCCACCTCGGAACCTCTCAGAGGCGCGCGGACGCATAAAGGCAAAAAGTGCCTTATGCTGTCTGCCTCCTGACCACGGGGTGAGGTCCCTCTCACCCGACCCGACCCGGCCTCGTCCGTGACCACGCTCCGCGGACCTGGCCCGACCCGATTAGACTGACCTGCACTCCTCGCCCACCACGCACGCCGGTGGGCCTGGACCCGGGCCTGACCCGAACCCGATTACCCGGTAGCGCTCTGGGAGAGCTTCCGAAGAGTGATTTCAGAGAGAGAGAGATACGCGGGGGAGGGGGGTAGAGTAGGTTTTGCCTCTTGACGAAAAAAAAACTCTGAAGTGTGCAGGCCAAAGAAGAAGAAGCAGACCCGCTGAAGAAGAAGGAGCTGCTGCACTGTAGCAAAGGCATCGTTAAGTCGTCTCAGCACCGGGGCAGACGACGGAAGGTCAGCAGCCAGAGCAGGAAAGAAGACAGGCTGAAGAAGAAGGAAGAGCAACGACCAACGCGAAAGAAGAAGAAGAGAGGTCAAGGCAGAAAACCAAAGAAGAAGAAGAACAAGGAGCTCTGAAGAAAGAAGAACATCACCAACGGAAGAACAGCAGGAAGAAGAAGAAGAGCACCACCATTGCAAGAGAAGAATATCACCTGAACAGAGAGAAAGAAGGAGATCTAAAGAAAGAGAGAAAGAAGAGCACCCCCCTCTGCAGAACAAAGAGAACAACAAATTCTCTCTCTTTATTTTTGTAAAAGAAACATGTATATCTCTAGAATACAACTTGCTCCCTGAGTTCGACCTCGGGAACTCTTTTATTTTTCCGAGTAAAAAAAATTTTTATATGAAACGTTGGTAACAACCGGCTTTACTACAATGTTATAACAAACCCGGTTGCAGCCACGTCTTCATTTTGGCGCCGTTGCCGGGGAGCAACGGCTATTCTAGAGGTAAACATCCCTGTTTCTTTTAAGTTCTGATAATCTCCTCTCTTTTGTGCAGCTACAGGAACTCAAGAAGACAAGCAACCACACAACCACTCCGAAGACAGGTAAAATCTTTTCTCTCACTATTAACCCCTACACTCTAAAGAGGAAGAAAAGAAAAGAACAAGCAACATAGGGCTAACCTGTCTTCCATACTTAGTAACCATAAAAAGTTGCATGTTTTCAACTCATCACTCCTGCACACTATTAAGGGTATTTAAGGGCTAACACATTCTTGCTTGAGCCCTAATTGCCCAACAAAGAGTTAAATGGACCAAGTAGAGCCAACATAAGGTCAAACATTAGGATTTCAGTAGAGACACACCCCTTAATCAAGAATTGAGGAAATCCAAAAGAGGTGTGCCCAAGCCATTGATTGAAAATAATTAACAAGAAAAATCCTAAACAATTGGCTCTCTCTAAACACTTGAACCCTAAAAGACAGGACCCAAAAAGCTCTCAAAGAAAACAAGAGGTAAAGTTGACCCCTTTGGGTTAACCAACCTTAAATTAGGTCACTCTTTGCACTTAAAAAGACTAAAGTTCAAGTGAAACCTTAAGCACCCTGATCTTAAAATTGGTAGACTTAAGAGGTCAAGATCCCCATTCTGGTCTACCTGGAACCGCAGTGACAAGAGAGGTCGGGTGGGGGAAACCCTGTAACCCGTGGGGACGCTCTACCGTGTAGGGGTCTTCGCGGGACTCTCCCTCTCTGGCTGCCCAGGTAATTCTCAGGTGGACGATCTTTCTGATCAAGGGGTCCATCTACCCCGCACCTCTATAGTCACCCAACACATTTTTGGGTGTCTTGATTGGGTCCAGCACCTTCTAAACTTACCTCTCCCAACTGTGCATGTACGGAAGGAGGTCTCTAAGACCACCCTTAAGACCCCCATTAGAAATTCGCTCTCGTCAAGGCCAAGCCTCGACGCCCGTATTTGTGCAGCAACACCCTCACATTATTCTCTCGTCTGATTCAGAACCAAGTTCTTCTTCTTCCCCCATCATGGCTCAGCCAGTTGAGGAAGAAAATAATCTGGAACACCAGCTCCAGCGACTCAATGACCTCTTCCAAAACTTCGTGCACCCACCGCAGCGTCCTATGATGCGGGACCACTACAATCCTGCTGCGGTGGCCATTGAGCCTCGAGTCAGAATCCCGATTGGAGGACCTGATTCCGAACTAAAGCCCAACATGATTCATGCTATACCTAAATTCCATGGGCTTAATTCTGAAGATCCCTTCCAGCACATCAAACAGCTTAAGCATCTGGCCCACACTTTTGGATCAGATGCGCAAAATCGGGATATTCTTCTCATGAAGATGTTCTCCTTTTCTCTTATGGACAAGGCCGCCCATTGGTATCAAACTCAGACCCGGCCGATCAACACTTGGGAAGAACTTCAATCCGAGTTTTTGAAAAAGTTCTTTCCCGTTGGTCGAACCAACGCCTTGCGCCATCAGATTACACACTTCACTCAACAATCAGGAGAACCTCTCCATGAGGCATGGGATCGTTTTCAGGATCTCATGAGGAAGTGCCCCCATCACGGAGTTCCTAAATGGGAACAAGTCCAATCTTTTTACCAGGGACTCCGTGAGGACATCCGCCTTTTCGTCAATGCAACCTGCGGAGGAAACATCATGGGTCAACATGAAGACACCGTATGGGAGATTCTCGAAAACATGTGCGAGAACTCCATCAACAATGACTCCATGGGATTATTCGACAGGACGAATACCCGCGCAGCGACGAATCTTAAGGGAGCACATGAGACGCAGGGCCTGTCCGCATCAGTCGACCTGGAATTAATGGCCAGTTGATTGGACAAGGTCTCAATCATTGAAAAGAAGGTGGATGAGCTGACTCAGCACTTGCAGCGAGCCACCTCTACGCGTAACTCCTTTGCACAACCTCCTTCCACACAGGAGACTGTGCAAAATATCCTCCACCGATCCTCCCCTGGGATGGATCCATATCCATCCCCATCTGATTCTTGGACTGGAAGATCATCCGATCCTTTCTACACCAGCCGGGGGAACTCCATTCCTCCTTTCCCTGATTCTCAGGAGGTTCCTCAGACCTGCGAGGACCTCAACGCCATCCAGAACGACCCATTCTCCAACACTTACAACCCTGGATGGCGAAACCATCCCAATTTTCAGTGGGCGGGAAATCCCCAAACCCAAAGACCACCTTTTCAGTCCCGCCCACAGCCCTCTCATCACTACCAGCCGCCTCAGCCTCGGCCCAACCCTACTTATCCATCAGGGCCAAATCAAGATCAAATGTCCTTAATCCTTCAGACTCTGGCTGACATTCAAAAATCGAATGCGGCCATTCAAAAATAGCACAAGGACGAGCTTACTGAAGTTAAAACTCAGCTGGCCCAGTTGGCAAATTCTCGCCAGCCAGGCACACTCCCTTCCCAACCCCTTCCTAACCCAAATAACGTGCCAACCCAGAAGCGCGTTATGAATCCAAATTTAGGCCACGCTCAATGGATTTATCAGGCCCCCACTGCTCCATCTCCAGACGAGATGGATGCCTCAACTTCTAGTGCGGGATTTCAGCAGCAGCCACCCCTCCTACCAAATCCAAACCAAAATCAGGCCGGATTAAATTCTGTAACAACACGTAGTGGTAAGACAACTCAGGACCCGCATTATCCAAACCACTCCCAGCCTGATAACCATGACCCTAGGATAGTTATCCAAGGTACCGCTGTTCCAGACCCACAACATGGACCTATCCTAGAAGAACCAACCAAGATCCCGTTTCCCGAGGCCCTGACCAAGGGAAAGAAGACCACCAAACCCGTGGCCCCCGAGGAGGACCTGGTCAAGCTCTTTGAGCAGGTCCACATAAACATCCCCTTGATGGATGCAATCCGCCACGTACCAGCTTACGCACGATTTCTAAAGAATATATGTACACCCCAGCGTAAGCCGCGAACCAAGGGAGGGAGCCCAATTGTTCTGTCAGAGCAAGCCAGCTCTGTAATCCTTAGTAGACTCCCACCCAAGGCAAAAGATCCTGGAACTCCCCTGATCTCCTGTAAGATAGGTGGTACCCAATTTGATAGAGCATTGTTAGACTTAGGTGCATCTATAAATCTGATACCCACATCCTTACTTGACCATCTGGAAGAATCTGAGCTGAAACCAACCGAGGTGACATTACAATTAGCAGATCGATCTATAAAGTCACCAAAAGGGATTCTCGAGGATGTTATCGTGAGAGTGCGGGATTTCTATTTTCCAGTGGACTTTATAGTCTTAGACATGGATGCACCTGAGAACCCTAGGGATACACCAATCATTCTAGGGAGACCTTTCTTGGCTACTGCTAGAGCCAACATCAGCTGTGAGGAGGGCCAAATAGAGCTTAAGTTTGGAGATCAAACACTGAAAATTGATATATTTAAGGCCCAACAAGGAATTAATTGCGGCGTCATCGAGCAAATTTGTGACATCAAGACTTTGGTTGATGAATCACACCTCCAAAATGACTTGAGTATGCCTCATCAACCACAGAAGGATCTTGACCCGCAAATAGAGGAGTCAAATCCAGATGTAAACAACTCAGTAACTCCCACCCTTGAACCTCACATCTATACTGAACCACCCGCTGCTGCTGAAAACCCCATCCTTGAACTAAAACCCCTTCCTGCTCATTTGAAATACATCTTTTTGGGTTCTAATCAGACCCTTCCTGTGATCATCAATTCCAACCTCAGTCCTGAACAGGAATCCCGTCTGATTGTTGTCCTCCAGCAACATCGCAGAGCCATCGGATGGACTCTCGATGATTTGACTGGAATAAGTCCCTCTTATTGTACTCATCATATCTATTCAGAAGAGGGCACACGACCTTCTCGTGAAATGCAGAGACGCTTAAACCCCAATCTGCAGGAGGTCGTGAAAAAGGAGATCATCAAGTGGTTAGATGCCGGGATCATCTACCCGATCTCCGATAGTCGTTGGGTGAGCCCAATTCAGGTCGTGCCTAAGAAGGCAGGACTCACCACTATAACGACTGAGACCGGAGAAATCATTCCTACCCGATTAGCCAACTCGTGGAGAGTCTGTATAGATTACCGTCGACTCAATTCCTCCACGAAGAAGGATCATTTCCCACTACCCTTCATTGATCAAATTCTCGAAAAACTAGCGGGAAATAGGTTCTTCTGCTTTCTTGACGGGTACTCCGGTTATAACCAGGTGGCAATCCATCCTGAAGACCAAGAAAAGACCACGTTCACCTGCCCCTTCGGAACATACGCTTTCCGAAGGATGCCTTTCGGTCTTTGCAATGCACCCGCTACTTTTCAGCGATGCATGCTTGCCATATTCTCAGATATGGTAGGTGATTATCTGGAAGTCTTCATGGATGACTTTTCAGTTTTCGGAGCATCATTCGACGATTGCCTCCAACACTTGGTCCAGATACTCAGGCGGTGCATCGACGTGAATTTGGTTCTTTCCTGGGAAAAGAGCCATTTCATGGTGCCTGAGGGAATTGTCCTGGGACACTCAATTTCGGAGAAAGGTATCCAAGTGGATCGAGCTAAGGTTAATCTGATTTCTCACCTTCCTATGCCTAGCTCGATCAGGGACATCCGATCCTTTTTAGGGCATGTCGGTTTTTATCGACGATTTATCCCTGATTTTTCAAAAATCGCACGCCCCCTGACCACTCTTCTCTCCAAGGATGTTCCCTTCGAAATCTCCAAGGAATGCACTCAAGCATTTGAAATCCTACGTGACCGAGTCACCCTAGCCCCGATCCTACAGTCCCCTGATTGGTCTCAACCCTTTGAGATCATGTGTGATGCATCCGACTTCGCTGTAGGAGCGGTTTTGGGGCAGAAAAATGACAAGAAACCTGTGGTCATTTACTACGCCAGCAAAACACTCGATGAGGCTCAGCGTAACTATACAGTTACTGAGAAAGAGCTGCTAGCTGTAGTATTTGCCCTAGAGAAGTTCAGATCATACCTTCTGGGTTCCCATGTCATCATATACTCGGATCACACGGCTGTGAGGCATCTCCTTGCAAAGAAGGACGCGAAACCTCGATTGATCCGATGGATCTTGCTGTTGCAAGAATTTGACCTCGAGATTCGCGATAAAGCGGGAAAACAAAACGTGGTAGCTGATCACTTGTCCCGTCTTCCTTCTGAAATGATAGACCCTTCCGGACCCATCACTGAGCATTTTCCCGATGAGCACCTGCTGACTATTGGTACTAGCCTTCCATGGTTTGCTAATATTGTAAATTACTTGGCATCTCATCAGACCCCGTCCGATTGGCCGAAGGCCAAGAAAGACAAATTACGCTCCGATGCCAAGTATTACATTTGGGAAGACCCGTACCTCTTCCGCATAGGTGCCGATCAGATCATCCGGAGATGTGTCCCGGAAGGGGAAGTCAACAATATCCTCTCTTTCTGCCATGACCAGGCATGCGGTGGCCATTTTGCCGGGCATAAAACCGCATCAAAAGTCCTCCAGTGCGGCTTTTACTGGCCCACACTGTTCAAAGACGCACACAGTCATTGCAAGGCATGCAGTCGTTGCCAGACTTTGGGCAACATGAGCCGTCGTGACATGATGCCTATGCAACCGATTCTAGTATGCGAAATCTTTGATGTTTGGGGGATTGATTTTATGGGCCCCTTTCCTATTTCGGATGGTTTCGAATACATTCTGTTGGCTGTGGACTACGTGTCCAAATGGATCGAAGCCATACCGACCCGAACCTGTGATCACAAAATCGTTCTCAAATTCATTCATCAACACATTTTCTCAAGGTTCGGGATTCCTCGTGCAATAATCTCTGATGGGGGGACCCATTTCACAAATGCTCAGTTTAGGTCACTGATGACCAAATACGGGGTGTCTCACCGAATCTCTACTCCTTACCACCCCCAAACTAATGGTCTAGCTGAGCTGTCGAATCGGGAGATCAAGAAAATCCTGCAGGTCACTGTTCGACCTGACAGGAAGGACTGGTCGTCCCGACTTCCGGAAGCATTGTGGGCCTATAGGACCGCCCACAAGACCCAATTGGGCATGTCTCCCTTTAGATTGGTGTACGGAAAGGCATGCCACCTTCCCGTCGAACTGGAGCATAAAGCCTATTGGGCAGTACGGAACTGTAATCTGGATCTTTCTAAGGCTGGGACCCACAGAAAACTCCAAATCAGCGAGATCGATGAATTGCGCATAGACGCGTACGAGAACTCGCAAATCTACAAGGAGCGGGTTAAAGCCTTCCACGACAAACACATCTCAAGAAAGATCTTTCATCCTGGTCAAAAGGTCCTACTCTTTGATGCCCGACTCAAACTCTTCCCAGGAAAACTGAGATCTAAGTGGGTCGGACCATATTTGGTCCGACAGGTTTTTGGAAATGGAGCAATCGAAATCAGTCCACTCAGCCACGATTCTGAACCTTTCATCGTGAATGGTCAAAGACTCAAGCCGTTCATTGATGTAACTTCTACTGATTTGGCTGAGGCATCTTATATCCTCCGTTCCCCTTGAGCTTATTGCGCCCAGCTGATGGCGTAAAACTCAGCGCTTAACGGGAGGCAGCCCGTCATTCTCTTTGAAAACCTGAAACTTGTTCTGACACCTTTCAGCACTTGAAGTTCACCCTTGTAGACAGCCGACCCCAACTCAGATGTTCGCATCTGAAATTTGAAATCGTCCGCAAAAATTCAACCCGACCCATCCACTCACCCAAATTTCTGTCTTAAGGAATGAACTAAGACCCCCTAGGTTACAATGAGGACATTGCAAATCTTAGGCATGGGGGGGTAGGAAAGTGCAAAAACTTGTAAGAAAAGGTTTCAAACAAAAAATTCACATATGCCAAAAATACCATAAAAATTAAAAAATTTTTCGAAAAAGAATAAGAGGAAAAGAGGAGAAGGAAAATTTTGTGAAGGAGAAAAGAAACAAAATGAAAAAGGAGCACAAAATTATGAGAAAAAGTGATAGTCATTAGTAAGGAACTAAGGAATTAACCTAAGTTCTAGACCTCATTCGAGAAAATAACTGAAAAGTGCACAATGAGATTAGTAAGAATGCAAACCTTAGGCATTCTTGAATAGACTCTTAGTACCCATTAAGATCTGGACACTCCTTAAGAGGTTGAGGAAAATGAAAAGCTGAAGTATTAGGTCTAAGGCTTAGGGAGTATTCGGCCTCGTTAACTAATTTTTGGTTTACGGGACTCAGTAACCTAAGCACCCTAATCTCACACACAGCCTGGTTCAGTAAGCGTAAAAATCAGAATCACGCAGAAGCGTCACAAAAATCTGAAAAGAACATCTAGAATAGGAGCGGCCGATCAACACAAGTTGATTTGGACGAGTTCCCAGCGCGGAGAGGCGGGAAATCCCCTCGAAGATGCGTAACAAAATATCATCTCCTCGGTGCTTGTCTCTTAGGATATTGACATATCCTACGGGGGGCATGTAAGCACTCTGCTGGTTCAGATTCCATGGATGGCATTATCTCGAAATGTCAATTGCCAGGGTCTGGATTCGGCCACGGAATACCATGGATGGGATTATCTCGAAATCTCAATAGCCAGGGTTCCGGGGGTTGCCATGGGCGGTGCTATCTCGAAGCATCGATCGCCAGGAACCCTTGAGGATTGATGATGGGAGCAAGGAATCTGATACAGACCGTGTTGAAAAGCCAATCCTAGGCTAGAACTAAAAAGAAAAAGAGAGAGAAAACTCTCCAAACAGAAAAACTTTCTATCTCTCTCTTACAAAACGCACTGCGAACTGAGCCAGGGCTAAAATCATTTCAAGCACGGGTGCTTTAACCACGAAGTCCAATAAACCTTAGGTTAGTTCTTGTGGGCCTTAAAAACCTTTGCTAAAAGACTGAGGCTAAGGCTAGACAGATTTGGATCTTGACTGGTACTGGAGTACCTTTTAGGCCTATGATCAGCATTCTAACCTAATCTATGAAGGCACTTATCTAAAACTATTGAAAACTTCATGGTCTAGAACAAGGGTTGAAACCTTAAGTTTTTGCTAAGGGACTAGCAAAAGCTAGGCATGGGGGTATGATGAGAACCTCATCATGAGCCATAACTAGCTCATTTTGACCCAATACAAAGGATAAAAGCTCCTACATATCTCAAGGAAAAGCTTAACTCAGAGAATTCTGAGTTTGAGAAGAAAACCAGTCATAAGGGGTAAAAGTGCAATTTTACCAGTATAAACTGCATACAGGGTAATTCAAGGACCAAACACAGGTCAAAACAGCTTAATAAGAATAAAAGTGGGATGAGATGATCTAGCAAGGGCTACAGCACTTCCAAGGAACCAAATGATAATCTGTAACCCTAAAACAACCCACTTCAATTCACAAGGTTCGAGGCAAAGTAAAAATAGAATAAACCCTCTAAAATTCATAGAAAAATAATCTCTAGGGTTTAGAACCTTCAATTTGGCCTTTAGAACCCATTTTGACCTACATTGAGAACCATGCCCAATTAATAACTTAATTTGGGTTTTTGCGTAAATTGACCGGTCAAACAAGGTTTAATATGAAAATAAAATTCACCATCAGATTCCTTAGGTCCTAATTAGTCATGTATAAAAACTTGAGCCTAAGAAGAAACCTCCTTGACCGACTTCACACTTTGGTCCTCATATATTTACTCTTTGGCCCTCAACTTTTGAACCCTCGCATTTTGGCCCCTAACTCTCCTTCGTTCTTTGCAATCAGGTCCCTCCTGCAAAACCCTGCCAGCACCATGCTCCGGCGACCTTGCGCGGAGCATGGCGCCGCGCAGGGTGAGGTGAGGGACCTGGCAAGTAAACCGGGGGTGCCCTGCGTCGTCAGCCGTCGCAGGAGCACCCCCCTGGTCATTGTAGGCCACCATACCGGCCGTGCGAACGCACGGACGGTATGGGTTCATGTTCCGACCATTCTCCGGCGAGGGAGACACGTCGTCTCCCTCCGCCTTCCTCCCTGCTTCATCCCTATAAATACCCCCCGCCGCTCCACCGACGAGGGCAGCCTGGATCTGACGGAGAAAACCCCCAGCTTTCTTCTCTTCTTTCTCCGGCAGACGCTCACCAGCTCCGGCGGCTTCCTCCCCCTCCACCTCTTCGCTCTGCCGCACTACCAGCAGCAGAGACTTCCTCCCCTGCTCTTCCCGCGCCACGCCGCACCCAGCTGGCGCCTCTCCAGCCCTCTGCTCGCCGCCGCCCCTCTCCCTGAGCATCGTCTTCTCCGGCGACAGTCGATACGACTGTCGCCCTGTTCCTCCCCCTTCGTCCCTGCAAGTAAGTTAGACCTACTCCCCTTCTTCTCCTCTTTCTTTCCCCGCTTTCAATTTAGTCAATTAAACCCTCGACCGCTCCTGTTCACCCTCATCCTCTCCGCCTCCGACCACCCTCCGGCGAGCCGCTCCCATCACCTCAGCGACCCACACGGCTCGCCGACCACCGCAGAACCTCCGCCTCCTCACCCTGATCCTCTTCCGCCCCTCCACTTCCCACCAAACACCCTCTGCAGATCCACCGAACACACCCACTTCCTCGCTCACAGTTTGACCTAGGACGACCTGTTAGCTCCATCTCGCCCCCTGCAGACCCCCTGACCACCTTCGCCGTGCCACGGCGAAGGTCTCCCGCCTGTCTGATTTGGCCGAGAGGCCGTTCTTCTGTGACCAGGTGACTCGCCCGCCGTCGCCATCACTGCGCAGGCAGAGCTGCTTCACCTGCAGGTGCAGGCACGCCTTCGCCCAGGGTTGACTCCCAGGTTGCGCAGGGACTCTCCGCGAAACGTCCCTGGTTCACAGACGGGGCGAAGGCCGCGCGGGAAGCCACGATCGCCCACTGCCCCATCCGCGACGCGCGCTCAATTGGGGTGGGACATTTAGTCCCACCTCGGAACCTCTCAGAGGCGCGCGGACGCATAAAGGCAAAAAGTGCCTTATGCTGTCTGCCTCCTGACCACGGGGTGAGGTCCCTCTCACCCGACCCGACCCGGCCTCGTCCGTGACCACGCTCCGCGGACCTGGCCCGACCCGATTAGACTGACCTGCACTCCTCGCCCACCACGCACGCTGGTGGGCCTGGACCCGGGCCTGACCCGAACCCGATTACCCGGTAGCGCTCTGGGAGAGCTTCCGAAGAGTGATTTCAGAGAGAGAGAGATACGCGGGGGAGGGGGGTAGAGTAGGTTTTGCCTCTTGACGAAAAAAAAACTCTAAAGTGTGCAGGCCAAAGAAGAAGAAGCAGACCCGCTGAAGAAGAAGGAGCTGCTGCACTGTAGCAAAGGCATCGTTAAGTCGTCTCAGCACCGGGGCAGACAACGGAAGGTCAGCAGCCAGAGCAGGAAAGAAGACAGGCTGAAGAAGAAGGAAGAGCAACGGCCAACGCGAAAGAAGAAGAAGAGAGGTCAAGGCAGAAAACCAAAGAAGAAGAAGAACAAGGAGCTCTGAAGAAAGAAGAACATCACCAACGGAAGAACAGCAGGAAGAAGAAGAAGAGCACCACCATTGCAAGAGAAGAATATCACCTGAACAGAGAGAAAGAAGGAGATCTAAAG
Organism: Thalassia testudinum; assembly: GCA_037157565.1. Lineage (NCBI taxonomy): Eukaryota > Viridiplantae > Streptophyta > Magnoliopsida > Alismatales > Hydrocharitaceae > Thalassia > Thalassia testudinum. The sequence continues at coordinate 64,560,079 of JAZHRO010000054.1, forward strand.
AAAGAGAGAAAGAAGAGCACCCCCCTCTGCAGAACAAAGAGAACAACAAATTCTCTCTCTTTATTTTTGTAAAAGAAACATGTATATCTCTAGAATACAACTTGCTCCCTGAGTTCGACCTCGGGAACTCTTTTATTTTTCCGAGTAAAAAAAATTTTTATATGAAACGTTGGTAACAACCGGCTTTACTACAATGTTATAACAAACCCGGTTGCAGCCACGTCTTCAGCAGGTGATCGGGCGAGGGGAGCTCACCTCGTGATTGGAGGCAACAAGCGGATATCACAAAATCAATTTAAGTTGCTTACTTGTGCTAAAAGTTACCAAGGTGGGACTAAAGTCCCACCCACTTCTTCACATGCCCGTAGGAAGAATGCCTGCCCAGTTGCTTCAGCTGCAGATGGTGTGGGCTTCGATTACTAGGTGTGAAGGGATCATGAGATAGTTCCACACACCTGGGGCTCTACTTCCAGGAGTGTCGCGACTTGGAGCAAGCTTGCGAGCAACCTTTGCTCCTGCTGTAATGGCGGCAGGGGGTCGAACCTGCAAACCACGAATACGGCCTCGCGGCCCTGTCAAAGCATGTAGGTAGCTTCGCCGTGACACGGCGAAGGTGGTACGGTGGGTGGCATGGTGCAGAATGGCCTAGGCGTGCGTGCCTAGGTCGGACTGTGGCCGTGAAAGTGCGTGTGTTTAGGGAGAGTGTGGGGTGTGTGTGGCAGTCAGTGAAGGGGTGAGTGATGATCAGTGGATGATGGTGAAGCTTCTGCGGTTGGTGGCGAGGTGTGTGGGTGTGTGGAGCGATGGATGCGCCTTTGCCGATGGTCGATCGGAGATGAGGAAGACGAAGGTGGTCTCTGGCTGTTGAGGGGGGTTTTATGAAATAAAAAGGGGGAAAGTAAAAGGTAGGGAGAGAGGAACTTAACTGAGGCTATCTGGACGAAGGGGGGATGCGGAGGGCGAGCGCCACGTGTTTGCCGTTGTCGGAGATGAAAGCCTTGAGATGAGGAGGCAGCGACGACAAGAGGGTTGAAGACGCATGCGCAGGTATGGCACGACGCGAAAGAGTAAGGCGGAGAAGACTCTGCCACTGGTATGCTGGCAGAGCGATGAAAAGAGGGAGGAGAGATTGTTGGAGCTTGCGGGCTATTTGGCCGAAGATGGGAGAGGAAGAATTTTGGGGGTTTCAGTGACCAAATCAAGCTTGAGATGATCGCCTGGGCCTGGGGCTTCTTTTATAGGCACTGGCAGAGGGCCTTATGCTTGGAAGACAAGCTTCTAGCACGGGTTTCCTTGCCAGAGTAGGAAATCCAAGAGATACCCATATCTCTCGAGCATTCGCACGAGAGATTGGGTGTGAATCAAGGCGTGTGATTGAGTTCACATGGTCGTGAATTCTTCAGAGAATCTCCCTTTCAAATCTGAGAGGGATTCTCTGAGGAAACAAGGAGAACTTCCCTCTTGAATATTTGTTGGAGTAGGACTCCTCCGCTATAATGGTGGAGGGACCTAATGGCAAAGAGTGGCGAGGAAGATAGCGGGGTTTCTGCAAAGTTTTCGAAAGTTAGGGGAATAAAAGTAATTGGGTGGACTGTTTTGCTAAGTAGGTCAAGGTGACCTCCCCTTAGGTCTAAATTTTGGTAAAAACCTAATTTGGACCTAAGGAATCCAATGGTGAAGTTATATTTTAGGTTTTACCATGTTTCATTTGACATTTTGCATAAAAACCCAATCTAGGGCAAATAATTAGCTAAAACCCCTATTTAGGTCAAAATAGGTTCCAAAGGCCAAATTGAAGGTTCTAAATCCTAAAGGATATTTTTCCATGAATTTTAGAGGGTTTAGTTGATTTTTATCCAGACCCAAACCTTGTTACTTTAAGTGGGTTTGTTTTAGGGTTATAGGATGTCATTTAATTCTCATATCTCACAATAACCCTTTTCTAATTGAACCATCCCACTTTTCATCTTGTTAAGACCAATTGACCCCTGTTTAACCCCTGAGAAATCCTATTGTTGTCCTCCAATGGTAAAATTACAATTTTACCTTTTGTTTCTTATTTTCTTCTTAGAACAGTTACTCCTTGAATTAGGCCCTTCTTTAGGTTTTGTAGGAACTTTTGTTCTCTTTTCTAGGTCAAAATGAGCTAGTTAGGGCTCATGATGGCTTTCCCATCATCTTCCTAAGATGATTGGTGTGTCTCAGATTTTTAGGAGTATACATATGTAATACAATGAAGCCCACCAGAAAGTAGAAATCTCGAATCCTATCTAAAACATCCTCGAGAAGTTCTCTAGGTGACTTGATTGATCTGTCTATTAACTACAATGTCACCTCAATTGATTTGAGCTCAGTTTCCTAGAAATGATCTAGTAGGGATGTAGGAATGAGGTTTATGGAGGCTCCTAGATCCAAGAAAGCTCGATCAAACTTTAGGTTGCCGATCTTATAGGAGATCAAAGGGGTGCTAGGATCTTTCCCTTTCTACAGGTGTTTGCTCAGGATGATTGAGCTGGCTTAATCAGATAATACGAATGGGCTCCCATCTTTGTTTCGTAGCTTATGCTTTAGTGCACATAACTCCTTTAGAAATCATGCATGAGCTGGTACGTGGTGAATCGAATCCATCAAGGTAATGTTTATTTGGACTTGCTCAAAGAGCTTGACCAAGTCTTCCTTAAGTGCCATAGGTTTTGGTTTTTGATGAAGAGACATTTAATTAGGACAAATTGCCTATTTATGCATGTTCCTAAGCTTAGATATGTATTCCATGTTATAAATATTTCATAGCATGCACCATTCTGCATTTAGAGTAGTATGTATAAATTTACCATGAGTACGTGCAGCGCATGAGCATGCGCAGCAGCACGAGCTCTATTAGCGCAGCGACAGCACAGCGCATGCACGAAGGTATGCAGCAGCGTGCTCCAATGGGTGTGTGAGACATGGGTGTGCGAAGCGCATGCGAGCGCTGTGCGTGAGATGCATGAGCTGGATCTTCAGTGATGCTTGCGGCGTATTTTCAGCGACGTTTATGGTTGTCACTAAATGTCCTATGTATGAAATAAATCCTCTCCTCCACTATAAAAGGACCCCTACCCGTGCCATTCTTCATCATATCTTCCTTTCTCTTCCTCACAACCTCTAAAGCTCTAGAGAGAGCTTGTCCCAACCCTGGGATGCTCCTCTGGTGTAGAAATCAAAATATTTTCCCTCCCCCATTCTCCTTCCTCCAACTTCCCACCACCTTCATCCAGGCGATGTCAGAGTGAGTCGTCCTCCAAGTAGCCGTCGAGGGGGACTCCTCTCACCTTTGTCTATCTTTTACTGCTTTCTAGTGTAGCTTGTCGCTTTCTTATCTGTAGCAAACCCTTTGAGATATATGATAGTTTCTCTCTCTCTCTCTGTAAGTAATTAGTTAGATAAATATTTTGTCAACCTGATCTCTTGCCTATTAAAATTCCAAAAAAATTTGCAAAAGATAAAAATACTAAAAATAAATAAAACTGAAAGCACGAATTTCAGAAACCAAACGCTCGCCTCCTTGTATTCGACCCAGCACTCACTTCAAGTTTCAGTATAAATTTTATTTGTAGTGATTTTTGCAACTACGATGACAGGTTCTCTGAAACCTTGACTTTTCCTCTCGAAAATACGCTAATTAGTTTCCTTTTTCCTTTGGCCTAGGGCTCAAGAAATGGAACCTCTGTAGGTTCCTCTAGGATTGGTTCAGGCTTTGGATCTAAGATAGGAGTGTCCTGGATAACTATCCTAGGGTTAGTCTCTGAACTACTAGGTCTAGGGTGGCTAGGATAAGGTGGATCCTGAGTCGATTTGCCACTACGGGTGGTGACAGCATTAAGGCCTGCCTGGTTTCGATTCGGAGTCAACAAAAGACGTGGTTGTCGTTGATATCCCGAATATGATATGGAAGCCTCCATTCCGTCAGGTGATGAAACAGAAGCGACTCGATACACGTAGTGAGCTTGGCCCTGATTCAGGTTCATAACGTGCCTCTGGTTTGGCATGCTATTCGGATTTAGCAGAGGTTGATACGGGAGTGCACCAGGCTGACGAGACCTGTTGAAGTGGAAAATCATCGCAAAAAGGTTGAGTTTTGAAAACCCATCATTGTAGTGTGATTTGTGAAGAAATCCGTTGGCAAATAAATTTTATCGATACTCAAAAAGAATTCTGGGTCGAATACAGGGAGGTTACGTCGATTTGAAATCCACAATTATATTTTTTTTATTGTTTTTGTTTAGAAAGTGAGATAATTACAATGAACTCTATGAGAGAGAGAGAACAAACACTTTATAATATGAATGATGTTTTACAACTAAAAAGCTGGAAATATTACTGCAGAAAGTGGGAAATATTACAACTAGAAAGCAGTAAAATCTACTCTAGAATATAGTAAAGAGAAAGGAGGTGAGAAATTATCCTCCTTGATAGCTGCTTGGAGGATGAGTTTGATGGGGCGATGCCTGGAAGATGGAGGGCAAAGACAGAAGACAGAGAACGAAGCGGGAAGAACTAGGGGTGAGGCAGGGCATCGTCGTCGCAGGATCCACTTCCTGAATGGGGGCGAGAAAAACTTTGATTTTAACTCTAAAGGAGCATCCCGGGTTTGGGACAAGCTTCTTTAAAGCCTTGGAGAGGGAGAGAGGTGAAGGAAGGAATGAGAAATTCGAGTGGTAGGGGTCTCCTTTTATAGTTGTTGGGATTGAGGGCAATTTGATCAATTCATGCTTAAAAACATTAATTCAAGGTCTTTAGTGACGAATTTAAGCATCACTAAAGCCCTTGAACGTGGGCGTAGGTCGCGCGCATGCTGCGCCTCCTTCTCTCCTCACGCCTCAACACCTACGGACGTATGTGCATCCTCAACCGTCCGATCGAGAGATCAGACAGCTTAAAATCGCACTTACACGCCTTCACAAATCGCACCTCCCGAGCATCTGATCTATGATGAGTCGATTTTCGCTTAACAAGATGATAATTAAAATGATTTGTCATTTGTATTTCTAAGTGGTGGAAAATCAACTAATCAAAGTATTAAATTAAAATAATCACTCAATTAGGAGCAGGTCGTATCCACAGGGAGGCACTGGCCTATTAAAACTCGTTACTATTGAAATTCAATATTTACTAGTTATTTCCCCTAAAAATCGAGTTGAAATTCCAATTAAACTAGGCTAATCAATGGCATGTATGATGAAATAATAATAATGCAAAAGAGGAGGGTCTTCTTTATAAATGGCTAGCATTATAGTATTCACTAATTGATAAAAATGGGGTTGGCAATGGCATGTAAATATAATTATTCATGGGGCAAAAATAAGGGAATTTGTTGCCTTGTGCTTGTGCACGAAGGAGGTCACTGCTGGAGATGAGACTCTTGATGAAGGACAAGTCGGCCGAGGGCTTCGCAATGAAGGTTACAGCGCGACGAATGGTGATCGTTGGTGGCCTGCCGGAGCTATAGAAGGTGATGGGTTCCAGCGGCCTACTGCTGCGGTTGGAGCTGCTCCACGTGTGGGCTGTTGGAGAGGCGAGAGAACAGTGATTGCTGCTACTGTGTGCGCACGGCTAGGCGTGCACATCTGGTTTGCTGGAGGTGCGCACGGAGAGGAGAGGGCATGTGCGGATGCTATGTGAGCAAGCGTACTATTGCGCGTGGGCAGAGGTGCAACGTGGGGAGGGGCGCACGTACTGCTGCTATGAGGAGCTCACGCATGGAGGTCACGCGTTGCTGCTTCAGATGCGCTCGAAAGGGTGCGTGCGCGTAGCTGGGGCGAGGAGGCACGGGGAATCATGCATCCATGCTTCTGGTGGCGTGCACGGTGGTGACCAACTCCATCCTCTTGGTGCGGCGGTCTGTCACCCCACCGGCCCACGGTACAATGGAGCTTGGCCGTGGAGGCCCACGATGGTGGAGTGGAATGATGGCCTCCATGAGCACAGTTGCCTCCATCTTCTTTTTATCGTAGTCAAGGAGACCAGATCCACTTCTCCCGCTCCTCCTTGACTACCATCTTCAATGGCGTGCAGCTGGCAACAAGAAGGCAGCGTATTCCTTGCAAAGAAGGGAGAATAAAAATGAATAATAAAAGATTAGTTTATTTATGTACAAACACTCACATAAAATATTAATTCTAATACATGCATATAGTGCAACCTAAAGACTAATGCATGTTATTCTAATGCATGCTAAATAATTTATATATGAATGTAATGCATACAAGCAAATATATATAAACTAAATTATTTATATCTTAATGCATGCTTTGTATACGCTAATATTAATCTAATGCCTAGGTACTTAAGTAACTAATTAGCCCACAAATATGGGCTCATCAAATGCCCCCATGCCTAGTTTTTGCTAGTCCCTAGCAAACTTAAGCAGTAACCCAGCTCTCTAAATAGATTAGCCAACCCAATCAGTCTTCCCTTAGAAACATGTTAAGTTAAAAACTTTAGACCAAAGGTTCCCAAGTAGTTGCTAAATTACAAACTAGGTCAAGTAAGGACGAGTTGAACTCTTGGAAATCGACACTTCAAGATAGTATTGCCCATGGATTTCTTAAGTGAATTTAGGCCTGTGGCAATCGACACTTAGATATAGGGCCACCCATGGTACCTGAACCACACAATGCGCTTACGTGCCCCCAGTAGGATAGATATCCTAAGAGACAAGCACTGAGGAGGTGACATGTTATCATCGCATCATCAAGGTGAGTATACACTCTACCTCTCCTACGGCAAGAACTCATCCAATCAAGTTGTGATTTCAAGCTTCTCCCAAGTCAGAACTAAGCGAACCAAATTTTCTTCAAGAAAGGAATTAAAGTGATCATTATTTACATGAGACCAAGTGTATGTGAACTATGGATGCTTAGGTTACGAGGACCCATAAATCAAAAGGTAGAAAAAGACACCAGGTACTACCCAGCCCTTAACTCAATCCCTACCTTTCCTTCCTTAACCTCTTGAGGAATGGTCCACAACTTAACTCCTACTTAAGTTTTTAAGTTCACAAAGGACCTTAAGGGTCTAAAGCTAGTAGCTCAACTTAGCTTCTAAAGTCAGACACTTAGAGTTAGCTTAGCCTAACCTAAAGTTCTGGTCTTATGCCTAAGAATGTAGGGCCTAGCCAGTTAAGCTCAATGTAATTATAGGCCTATATGCAATTTTTTTTTTCCTTTTTATTTTATCAATATAAGTGTATGCAAATCAGAGTGTTTTAACTAAATGCATGAATGCACTATGTATAAATGCTATGTATATCCCCAAGTACACCCTCCTATGCATAAAAGCTACAATGTCCCCATTGCATACAAGGATATTACCTGGGTCAAAGATGGGCTATAGTTATTTTGTTAGTAGCTGAGTAACCAAAGAACCTGCAAATCAGGTTCAAGGATCATAGAAATAGGCCCTAAAAATGAGCAAAGTAATGCTGGCCTAGAAAATAGGTAACTTAGGATGTTGGCAAGTTGATGATGAATCCAGATAGCAAATGCTTACCCAACCATGATGGGAATAAAATCTTCCCAGGTCACCAGAGGAGGTTCTGAAGGATAAACTAGCATGACAACCTCCAAAGGGGTAGGGGAAGGATGACAAGGATCCTCCAAAAGGAATGGGGAAGGAATGGTGCAGAAATAAAACCCCAGGGTGATGGATTGACCATAGAAAGCATCAATCCATACTCAGTACCCCATTACAAGAGATATTGGTCTATTAAGCCCCCTAGTCAAAACAGTAGTGAGCATGTCTTTAAGCCAAGGATCATCGAGGGTGTCTAAGTTTTGAGGTTGCAGGATGGTCATAAGATCTAGGTTGGGTTTAGCTGGCTTGGTGTCCATCCCTAACAATCTTTCCAATTCCTCAATTACATCCCTAGCATCCCTTGCACTATCACAAGTTTCTACCTGCACTTCATCAGTGATCATTTCAATGTATGGAGTCAACATTTCTCCTTCAGACATAGGAAAATCAGAGGGGACTCCGAATCAAATGAAGGCAGGTTGGAAGCAACAGATTTAGGGATTATCCTATCAACGTCATCCCTGGGTTCTTGCTCTTTACTAAAATCCTCCCCAAATTCTAAATGTGAATCCACATAAATCTCAGAAGTTGCTTCCACATTTTCCATTATTTAATCTTCATGAGGAAGAGTATTATCAATGGGTGTACTAATGAAACCTAATTTGATCAACTTCGAGACATCTTCGGGAGCTAATTCTTCAAATAAGATATAATCACCCTTAATGTCACTCTAAATTCTAAGTTCAGGTTCCTTACATAATTCATCCCCCTCAACCATCAATTCATCATTCACCTGAGGTTTAAATTCATCTAACATTTCCGCAGATCCCATGGGGCACTGTATCTGGGGTAAAATGTTCCTAATTGTACCATCAGACTCGTCAGATAAGTGAATTTCTTCAGGGTTAGGTTCCCTACGGGTGGGCTTGAGTTCCATCTTGTGATCAGAAGGAAGGGCAGGATTAACAACTTGACTTTGGCCCACTTCATCAAATGTGACGAAAATACTATCATCTGGATCGAGGTCTTCCAATGGTACCATCATTCCCTTCTTTTGACTCCAATATAATTCAGGTGGATACTCAACCTGATCATCATCTTCCTCGGGTTGCCACCTTTCTTCATCCAATGTATAGCTACTTTCATACATATCCTCCTCCCACTTAAGGCATGGACCTCTCAAGGAAGTGTCATCTAACGGGGAGGTTTCAAAATCAATCCTCAAAAAGTAGCTATTCTCCCTTACATCATCCCCAAAATTCTCCTCCAACTTAGGGTGTGGCTCTCCCACAGGAGATGCATCTAGCGTAGAGGGGTGCACATCATCCTCAATGGGGTAGATTGGGTGACTAATTTCTTCTTTTTCTTGTTGGCTTGCTCTCGAAGATTCTCCTAATAATTCAATCATTTCGTCTTGCATTTTCTGTATTTCCATCTTCAAGGAGGAGAGTGATTGTGCAGCATAGGTCTTAATTGACCTAGATTAAGCTAGGACTTAGCATAAGTTAGGGTTATTCATGCATGCATATGCATTATCTACATCTTTACTGCTTTCCTTTAGCTATGCATAAAATAATGTTATAATGTGCTGATTAAGTGCATTATGTCCATTGCAGGGAATAAGCTGATCAGGAGCTGGATCTGAAGCTGGATCAGGAATAACGGGAGTTGTAGCAGAGCTGGAGCAGAAGGCTTAGATTAGATGTAGGAATAATAATGTAAGGGAGTTAAAGGCTTGCTATTATATTAAATAAGAATAAAGTAGTAAAATGTGAAGAGCTTAGGTCCATCATAATCCTAAGATAGCCTAGAGACTTCCCCAAGCCTTAGCCACCCTTAGATTAGGTCACAACAACCTAGAAAGCCCTAAAACCCTAGTTCCACACCTTATCTGGACGTCCAGATAAGCTATAGGACGTCCAGGACCCTTAGCCATCTCTTGCACACCTCAAACCCACTTCTGCAATGTTATTGGATGTCCAGACACTTTGTCAGATGTCCAATTTCTGCAGAATGCCCAAAACAGAACCCAAAATCCCTCCTGACTCTAATTGGACGTCCAGACAACAAGTCTGGACTTCTGATTTTTGAGTATAAGACGTCTGAAACTATTATTAGACGTCGGATATTGCTCTCTAGTTCCTGTTTTGATATTTAAGCCTTGATCTTGGATCTCTAGGTCCCTAAACCTAATTCCAACCCCATAGGAACCTAAATTAAGGTGCCCTAACCCTAGTACATCACCTCTAGACCTCCCTAAGGATATAATTCAATTAGGTTTAGTGAGGACCTAATTAGGTCCTCACTAAACCTAATTGACTTGGATCTTAGTCAATTCCATCAGCTTATTCAATTGGACTCATTGAGTCCAATTGAGCCCTGATCTCAGCACACATTGTCCAATTGGACTCAGTGAAAGTCCAATTGACCTAGACCTAAATTAATTGAGTTGTTTTACTCTCAATTAAGTTTTCACACACCCAATTAAACTTGTATTAAGTTTAATTTCACTTTACCTTAGTGAATTAGGGTTTATAACCCTAATTTAAGACATACCTTGACCTAAACCCACTAAAACCTAGCCTAATCAACCTAGCCACCTAAGTTTCGACCCACACACACCCACACACACCATCCACATGAAAATGCCTAGCCTAAAGTTCTCTAGTACTCTCTACCATGTGTGGTTGCCTTGGTTGCCAAAATTAGCAACCAAGAGCCATTCAATTTTTAGATCCACATTTGGTGGATCTAAAAACCACCATCCATCCTCTCTCTCTCTCTCACTCTCCGATGAGCTCCCACCATAGGCCTCTCTAGAGAATTCCATAATTCTCTAGAGAGCTTCCCTTAGGTCTATAAAAAGACCTAAGGGGTGGCCATTTGCACCCATTTACTTCCTTAGCAAATTAACCTCATTAGCTCCATACACGCCCACCTTCACTTAGGTTAGCTACTCCACTTCGACGAGCTCACAACCATCATGGAGGACACCTTGCCGGGATCTTGGATCAACCTTACCTCTCTCCAAGGGTCGGCCTAAGCTACATTGGCCACCCCTCATTCTCCTCTCGACCACTCCAAGGCCATCGGGGACCACCCCTGAATGGCCTTTTATTCTTCTAGATTTAATTCGTGCTCTTTATAATTTTATTGTTTTATTTACTGCTTAGTAGTGTAGTCTTACTTCTCCCCCAATGATGCATGCGAAATCCCCCAATCGATTCTTGTATGCGATCATTTTCTGGTAGCTAGGTTTAATTTCCAACCATTTTTGTAAAAGCTTTCCTCTACGTTTTATGTTGCAAACAACTCTCATGCTAAATGAATGAAAAATGACTTTATATATATATTTATCTCTATATGTTTGAAATCTCCATGAGCTTAATAATTTTCATTCTTTTTGTGTGATTCAAGTTGACTATTTCCAATTCCTAATATTCTTGCAACTAAGCATGTCATACCCAAATACGTAATCACGAACCGGCATGCGATTCTAAACAAAGTAGAGTAAGACCGATTTCAAAAATAAAAGCAACACCTCCCAGAGACGAACGACCGGGACTCAAGTCTCGTTATTTTTACACACTTAATTTTTGACGAACGTTTTTGTGCGACTATACTATGATTCGGACGACTTTCAAAATGCACGAAAATGGATTCCATCAGAGAGGTCATCATTACTATCAGGAGAGAAGTCAAGCTCAGGCTTATAGTTCCTACGAGTTTTTGTCTAACCATTATAATCATTCAGGGAGGGTGGGTTGGGTATTTGTATGGTGTATGGGATATTGGACAAGGAAAATTCCACTCCTAGGTTCTGCTCACTAATTTGGGGCTTAACCAGGCCAATACTCCTATAATAGGAGTCAAAAGGATCCCACTGGTTGTCATTTTGTCCATCAAAAGATGGACCATCGTGGCATATGGGATCAAAGATCGCAGAGTGGGGGTAAGGGTGTGGGCAAGATGTGAAAGGATGAAAGTCAACGTGGTCCCTTCTAACTCACACCACAATCAAATTCCTCCCAATACAAACACAAAGCAAAGGACATTTTAGGTCTTTAATCATTTAGGCCTTGGAGATTTAAGTCCATTTGTAGGTGACAAATCAAATTATCTAAATCAAAGGATCCCGCTATTGCATGCACACGGCTAGGCGTGCGTGTCCGGTCTGCTAGAGGTGCGCATGGAGAGGAGAGGGCGTGTGCGGCTGCTATGAGAGTGAGAACGCTGCTATGCGTGGGCGGAGGTGCAACGAGGGGAGGGGCGCGTGTACTATTGCTATGAGGAGCTCACGCGTGGAGGTCACACGTTATTGTTGCAGATGAGCTCGAAGGGGTGCGCACGTGCAGTTGAGACGGGGAGGCGTAGAGAGTCATGCTCCCATGCTTTTGCTGTGCGCGCAAGAGGCAAGCATGTGTGCGCACGGCTGCACGGTGAGTCGGCGAGGGGGACACCAACCCTATTGGGCGCAGATGCGAGGGTGGCTCCATCGCGTAGTTGCTCTACAGGTGCGCTCGAAGAGGACCGCTATGCCTGTCAGTGCACTCATAGTGATGCGGCAACTAGTGAGGTGGGCTGCGATGGAGTGATGGTGATGGTGAACAGGGGAAGCAGAGTAGCAAGTCATGCATCAGTAGATGCACTCACGGTAGGCGAGATTCAAGGGGCTTGTGCATGATGGCGGCCAACTCCAACCTCTTGGCGCGGCTGTCTATCACCCTATCGGCCCACGGTACGATGGAGCTTTTCCATGGAGGCCCACGGTGGTGGAATGCTACACGGTGGTGAAGTGGAATGATGGCCTCCACGAGCACGGCTGCCTCCATCTTCTTTTTATCGCGGTTAAGGAGACCAGATCCACTTCTCCCGCTCCTCTTTGACTACCATCTTCAATGGCGCGTAGTTGGCAACAAGAAGGCAGCGTATTCCCTGCAAAGAAGAGAGAATAAAAATGAATAATAAAAAGATTGGTTTATTTATGTACAAACCCTCACATAAAATATTAATTCTAATACAAGCATATAATGCAACCTAAAGACTAATGCATGTTATTCTAATGCATGCTAAATAATTTATATATGAATGTAATGCATACAAGCAAATATATATAAACTAAATTATTTATATCTTAATGCATGCTATGTATACGCTAATATTAAACTAATGCCTAGGCACTTAAGTAACTAATTAGCCCACAAATATGGGCTCATCAATCTCGCATGAGATCGGGCGTCATCTTATGCATTTGGCTGATTAGTTGATCTGCGTCGTTGGCACTCAATAGAACGGCTCGATTTCAAGCTCGCACGCAAGGAGCAAGGGGGTCGCACTCGATTCAAATGTGTGCCTCTTGCATGAATAGTGCCACTACTGCTGTGCTACGTAGCAGTTTGAGGCGCATTCTTGAATTCCTCCATATGCTCTCTCGGCCATTGGATTTCAATCCAACGGTCGAGATCATCTAAGCCTTCACCTTCAGAAGATGAGAGTGCCGCTTGGTGTGCAACGTGGTGTGTTCTCAACAGTTGGATAGGCATCCAACGGCTAGGATTCATCAAGCGGGTGAAGAAGAGATGCTGCGGCCGGTGCTGGGCAGTTGTGATGGCACTACGTGTCACCATCATGGCCGTCCATCTTCTCTGACTTGTAGATGGTGCCACGAAAGTCGAATTGGATCAATTTTCACGTTGTTGGGCTACGATCGTCGATCCGATCCCATCTGTGTGGTCGGATTTGTCATCAGAGGTAATGATTTGTACCACATGGCCCCTTGACCTCTGATCTTTCTCGGACTGCATCTGATGCCACGGAAGTCCGATCGGGAGATCTTGGAGTCGTTGAACTCCAATCGTCACACTGATCAGATCCGTACGGTTGGATCTTCAATCTGAGGCCCTGATTAAATGTTGCTCTGTCACATGATGATGATAACATCATCATCAACCATATCTAGCTTTAATTAGTCATAATCAAAGATTAAATGCTCATACATAATCGCCAGAGAGACGTAATTCTTTGCAAATCAATTTTGAGAGAAATACAGTAAAATAGGGGTAAAATTACAATTTTAACAGTATATCTCAATTTCAATATAATCATGGGTTTTCACAGGGGTTAACTAAGGGTCAAATGATCTTAAAAGTCTAAGAAGTGGGTTAGCACAGATAGAAATGGGTTTTCGTGCATTTTAGGAATTAAATGACTTCTGAAACCCTAAAAACAAACCCGCTTAATTAACTAAGGTTATGGTCAGGATAAAATTCACCTAAACCCTCTAAACTTCATATAAAAATATTCTTGAGGGTTTGATACCATCAATTTGACCATTAGAACTCGTCTTGACCCAAAATAGATCCATAGATAGACTTTTGTCTTAATTTAGATTTTTGCATAAATTACCCAACCAACTAAGTCAAAACCAAAATCTAACTTCACCATTGGATTCCTTGGGTCCAAATTAGGTTTGCACCAAAATTTGGGCCCAATCTGAGATCATCATGACCTAGTTTGCAATTTGATTATGTCTGACTCTTTTCTCTCACACTCATGCCCCTAACTTTTGAATTTCTTAAAATAGCACCCCAGCTTTGTCGTGTTCTTCACAAATAGGTCCCTACTGCCATGAAATCCTATTCCTACAACTCCGGTGACCTTAATTTGGCAAGATCACCATGATTTCTTGACGAATCTCTCTCAAAATTGAAAGGGAAACTCGTTAAGTAATTGTTTTCCAAATGAACCCATCTAGGGATCCTAAATCTCTCTAGAATCCTCATACGAACAATTTGATTGAATAGGTATCCTACGTCGATGAGGAGATCAGAGTTTCCAAGCTTATTTCCAAGCTTGGAACTCCATCTAGAGCCCTATAAAAGGACCTCCGTGGCCTTGCACATTTTCTCAGTTAGATTTTGGCTCAAAAAACCTCTTCAAACTCCTTCCTCGACCATCTCAGCCCTAGCTTCGGCGAGCCTCCTCCTCTATTGTCCTACGGCCTCCCAACAGCCAAATTGGGAGCATCTCCTTCCTCCCTGACTTCCTCCGCCTCTCGACGATCACATCAAAGGCACCCTTGCCCCTTCTTCCTCGCCGTCTCCCTTGTCGGAGAATCCTTCGTCCACGACATCGGCCAACCACAGCCGATGCAGCCCTACCTCCGTCATTCGCAATTCTAGGTCCTAAATCTCCCTTTTTCTCTCTTCTTTATTTTCCTCCCCTTAACTTCTCAATTTGACCCACGACCACATGTCTCCCTCACCATCTTCCCCATGACCGGTCGAGCTCCAACAAGCCTGAGCCACCACCACAAACCACCAAACACATCCACTCCAACTCAAAAAGCTCTGCCATCACACGGAGGGCAAAAGCCCTCTACCAATTACACTATTCGCCACTCCACGACTCCCCCGAACTCCACCCTCACCGCACCTCACGCATTCACTTGCCTCACCACACACACCATCACGGTCGCCATCCCACGGCTATCCTACTGAGCATATTTGACATGGCCGAAAGGCCTTGTTCATGTGTTCAAGTACTCAGGTCCCCAGCACCATTAATGATGAGCTTTAGTGAAGCTTAAAGCTCTCTTCGACATCTGTAGCTCCAGGTGCCACCTCCAGGTGACGCTAAACAATACCAGGCATGCGTCCAGGTCTCCAATTTTGGGGAGATATCCTCAGCAGCTGTTGCAATTCGACGAAGTCCCACCTGCAGATGCTCGCGCATGGAAGGTGGGACATTTAGTCCCACCTCGAAAGAGCACGAAGCAGTGCAACGGAATAAATTGCTTTTCTGCCTTAGGCTTATTGCCTCCTAACACACGAGGGTGAGGTCCTCCACACCCTGACATGCGCCTCTCCCGTGACACCTACATGCGGGTCTGGCACTCACCCTATTACCCACCTAAGCCTACTCTCACACCTCGGCTGCCACTCACGGTCGGTAGGCCTGGTCCTCAGTGTGCGTATACCCGTTAACCCGATAACCAGGACTATGGCCTTGGGAAGGTGAGGAAGAGGAAACCCAGAGAGAGAAAGGAGAGAGAGCATGCAGGTCAGGGGGTTTTGCTCTCTGAAGAAGTTTCCCACTTAGCCAAATTTGAAGGTTTGCAGCCCTTGTGCGTGAAGAGGATAAGAGAGGAGAAGAGCCGTGCTGTAAAGGAAGGCAAAAGCCAAAGAGAGAAAAGAAAGAAGTAGAGAAAGAAGCCAGTAGAGGCACACAGAGAAGTGAAGAAAGAAGTTAAGGAAGAAGAAGAGATGAATAAAAGGGGAAAGTATTGTAGCAAACGCTGATATATTTAAGTACCTAATTTTGAACGGTTGATGGCACTATGGCATTATTTGAATTCAATGCATATATGCTTAAATTGAATGATTGGTGATCTAAATCACCATTGTTTTTGCTTTGAGATTCTTTTTGCCCTGCATAACTATTGTTCAACTCATGCTTTACATTGATTATCATTTCTGAGTAATTATTATTCATTTCTTAGTATTATTTGGCTTGAATCTTGTGGTCATTTACATTATTTATTGAGATCAGCTATTGAATTCCTATTTTCTCCCAGCGAATGACCTCGGATTTCTTTTGAGTATAAATATTATCTATTTTCAAGTGATTTCGACCTATACTACGATGTAACATTTACAACCTTGATCTCTCTTGACAAACACCTGGCCATAAAAAGGAGAAATTAACCTAAAATTTATACAACCTAACCTAAATGCAAGATGATGCATGTTATGCAATATTTATAATGTATGATGCAACTATATGTCTAAGAACATGCAAAAATAGATGGTTTATGTGATATAAATAGGTTTACATCAAGACCCAGTCATCTGTGCGAGCTGATTTTGATCCTCTGTGATCTCATCTTTGTGCTATTTCTGCATAGTCTCATTGGCCTTTTGGATGTCAGCTGGGGTTTGTAGAATCAGATTCATTTGATCTTCCCTTGATGGCCCAGGTTGGTAATTTGGATTGGACCTAGGTTGAGTGGGCTAATAAGGGCGCAGAGCCTATGGTCAGGGTTGGAATTGAGGTCTCAAGTTCTAATTATTACCTGACCATGCAAAGTTAGGATGACTGTGCCATCCAGGGTTATAGTTGTTAGAGAATGGATCATTCTAGATGGCATGGAAGTCCTTGCAGGCCTGAGGAACTCCAAAGAAATCGGAGTACGAGGGTTTAGAGTTCCCCCAACTAGAGTTGAATGGCCTAGAGTTTCCTCTGAATTGGGATCAAACAGGGGTGAATACGGGTCTATCCGCTGATAAGAGTGGTGGTGAATGTTATGCACAGCCTCCCTACCTAAGGGCGATTGCGCATATGTGTTCTGCTGTGTGGAGGTGGCTCTTTATAGATGTCAAGTCAATTCGACCACCTTCTTTTCAATGATGGAGACCTTATCCATGAGATTGGCCACCAACTCCAGATCGACAGATGCGGATAGGCCTTGAGTCTCGTGTGTCCCTTACGTACTTGTCAATGCATGGGTGGTCGTCTGGTTGAACACATTCATAGATTCATTATTATGGAGTTCTCTCACATGTTCTTGAGAATCACCTAAATGGTATCTTCATCTTGACCTATGATGTTGCCACCACAAGTTGCATTGACCATTAGTCTAATGTCCTCATGGAGTCCCTGGTAAAAAGACTGGACTAGTTGCTATTTAGGAACTCCGTGATGGGGCATCTCCGCATGAGATCCAAGAAGCAGTCCCATGCCTCATGAAGTGGTTCTCCCGCATTGATTTGGTGCCTCAAAGCATTAGTGTGACCCACTGGGAAGAATTTTCTCAGGAACTCAGTTTGCAGCTCCTCCCAAGTGTTGATCGATCGAGTCAGAGATTGATACCAATGGGCAGCCTTGTCCTCAAGAGAGAAGGAGAACATCTTCATGAGCAGGATGTTCCAATTTTGAATAGGTAGTCCAATGGTCTAGGCTAGATGTTTCAACTATTTAATATGCTAGAAATGATCTTCGACATTTGTTCCACAGAATTTAGGGATTGCACTGATAAGATTGGGTTTTAACTCCGTTTTAGGTCCTTCAGTTGGGATCTGCACCATGGGTTCGACTATGATGTAGACACATCCATTTAGGTTAAAATGCCTATTTATGCATGTTCCTAAGTTTAGAGATGCATTCCATATTATAAATATTGCATAGCATGCATCATTCTGCATTTAGAGTAGTCTGTATAAATTATAAGTTAATTCGTGTCCTTTTGTGGTCAAGAGAGGAGATTTATTTCAAGGCCTCGAATTGATGATTAGACCATATGGATATGATCAAGATGACGATTGGAGTCCAACGCCTCCAAAATCTTCTTGATCGGAATCCCATAGCACCTTATGTAGTCTGAGGAAGATCAATGACTAAGGACCTAGGTGATGTAATTCCAAGTTTCAAATGACAAATCTAACCACACGGAAGATTCTGGATCGACGATCGCAACCCAACGATACGAAAATCGACCTAATCCGACATCCATGGTGCCACCTACAAAGCAAAGAAGATGGACGGCCAAGATGGCATCACGTGGTGCCATCACAGCCGCCCAATATCAATCGTAGCCCCAACCTTACCTCAAAAGAGAAGACCTTGATGAGATCCCAACCGTTAGATCGAGATCCAATGGTCGAGAGTGCCTAGCCATTCGCACGTGCAGGCTACAAAGCGTCGCCCATAGCATAATGGTTAAGGGTCTGACCACGCAATGAAGGGTGCAGGATCGATCCGCAATCTGTCGCTCCCCTCAACACTATGCAATCAAAATTAAATTACTTGATTGCAATCGAGCGACCGAGAACTGGCCACGTCGCCCCAGCATAGTGTGCTCACATCTTAAGCACATGCTCCTTGCATGCTCGCAACCATGCGATGGTGGTAGTAAAGGCGCCACGTGGCAGCGCCGATCTTTGTGAATATGCTTGTGCTGGAATGCGCTATCCAACACTCGATCCCACGAGCCATCTGACGTGATCAAGAGGCACGATCTCCAACCATGCCTCAGCAGCTACGTAAGCGAGTGTGTGTGAGCGCTAACAGAGGCTTCAACGACATTTAAGGTGAGGCTTTAGCGACATCTTTGATGTCACTAAATGTCCCATGCACAAAATGCCTCCTCCCCTCCACTATAAAAGGAGCATTACGTCTCCCATTCTTCTTCATCTCTTCCCTTCTCTCCCTCGTCACCTCCAAGGCTTTATAGAGAGCTTGTCCCAAGCCTAGAATGCTCCTCTAGAGTAGAAATCAAATATTTTTCCCACTTCTCACCCCCCTTCGTGGAGTATCCCATGGCCATCCTCTCACCACCTTTGGGAAGTAGATCCTCACCACGATGTCGTCCTGCCCCGTGGCGGGAAGTAGATCCTCGCCACCAGCTTTCCGCCACATTTATCTGGGGCGTCGTCAAAGCAAGTCATCCTCCAAACAATCATAAAGGGGGATTCTTCTTGCCTTTATCTTTTATTGCTTTCTAGTATAGTTGCAACTTCTTCCATTGTAGCAAACACTTGTTTAGACATATATATGATTGTCTCTCTCGCTCTCTCACACTCTCTTTGCAAGTAAATTAGTTAGATAAATATTTTGTCGATCTGATCTCTTGCTTATTAAAATACCAAAAAAATTGCAAAAGATAAAACAACAAAAACAAATAAATCAAAGTGCGGATTTCACAAAACCAAACATTTACCTCCCTATGTTCAACCTGAGACTTACCTCGAGTTTTGGTATAAATTTTATCTGGTAGCGATATTTTGCAACTACAACGACAAGTTCTCCAAAACCCTAATTTTTCCTCGAGAAAATACACTCACTAGATTGCCACTGCAGCGAGATTATAGTGATTTCGTATTTGAGGACGCTGCGGTGGATTTATAAATGCTTGGATCAGATTGTTGAGGTGTTGTAATTGATTCTGAATACTGGGCTCTTCTTCGTGGTTCTCTATGGATGCAAGCGATATTTTGCAACTACGACGACAGGTTCTCCAAAACCCTGATTCTTCCTCGCGGAAACACACTCACTAGATTGCCACTACAGCGAGATTATAGTGATCTCATATTTGAGGACGTTGCGATGGATTTATAAATGCGTGGAATAGATTGTTGAGGTGTTGTAACTGATTTTGAATATTGGGCTCTTCTTCTTGGTTCTTTATGGATGCAAATGGTAGAGATTTGGGTTCAGATGTGAAAGAGTCAAAAGAGATCTCAATCTGATTGGGTGGTAGCACAAACAAGAGGGTCGATGCTTGACCTCGATGAGAATTAACTACTAGTGGAAGCCTTAAGTTTTGTCTTAAGGACCTCCTCTCGAACATGCACTAAAGAACCAGATGAGGGACAGAATGTATAATGGACCCAATCGAGGCACCCAAAAATCTTTGGATGATTAAGGAGGTTCCAGGTGGTTGATATCTCTAGATCAGAAACTTACTCACCTAAGAATTACTTGGGTAGTCGAGAAGGGAGAGTCCCACAAAGACCCCTGCATGGTAGAAGTGT
The DNA here is from genome assembly GCA_037157565.1 of Thalassia testudinum. Classification (NCBI taxonomy): domain Eukaryota; kingdom Viridiplantae; phylum Streptophyta; class Magnoliopsida; order Alismatales; family Hydrocharitaceae; genus Thalassia; species Thalassia testudinum. The sequence goes on from JAZHRO010000054.1 coordinate 64,580,163, forward strand.
TGAGGGAACACCATCATGAGCCTTAACTAGCTCATTTTAACCCATAAAAGAGAACAAAAACTCCTACATAACCAACTGGAGGTCCTAATTTACTGAATAACTATTTTGAGAGAAAAGCAAGAAACAAGGGGTAAACTACAATTTTACCATTGCAATACAATAACGGGTTTTCTCAAGGGATAAACATAGGTCAAATGGTCTTAACAAGGTAAAAAGTGGGTTTGTTCAAATAGAAAAGGGTTTGTGTGAATTCTGGGAATTAAATGACTTCTTATAACCCTAAAACAGATCCACTTGAGTTAACAAGGTTCTAGTCAGGATAAAATTCATCTAAAACCTCTAAAAGTCATATAAAAATATTCTATAGGGTTTAAAACCTTCAATTTGGCCATTGGAACCTATTTTGACCTAAAATGGGGTCTTAGACAAATGTTTGCCCTAAATTGGGTTTTTACGTAAATTGCCTAAACAAACATGGTCAAACCCAAAATCCAACCTCACCATTGGATTCCTTATGCCCAAATTAGGCTTTTACCAAAATTTACACCTAAGGGGAATTCATCTTGACCCACTTTGCAAATAGGTTCAACTTAATTACATTTCTACGCCTATATTTCAAAAATCCTTACATTTGACCCCCTATTTTCTTCATTCCTTGCAATTAAGTCACTCCGCCATTATAGCCGAGGGAATCCTACTCCGGCAAGCTTGCAAGGGTGATTTCTCCTTGAACTCTCAGAGAATCCCCTTCAAAATTGAAAGGGAGATTCTCTGAGAAATCTCCTCTAGTGTGAACCTAGTTAGAAGCCCTATTTGGTACCCACTCTCTCATGCGAACGCATGAGAGATTTGGGTCTCTCTCGAGTTTCCATTGCTGTCGACCTTGCCGTGCTTGGAAGCTCGGCTTCCAAGCACAAACCCAACCTCCACGGCCTATTTACGAGACCCCAACTCGCCTAGCATTTCCTAAGCCTGAATTCAACCAGAGAAACCCCTCAATTTCATCTCTCCTCCTCCGGCTGATCTGCTCATCAAGCTCCGATGACTTCTACTCTCCCTCATCGCATAGCCACAATACCGGTGGTAGGTTTCTCTTCCTCTCGCTCGTCCGCGTCGTGCCGCACCTGCCAACGCTCCTGCCTCCCCTTCGTCCTCGCAGACCTCCCTCACTGAGCACCTTCATCTCCGGCGTTGGCGATACGCACAGATGCCATTCCTGTCTCCCCCTTTGTCTCTTCACTGCTAGATAAGTCCCCTCACCCTCTACTCTATTTTTCCCTCTTTATTTCCCTCGAACGACCACTGTCGCACTCCACCACCATCATCCCCTTCACCTCTGGCCACCACTCCGGCGATTTCGCTCCACCTCCACAGACCACCTATCTCCTCGCTGGCCGGTCCACAAGCACCCCCGAACACACCCACACACACAACTGCAGTGTGCCCTAGGCAAGCTACCTCAGGTGGTCCCACGCCATGCCAACCACCTTTGAATGTTCACCACACCTTAGCTAGGCTCCTTGAGCTTTTTAATGTGGCTGCAAGGCCGTTTGTGTGATTTCAGGTCCAGGGGTTCGCTGCCATTGACGCATGGCTGAAAGCTCGCTTGCTAGCTTCTCTAGGCCGTACCCGCTCTATGATCCAGTCCCAAGCTGCGCAGGGCACTCTTGCAAACATCCCCAGGTGATCAGTTGAACCCAGGAGCCATCACTATAGCTACAATTGAGCGACACCCCTCTGCTGCAGGCGTGCATGAAAGAGGGTGGGAAGTTAGTCCCACCTCGGAAACATTTGGTGCACCGCAGCCACGTAAGTTGAATATTTGCATTAAGCTCTTCGCCTCCTACTCACGGGATGAGGCCTCCTCTCACCTGACCCGACGCCTCGTCCGCGATCACCCCTCGCGGACCTGGTGTCCTGACCCAATCGCACACCTCGCCTACCACCGCATGCCGGTGGGCTTGGTCCCGGGCACGTACTCGACCTGATTACCTGAGAAGTGGCTCTAGGAGAGTGAACCTAAGAGAGAAAAGAGAGAAGTGAGATCACGCAGGTAGGGGTAGGTTTTGCTCTGCAGAGAAAGGTGAAGCCAATCCAAAGGAAGAGGAAAGAGAAGACAAGGCTGAAGAGAAGGCTAAGGCAGAAGAAGAAGGAGCTGAAGGAAAGAGCAAGGAAGGCAGAGAAATAAAGGAAAGAGAAGGAAGGAACTGAAGGAAGAAGAAGTTGAAGGTAGCCAAGACAGAGAAGAAGGCAGAGGAAGAGAAAGCTAGGGCAAGGAAGCTATAGCCAGAATCAGAAGACGAAGAAAGAAGAAGCCAAAGAAGAAGAAAAAGGAAGGAGCCGCCAGAGAACAGGAGAAGAAGTAGAAGAAAGAAGAAAGATCAAGCACTGTAGCATCATCATTTTAAGGTGTCTGATTCACAAATCAGACATCCAATTTTGTGTTTATTCACATACATTGGTTCCTTTAGTGCCTGACATTCATTCCTATCTTTTTGCACTATAACATTGATTTTATTGCATATTATATTCTTTCAAATTCTCAAGTTGTGATAATGATTTCTAAACCCTAATTTGCTCCCTGTGTTCGACCTCGGACTTTAAAATTAGAGTAATAAATTGTATTTGTTTTGAACATTTTTTCGACTATACTGCAACGCGACTTTTTAAAACTCGATCAAGCATCTCAAACATTTTGGCACCGTTGCTAGGGAGCAACAAGCGATTTAGAAATCTTGATTACAATTGCTGATTTGGCACTAACTTTATATATTTATTTTGTTGTGATTGTTTCAGGGGAAGAAGATTCAACAAAAGGCAACCGCACAACAAACACACCAGGGGCAGGTACTTTCTGCTTAATCTCTTTCTCTTAAGCCCCTCATTCTGAAAAGGAGGAAAAAGATAAAAATCTATTAGGGCTGCTTGCTTTCCATTTCTAGCTAATTCATCAAAGTTGCCTGATTTGATTTCAAACAAAACTAATTTGTGCACTCACTTAAGGTAACTAGGGCTACCACCTTCTTGATTGAGCCCTAGATACCATATTTTGGCAAACTAAATTGGACCAATAGTAGAGCCAAATTAAGGATTTTAATTTAGGGTTTTAGAGACACACCTTCACAAGCAAGAATCAACTCTCCAAAAGGAGGTGTGCCCAAGCCTTGGTTGAAGAGATCTATTCAAGAAAATCCTAAAATTCAGGCTCTTAATCTCACTTGAATCCTAAAAGAAAGGACCTAAAACTTCTCAAAGGACAAATAGGTGAAGTTTACCACCTTGTTGGGTCAACCAACCTTGAAATTAGGTAACTTTTGCACTCAATACATCTAAAATTCAAGTGGAATCTTAAGCACCCTTGCTCTTAACTAAAACTGGTAGACTTAAGATGTCAAAGTCCCCATTCTGGTCTACCTGAAACATCAGTGACAAGAGAGGTCGGGTGTGGGAAACCCTGTAACTTGTGGGGATGCTCTACCATGTAGGGGTCTTTGCAGGACTCTCCTTCTCTGGCTACCCAGGTATTTCTCAGGCGGACTACTTTCTACTAAGGGGTATCATCCGGTCCAAACCTCTATAGTCATCCAAATTTTTGGGTGTCTTGATTGGGTCCATCACATTCTACTCTCATCCAGACCATCGGTGCATGTTCGGTAGGAGGCCCTTAAGACCATCCTTGAGGCCTCCTTTAGTGATTCACTCCTGCCGAGGCCAGGCCTCTACGTCCGTGTGTGTGTAGCAAACCCACCACATAGACATCTCCTCTTATCCATCTGAACCAAATTCTCCTTCTTCCATCATCATGGCACAACCATTAGAAGAGAATAACCTTAAAAACCAACTTCAGCACCTTAATGATTTATTTCAAGCCTTTGTAAACCCACCGCAACGTCCTATGATGCGAGATCACTATAATCTTGCTGCAGTGGCGATCGAACCTCGAGTCCAAATCCCGGCTGGAGGTCCTGATTATGAACTCAAGCCCAACATGATTCATGTTATCCTAGGTTTCATGGGCTTAATTCTGAGGATCCCTTCCAGCACATCAAACAACTCAAACATCTAGCCCAGACCTTCGGGTCAGATGTCCAAAATTGGGATATTCTTCTCATGAAGATGTTCTCCTCTCTCATGGACAAAGCAGCTCACTGGTATCAGACTCAAGCACGTCCAATCAACACATGGGTTGAACTACAATCCGAGTTTTTGAAAAAGTTCTTCCCAGTTGGTCGGATGAATGCCTTACGACACCAGATCATGCACTTCACCCAGCAATTTGGAGAGCCACTTCATGAAGCATGGGACCGTTTCCTAGATCTCATGCGAAAGTGTCCCCATCACGAAGTTCCTAAATGGGAATAAGTCCAGTCTTTTTACCAAGGACTTCGTGAAGATATCCGCTTATTCGTCAATGCAACCTACAGAGGAAATATCATGGGTCAACATGAAGACACTGTGTGGGAGATTCTCGAGAATATGTGCGAGAACTCCATCAATAATGACTCCATGGGCTTATTTGACCGGATGAATGCCCGTGCATCGACGAATCCAAGGGGTGCACATGAGACGCAGGGCCTGTCCTCATCCGTCGACTTGAAATTGATGGCCAGTCGGTTGGACAAGGTTTCTATCATTGAGAAGAAGGTGGACGAGCTGACTCGACATCTGTTGCAAGCCACCTCTGCGCAAAACCCGTTTGCATAGCTGCGTTCTGGGAGGGAAGCTGTGCATAACATCTATGACCGATCTTCTCAGGGGATGGACCCGTATCCACCGCCGTCTAACTCTAGGACTAGAGGAAACTTCGATCCGACCTACTCTAGTTGGGGGAACTCTGAACCCTCGTACTCTGACTTTCCTGAGGTTCCTCAGACCTGCAAGGACCTCAACGCCATCCAAAATGATGCATTCTCTAATACCTATAACCCTGGATGGCGGAATCATCCCAATTTCTTGTGGGCAGGTAATAATCAGAATCAAAGACCACCATATCAACCCCATCCACAAGCTCCTCATCCATATCAGCTGCCTCAGCCTCGGCCCAACCCCACCTATCGATCTGGGCCAACTCAAACAGATCAAATGACTCTTATCCTTCAGACTCTGGCTGACATTCAGAAGACGAATGTGGCTATGCAAAAACAGCATAAGGATGAGATCATAGACGTTCGCAATCAACTCGCCCAGATGGCGAACTCCTGCCAACTTTGCACACTCCCTTCTGCAACCTCTGCCGAATCCGAATAACGTGCCAAACCAGAGGCACGTTATGAACCCAAATCCGGGCCAAGCCCACATGATTTATCAGGCCCCTTCTGTTCCATCACCCGATGGGATGGAAGCTTCAACATCATATGTGGGATTTCAGCAGTAGCCACCCATTTTACCAACTCCAAACCAAAACCAGGCAGGACTGAATTCTTTTACAACCCGTAGTGGCAAAGCAACACAAGACCCACCCTACCCAAGCCACTTTCAGCCAGGTAGTGCTAACCCAAGCCCTAGGATAGTTATCTAGGACACCCCTGTCCCAGATCAGGAACCCGACCCTATTCTAGAGGAAACATCCAAGGTTCCATTTCCCGAGGCCTTGACTAGAGGAAAGAGGACTACCAAACCCGTGGCTCCTGAGGAGGATCTGGTCAAGCTCTTTGAATAGGTCCATATAAACATCCCGTTGATGGATGCGATCAGCCACATATTGGCTTACACACGATTTTTGAAAGACGTGTGTACACCCAAGCGTAAGCCGCGAACCAGAAGGGGGAGTCTAATCGTACTGTCAGAGCAAGCCAGCCCTGTAATTTTGAGCAAACTCCCACCTAAGGCAAAAGACCCAAGTACTCCCCTGATTTCCTGTACCATTGGTGATACCCAATTTGGCATAGCTTTATTAGATCTAGGAGCCTCCATAAACATAATACCAACATCCCTACTTGACCACCTTGAGGAATCTGAGCTTAAAACTACAGAGGTGACATTGCAATTGGTTGACCGATCTATTAAGTCACCTTAAGGAGTTCTTGAGGATGTCATCATTAGGGTGTAGGATTTCTATTTCCCAGTGGACTTTGTAGTCTTGGACATGGATGCTCCAGAAAACCCGAGGGATACACCAATTATACTAGAGAGACCCTTTCTGGCCACTGCTAGGGCCAATATAAATTGTGAGGAGGGCCAAACTGAACTGAAATTCAGGAACCAAATACTAAAGATTGACATCTTTAACGTCCAACAAGGGATTAATTGCGGTGTTATAGAACAAATATATAACATCAAGGCTATGGTTGACGATCCGTATATTGAGGACAACCTGACTACTTTTGAACAACCACAAGAGGATCAAAACCCGCAATCAGAGGAGTCCACCCCTGACCTAGATATACCCGTAACTCCTTCCCTTATTCCTGACACACACCCCGAACCGCCCGCTGCTACTGATAACCCTATCCTGGAACTCAAGCCTCTTCCCGACCATCTCAAATACGTCTTTTTGGGTTCGAATCTGACGTTCCTGTAATTATCAACTCCAGACTCACACCTGATCAGGATCCCATCTGATTACTGTTCTCTAGCAACATTGAAGAGCCATTGGATGGACTCTCGATGATTTGACTGGTATCAGCCCCTTTTACTGCACACACTGCATCTACACTGAAGAGGGCACACAACCTTCCCGTGAAATGCAGAGACGTCTGAATCCTAATCTGCAGGAGGTCGTGAAAAAGGAGATCATCAAGTGGTTAGATGCAGAGATCATCTACCGATCTTCGACAGTCGGTGGGTGAGTCCAATCCAGGTTGTGCCTAAAAGGGCAGGACCCACGGTGATCACGATTGAAATTGGAGAAATCATACCGACCCGTGTGGCGAATTCGTGGAGAGTCTGCATTGATTACAGAAGACTCAATTCCTCCATAAAGAAGGATCATTTCCCACTACCATTTATTGATAAGATCCTTGAGAAACTAGCAGGAAATAAGTTCTTTTTAGACGGGTACTTTGGTTATAACCAGGTGGCAATCCATCCTGAGGACCAAGAAAAGACCACTTTCACCAGCCCCTTCGGAACATACACATTTCGAAGGATGCTATTCGGTCTCTGCAATGCACCCACCACTTTTCAGCGGTGCATGCTTGCCATATTCTTAGATATGGTAGGTGATTATTTGGAAGTCTTCATGGATGACTTCTTAGTATTCGGAGAATCATTTGACGATTGCCTCCTACACTTGGTCTAAATCCTCAGATGGTGCATTGACGTGAATCTGGTTCTTTCCTGGGAAAAGAGCCATTTCATGGTGCTTGAGGGAATTGTCCTAGGACGTCTCATATCAGAAAAAGGCATCCAAGTCGATTGGGCCAAGGTAAACCTGATTTCCAAACTCCCTATGCCTAGCTCAATCAAGGACATCCGATCTTTTCTGGGGCATGTCAGCTTTTACCGTTGATTCATTCCTGATTTCTCAAAGATCACGCGCCCCCTGACCACTCTGCTATATAAGGATGTACCTTTCGAAATCTCCAAGGAATGCACTCAAGCATTTGAAATCCTCTGTGATCGAGTTACCCAAGCTCCGATCCTATAGTCCCCTGATTGGTCTCAACCCTTTGAAATCATGTGCGATGCATCTGATTTTTCTATAGGAGCGGTACTTGGGTAGAAAATTGACGGGAAACCCATGGTTACCTACTACACTAGCAAGACACTTAACAAGGCTCAGCGTAACTACACAGTTACTGAGAAAGAGTTGCTAGCAGTAGTATTTGCCCTGGAAAAGTTCAAATCATATCTCCTGGGTTCCCGTGTTATCATTTACTTGGATCACACAACTGTGAGGCATCTCCTTGCGAAGAAGGACGAGAAACCTCGATTAATTCACTGGATCTTGCTGTTGCAAGAGTTTGACCTCGAGATTCGTGACAAAGCGTGAAAATAGAACATGGTAGTTGATCACTTGTCCCGCCTGCCTTCTGAGATTATCGACCCTTTCGGACCCATTACGGAACATTTTCCTGATGAGCACCTCCTGACTATTAGTGCAAGGCTTCCATGGTTTGCTGATATAGTAAACTACCTAGCATCACATCAGATCCCGTCCAATTGGTCGAAAGCCAAGAAGGACAAATTGCTTGCCGATGCCAAGTATTACTTCTGGGAAGACCAGTATCTGTTCCGCATCGATGCTGACTATATCATTCGACGATGTGTCGCAAAAGCTAAAATTCAAGACATCTTGTCCTTCTGCCATGACCAGGCATGTGGTGGACATTTCTCAGGTCATAAAATCGTAGCAAAAGTCTTCTAGTGCGGCTTCTATTGGCCCATGATTTTCAAAGATGCATACAATCACTGTAGGGCATGCACTCGTTGCTAGACCTTAGGCAACATTAGCCACTATGATATGATGTCCTTACAGCCAATTCTCGTATGCGAAATTTTCGATGTGTGGGGGATTGATTTTATGGGACCCTTTCTTGTTTTGGACAGCTTCGAGTACATTATACTCGCTGTTGACTATGTGTCCAAATGGATCGAAGCCATTCCGACCCAAACCAATGATCATAAGGTGGTTATCAAATTCATTCATCAGAACATCTTTTCACGGTTCGGGATTCCACATGCTATAATCTATGATGGAGGGACCCATTTCACTAATGCTCAGTTCAGGTCACTAATGACAAATACAGGGTGTCACACTGAATCTCTAATCCTTACCACCCCCAAACTAATGTTCTAGCTGAGCTATCAAATCGGGAGATCAAGAAAATCCTCCAGATTACTGTTCGACTGGACAGGAAAGACTGGTCATCCCGACTTTCGGAAGCTTTGTGAGCTTATAGGATCGCCCACAAAACCAATTAGGTATGTCTCCCTTCAGATTGGTGTATGGGAAGGCATGTCACCTCCCCGTCGAATTGGAGCACAAGGCCTATTGGGCAGTACGGAACTGCAACCTAGATCTTTCTAAGGCAGGAACCCACAGAAAGCTTCAAATGAGCAAGATCGATGAATTATGCCACGACGCGTATGAGAACTCACGAATTTACAAAGAGCGGGTTAAGGCCTTTCATGACAAGCACATATCCAGAAAGATCTTTCATCCTGGTCAAAAAGTCCTACTCTTTGATGCCAAGCTTAAACTGTTTCTAGGAAAACTATTATCAAAATGGATCGAACCTTACCTCGTCCGACGAATCTTTGGAAATGGAGCCATCGAGATCAGTCCACTCAACCACGATTCAGAATCTTTCGTCGTGAACAGTCAGAGACTCAAACCATTCATTGACCTGACCGATACTAATTTGGCTAAGATATATTTACCCTCCATTCTCCCTGAGCTCATTGCCTCCAGCCGATGGCGTAAAACTCAGCGCTTAACGGGAGGCAACCCGTCATTTTTGAAAAACCCGAAACTTTTTTTGACATTCCTATGTTGAATTCATATTGCACTTTAGGGTTCATCCATTAGAACAGCTGACCCGACCTCAGGTACCCGTACCCGAGTTTTGAAATCATTCGCAATAGTCACCTCGACCCGTTCACCCACCCAGAACCTATTCTAATGAATGATCTAAGCTGAACTCGAACCCACCTAATTTACAATGGGAACATTGCAAATCATAGGCATGGGGGGATATGAAAGTGCAAAACATCATGAAAACTCATCTCACAAGAAAAGGTTTCAATAAAAAAATCACATATCCCAAAAATACCAAAAAAATGAAAAAAATCTTGAAAAAGAACAAATTCGGAGGAGAGAGAAAATTTTGAGGCCATACATATCATGAGGAGAAAAAGGGGAAAAGTGAAAAATGTTAAAAAAGGAGCACAAACTGAAAAGAAAAAGAAAAGATAGTCATTAGTAAGAAATTAAGGGATCAACTAAGTTCTAGACCATATCAAGAAAAAGAAAATGAAAGGAAAAAAGTGCTAATGAGACACAAAAGAGATTAGAAGGAACGCTGATCTTAGGCCTCTTGGGCTAGGCTTAAAAATTCAAGTATTCGCTAAGATCTGTATAGTCCTCAAGAGGTTGGGGAAAATGCGAAGCTTAAGTATTAGGTCTAGGGCTTAGGGAGTATTCAACCTCGTTAACTGACCTCTTGTTTGCAGGACTCAGTAACCTAAGCACCCCAATCCACACACAGTCTGGTTCAGTGCACATAAGCATCAAAATCATGCAAATGCATTTAAGTTGTTCTAAAAAAGTAGCCTAGATTAGGAGCAACCGATCAACACAAGTTCATTTGGACGAGTTTCCGGAGTGGAGAGGCAGGAAATTCCCCTCGAAGATGCGCAATAACATATCGTCTCCTCGGTGCTTGTCTCCTAGAATATTTATATATCCTGCTGGGGGCATGTAAGCACCTTATGCTGGTTCAGATACCATGGGCGGCATTATCACGAAATGTCGATTGCTAGGGTCTGGATTTAGCTACAAAATGTCATGGGCAGGATTATCTCAAAATCTCGAAAGCCAGGGTTTTGGGGGTTACCATGAGCGGTGCTATCATAAAGCATTGATTTCAAAGGCCCTTTGAGTATTGATGATGGGAACTAGGAATCCGATACAGATCGTGTTGAGAAGCTAATCCGAAGCTAGAAATAAAAAAGGAAGAGAGAAAACTGTCCAAACAAATAAAATCCTCTACCTCTCTTGTTGATCGTGCTTGATCGGGTTTTAAAGAATAACACATTGTAATATAGCCGAAAAAGCGTTCAAAACAAATAAAGAATTTTTTACTCAAAAATCGGAGTATCCGATGTCGAACACAAGGAGCAATCTCAATACTTTTAAAAACTAGAGAATACAACTTTTAAATGAAAGACAATTTGATTCAAAGAGTGATTTATAAAAAGAATTGCTAAGAAAGAACAGGATTGGACGTCTGATTTCTGTATCAGACGTCTTAAATGTAAGGCTTCTTGCTGTTCTTCTTCTTCTTGCGTGTGCCTCTGATCTTCTTTTTCTTCTTCTGCCTTGCTTCTTTGGATTATCTTCTTCCTTCTCTTTTCTTCTGTGGAGGCTTTTTCTTCCTTGGTCTTCTGCCTTGCCCTTTTTTTTCTTCTTTCTTCTTTCTGCCTTGCTCAGCCTCTACTTCAGAGTGTCTTCTTCTTCTGCTCCTTCTCTTCTTCTCTTCTCCTTTCGATGGCTGAGCTTCTTTGCTTTAGTGCTCAGCCTGCCTGCACACAAGATAGCAAAACCTACCCCCCTTCCCTCTACCCGCACGTATCTCTCTCTCCAAACCGCTCACAGGAAGCTCTCCTAGAGCTACGAGTTAACGGGTCGAGTTGCGTACCCGGGACCAGGCGTACCGGCTTGTATGGTACACGAGGTGTGCGCGGGTGGTGTCGGGTCGGGTCCACCCGATCCGCGAGGTGAAACCACGGACGGAACGGGTGAAGGGCGAGGGACCTCACCCCAAGTGCTTTCGGAGGCGAAGAGAGAATATGACAAAATCAATTTAAACCGCACCTGTGCCTCGTAGGTTACCGATGTGGGACTATTAGTCTCGCCTTCTTTCGCGCGCGCCTACAGAAATCTTTTCTTCAATGGCCAAAGCTGCGGACTCCGTTGCGTTCCTCGCTGGACCAGATGTCTTCGCACTGCCTCCCCGAGTGAGCTGCACCTGAAGCCTGGACGTCCTGAAGCTTGGAGCGAGCTTGGAGCTCCTTCGAGTCACCGTCAATGGCGGCAGGGGCTTGAGAATTGTCAGATACAAACGAGCCTCTCGGCTTAATCAGATCACCGGGGGACCTTCGCCGTGTCACTGCGAAGGTGGTGTGAGGTGCAGCAGGTTGTGGGACGGCCTAGGCGTGCGTGCCTAGGTCGTCTTGTGATCGGAGGTGTGGGTGTGTTCGGGGGAGCGTTGAGTGGGTGAAGAGCGACAGTGGGTGGGTGGAAGGTGTTCAGAGTGGTGAGGCGGAGCCTCTGAGTTGGTCGGCGAGTCGTGCGGAAGTGTGAAGCGACGGGAGCGACTCGCCAGAGGTTGGTCGGAGGGGTGGAAGGTGGCGGTGGTCAGGCGTGGTCGAGGGGTAATTAAATGAAATGTAGTGGGGAAAAGAGAGAGGGGAAGATAGGGAACGTATCTGGACTGTTGTGGGAGAGAAGGAGGCAGTGGAGTGGACGGCTTGTAGCTGCCGTTGTCGGAGAAGAAGCACCCTGAGGGAGAGAGCGGCGACGAGGAAGAGGTCGGGGAAACGCGCGCTTGGTACGGCGCGACGCGGGAGGAGGAGGCGAAGTAGACTCTGCTGCTGGTATGGCAGCAGAGCGATGAGAAGGAGGGGAGGAGGTCGCCGAAGCTTGCGGGTTCCTTGGCCGGAGATGGAAGAGAAGAAAATTTGGGAGAATCTCCGCCAAGACAAGTCTGAATTTGAGCGGCCGGACTTGGGGATTCTTTTATAGGTGCTGGCCGAACTTTATAGTGCGTGGAGGGCACACAATCATCTCCGACGGCTCGCCGGAGAAGGAAAGTGGGTGGATACCCAAATCTCTCGTGCATTCGCACGAGAGATTGGGATCAAATCAGAGATCATGGCAGGCCTCAGATGAGAGGGAATTCCTTAGAGAATCTCTCTTCCATTTCTGGGAGGGGATCTCTGAGGAATCAGAGAGTATTCCCTCTCTAATCCTCGCCAGAGAAGGATTCTGCCCCAATAATGGCAGAAGGACCTGATTGTAAGGTTGGCGAGGAAGTTAGGGGCTCTCTGCGATGATTTTCAAAAGATAGGGACCAAATTGTGATTTGGGTGTACTAAATTGCAAAGTAGGTCAAGATGACCTCCCCTTAGGTCCAAATTTTGGTATAAACCTAATTTTGACCTAAGGAATCCAATGGTGAAGTTGGATTTTAGGTTTGACTACGTTTGACTGGATATTTTGCGTAAAAACCCAAATTAGGTTAATTGATAAGCTAGGACCCTAATCTAGGTCAAACTGGGTTCCAAAGACGAAATTAAGTGTTCTAAACCCTAGGGGATATTTTTCCATGTTTCTTAAAGGGTTTACTTGATTTTTATCCTGACCGAAACCTTTTTGATTTAAGCGGGTCTGTTTTAGGGTTATCAAATGTCATTTAATTCCTGGATTGCACATAAGCCCATTTCTGATTGACTCAACCCACTTTTTATCTTATTTAGACCATTTGACCTATGTTTTGCCTCTGAGAAATCCCATTTATGTACTACAATGGTAAAATTACAGTTTTAACCTTTATTTCATGTTTTCTTCTCAGAACACTTATTTCTCCAATTAAGCCCTCTTCTAGGTTATGTAGGAGCTTTTATTCTATTTATTATGTCAAAATGAGCTAGTTATAGCACGTGATGAGGCTCTCATCATACCCCCATGCCTAGCTTTTGCTAGTCCCTTAGCAAAATTTCAAGGTTTTAACTTCTGTTCTAGACCCTGAGTGTAAGTGCTTTTCTTTTTCTTTTGTGATTAGGTTAGAATGCCGACAATAGTCCTAGAGGTATTCAAGTACCAACCAAAATTCGGACCTATTCCGCTTTAGCCTCAGTCCTCCGCAAAGGTTTCTAAGGCCCACAGAAACTAACCTAGGGTTTGTTGGACTCCGCGGTTAAAGCACCTGTGCTTGAGACATTCTTAGCCTAAGTTCAGTTTGCAGTGTGTTTTTGTAAGAGAGAGATAGAAGATTTATTTATTTGGAGAGCTTTTCTCTCTCTTTTCTTTTTATTTCTAGTTTCGGATTAGCTTCTCAACACGGTCTGTATCGGATTCCTCGTCCCCATCATCAATCCTCAAGGGTCCCTGGCTTTTGAGATTTCGAGATAATCCCGCCCATGGCAACCCTCAGAACCCTGGCTTTCGAGATTTTGAGATAATCCCACCCATGGCGTTCCCTGCCGAATTCAAACCCTCGCGATCGACATTTCGTGATAATGCCGCCCATGGTATTTGAACCAACAGAGTGCTTACATGCCCCCAGTAGGATATTTAAATATCCTAAGAGACAAGCACCGAGGAGACGATATGTTGTTACGCATCTTCGAGGGGAATTTCCCGCCTCTCTGCGCTGGGAACTCGTCCAAATCAACTTGTGTTGATTAGCTGCTGCTAATCTAGGTGACTTTTTCAGAACATTAAACGCTTTTGCATGACTTTGATATTTATGCTCACTGAACCAGACTGTGTGTGAATTTGGGGTGCTTAGGTTACCGAATCCTGCAAATAGAAAGTTAGTTAACAAGGCCGAATACTTCCTAAGCCTTAGACCTAATACTTAAGCTTCGCATTTTCCTCAACCTCTTGAGGATTATCCAGATTTTAGCGGATGCGTGAATTTTTAAGCTAACGAATCTAGCCCAAGAGGCCTAAGACTAGCGTTCCTGCTAATCTCTTGTTATATCTCCTTAGCTCTTTTTTTTCTTTTTCTTGATTTGGTCTAGAACTTTAGTTAATTCCTTAATCTTTTACTAATGACTATTTCTTTTCATTTTCATTTTGTGCTCCTTTTTTGGCATTTTACTCTTTTCCTCCTCTCATTTGTATGACCCTGAATTGTTTCTCCCTTCCATCAAGTCCTTTTTTTTTTTTAATTGAAACCCTTTCTTGATATGAATTTTCCTGACATTTTGCACTTTCATACCCCCCCATGCCTAAGATTTGCAATGTCCCCATTGTAAATTAGGTGGGTTCGATTTCAGCTTAGTTCATGCATTAGGATAGGTGTGTGGTGAGTGAATGGGTCGAAGTGACTTGTTGCGAACGATTTCTAATCTCGGGTAGGGATACCTGCGGTGAAGTCGGCTATTCTAATGGATGAACCCTAAAGTGCAATATGAATTCCGCATAGAGATGTCAGAAAAGGTTTCGGGTTTTTCAAAGAATGACGGGTTGCCTCCCGTTAAGCGTTGAGTTTTACGCCATCAGCTGGGCGCAATGAGCTCAAGAGGAATGGAGGGTAAAGGATGACTCAGCCAAATCTATATCGGTCATGTCAATGAACGGTTTGAGTCTCTGACCGTTCACAACAAAGGGTTCGGAATCATGGCTGAGTGGGCTGATTTCAATGGCTCCATTTCAAAAGATTTGTCAGACTAGGTAAGGTCCGACCCACTTAGATCTTAACTTTCCTGGGAATAATTTGAGTCGGGCATAAAAGAGTAAAACCTTTTGACCAGGATGAAAGACCTTTCTAGAAATGTGTTTGTCATGAAAAGCTTTAACCCGTTCTTTGTAAATTCGCGAGTTCTCATACGCGTCGTGGAGTAATTCATCGATTTCGCTCATTTGAAGTCTTCTGTGGGTTCTAGCCTTAGAAAGATTTAGATTACAAGTCCGTACTGCCTAATAGGATTTATGCTCCAATTCGACGGGGAGGTGACATGCCTTCCCGTACACTAGTCTGAAGGGAGACATTCCTAATTGGGTCTTGTGAGTAGTCCTATAGGCCCACAATGCTTCCGGAAGCTGGGAAGACCAATCTTTTCTATCAGGTCGAACAGTAACCTGAAGGATCTTCTTGATCTCTCGGTTAGATAGCTCAGCTAGACCATTAGTTTGGGGGTGGTAAGGAGTAGAGATTCGGTGTGACACCCCATATTTGGTCATCAGTGACCTGAACTGAGCATTTATGAAATGGATCCCTCCGTCAGAAATTATAGCACGTGGGATCCCGAACCTTAAGAAAATGTTTTGATGAATGAATTTTATAACAACTTTATGATTGTTTGTTCGGGTCGGAATGGCTTCTATCCACTTGGAAACATAGTCAACTGCGAGTAAGATGTATTCGAAGCCATCAGAGATCGGGAAGAGTCCCATGAAATCAATCCCCCAGACATCAAAAACTTCGCATACCAAGATCGGCTGTAGAGGCATCATGTCTCGATGGCTCATGTTACCCAGAGTCTGGCAACGGGAACATGTCTTACAGTGATCGTATGCATCCTTGAAAATTGTGGGCCAATAAAAGCCACATTGGAGGACTTTTGATGCGGTTTTATGTCCTGAGAAATGTCCACCGCATGCCTAGTCATGGCAAAATGAGAGTATGTCTTTGATTTCTACTTCCACGATGCACTGTCGAATTATTTGATCAGCACCAATGCGGAATAGATACGGGTCTTCCCATAGGTAATACTTGGCATCGGAACGTAATTTGTCCTTCTTGGCCTTCGGCCAATCAGACGGAATCTGATGTGATGCCAAGTAATTTACTATATCTGCGAACCATGGAAGACTTGTACTGATAGTCAGGAGGTGCTCATCAGGAAAATGTTCTGTGATAGGTCCGGAAGGGTCAATTATTTCAGAAGGAAGGTGGGACAAGTGATCAGCTACCACATTTTGCTTTCCTTCCTTGTCGCGAATCTCAAGGTCAAATTCTTGCAATAGCAAGATCCATCGGATTAATCAAGGTTTCGTGTCCTTCTTTGCAAGGAGATGCCTCACAGCCGTGTGATCCGAGTATATGATAACACAGGAACCCAGAAGGTATGATCTGAATTTTTCTAGGGCAGATACTACAGCTAACAGCTCTTTCCCAATAACCGTATAGTTACGCTGAGCCTCATCCAGTGTTTTGCTGGCGTAGTAAATGACCACAGGTTTCCCGTCAATTTTTCGCCCTAAAACTGCTCCTACAGCGAAGTCAGATGCATCGCACATGATCTCAAAGGGTTGAGACCAATCAGGGGACTATAGGATCGGGGCTTGGGTGACTCGGTCACGTAGGATCTCAAATGCTTGAGTGCATTCCTTGGAAATTTCAAAAGGCACATCCTTGGAGAGAAGATTGGTCAGGGGGCGCGCGATTTTGGAGAAATCAGGGATAAATCGACGGTAGAAACCGACGTGCCCCAAAAAATATCGGATGTCCTTAATCGAGCTAGGCTTAGGGAGCTTGGAAATCAGGTTAACCTTAGCTCGATCCACTTGGATGCCTTTCTCCGAGATTAAATGTCCCAGGACAATTCCCTTAGGCACCATGAAATGGCTCTTTTCCCAGGAAAGAACCAAATTCACCTCGATGCACCGCCTGAGTATTTGGACCAAGTGTTGGAGGCAATCGTCAAATGATTCTCCAAAAGCTGAAAAGTCATCCATGAAGACTTCCAGATAGTCACCTACCATATCTGAGAATATAGCAAGCATGCACTGCTGAAAAGTTGCAGGTGCATTGCAGAGACCGAATGGCATCCTTCGAAACGCGTACGTCCCGAAGGGGTAGGTGAATGTGGTCTTTTCTTGGTCCTCTGGATGGATTGCCACCTGGTTGTAACCGGAGTACCCATCAAGAACGCAAAAGAACCTATTTCCCGCTAGTTTCTTGAGGATTTGATCAATAAACGGTAGTGGGAAATGATCCTTCTTCGTGGAGGAATTTAGTCTTCTGTAATCAATGCAAACTCTCCACGAGTTAGCTATTCAGGTCGGAATGACTTCTCCGGCTTCAGTCGTGATAATGGTAAGTCCTGCCTTTTTAGGCACCACCTGTATTGGACTCACCCAACGACTGTCGGAGATCGGGTAGATGATCCCTGCATCTAACCACTTTATGATCTCCTTTTTCACGACCTCCTATAGGTTAGGGTTTAGGCATCTTTGCATTTCTCTTGAAGGTCGTGAGCCTTCTTCTGTGTAGATTCGATGTGTGCAGTATGAAGGGCTTATACCAGTCAAATCATCCAATGGCTCTACGATGTTGCTGGAGAACAGAAATCAAACGGAGTTCCTGGTCAGGTATGAGTCGAGAGTTGATAATCACAGGAAAAGTCTGATTTGAATCCAAAAAGACGTACTTCAGATGTTCGGGAAGGGGCTTGAGTTCCATGATAGGATTGTCAGCAGCAGCGGGTGGTTCGGGGTTTGTATCAGGAACAAGGGTAGGAGTCATAGGTGTGTCTAGATCATGTTCGCACTCCTCTGTTAGCGGGTTTTGATTCTTTAGTGGTTGATCAGGGATGATCAGGTTATCTTCTATATGCAATTCATCAACCACGGCTTTAATATCACATATTTCCTCTATAACCCCACAATTAATCCCTTGTTGGGCCTTAAAGATGTCAATCTTCAGGTTTTGATTCCCAAATTTTAATTCTATCTGGCCCTCTTCGCAGTTTATGTTGGCCCTAGCAGTGGCCAAAAAGGGTCTCCCTAATATGATTGGTGTGTCCCTTGGGTTCTTAGGTGCATCCATGTCCAGTACTATGAAGTCCACCGGGAAATAGAAATCTCGTACCCTAACAATGACATCCTCGAGTATTCCTCTAAGTGACTTGATGGATCGATCGGCTAACTGCAATGTCACCTCAGTGGGTTTAAGTTCAGATTCTCCAAGGTGGTCAAGGAGGGATGTAGGTATTAAATTTATGGAGGCACCTAGGTCTAGTAAGGCTCTATCAAATTGGGTTTCACCAATTTTATAAGAAATCAAGAGAGTTCCTGGGTCTTTAGCCTTGGGTGGGAGTTTGCTCAAGATGACAGAGCTGGCTTGCTCTGACAGTACGATTGGATTCCCATCCTTGGTTCGCGGCTTACATTTAGGTGTACATGTCTTTCAAGAATCTTGCGTAAGCCGGTATGTGGCGAATTGCATCCATCAATGGGATGTTTATCTGGACCTATTCAAAGAGCTTGACCAGATCCTCCTCGGGGGCCACGGGTTTGGTTATCCTTTTTCCTTTGGTCAAGGCCTCAGGAAATGGGATCCTAGTTGGTTCCTCTAGGATAGGTCCAGGTTCTTGATCTGGGACAGTGGTATCTTGGATAACTATCCTAGGGTGGCTATTATCAGGCTTGGAGTGGTTCGGATAATGTGGGTCTTGGGTTGTTTTACCACTACGTGTTCTTACAGAGTTTAATCCGGCCTGATTTTGGTTTGGGTTTGGTAGGAGGGGTGGCTGCTGCTGGAATCCCGCATAAGATGTCGAAGCTTCCATCCTGTCTGGCAATGGAGCAGCAGGGGCCTAATAAATCAAATGTGCGTGGCCTGAATTTGGATTCATAACGCGCCTCTGGGTCGGCACGTTATTTGGGTTGGGCAGAGGTTGCGAAGGAAGGGTGCCAGGTTGGCAGGAATTTGCCATCTGGGCCAGTTGGTTGCGAACCTCTGTGATCTCGTCCTTGTGCTGTTTTTGCATTGCCGTATTTGTCTTTTGAATGTCAGCCAGTGCTTGAAGGATAAGAGTCAGTTGATCCTAGTTTTGCCCGGATTGGTATGTGGGATTGGGTCGAGGCTGAGGCGGCTGATATGGACGAGGGGCTTGTGGACAGGGTTGAAATGGTGGTCTTTGAGAATTTCCCGCCCACTGAAAGTTAGGGTGATTTCGTCATCCAGGGTTGTAGGTATTGGAGAATGGGTCATTCTGGATGGCGTTAAGGTCCTCGCAGTTACCTCAGGAAAGTCAGAATACGAGGGTTCAGAGTTCCCCCAACTTGAGTAGAATGGATCGGAGGTCACTCCGGTCCGAGAGGCAGACGGGGCTGGATATGGGTCCATCCCCTTGGCAGATTGGTGATAGATGTTTTGCACAGTTTCCCTTGCCAGAGGTGGTCGTTCAAAAGAGTTTTGCACAGAGGTGGCTTGCTGCAAATGCCGAGTTAGCTCGTCCACCTTCTTTTCTATGATAGAAACCTTGTCCAACCGACTGGCCATCAGTTCCAACTCGACGGAAGTGGACAGGTCCTGCATCTCATGTGTCCCTCTTAGATTCGTCGATGTGCAGGCATTCGTCCTGTCGAATAAGCCCATGGAGTCATTATTTATGGAGTTCTCACACATGTTTTCGAGAATCTCCCACACCGTGTCCTCATGTTGACCCATGATGTTTCCTCCGCACGTTGCATTGACGAATAAACGAATGTCTTCCCGGAGTCCCTGGTAAAAAGACTGGACTTGTTCCCACTTAGGAACTCTGTGATGGGGACACTTTCGCATGAGATCTAAGAATTGATCCCATGCTTCATGAAGAGGTTCTCCTGGTTGTTGAGTGAAATGAGTGATCTGGTGGCACAAGGCATTTGTCCGACCAACAGGGAAGAATTTTTTCAAAAATTTGGACTGAAGTTCCTCCCATGTGTTGATCGGACGGGTCTGAGTTTGATACCAATGTGTGGCCTTGTCCAAGAGGGAGAACGAAAATATTTTCATGAGTAGGATATCCCAGTTTTGTAAATCCGACCCGAAGGTCTGGGCCAGATGCTTGAGTTGTTTAATGTGTTGGAATGGATCCTCAGAGTTAAGCCCATGAAACTTCGTTATGACATGAATCATATTGGGCTTCAGTTCAGAATTAGGTCCTCCAATCAGGATTCGTACTAGAGGTTCGATCGCCACCGCAACGGGATTATAGTGATCTCGCATCATAGGTCGCTGCGGTGGATTTACAAAGTTCTGAAAGAGATCATTAAGGTGTTGAAGTTGGTGTTCAAGGTTATTCTCCTCTTCAATGGGTTGTGCCATGATGGAAGAAGAAGGAGAACCAGGGTCTGAATCAGATGAAAGATTTATGTGGTGGGGTTGCTGCACAAACAAGGGCGTCGAAGCTTGGCCTCGACGAGAGTGAATTTCTAAAGGAGGTCTTAAGGGTGGTCTTAAGGACCTCCTACCGAACATGCACTGAAGGATGTGATGAGATTAGAAGGTGCTGGACCCAATCAAGACACCCAAAAATTGTTGGGTGACTATAGAGGTTCGGGGCGGATGGACCCCTTAGTCAGAAAAGTTGTCCACTTGAGAAATAACTGGGTAGCTAGAGAGGGAGAATCCCGCAAAGACCCCTACATGGTAGAGCGTCCCCACGAGTTATAGGGTTTCCCCCACCCGACCTCTCTTGTCACTGCGGTTCCAGGTAGACCAGAATGGGGACCTTGACCTCTTAAGTCTACCTTTTTTTACTTTAAGATCAAGGTGCTTAATGTTCCACTTGAACTTTTAGGTATTTTGTGTGAAAAAGCGACCTAATTTTAAGGTTGGTTGTCCCAAGGGATCAACTTCACCTCTTGTTCCTTTGAGAGCTTTTAGGTCCTTTCTTTTAGGGTTCAAATGGATTAAAAGCCTGATTTGCTTAGGGTTCCTCTTGTATAGATCTTTTCAAACATGGTTTAGGCACACCTCTTTTTGGAAAAATTTGTTTCTTTGTTTAAGATAAGATGTGTCTCTAAAAATCCTAGCGTTTTAATCCTTAACTTGGCTCTAGTGGGTCCACTTTAGTTGCCTCAGAATTTGGTACCTAGGGCTCAATCAAGAAAGTTTTAGCCCTAGTTACCTTAGTTGGATGAGCAGATAAAAATGTGTTGAAATGAAAATCAGGCAACTTGATGAGTTACTAAATATGAAATAGGTAGCCCTAAGTTGATTGTTCTTTTTTTTTCTTTTCAGATTTTGAGCGAGTTAAGAGAGAGGGCTTATGGAAATTACCTGTTCCTTAGAGTGTCTGTTGTGCAGCTGCTCTTCTTTCCTTTTTGCTATCCCTATAATAAGCACAACAAAAGAGAGTAGTTAGGTCAAATATTGGATAAAAAAGTTGTAATCAAAAGCTTTAAAAGTGCCCGTTGCTCCCTGGCAACGACGCCAAAATGTTGATCGCGCTTGATCGGGTTTTAAAGAATAACACGTTGTAATATAGCTGAAAAAGCGTTCAAAACAAATAAAGAATTTTTTACTCGAAAATCGGAGTATCCGAGGCCGAACACAGGGAGCAATCTCAATACTTTTAAAAACTAGAGAATACAACTTTTAAATGAAAGACAATTTGATTCAAAGAGTGATTTATAAAAAGAATTGCTAAGAAAGAACAGGATTGGACGTCTGATTTCTGTATCAGACGTCTTAAATGTAAGGCTTCTTGTTGTTCTTCTTCTTCTTACGTGTGCCTCTGATCTTCTTTTTCTTCCTCTGCCTTGCTTCTTTGGATTCTCTTCTTCCTTCTCTTTTCTTCTGCGGAGGCTTTTTCTTCCTTGGTCTTCTGCCTTGCCCTTTTTTTTTCTTCTTTCTTCTTTCTGCCTTGCTCAGCCTCTACTTCAGAGTGTCTTCTTCTTCTGCTCCTCTTCTTCTCTTCTCCTTCCTGCGGCTGAGCTTCTTCACTTCAGTGCTCGGCCTGCCTGCACACAAGACAGCAAAACCTACCCCCCTTCCCTCTACCCGTACGTATCTCTCTCTCCAAACCACTCATAGGAAGCTCTCCCAGAGCCGTGGGTTAACGGGTCGGGTTGCATACCCGGGACCAGGCGTACCGGCGTGTATGGTACACGAGGTGTGCGTGGGTGGTGTTGGGTCGGGTCTGCCCGATCCGCGAGGTGAAACAGCGGACGGAGCGGGTGAACGGCGAGGGACCTCACCCCAAGTGCTTTCGGAGGCGAAGAGAGAATATGACAAAATCAATTTAAACCGCACCTGTGCCTCGTAGGTTACCGATGTGGGACTATTAGTCCCGCCTTCTTTCGCGCGCGCGCACAGAACTCTTTTCTTCAATGGACAAAGCTGCGGACTTCATTGCATTCCTCGCTGGACCAAATGTCTTCGCATTGCCTCCCCGAGTGAGCTGCACCTGAAGGCTGGACGTCCTGAAGCCTGGAGTGAGCTTGGAGCTCCTTTGAGTTACTGTCAATGGCGGTAGGGGCTTGAGAATTGTCAGACACAAAACAAGCCTCTCGGCTTAATCAGATCACCGGGAGACCTTCGTCGTGTCACGGCGAAGGTGGTGAGAGGTGCAGCAGGTTGTGGGACGGCCTAGGCGTGAGTGCCTAGGTCGTCCTGTGACCGGAGGTGTGGGTGTGTTCGGGGGAGCGTTGAGTGGGTGAAGAGCAGCAGTGGGTGGGCGGAAGGTGTTCAGCGTGGTGAGGCGGAGCCTCTGAGTTGGTCGGCGAGTCGTGCGGAAGTGTGGAGCGACGGGAGCGACTCGTCGGAGGTTGGCCGGAG
Organism: Thalassia testudinum; assembly: GCA_037157565.1. Classification (NCBI taxonomy): domain Eukaryota; kingdom Viridiplantae; phylum Streptophyta; class Magnoliopsida; order Alismatales; family Hydrocharitaceae; genus Thalassia; species Thalassia testudinum. The sequence continues at coordinate 64,603,052 of JAZHRO010000054.1, forward strand.
GGGTGGAAGGTGGCGATGGTCAGGCGTGGTCGAGGGGTAATTAAATGAAATGTAGTGGGGAAAAGAGAGAGGGGAAGATAGGGAACGTATCTGGACTATTGTGGGAGAGAAGGAGGCAGAGGAGTGGATGGCTCGTAGCTGCCGTCGTCGAAGAAGAAGCACCCTGAGGGAGAGAGCGGCGACGAGGAAGAGGTTGGGGAAACGCGCGCTTGGTACGGCACGACGCGGGAGGAGGAGGCGAAGTAGACTCTGCTGCTGGTATGGCAGTAGAGCGACGAGAAGGAGGGGAGGAGGTCACCGGAGCTTGCGGGTTCCTTGGCCGGAGATGGAAGAGAAGAAAATTTGGGAGAATCTCCACCAAGACAAGTATGAATTTGAGCGGCCGAACTTGGGGATTCTTTTATAGGTGCTGGCCGAACTTTCTAGTGCGTGGAGGGCGCGCAATCATCTCCGACGGCTCGCCGGAGAAGGAAAGTGGGTGGATACCCAAATCTCTCGTGCGTTCGCACGAGAGATTGGGATCAAATCAGAGATCATGGCAGGCCTCAGATGGGAGGGAATTCCTCAGAGAATCTCCCTTTCATTTCTGGGAGGGGATATCTGAGGAATCAGAGAGTATTCCCTCTCTAATCCTCGCCAGAGAAGGATTCTGCCCCAATAATGGTGGAAGGACCTGATTGTAAGGTTGGTGAGGAAGTTAGGGGGCTCTCTGCGATGATTTTCAAAAGATAGGGACCAAATTATGATTTGGGTGTACTAAATTGCAAAGTAGGTCAAGATGACCTCCCCTTAGGTCCAAATTTTGGTATAAACTTAATTTTGACCTAAGGAATCCAATGGTGAATTTGGATTTTAGGTTTGACTACGTTTGACTGGATATTTTGCTTAAAAACCCAAATTAGGTTAATTGATGAGCTAGGACCCTAATCTAGGTAAAACTGGGTTTCAAAGGCCAAATTAAGTGTTCTAAACCATAGGGGATATTTTTCCATGATTTTTAGAGGGTTTACTTGATTTTTATCCTGACCGAAACCTTGTTGATTTAAGCGGGTCTGTTTTAGGGTTATCAAATGTCATTTAATTCCTGGATTGCACATAAACCCATTTCTGATTGACTCAACCCACTTTTTATCTTATTTAGACCATTTGACCTATGTTTCGCCTCTTAGAAATCCTGTTTATGTATTGCAATGGTAAAATTACAGTTTTAACCTTTATTTCATGTTTTCTTCTCAGAACACTTATTTCTCCAATTAAGCCCTCTTCTAGGTTATGTAGGAGCTTTTATTCTCTTTATTATGTCAAAATGAGCTAGTTATGGCTCATGATCAGGCTTTCATGATCTCTCTCTTACAAAAATGCACTGCAAATTGAACTAAGGCTAAAATATGTTACATGCACGGGTGCTTTAACCGCGAAGTCCAACGAACCTTAGGATAATTCCTGTGGGCCTTAAAAAGCTTTGCGGCAGACTGAGGCTAGAGCTGGTCAGGTCCGGATCTTGGTTGGTACTTGAGTACCTCTAAGCCTATTATTGGCATTCTAACCTAATCAAAAGAAGAAAGCACTCATCAAAAGTTTTTGAACATCAAGGAACTCATGGTCTAGAATCGAAGTTAAAACCTTAAAATTTTACTAAGGGACTATCAAAAGCTAGGCATGGGGGCATGATGGGAACACCATCATGAGCCCTAACTAGCTCATTTTGACCCATAAAAGAGAACAAAATCTCCTACATAACCAACTGGAGGTCTTAATTCACTGGATAACCATTCTGAGAGAAAAATAAGAAACAAGTGGTAAAACTGTAATTTTACCATTGCAATACAATAACAGATTTTCTCAAGGAATAAACACAGGTCAAATGATCTTAACAAGGTAAAAAGTGGGTTGGTTCAAACAGAAAAGGGTTCGTGTGAATTCTGGGTATTAAATGACTTCTTTAACCCTAAAATAGACCCACTTGAGTTAACAAGGTTCTGGTCAAAATAAAATTCACCTAAAACCTCTAAAAATCATAGAAAAATATTCTCTAGGGTTTAGAACCTTCAATTTGGCCATTGGAACCTATTTTGACCTAAAATGAGGTCTCAGACAAATGTTTGCCCTAAATTGGGTTTTTGCGTAAATTAATAAAAAAACATGGTCAAACCCAAAATACAACCTCACCATTGGATTATTTAGGTCAAAATTAGGCTTGTACCAAAATTTGGACCTAAGAAGAATTCATCTTTACCCACTTTGCAAATAGGTCCAACTCAATTACATTTCTACCCCTATATTTCAAAAATCCTTGCGTTTGACCCCCTAGCTTCTTCTTCATTCTTTGTAATTAGGTCCCTATACCATTATAGCGGAGGGAATCCTACTCCGGCAAGCTTGCAAGGGCTATTTCTCCCTGTTTTCTTAGAGAATCCCCTTCAAAATTGAAAGGGAGATTCTATGAGAAATCTCCTCCAGTGTGAACCCAATTAGAAGCCCTATTTGGTACTCAATCTCTCATGCGAACGCATAAGAGATTTGGGTCTCTCACGAGTTTCCATTTCCATCGACCTTGCCGTGCTTGGAAGCTTGGCTTCCAAGCACAAACCCAACCTCCAGGGCCTATTTAAGAGACCCCAACTCGCCCCTCATCTCTTAAGCTTGAATTCAGCAGGAGAAACCCCACAATTTCATCTCTCCTCCTCTAGCTGATCTGTTCATCAAGCTCTGCTGACTTCACCTACTCTCCCTCGTCGCATAGACACAATACCGGTGGCAGGTTTCTCTTCCTCTCGCTCATCCACGTCGTGCTGCACCCGCCAACGCTCCTGCCTCCCCTTCGTCCTCGCCAACCTCCCTCACTGAGCACCTTCGTCTCCGACGTCGACGATATGCACAGATTCCATTCCTGCCTCCCCCTTCGTCTCTTCACTGCTAGATAAGTCCTCTCACCCTCTACTCTATTTTCCCTCTTTATTTCCCTCGAACGACCACTGCCGCACTCCACCACCATCATCCCCTTCACCTCCAACCACCACTCCAGCGAGTTCGCTCCACCTCCCTCCTCATTGATCGATCCACAAGCACCGCCCCGACTCACTGATCATAACTCGCCACTCACAACACTCCGCCACTCATCCACAAGCACCCCCGAACACACCCACACACACGGCTACAGTGTGCCCTAGGCACGCTACCTCAGGCGGTCCCACGCCACGCCAAGCACCTCTGAACATTTGTTGCACCTTAGCAAAGCTCCTTGAGCTTTTTAGCACTGCCACAAGGCTGTTTGTATGATTTCAGGTCTAGGGGTTCGCCGCCATTGACGCACAGCTGAAAACTTACTAACTTCTTCAGGCCATACCCGCTCTAGGATCCAGTCCCAAGCTGCGTGGGGCACTCTTGCAAACATCCCCGGGTGATCAATTGAAGCCTGGAGCCATCACTGTAGCTGCAATTGAGCGACGCCCCTCTACTGCAGGCGTACATGAAGGAGGGTGGGAAGTTAGTCCCACCTCGGAAACATTTGGCGCACCGCAACCGCATAAGTTGAATATCTGCATTAAGCTCTTCGCCTCCTACTCACAGGATGAGGTCTCCTCTCACTTGACTCAATGCCTCATCCGCGATCACCCCCCGCGGACCTGGTGACTTGACCCGACCGCACACCTCTCCTACCACTGCATGCCAGTGGGCCTAGTCCCAGGCACGTACTTGACCCAATTACCTAAGAAGTGGCTCTGGGAGAGCGAACCTAAGAGAGAAGTGAGCTCCCATAGGTAGGGGTAGGTTTTGCTCTGCAGAGAAAGGTGAAGCCAAGCTAAAGGAAGAGGAAGGAGAAGACAAGGCCGAAGAGAAGGCTAAGGCAGAAGAAGAAGGAGCTGAAGGAAAGAGCAAGGAAGGTAGAGAAAGAAAGAAAAGAGAAGGAACTGAAGGAAGAAGAAGCTGAAGGCAGCCGAGACAGAGAAGAAGGCAGAGGAAGAGAAAGCTAAGGTAGGGAAGCTGCAGCCAGAATCAAAAGAGGAAGAAAGAAAGAGCCAAAGAAGAAGAATAAGGAAGGAGCCGCCAGAGAACAGGAGAAGAAGCAGAAGAAGGAAGAAAGATCAAGCACTGTAGCATCATCATTTTTTGGCGTCTGATTCATAAATCAGACGTCCAATTTTTTGTTTATTCACATACATTGGTTCCTTTATTGCCTTACATTTATTCCTATCTTTTTGCGCTATAACATTGATTTTATTGCATATTATATTCTTTCAAATTCTCAAGTTGTGATCTTGATTTCTAAACCCTAATTTGCTCCCTGTGTTCGACCTTGGACTTTAAAATTCGAGTAATAAATTATATTTATTTTGAACGCTTTTTCAACTGTACTACAACGAGACTTTTTAAAACTCTATCAAGCGTCTCAAATAAGAGTCCACACTGGTTACAGGGTTTCCCCCACCTGACCTTCCTTGTCATTGAGAACCCAAGTAATGAGCAAGCTTGACTCCTAAGTCTACCAATTTTAATCTTGAGTATGTGCCTTGAATTTCACTTGAACTTTAGAGTTGATTTTGATTTGTGACCTAATTTGGAGTTTGGTTGACCCACAATGTGGGTCAACTTCACCTAATCTACCCTAAAGTTTAGGATGAGTTGGGTAAAGAACCCAAAATCACCCTGAGTGGTTTGCAAACAGGTTATTAGGTCCCAAGTTTTAGTGATTCAAGTGATTGTTAGAGCTTGCTTTTAGGGTTCACTTGATTAGATCAATTCAACCAAGGCTTAGGTAACATACGATGCAAGAGATCTGTTCTAATTAAATCTGATAAGTGTGTTTTTTTGAAACCATAATATGGAAACCCTAAATTGGCTCTATTTTCCAAGTCCAATTCTTTCCAAAATTGGTACCTAGGGCTCAATCAAGAGGGTGAACAACCCAAGACACCTTAAGTCCCTAATAGGTGCAAGTATCAGGATGGGGATTTCTAATCAAATCAGATCAAATCAGGCAACTCATATGATTAATTACTATAAAATAAGCGAGTTGATCCTAATTAATTCTCGTTTGAATTCTTTGAGAGATAAGGGGCTTAGGAAGAAGGGAATGAGATTACCTACCCCTGGTGTGGTTGTTCGTGCGGCCGCTCTACAGATTACCTCTGCAAAATCACAACAAATCAGATGAAGCAAGTTAGTATGAAAGCAGAATTGTAATTAGTGACTTGAAATGCACGTTGCTTCTTGGCAACGATGCCAAAATGTTGTTCAGCTCTCATCGAGTTTCAAATATGTGTCATAGTACAGTCAACAAAAGCAAATCAACATTTAAATTTGTAATCTCGAAAACAAAAGTGAGTCCAAGGTCGTTCGCATGGAGCAAGTACAACAAATCAATTCACTAATTATAATAATCAGAAATAGTACCAGATAAACAAAAAGGTATGTAATATATGTCAAAAAATGTATCTCAGGATGTAGATATCAAAGTGCAGAAAGAATGGGCTAAAAATGGTAGTTTGAACCACCAAATTTAACCCTACAATTAAGTTCTTAATCAACTCAAATATTTGAATGGTAACTTCAACCACTAATGTCGATTTCCACGTCAGCAGATGTGTTCACAGTAACCAAGGAACCAAGGCAAGCAACCAATCAAACGTCAAGACCAAGGCTCAGACATCGTATACTAAAGGGCTCAAAAGAACCGCACAAGGCACAGCACAACAATAGTAGCTCAAACTAGAGACAAGGCTTAACTAAGTGTGGAGTGAGGGAGGGGCACAAATCTTGAGGTCATAGTGCAAAAAGCCCCCTCCTCCTCCTCCTCAAATTTCTGTCTCAGACTCGGGTGAATAGTAATCGGGTAATTGGATCCAGCCCAGACCCATGTGGCCTGAACCATTGGCGAGGGCGTGCGCAAGCGTGTGCGTAGGGGTATGTATGGGGACCTCACCCTTGGTGCATGACGAGGTGAAGAGATGAGGCAGCAAAATCCTTTTATGTGTCTTCACATGCTGCTAAATCCACGATGTGGGACTAAATCCACTTCTTTCCTTCGCACATAGCTTCGTGTGCCTGCAGCAGATGGCTTTGTCAAATCGAGGCTACAGCTGCTGATGGCTCCTTCGCATGAAGGCCTAGAAGGTTTCAAGAGTCAGGTTCACTTCGATTAAGCGTAGTAGCAGGTCAGCTGATGGTCGGAGATGGGTGAATGTGATCAGAGAAGACAATGGCAATGTTCCAATCAGACCTAAAAAGCAAGAATACGGCCTCACGGCCCAATCAAAATAGCTTGAAGGCCTCTTTGTGAGAAGAGGGAAATGATAGCGGTGGTGGCGAGGTGATTTGAGTGGTGTTCAAGGTCGAGCGAAGGTGGAAGTGCAGGAGTGTGGGTGTGTTCGGGGAGGGGATTCAGTGGCTGAAGTCCCCAATAAACTTGGGGCTTTTGGTCGCTGGAGCTCGTGGATGGTTGTAGTGGTGGTAGAAGGGTGATAGCGTGTGTGTGGCATCGACATGAGCTCATCGGATCTCACATTGGCCGTGAGGAAGACGATAGGGTTGAGGGAGGAGTGGTGGTCGAAAGTGAAATTGGAGGATCCAAGGACAGTCTAGAGAAAAAAGAAATCGATAGGGGGTTTAGCTAGGTGAGAGGAGTCGAGATGCGTCCGGCATTAACCGGTCAGACGCGAGGAAGATGAAGTTGATGGTGATGTGGCACGGAGACAACAAGGAAGGAGAAGGCTCCTGTGGTGGCTAGCGAGGAGCAGAGGTTGGAGAGAGAGAAGAGAGGTGATTTTCGGGTTAAACATAGCTAAGGAGGAAGGCCTTGACTTGAGGGGTTTAAATAAGACCTCTTTAGGCCCTTAAGGAGCCAATTCGAGCAAGTTTTTCTAGCTTCAAGGTCGATTTGCAAACTTGGAATTTTCAAGCTATGTTGGTGAGATTTTGGCGCTAGTCGATCTTGAGACATGGTCCAACCTATTGAAGATCAATTTAGGAATAATCTCTCTAAATTTGGAGAGATTTGAGCGAGAAATGAGAGAGAAATCTTCGCTCAAAGTTGGTTATGGAGCTCACGTTCACATTCATGGCGGTAGGGTTCTTTCTGTAAGAACAACCACAAAGTTAGGGACCTTATTGCAAAAATCTTGAAAGTTGGGGGCTGAATGTGAGAAATAGAGTTTTTAAGGGCTAAAATGCAAACTAGGCCAAGATGGACTCTAATTAGACCCAAATTTTGGTGCTAACCTAATTTTTACCCAAGGAATCGAATGGTGAACTTGGATTTGAGTTTTGACTACATTTGACTGGATAATTTACACAGAAGCCCCAATTAAGGTAAATTTCTGTCTGAAACTTTGTTTTAGGTCAAAATAGGTTCAAATGGTCAAACCAAAAGTACTAAACCTCTTAGAATATTTTTATATGAATTTTAGAAGGTTTATATTAATTTTATCCTGATTAGAACCTCTTTAATTCAAGTGGGTTGATAATTAAGGTTTTGGTGATGTTTTCGCCCTCGAAATGCGTGAAACTCCGTTTCTGTTAGTGTTGACCCACTTTTTAGAATTTTGTACTCAGTTAACCTTCAATTAACCCCTGAATGACCCCATTGATAACCTGTGTTTGTGATGTGCTGTTAAAATTATAGAATTAACCCTAATTCACTATCATCTCAAATTAGAATGATGTAGAGTTGTGACCCTCAGATGATTAGGTAGGAGCTTTAATCATTCAAACATGACTAAATATGGCTAGTTAGGACCCATGATGGTGTTATCATCACCCATGAACTAAATCGGTCCACCAATAAGAAAACTTAATTTTTGGTTAGTAAAACTAACTTTGCGTTGCTTGTGTGAGAGAGAACTCGAAAAGAAACTAAGTGTTGAAGATTACTAAGTGTGTTGTGTTGTGGCCTGTGTGTGTGAGCCAAAAATTGGCTAACTGTAAGTGAGTGAGCTGTGATGTGTGAGTATGTGTATAATGTATATACGAATAGAGTACATATATGTATACAGTATAAGTAAATAATAGATATGTATATGTATAATAAATAAAAATATATATATAATGTATACACATGCATATGTAACATATATATATATAATTAGAATAAATATTTGCTTGTTTGAGCCTTATATGTATATAAATAAACCTTAAGGCTTTAGTGACGTATGTATCTGTCACTGTAGATATATATATGTTAGTAAACGTATTCTTTTGCCTTATGTTGTGTAAATATTTTACTGAGGTTATAGCAACACATATTTATGTTTTTGTATATATAGTATATGCTACTAAAGATAATAGTGTATATTAATATAACTTAATATAGTACATATTAGTAGCTATCTTTGTACCTATACTTAGGTATTATTTAGAATAGTTGTATATAACTAACATAGAGTAATTGCACATAGTTTTAATACCTGTTTAGTTGTAAATTCTTTTAAAGCATTGTAGTACTTAATAATTGATTTTTTTATATATTATTGACCAATTCATTTATTGTTTGATTCAGATTCATGTTGTAAATAAAATTGACATTTTTGGAATAAAAGAATATTTTTGGAACATAGAGAGTGATGTATATCAATAACTTTCTCTCAGTAAATGACATGAAATAAACTAGTAAAAATTAAGTAAATAAATATAATGACGTGACATCTGTTTGCATTGTGACAATTATACTGCAACAACGACAATGATATTTAAAACATTATTTTTAACCTATAGACGATTTTTGCTCATCATATAGGGTTACCTACGATGTGCTCAACATACTTACATATTCTTTTTTTGACCAGTATGCTTACCTATAAATTCAAGCACATTGACATTACCATATAAAATTGACCAGTGCATGCATGCATGATCTAGCAATATGTGGCACTAATTCTGCCATACATGAAGTGATTAGGTCTACTCCTATGTCCATGTAGCTTTTATCATTGTGGTTATCAAAGAAATTAAAGAAGAGATCAAAAGATCCCCTACATTTTTTTACCTAGATTTCACATAAGTAATGGTGCTCAAGACCCTCGTTCCTTCAGGTCCCTCTTTTGGAGATTCTTGGGTTACCCTTCTTCAGCTCCTATGTAGCAGTAAGTTTATAGTTGGTTAAAAGTCAAAGCCTCATTTTCTTGTTTCCTCTTCTACTATCTAATTTCTTGAATATATAGCATGGATAAAATATGTTTTTGCATAACTCCTTCCAAAATCCCTTATTTATACTTGCTTTCATCATCAGACAAAATATGTTTTTGAATAAGTCCCTCCACAATCCCCTGTTTATATACTTGCTTTCATCTTCGTACATTCTTCGTTCTTATCCGTATTCATTCTCATTCTCATTCTCATCTAATTCTTGTCTTTATCCATCCTTAACCTTATTCATATCTTCATCTTCACCTTTATCCTCATTCTCATACTTGTGTCTAGATTAATTCAAGGGCTATACTAATATATAGTACACATCCATGTAATTTAATCCAACTTGACCATGTAGTCCAATTTCTTTCTTTTTAAAGTGCAATTGCCACCTATGGGTGGATATCCAAGGAGTTAAATTTTGGGTCTTTACAATGGATACATACATTTACGAGTTTTTACCCTACCCGTTGAGATTGTCAACCTTGTTAGGTTTTCCAGCATTAGCATCTAAATGAGTGTATGCAGATGCATCTGTGCTAGCTCCTTTCAATACTTGCACACCCTCGACACTATTCATGCACGTAAAATATACACAGAGGACATTTTGGTGCTATTTGGAACCTCAATCCATCAAAATTATGGGTTATAGCAATGTGGATAAAAGTAATTACCCGTAACAAAATTAAATCCAGTACAAGAGGAATTAGCTCCCGCTTTCCTTGAAATACACGTGAATTTTACCTCC